>OZ018321.1:82521911-83235244 GCA_963969495.1 Ceratothoa steindachneri
GGCTGGCCTTTTAATTTTTCTCACGCTCTTTCAAAGAATCGAATATACCTTGGTAGTGGCAGAACAACTTGCTTACCTATTCCTTACTTACTTCTTGTAAAAGGAGAACACATACCCAAAACTGACGGCAACCTCAAGCCGGCGCGGCTCCCACTGGACCCTCAAAAGACCACATAGACCAGGGCGGCAGATGCCCTTTGTGCCCAATGGCGCGCCAGATTTCTCTTAAACAACATCCGTTCATGACATACACACACTTTTCAACACGGCAGCCTTGTGCCCCCCCCCCCAAAAAAAAAAAAAAATTGAATTCTTT
The DNA here is from genome assembly GCA_963969495.1 of Ceratothoa steindachneri. NCBI lineage: Eukaryota > Metazoa > Arthropoda > Malacostraca > Isopoda > Cymothoidae > Ceratothoa > Ceratothoa steindachneri. The sequence goes on from OZ018321.1 coordinate 82,522,228, forward strand.
CCTATTCCGGGTTGGCACCTTTAACCTCTGAGGGAAATGGCAAAATTTACTCTTGGTCTATTTTTTCATATCGATGCTTATTTTCTAGGCCTAAAGGCCATTAAAAAAAAACCTTTTATCGGAATTCTTTTAAATAAGGGAAAAACAATCCTTACGATTCTTAATTTTTCTCCATCAAAATTTGGTCTAATAATTTCATTTTGCTTTACTCGTTTTTAGGGTCAAGTACTTATTTCTTCCTGATAAAGATTAAAATTGAAAATCTTTTTGTTTAAAAAAGACCCAAACATTCGATAATCATATTTTTTTCTTAACTTAACCATTTTTTTTTCCAAAGTCTCAAGAAATTCTTAGAATAAACCTGGGAAAAAAAACTTGAAATCGAACTAAAGCGAAAAAAAAATCTATTATTCAAAACCTCCCGTTCTTAAAATATAGTGATATATATATATATATATATATATATATATATATATATATATATATATATATATATATATATATATATATATATTATAATAAGACCATGTTGTATTGTATATAGTAATTGTGGATCCGTGCAGATACAAGTGACTTCATAGGGGAGTTTGAAGTGCCCGGTTACGCGACCTTCCCTAAGAATGGTGCTGACCAGAAAAGCGGCGGAATTCTTGTGTATGTACGGGACCAGGTCATGAGGTGCTAGTAGTCGACATCAAGGTCGACGATACAATGTACAGGATCGTAGGGGCCTACCGGCCTCCCAATCGGACAGTGGAGGTAGATATGGACCTGTACCAAAAACTGTCCGATCTCTTAGACGGTCCCACATCGCTGACCACAACATGGTCAGGTTCGGTGTACGTTCCTCCTGTAGGCAAGGTACTAATAAACGAGCACGTAGGTTGGATCTCAAACGTGCAGATTTCGATGGACTTCGGACCACACTTGGCCAGATACAACCATCTAACGAAAACGGGACGAACTCCAAGTGGAACGACTTCGAGAGTTCGTTGCCTGAAGACTGTCAGACTAGCGAGCATCCAGCTTACGTGGGTTACTCAAGAAATAGCTACCGCTATTAAAGGTAGAAAAACAGCGCACATGATATGGAAGAGAAGTATGAATGCAGTGCATCATGAAGCTTTTGTGACTCATTGTAGAAGGGTAAAAGCACTATTGCGTACGGCTAAGCGGAACGAAGAAATTCGTGTAGCCTCTCCCTCCAAGGAGAGCCCTAAGGAGTTCTTCGCGTACGTGAACAGCTGAAAACCAGTGCTCCAACGCATCGAACATCGGATGGACATGGACGGCGTTCTCCAGGATTCGGCCTTGGAAATAGCTAACGTACTCGACAACTACCTTCACTCGGTCTTCACGAGGGAAAGGGAAGGAATATACCCAGACCACCGATAGTGAAAGATGTTGGATTAGAAGCGCTAGAAGAAATAACTATAACTTCCGAAGAGGTTGCCACGAGGCTCGGTCAGTTAAATGCGTACAAATCCCCTGGTCCTGACGGTTTCCTGGCAAGAGTGCTGCGTTAGGTGAAAGATTAGGTGGGCACCTATCTAGTGTATGGGCAACGTTACTCCGATCCACAAAAAGTGGGTCCGTGTCACCGCTGGAAACTACCGACCGATAAATCTCACTTCAATAGTGGGTAAAGTAATGTAAGCATCATAGCGGATAGAATAACGGATCATTTGGAGTCCCACGACATGTTGAGGGGCACCCAGCACGAGTTCAAAAGAAAGCGCTCGTACCTCACGAGCTTGCTCAAATTCTTTCCCTGGATGATGAGCGAGTTTGAAGGAAGTCGAGCGGTGGACATACTTTATTTAGATTTCCAAAAGGTTTTGGATAAAATCCCCCACCGTCGACTAATGGCAAAAATGCGTGCCTTGGGAATTAGAGGAAAGGTCGCAAACTAGCTAAAAAGTTGGTTGTCTGAAAGGCGACAGAGGGTTACTATCGGCGGCCACGCCTCTCAGTTGTCACTAACAACGAGCGGAGTTCCTCAGGGATCCGTATTGGGCTCTTTATTATTCATCACATACATCAACGACATAGATGAAGGACTGATGAGCCGCCTCGCGAAATTTGTCGACGACAAAAGACTTGGAGCGAACGCAGCGACTCCCGAAAACATCGAGGGGTTGATGGAGGACCTACGGATGATCGGCGAATGGTCTGACAAGTGGCAGATGCCTTTTAACTTAGATAAGTGCAAGGTGATGCACATTGGGTATGTGAATCCCCAGTCAGACTATGCGTCTCGAGTCAACTGATGTCGAGAAGGACTTAGGTGGGCTGATTCCAGCGATCTCAAATTCTCAAAGCAGTGCTTACAGGTGGAAAAGAGGGCTCAACGCCTACTGGGTTACATCAGGAGGCAATTCAGCCTTCGAAACAAGGAAGTTGTTCTGACCTTGTACAACTCACTGGTGCGGCCTTCCCTGGAGTACGCGGTTCAGTTCTGGTCTCATCACTATCGAAAAGACATCGATCGTTTGGAAAAGGTGCAAGCCAGAGCCACGAAACTGATCCCATCGCTAAGGAACAAGCCATACCTGGAAAGACTGCAAGAGCTCAGTCTATTTTCGCTCGAGACTCGGAAGACTGTGCGGTCGTCTCATAGAGACTTTCAAAATTTTGAAGGGTTTTGAAAATGTCGACTACACGAAGAACTTTACCCATAACCGGATGCGACTCGAAATTACTGGTGGAAGGTTGAGTTGCCTAGATTTAATACGCTTCCGGTTGGTAAACCTTCACGTACGACATCTGCGACACGTGGAATAGACTGCCAGCGGTAGTTGTCAACAGTAGCAGTGTCGACCAGTTCAAGAGTTGACTCAATAACATATTTTAGAACATGATGTGGTTTTAACAAGAATTTAGTGCGTGCCATTGCGATAGTTGATCTAGATTAACTTAGAATAGCTAAGTTTCATCATCTAATGAGTGCCTCCTCGGCATGGGCCCCAATTCCTTTGAGGTGCTTCTTTCCTTGTAACTCTTTGCAAAACACACACACACACACTCTCTCTCTCTCAATCAGGGCTGCTGAAATTTTGGCGGGCAATTGTGACCAAAAATTTGTCAAAATATAACCTAAATCGTGAAAATGTAACCAATTTTGTAATATTCAAATTAAAGACAAATATAATTAATGCCATAAAAAATTAATGTATTTACTTTATTTTCTGCTTAAAAAGTCATATCTTCATCCTTTTCTTCCTCCTTTTTCGCTTAATTTCTTGCAAAGATCTGGCATTGACTTGGAATGCATCAATGCATTTACTGTGCTTGTCTTTAAACTTGAGCGATTTTTAACTTTGATATTATTCAAAGAGAAAATATTCTTTCTGCAGCTGCTGAAGAGTGGGGTAAAGCCAACATGCTAAACATAAATTTACTTAACAAAGGATAGTGGGGTTGATCTCCGCCTTTTTCCAACGAAATAAGATGCCAAAATTTTTCAGGTTCAATTTCTTTGAAACAAGATTTATCCCGATGAGTCAGTTCTCTCCTTTCACTATTGATGGCTTCATATTGATCTGTACTCAAAAGATTTGGAAACTTCATTGCCAAAGGGATGATTGACGTAGGTTTCCCTTCGGAAACATTGGTTGGATCTAATGTTTCTAACTTATTTAAATTAGAAAGCAAATTCGAAGATAGGAAGCGATTCATCATTTCTTTCGAAACACACACATAAAAATTGAATGTATTATTTCGAAATTCTTGAAGGTCTTCCTGACTAATGGTTTCTGACTTTGGAATGTAAATGCCTTCAGGAATAGCACCACAATAAACATTTTCTTGTTTAATGTAATTTGCAGGTCCCTCAACATGACAGCAACAACGGAACGAGGAGTGGAGGAAAGCCACGAGTAAAGAAGTGAAGTGATTTGTAAAAGAAAATTAAAATTATTGAAGTGTTCGACATGAAAATATTATAACAATAAATGGGTTGAAATGAAAATTTAATTATTTAAATTGATTGGTTCAACGACCAATAGTAAGGTTTAAATAGATGGGTGAATAAGTAAAAATAGAAACAAAGATCAATAAAAGAATTCTATTTTAATCTTTATATGAGGTCAGAATGACGACCCGCATTCGGAGATCAATTATACACCTTGAATCAATTAGTCTTAATAAATGCGTTCAAAGAACAATTAAATAGTTTCGATTGTACTTTTAAAGGTTAAACTCATTTGCAATTACAACTATCATACAGAGGGTCAACTTGGATCAATCTTTTTCTTCTATTTTTACTTATTTAATTTTTTCTTTACCCTTCTTCGATGAATTGAGGCCTTGACGACAAGCTTTTGTTACCAGCTCCCTATACCTTCTAAAGCCCCTTTGGAAGGAGGAGCTTAGTTCTTATCCCTCGTAAATCTCAAATTAAAACAAAAAGATCGAGATATAACGAATTTAAATTGAGAGCGAGTATTTTACCGCCACTCAATGAAGAATTAATTTATTCCGCGGGCGAACCGAAGCGTGATAAAAAAGACTTCAAGAGAAACATGGTTGCCGTGATCGCTTTGATCATTTTTAACTTAATTATTAAAAGAGAAACCTTGCTTATTCCAATGGTGGAGCGCTTACTCGGCAAAGACCGGGGAAAAGAAAGACGAAATAACTAGAAAGCAGCAAAAAGAATAAGAAAATATAGCGAAAACTGCTCTCGTATTGGGATAATGTAAGAATAATCCGAAATAAATAATAAAAATCCATAATAAAAATAAAGAGGGGGAAATTAATAATGAATATCGCGTATTTAAAAAATTACTATAACAAATTCCATCATCAGCAAGTGCTAGAGGATGGGGGGGGGGGGCTGTGGATTTCAAAATCTCCCGGAAGATTTCAAGACTACAGAACACGGATTCTCAAATGCCATCTTCTGCTGTTGGTAAATAGACAAAATAGGAAAAGAAAACAAAGAAAAGAGAAAAACAAAAATATATATATATACGGGAGAATTGACTACGACGGAAGGAATGAAACTACCATCCATCCTTAAAAAACTCATTAAGACCAATAGTGACGTCTGAAGCCTTCTCATTTTCTACCTCCGTCCACGAACAAGAGGAGCGAATCATCCCTAAATGAGCTGCAATTGAGACGCGAGACAAGGGTTCGCATCTCACAAATTCGCTTCTCATTAATTCACGGAACACTAATTGTCTACTGCGATGCTGACATGGTGCTAGGAAATGGCAAAATGAGACACTCTGAGAAAAAGGGGTAGTGTAAAAATGGCTAAATAGAGCCATAATTACCCCCACCCCCACCCCCACCCCTCAAGAGGACACAATTGCTCGAAACGTAGCCAAGGTTGAAAGAAACGTCGAAACTTGTGTGCACATTCAGAGAAAGCCCACTTCCTAATGAATCCGAGAGGTTCTCGCATCTCTCCCAATGGCAAAGTCACAGTTCCTTACCAAACAAAACAAGATTCTTAAATAAATGTGTTTAAGTATGTATAAACATATGTATGAGATCATGGGAAAAGCAGAGAACACAGACCGTTTGAATCATTCTTGGTTGTCAATTGTCTTAAGTTACCTTTATTTTTTATTCTAAGATTTTTAATTCGAAAATATATGGTAGTCTTCAAAGTATTTATCCAATATATATAAAGTAAGTTAATCGTAGTCACTTCCTCAACATTAGTATGCAGATAATTTCACCAAGTAGAGCAGCATTATGTAAAAATATTTATCGTCAAGTTCGTACGGAATTGCTTCTCTTCTAATTTGAACCTCTGGATACGTAGTTTCCTTCTTTCAACGTAAACAATAAATTCGCTTCTCTATTACCGATTTCTATTATAATCGTGAATGACTGATGGTTCTTCATAATCAATAGTTCTATGAGAATTATCTTGGCTTCTGTGCGCTACATTTTTTAGAAGAATTCAAAACACCCAACCATATATGGATTCGAAATGTGCAATCCAAACTCTAATATTATTTTTAATATGGACTTAAAGAACTATTAAGGTTGATATGAACTTATGAAACACAATTGATTAAAATTTGACTCCTCAACCCGAATAAGGCCCTGTGATTAATGAAGGCTCAAGAGAGAAAAAGTTCCAAGAGCCGGGAACCGAAGTTTCTCGAATTTTCCACTGTTTTTCAATTACTGTCGCCTCGGCCAATTAGGTGGAGTTAGAAAAGTTAGTTCGTCTTTGTTCCACCGTTACTGAATGCAGATGTATTAATACACATAATAAATTTTAAACAAGTTGGGAAAAATGTGCTTAAATAAAGACACATACGACGCTGTTTTCCATGATTAAAGCATAAGCCTAGGTCAGGGAAATTGCAATTAAAGCACTTTAACATAAAAAAACAACAGAAAGATGTGATTATTCTTAAAGGACACGTTCATTAAATATTTGAGATGAACTCGTGAAGAAGGAAGGTATAGACACTAAATATTATATTTTCACATAACGCCATTGCTTCAAAAAGTTTTCCCTCATTATCCATCTACTTGAACTCCATCGCACTGAGTCCCTGCTTGATGCTTTTATAACGAATCATTCCTCCTGCTATGCTCTGCCTTACCATGGATGTATGGAATTCATATTTTTTATTTTTTCTATTAATGATCTTAATAAAATGTTTTTGTTAATTTGGGAATTAGTAACAAATTAGGGCATTTTCATATTATACATGGATCGACTTTCAAGATTTCCAATTAAAGAGACCTTTACGAAACAGGACAGGCAGTGCCACAATGAACCATGACTTCATTGTGCTACTTACTTTCATAAAAGTAGTGTAAGTTCGTTATACAGCCGATTCATTCGAAATCCATGCGGATATTCCTTGATTAAATTATACATTTCCAGGTGTTCCACAATATTGATAGGAATAATTAGTTATAAATCCTGAAATATTGATATTAAACAGACATAATTTGATGTTTCGCGTTCATTCTCATGCTTAAAAATAATCAAAAGGAACGATGGGTTCCATGGCTGATTTAATTTATTTAAGCCTGAATTGCATCAAGTTGGGAGGGGGGGGGGACTATGTTAATCTTTTAATCAATCTACGGCAAAATATTTTCTCCTTTAACGCTAAAATTGATCAAGTTTTAATTGTCATCAATTTTTTTTTAAGTGGTATTAGATCCAAAGTATAATTTTCATCTCTTATGGTAAAAAGTGAATGCTTCTTTGTTTTTATAATGGAGGGAAGTGAATTAGAATCTACAGAAGCTTTTCTATGTATACTTAAACGCGTGAGCTGTATACTCACAGTAACTCAGTAGACTTCTGGAAGATGCTTTTTCAGGCCAGTGGCTCCAAGTTCAAGGCTTTCATCTTATGTGCGCTGCACGTTCTGGGTTGCTCATGTTCCACTCAGTACTATGTCAGTTTTGCGGTCATATTTCACCTTGTGTTTGCTCCAATATTTATCCAACCTCCTCTCAAAACTCACAGCCGACTCCGCATTTACCAATTCCTCTGGCAAGCCGTTCCAAGTATTCACCACCCTGTTGCTAAGGGTATACTTCCTATTTTCCAATCTAGATCTCTTCTTGAATAACCTCTTGTCGCTGCGTCTTCTTTCATGGTGAATATTTCCTCACACACCTCCTCTTCATATATCCCACTCAATATCTTTTAAGTTTCTATCATGTCCCCGCGGATTCTCGTATATGCCAAAGTTGGTAAGTCCAGTTTCCTTAGCCTCTCTTCGTACGTCATCCCCTTCAGTGATGGGATCATCCTGGTCAGCCCATCTTTGTACATTTTCTATTATCTCTATGTACCTTCTCTTAAACGGGCACCATACTTGGTTTGCGTATTCTAAGTGTGTGCCGAACCATGGCAGTATATAGGGTTTTAAACTTCACCTCATCTAGCATTACAAATGTTCTGATGATCCCCACTATACTGTTTACTTTATTCACTTTTTCGGGCAAGGTGTTCGTTCTTCAAAGTTTAAATGCTTGTCTATGGTCACGCACAATTTTTTTCTCAGCTTCAAACTCCTTTAATCTTCCTCCATCCTGTACTTGAATTTTTGCACTCCCACATTTCCAATTCTCATGTATGAACACTTTTGTGGGTGAAACTCCAATAGCCATTTTCTGACCCAACTCTCCATTCTCTCTAAATCTTCCCGTAATACCTCATAATCCTCTTGTTTCCTTATTTCCTTAAATATTTTTGTGTCATCTGCATATAGGAACATGTTGCTATTTTCTACTACCTCCTCAAAATAATTAATATATATTACAAATAGCAAAGAGACCAAAACCTATCTTTGAGGCACGCCAATTAGAACATCCTTCACTTCTGATTTTTCTCTATGGACCACTACACATTGCTTCCTTTCCCGTATAAAAGACTCAAACCATTCTGCTAGTACGCCAGTAATGTTGTGACTCTTTATCTTTTCAATTAACCTTTTATGGGGAACTGTGTCAAAAGCCTTCTTCAGGCCCCGATATGCCACGTCTAAGGCGCATCTACTGTCAACTATTTTAGTCCATTTGCCCAAATACTTGTATCAATTGTAGTACTGTAGATCTCCGGGGTAGAAATCCATAGTGCCTCTTGCTAAAAAGTTTGTCTTCCATCATGCGTTTCATTATTTTCTCTCTGATGACCGATTCCATCACCTTGCAAATGACACTTGTGAGACTGACAGGTCTATAATTGCTCGGCTACACACTTATCTCCCTTTTTGAATATAGCATAATGTTAGCTATTTTCCAATCTCGGGGTACTTGTCTTTTCTTCAATGAAGGGTGAAAAAACATCCATAGTGGTTTCACCAATGCTTCTGCCACTTCTTTTATCACCCATGGGTGTAGACCATCTGTTCCTGGGGGTTATTTGTTTCTCTTTAGTTTTCTCACTGTTTTTATTATGCTGTACTTGTCTATATACAAACTTGAAAGGGGGTAGGACTTGTCTAACCTCTACTTCTGGCACATCACCCTGAGGCTCATTTGTAAATACTATAGTAAAAAAACTTCTAAGTTCATTTTCCTTCTCCTTATTACTCTTGGTCTTGTTAGTTTTGTCTTCTCCCATGTAGAGTTCTATGTTAGTTTCCACTGTCTTGGTTTTCGAGTTCACATATTTCCAAAACCCCTTTGCGATATTTTACAGTTTGTACAATGATATTTTTTTATTTTGGTCTCGATCCTAGTTTCTTTCGTGACCTGGCTATTTATACGTCGATATTCGCACTACTGTTTGGTATGCTCTATCACCACTCCTGTTTTCCTTTGCCAATTTCCTCACAGTCTCTCCCATAGTCTTTGTTTTTTTTTAACCTTGGCCCTCAGTTTTCTGTTCATAGGTAGTCATCTATGTTTGTTCCACTTAAATTCCCTCTTTCCTCAAAATCTCTATTGATATACATTCCTCAATAATGCCCTTACATTTAATCACAAAGATACTCCACATATCATCCACAGCCATCTTCAGAATATTCAAAATAATGAAGAAAGGCAGATTTTTGGTGTAATCTCTCCGACGTTGGAAAGTAAAGTTGAAGGAGAAATTTGTATATAATGGGAATGTCAAAATGAATAATAATTAAACATAAAAATGAAATAAATTAAAATTTCTAATAACGGGAATCCTCCAATAGATTAGGCCTTTTCATTTTTTTTTTTTTAGATTTCGCAATTGCCTTACAATATATGCATAATATTTGAGTTAATAAGGAGCTATTATATCTATATAATGTTAACTCATATAAAGCATTCATACATAGAAAGAATTTATAACTAAAATTGTAGGCATTTCTAAAAACATATCAATTTCAAAATGTTTACTCCTTGAAGAATTATTAACAATCATTTCATTTTACTTCAATGGAATTCTTAACTTGTTCCAGAAATGCATCAATAACATTATCAATTTCGTACTCAGGAAAGGATCGCCTCTTTTTCAGTTCTTGAACAGTGTCAATAATTCTATTTTCTTATACATTTTTTAAACTTGCCCATATCTTATGATCCAACGGATTAATTCAATGATTGTGAGGTGTATGTGTTTGTGTGTGGGAGGGGGGGGTGCATATTTCAGGTTCTGACAACTTAAAAACTCAAATTTTAAGGGAGGCAACTGAAGCGGAAGCAGTGTGAGACTTAGCACTTTCCTGTTGAAATATATAATAGTCAATTTTGGTTTGTGTTCATTTCGAGTATTGATGTTGCCATTGGCGGATCCAGGCTAAAAAAAATGAAGGGAGGGAGCTAACCTAAATTCTTCCCGCTGAGTAGTTTGAAAAAAGGGAATTGATGATTGATAATGGTTATCTTACACAGCATTGATAATAAATAAGAGTAACTTAGATCCGAAATTTTTTGACACATAAAATTATGAATTGTAGTTTTTGGACGTCAGCTAAGGTATAATACAAAATTTTATAATTATTTTTGAGATTTACCTTTATTTTAGACATGGTTTTAACCTTTTTTTAAAGAAAAATTAAATATGAATTGAAACTAAATCAGTTAACACTATGCCTACCGATTCGTCACCTTGTGCGGGTTGATCCTATATTTTTAATGAAGTTATTTTAATTTTAATAAACACTTTTTTGGATTTTTCCTAGGAAGAAACCACGCTAAGGGGATGGGGAGTATGTGGACGGAAGTCCACATTTCGAAATTCCCTTCAAAATGATATATAATACAATATGATGCGACCCATAAGGCAAAAATCGCTAAGAAAAAGCGTTGCCATTAATCTTAACAATATTAAATATGAATTATCCGCAAAATAGAAGCCGGTCACTTTCAGAACATTTATCATGCAAACTTATACTGTTACCAGCTGCAACGTGTGCCTGAAAATCTTTTAAGAAGACCTCCTACACTCGTCAACAGGAGAGACGTTGTGCTTCTTGATGATAAAGCAAGATCACGTACAGCGAGAATCTCGCAGAAAAAAAAATTGGTCTTGGACTGGTCTGTTTTACCCTGTCTACAATATTCAGCAGTTTTCCATATTTTCTTCACTACAAAATGCTCTGAATAGAGAGAAAAAAAGAAGACCAGTTAAAAATTTTCATGACCAGCTTCTTAAATTCAAAACCGGCTGAATTATACCTTAGAGGAATTAACAAGCTACCTGTTAAATAGCAAGACTTGATTGAGAAAAATTGCCGAATATACAATTAATTGTAATTATTTAATTCTTCATAGGACAGTTAAATTTTCCATATTTATGCTGGTTTGGAAAATCTCTTGTTAAATTATTTATTTGCCATTGTAAGTTTATAAAAATCATAATTTATACAGAATTCCAGAGGAGCAGCGACTTTGCCGCATTTAAAATGTTTCCAGTATATATTCCTAACACTATTTTTCGGAAGGCAATTTGTTTAACAGTTCGAATTTTTTTTATTATATTTCTTCTCTTAATTTAAGTGTGAATTTGTACGTTATTGTAATCATCATCATCATCACTAACTCTATAATTTAAGAAGGGGATTTTTTTGAGTATTTGAATAATAATTTCATCTTAGTTTTGTTATGACTTTTTTATCCAAGTTATTTCTAATAATTCTTTTATAATGTCAAAAAAACAAAAGGATGAAGTTCAGAAATAAATATAAGTATCAATATTTTGTGAATTCTTTTTAAACCCAAATAGTAAAGTTCAGAAAATTGATTTTTATATAGCTTCCATAACTATATTTTTAGCAACGTAATATTCTGAAAGGGGGGAAATTTAGTTTAGAGTTCCTTTTTAAAATTATTATAATTGGCAAAGTTCAGAAAATTGATAAAAATTTAACCATGGCTGCTTTTTTTAGATTTTAAATTTTAATCTTAGTAGCGAAGAGCAAGATCATTCCTGTGGCGAAGCCATTGCCTGGTTTTATTAAGAAAAATAACATACTGTCACATTTTGAAATTAAAAGCTATTATTCAATGTTTTGGAGGTTTTAAAAGAAAATGGATTGGAAAAAGAGAGAGATAAAGAGGCTCTTCAATATAATTAAAATTAAGGCTGGCATATTCGAGATTTTTTCAGTTCTTTCTAAGAGTTTAGAGGAAATAAATATGATTTTAGAATGTTTTGTATTAATAAAAAATAATAATTACAAATCTTGATGTTCAGAAAATGCATTAAAATTAGGGCATGGCTATTTTTTTTGTTTACAAAAAAAAGTTTAGTGTAAGAAAAAGAGTTCTCAAGATCATTTTCTTTTAAAAAATTCCCAAACATTCGAAACCCGCCGGCGTAGAGTGATCTCTCCCCGCTTTGCGAAAAGCGAGCATAGTGATTCGCCAGGAATCTGGGAGGATACCCTCCTCCCAGATCCTGTTGAACAAATCTAACAGAGGGGCCATGCCTCGCTCACCCATGTGTCGAAGCATGGCGTACGGTACATCATCCGGACCAGGGGCGGTGTCCGCGGTCGAAGCGAGAGCGGAACGCAACTCACTCACAGTAAACCTGTGTTAAACTGTTCTCCGCCTCTGTGAGTAAACTCTGTTCGGTGGCTTTCTGCGACATCACGACACGCATTGAATGCTGGTGGAGCAGCATCCCAGCTAGAGAATTCGGAGAAAGCGGTCGCGAAGGATTTCGGCAAGGATGCGAGGATCCAAGGTTGCGGTCCCATTCTCCTGGAGAACGATGGGAGTCCTGCGAGAACTTGCCCTGAATCCCTTTGACACCTCTGCTAGAGGGGTCTTCCCGTTAAGTGAAAACACGTATGCCCACCAGGAAAAGGGCGAGCGTTCTTCGAAATATACCGTAGCCTAGCTCTAGCTCGACGAAACTCACCGACAGTGAACTCGTTCGCAAGACGCTTATAGCGTTTGTAGGCTTAACCCTTCGGTTTGAGGGCCGTCTTATATTCGGCTGACCACCGAGGGAGCGGTCGGCGTGCAAAACGGTCAGACTTTCTTGGAATAGTAGTTAGGCCCACGGCCGGCGATCCGGTTGCCGGAGAAGAACTCAAAGGCCTCATATACCCACCTAAACTCCTAGACTGAGAGAGAAATCAGTCATTTCCTGATATGCGAACCACCGCTCCCGCGCCAAGCACCACCGAGGCGGGCACTCGGGCAGCAGCGGCCCATAAAAATGATATTTGAATGGGAAAGTGATCACTACTATGGAGGTCATCGACCAGCTCCCCAAACAAAATAAGTCTGTGCATCTAGAGATCATAGCGATAGATACTGTTAGGAAAATGAAGCAGTTCTCAGGCAGTGATGCGTAAACTCATCCACAATTAGGACAACCATCTCCAGCTTCTCGATCAGGTTGGCAAGGATTTGACAACTGTGATTAATCGAGTTGTCTCCCTAGAGAAGGTGTCTACCATTTAGATCTCCGAGCAAGAGAAAGGGCCTCGGCAGCCGTGCCACTACGCGGCGGAAGTCCCTCGCGTCGAACTCGACCGATGGGGTGATGTACGCGGAAACAACAGCATACGTCCTATCGAGGACATCGGGGGAGATTGGGTTCTCCATGCGAGTCCTTTCCTCCCTCTGCCTCAAACCTAAAACCGGGGGTGCAGCTTCGGAGGCGAAGGTTCCTCTTTTGGAAGATCCACCGTATCTGAGCCACCCAGCCTACCACTGGGTGTGGGCGAAGGAGCCGAAGCTCATTTAGTCCTGTTCTCCTTTCGGAGGGCAGCTTTATGAATCCCGAAGATGGCCTCACGACCAACTTCAGGGGTCTTACTTCCTGCGAGTCTAACGACTAGGAAAGGATCACGCCTGGGGAAGGTAGGAGAGCGCTGGTTTTAGACGGGGCTGGTTGTGAACCCTTTGTGCCTCCAGCTTTACCAGGGAAGGGCCCAGATTTGGTAGAACACGCTGTAGGGTTTACAATGTGCGCAACCGACCGTGCTCGTATTCCTGAGGGGCCAGGAGCAGAGAGTTTCTTTCTTAACATTGAGGCATAGGACGTCCCAGGCAGCGCCGTGCGCGCCAAGACAAGGTCCTTAGCCTCGTGAAATGAGAGACAATCATCAGCCTGAACGGCCAGGATTTCTTTCTCAAGGATATATGCACCACATTGTTTCGAAGAAGCGGGGTGCGGCTCTCCGCAATTAACACACGATTTTGACTTATCGTGTGCTACCACGTGAAGGCATTGGTGTCACTGCCGTGGAGGTGCTACTACTATCAGCTCTTCACCCAAAGGCGACTCCAGAGAAGGGGGTGAGGGGTGTCCCATGCATTCGTAGGCTTAGGAGAGGTGTAAACCTCCTCTCTGGTAAAAGAAGTTTAGAGGTTAACCTGCCAAAGCATACGGGGGAGGGGCTCTATTTTTTCCCTTAGATCTGCCCGAAAGCGGCTCCGTGGCTGGTGAAGGGGGAGTAAAAGGGAGATTGTATTTTTTTTTCATACATGGGCATGGTGACCATAGTATTTCGCGAGACGCAAACGCTACTCACCCCACGCAATAGCCCGTTCTGTGATGGGGAATACGGGCCCGGCAGAACCAGATGATGCCATTTGTGGTTACTCTTCCCACCTAGTGACCTGGCAGCCCATCGGCATGGCGGCTCCACCTTAGGCACGGCGCAAAATCAATAGACTGTGAAAAGGAGAGCAAGAAAGGGGATGTGAGCATGGTGTGGGTGGGGGTGAAGCAGGTTGTTAAAACCTACCACCCCAGACTGGAGTTCATGGGTGAAGGAACGTTGTCCCCTCAGCCCTCAGCCCCGATCCGGGATATTTGGGTGATAAGAAGCAGGTCGGTACCCTGTGAAATTAAAAGGCCGACTGTAAAGAGTCGGGGAAGAGGTTTAAGGAATGGGGAAGAAGTTGGGGAAAATCACAGGCTATCGGAAAGAAGGAAAACATGCTAAGTTGGGGCCGGGGGGAAGACGGTCGCTGAGTCCCGTCAGCACGGCGGCCAGTTAGGCAAATCGCCGGGCCCCTTACGGGCGGGAGGCAATGAGGACTGCGGGTCATACCGGAGCATTAGTTTTAGAATGGGCATTAATCACTGATATATCATGTGCCTCTTTTGCGGGCACAGAAATGTAAGGTACGAACTGACTCAGTGAGTGTGGTTCTAGAGACACCCAAGAAGTCAATCGCGCGTGGAGAAAAACAGTGTGGTCAAAAGAGGTCTAGAATGCGATGTAATGGAAGACTTACCAGCGTTGCTAGCATTAAGAAGGCGGTCAGTTGCATGTAGGGGAATTAGTTGATTGCGCACCCTTAAAAACAGACTGAAAATCTCATCAACGACTCACAAAGTGGTTTAGTGTGCATAAATGCCCCCTAACCTATTAATCCATTTTATGCACAAATCCATATTTTCTGATACAATCATGGTGCTACCCATGGAAGAAGGGCCCAAGCATGCTCCTCAAGTCCATTAAATGCACTTCTACCTTACACAATATCATCCGCTCGCTTATCAATCAGGCCTCGTCCTCCTTAAAACACCCATAACTCTCCTCACTCACGATCGTATATTATCTTTACATGTCTACTTCTAACAAATCTTCTTATGCACATACCACTTCAGAAGACTCAGAGTCACAGTCTCATCCACACTTTTTTTAAACCATTAGCATTTATTTCCCACTTTCTCCTCACTCTATCTAACATGCGCACGCTAAACATCCTTTTTACAGTGGTCCATTTACATTTCTCTTACTTGATATCTCCTTCAACACCATAGTTTCACTCCCATACACTATCATTGCTACCAGCATACTCTCCTGCAGCCTACTGAAACATTCCATACTAAAACATTTAGCATTTTTTAACCGTGATACCTTCCTCATCAAACCCATATAATCCATACCAGATACAGAACAAGAATACATTCTGAGTTACCATTTCATTGGTAATTTATAGCGATGGTACATTGCGCTGTACCAATTTGGCCAGTTCCTCCCCAGGTAATATGTTTCAGACAAAGCTTCATAATCTGACTGCAGCTCACACTGTGCATATATATGTACATATCTACACTCTGATATCTTAGTCTCCTTTCATATAAATTAAAAATTACTTTATATTAATTGCAACCCGACTCAAACAATTTTTTCGTTTCTTTGATCAGTATAAGAATCACATTATTCTTGAAACCTCGATACGATTTAACACTAGTCATCTGGCTTTAACATAGATTAAAAACAAACTGAAAGAGTTTGAAAAGTAACTGAACTTAGAATTAATTGATGATAAAATATTGATTTATTTTTTTACGAATATAAACATCGTTATGGAACTCTAGACATAGATTATCAAAATAAGACCATTTTTTTCTCTATAAATACAGCTACCCAATACCACCTAGGACGGTGGCTGCTCTTATGATTAATCTTATAAGCCGCTGGAAATAATATAATAAGACATAAATGACTGTTATTCGCAAAACATCCATGAAAATCGAGTTCCGTAGTTTTATCTCGATACATTAGTTCTTATTTTTATATTCTTTTTTTTATATTCAATAAGTTTGTAGACATCTATCTCAAAGATAGACTAAACCTCTGCATACATAACAGGGAAGATCTAAACTGTAACTGTATTGATAATGTACCCTGCTGTATAGGTTTGGAACATTAACTAATACAATAAATATATTTACTTTTGAGAAATTTTCATATGTGAGCTCAATACTCTGTCTACATCTAATAAATCCTATATCACTATATAGAGAGTAAAAAGCCCTTGATTCAAATGGATCTAATTCGTCAGAGTAGTCGAATTCAAATGGCTTATCAACTTCATTTCCATTTTTATTGGTAGCGATACGGTTCATATTTGAAGGTTTAAATTCAAAAGGTGATATATCATAAATATCAGAAAATGTTGAATGGCCAACCATGGCAATCACTGCACACGTAGGTATTCTCTCCAAGAAAAAAATTATCTACATTCTTCATTAATATTCTACTCACAATTGTAAAATTTTACATGCGGATTTGTTACATACGTTACTTACCGTTTGATGTAAGCAACCTATTTTGAGTCGCGTGCGACTCTATATCGCACTATGTCGATCGGTCGATCGGTCCCAGTGTTCCTTTTTTTGGTTTTGGTAATAACATTGTAACTATTCGTCCGATTCTAACGGAATTTGAAATCCTTATGTTGTTTTATATTCTCTTTCGAATGATTTAATTTCCAAAGTCCTCTCAAAGTTAGCATTGGAATTAATTGGCATTAACAACATAACTATTCAGCCGATTCTAACGAAATTCTCTTTCGAATCATATAATTGCCAAAGTTGTCCCCATATTAGCCAAGGAATTATTTAGCAAAACTTCATAACAATTCGAACAATTCTTAGAAAATTTGAAAACCTTATGTTGTTTTACATTATCTTTCTAATGATATAGTTGCCAAAATCATGACAATGTTAGCCGGGAAATCAATGGAGAATAACTTCAAAACTATTCCTCCGATTCAAACGAAATTTAGAACCTTTATGTTGTTTTACATTATTTTTTTGATGATATAATTGCCAAAGGCATTCTAAGGTTAGCCGGGGAATTATTAGTCAAGAATATCTAGCTATTAGGTTGATTCTAACGAAATTTGAAACCTTATGTAGTTTTACATTCTATTTCGAATGATATAATTGCCAAAGTCCTCCCAAAGTTAGCCCGGGAATTATGTGGCAATAACATCATAACTATTCGGCTGATTGTAATGAAATTTGAAACCTTTTTGTTGTTTTACTTACATTATCTGTCATTACTGAATTGCCAAATTCCTCCGAAGGTTAGCAGGATAATTATTTGGCAATAACATCATAACTATTATGTCGATTCTAACGAAATTTAGAAGACTTATGTTGTTTAACATTCTCTTTCAAATGCTATAATTCACAAAGTCCTGCTAACATTAGCTGGGAAATTATTTGGCAATAACATCATAACTATTCAGCCGATTCTAAAGAAATTTAAAATCATTATTATGTTATTTTAGATTCTCTTTAGAATGATATAATTGCCAACGTCCTCCTAAAGTTAGCCGGGGAATTATGTCGTAATAACATCATAACTATTCGGCTGTAGGGCACCACCTTAGTCTTGGCCAAAGAAAACCGAAACCTTTGAGCTTCGGCATAGCAAGATACGCAGTTCAATGCCTGTTGGAGTCGACGCTCCAGAGTTGGCATCTTGGCCGCACCAAAAGAGATCGATAGGTCGTCAACGTAGAACAAAGCGAGAACATCTTCCAGCAGCACTGAGTTGATGCCATTGATGCTCAGGGCAAAGAGTGTGACACTGAGGACACTTCCCTGCGGGACAGCCTCTTCCTACTCCATTGGGCCTCAGGGAGCTCCTCCCACCCTTACGCGGAATCGATGATCTCGCAAAAATTCAGATATAAACATTTGTAAGCGTCCCCTCGCCCCCATCCTGTGGATAGTCTCCATGATACCATATCGCCATGCGGTAACATTTGCCTTCTCCAGATCGAAAAACACCGTGGTGTACTGCTGTCAACGAAGGAAGGCCTCGCAGACCGCATTTTCCAGTCGGAGCAGATCAACCGACGTAGAGTGGATATTTGGAAGCCGCATTCTGCAGAAAACAAAGACAGATGGCCTCCGATGTCCAGGAACAAAGGTTAATCTAACATTTACAAATTTCTCAATCAACTTGCACACGCAAAAGGTTAGAGAGATTGGGCAGAAACCGGCCGGAGTAGAGCGATCTCTCCCCAGTTTGCGAAAGGCAAGCACAGTAGTGATTCGCCAGGAATCTGGGAGGAGAACCCTCTACCTAGATTCTATTAAACAAATCTAACACAAAGGCCATGCTTCGCTCACCCAGGTGTCGAAGCATGGCCTACAGGCCATTGTCCGGACCATACGCGGGGTCCACGCACGAAGCAAGAGCGGAATGCAATTCACTGCCAGTAAACCTGTCGTTGAAGGGTTCTCCGCCACTGGAGATAAAGTCAAGTCGGTGGCATTGCACAACGTTCATTAAATGCTGGCGAAAAAGCATCCCAGCTAAAGAATGCGCAGAAAGCGGTCGCGAAGGATTCCGCCACGGACGCGGGGTCCGAGATTACGGTCCCATTCTCCTGGAGAACGGGAGGGGGCTCCTGCAAGAACTTGTCCTGAATCCTTTTGACTCCCTTCAACACCTCTACTAAAGGGGTCTTTCCCGTTAAGTGAAAACACGAATGCCCGCCAAGATAAGCAGTGGGCGTGCTTCGAAATATACCGGAATCTAGCCCTAGCCCAACGAAATTCACCCTCAGTGAAATCACTCGGGCGGCGATTATAGCGTATGTAGGCATGACGCTTCTGTTTGAGGGCCTTCTCAGACTTGGCAGACCACCACGGGAGTGATTGGTGTGCAAAAAGCCAGACGTTCTGGAAATAGTTATCAGGCCCGCGGCTATGAGGTTACCGGATAAGAACTCAATGGCCTCATCTACCGACATAAACTCCTCGACTGAGATAGAGAATTCAGTCATTTCCTGAAATGCAGGCCACCGCGGCTGCGCCAAGCACCATCAAGGTGGGCTCTCAGGGGGCAGTTGCCCTGAAAATGATATTTGAATGGGAAAGTGATCACAACCATAGAGGTCATCGATCACCCCCATACCAAAATCAGGTGGGACAAACGAAGAGCAAAGAGATAAATCAAGGCAAGAATATAAAGCGGACCTCGGGAAGTGATGCGTAAACTCATTCACATTTAGGACACCCATCTCAAGCTCTTTGATCAGATCGGCAAGGACTTGTCCCCTGTGATTTATTGAGTAATCTTCCCAGAGAGGATGCCTGCCGTTTATATCTCCAAGCAAGTGAGAGGGCCTCGGCAACCGGGCCACAACGCGGCGCAAAGCCCACGTCGAAATCAGCTGACAGTGGAATTTACGCAAAAATAACAGTATACCTCCTATCCAGGTGAAGCTTCACAGCCACTGCATAATAGGAGGTATCTAAAATTAAAGGAATAACGGAGACCTCATGTCAGTTGTAAACCACGCATCCCCCATCCTGGCCATCTCGTAGTGGTGGGGTCGCAAAGCCCTTATAACCCGGGAGGGTAGGCAGGCGCACGTGCCTCACATGGTATCATGCAGAAAAATAGCTAACAGGGAACGGGACAAGACGAGACTCCGTAACTCCTCCTAGTTGGCCCGGAGTCCACTGCAATTCCATTGAAGGAATATGCCCTCCAGGCCTAAATTAGAGTAAACGCGGGGTCCTCTTCGAAGAGAAGACCCTCACGGGAATGGCCTTACGCTTCCCGGAGGTTGAACCCAGAGCGCTGTTGGCCTGACAAAGCGCTGAAGGTGGTGTCGCCTTCGAGGACTTATTGAGGGAGGTTGGGCTCGCCATGCGAGTCTTTTCCTCCCTCCGCCTCGAAACCTTAGGCAGGCGTTGCGGTTTCGGAGGCGGGGGACCCTCTTTTCGATGATCCACTGTCTCCAGGTCACTCAGACCACCACTAGGCGTGGGCTAATGAACCACAGCTCCTTTGTTGCTGTCATCTTTTCGGGGGACAGCTTTAGGAACCCCGGAAGATGGCCTGGGGACCAACTTGAGGGGTGTTGCCTCCTGTGAGTCTAACGACTCGGTGGAGGCGCGTGGCCGTTTCGCCTTACGGGAAACGGTCACGCTGGAGGAAGGGGGGGTGGAGCCCTGGTTCTAGCCGGAGCTGGGTGTAAGCCCTTTGTGCCGCCAGCTTTACCAGGGGAGCGCCCGGGTTGAGTAGAACACGCAGAAGGGCTCCGAATGGGCGTGAAAATATCCGTGCTCGTTGGCATGGATGAGCCAGGAGCAGCGGTTGTCTTTCTAACCATTGAGGCATAAGACGTCCCAGGCAGAGGCAGGCTACCCAGGACCAAATCCTTAGCCTCGCAGAATGAGAGTCGATCCTGGGTATGAACGGCCAGGATTTCTTTCTTAAGGAAATATGCACCATAGTCCTTCGAGAAGCGTGGTGCTGCTCCCCGCAATTGACACACTTGGCCACACACGATTTGGACCTATCGTGTGCGGCTTTGGAGCAATTACATATACTTCGGGTGACCCTGACTTTGCACGTCTACATGAGCGATTCGTATGGCCGAAGAGGTGACAGCAATAGCACCGCCGCGGCAGTGGCAAAAATGCCTCCACCCGGTAGCGGTACCAAGCGGCACGCACCGACTCATCTCCAGTAGAGTAGATGCTGATAGAAAACATTTTTTAGATAAAGGAAACTTTTAATGATTTTATTTTTGCTTTTCAACTAACTTTGGTTCGAAACAGTGTAAATAAATCTGGTGCTTGAGATAACTTTATCTTCAAGTAGACCCCATTCATTAACAACTTATGTTGCGAGCAGAAATCGGCGTGTAGGTTTCCATAGACATTAAATATTTTTTATTCTTCTTATATTTTTTATATTTTCTTTATTAGATTTATATCCTCCAGTAGAAAAAAATGTAGTTTTTCTTTTACTGTGTAGTTTAACATGGTCTCTAAATATGCAAGATATGGATAATTATTTCCTATAAAGCTTACAGATGTCTCATTTAAATAAATGTCAATATTGTTAATCAAGGTGTGAAGAATATTATTTTCAGGCTAAACATCCTCGCTATCAGTAAATTCGCTACCGTTTGCCTTCACACTTCTTGCTTTAATGTAAAGATAAACCTCACTCTGGACTAGATAATAATGCCTGCTACAAGATACATAATATTCAACCGGAGTGACGGATGAGATATTGCTAGTTGGAGGGTATGATTAATAATTACTTTCCACAATAGAAGTTTGGGTTTGCAGAACAGTAATAAATCCAGTTCTCTCATCGAACATACATAACTTGACGGATAAAGAGCATTTATTTCACCGTGTGTAATTTACAGTCGTTTGTAATTTTAGAGAACATCTGTGAAGGGTATGACTTTTTAAATTATGAGCAAAACATTATCATCGGCTTTGAATTTTTTCTATTCTTTAACTGCTTATTCTCCATTTTCGTTTATTTATTTCACCTAATTCTTCGGATTTTATTCCTCCTTCTCACTTGACCTTTCCAAACTTGATTCGCGGTTTTTCCATGCATAATATCCTGAACGGTGTCGAAACTACCATATATGGTCTTCTTTCCTAAATATTGAGCCCCACTTACTAGATATGGTGCCGCACTTCGAAAGAGGGACGAAAATAGGGAGCTAATACCATGCCCCTTCTGAGCACTTACCCTTTAAACAAGCAAGGTCCATTCAAAACTTTTATTGCAATCTTTGTTCTCCAGATGATGCTTTATTATCAACTCCCACAACAAATGGATTTTTTTACATTCAAGCGTTCTTATATAGGACGCTTTGATCTCAACTCCCCAGAGTTTATATTCAGATAGTGTTAGTTATGAAAATTATATAAAATGAACCATCATTGAAATGGGGGGTATAATTCGCAGTAGTCACGACTGGGTGCCGCTCATAAACGGTATTCTAAAAGTTTTAAGAAAATATAACATGATCTTGGATGAGAGATGAGAGAAGAAAAGCTATCTTAAATGCTATACAATGATTTAATTTTGGAATATTATCAATGATAATCTTTTTCATTACACTCTAAAATTCTTCCAACAGATGAAATACTAGATTTTCTTTCCTTTTCACATTGGGAATTGATTGTGAAGTGAGCATTATCACATATTCATTAGACATTGTTCATTGCGTTTTGGCAGATTTAAATAATAAATCTTGAGATCTGAATTTTTGCCTCATTTCCAAATTAATTTTCATTCTGCATTCTTTTTAATTTTTTTAATATCCTGAATCTATCTCTATCTCATTATATACATAGTCAATTCCTTTTATTTTTGTTTCCTACCCTCCTGTCAATATAGTATTTGATGAATAAATTATTCACTTCTGTCATTTTCCGATAGACTGTGAATGCATATATAGGCTTCGTAATATTGTAGATATTTCTTGTAAACTTCACAGAGCCTTACTTCACTCTGACTATGGTCTGCTATAATGGATTTATGTAATTCAATTCCATAGTCACCATGTTGTTTTGCAGGTAAACATCCACGGAGGGTGTGGAAGGAAAGGTGACATAAAAACTCTCTAATTCCATCTTCACAACTGGTAAAACCTTTCTCATTTCCTACCTTTATATATAATTTCACGCCTGGAGATGGGTGATATCATATGTCTTAACGTAGGAGTTAAGCAACTCTAGGTACCTTCTCTATTTTACTAAACATAACTCGGTTTTCCATACTCTTTCATTTCAACTATTCTTTCCACTGTATGTTACTTAAAGGAATCAAACTTCATTTTCTGAAGGGCTGCTTCACAAATCTTCCCTTCAATACGTTCTCCATTTAAATATTCAATATAATAGAGGCTTAATACTGTTGAAATTCTATATATTTTGTAGATTTTTCACTCTACTCTAACTTACATACTTTTTATTAAATTACTGAAAATGTGTGAGATCCGAACATAATCACCGATCTTATAAAAAACTTTTTTTTTACCTCTAATTCTCTGAATCGGTATAACAACATCATGCAGAACTTTGGACGATGTGTTCCCAACCATTTATATTTATAATTATTATACGTGTTTGCAAAGTCATCAAGTACGTCTATATAATTACATGTATTATTAAAGGCAAAATATCTGAAAAAGTCCTTTCCTATATTGTTCTTAGCACGCACCCTACAAGACTAGATTTTTTTAGTGAATGAATATCAGATACTCCGATATTAAAATCGCTCAATATGCCTTTCATCTTCTTCTTTCCTTTAAACTCTTCTTCATCAGCAAAACAGATATATCCATCCGAGTTCTTACATGAGACATCGTATAGCTTTTGACACTGCCTGATCCAAAGTTTTCCTTTAAATGAATTAACAAGAGATATCTAAAAAAGAGGTCAATTACAAACAGTAAATAACGCACACCATAATGAAAACTTAGCAACTTCTGCATTACAGTGAGATACATCTACCCAGTTTTATTTCTACTTTGTGCTTTTATATGTTTTGTCTTGAATATTTTGGCACGGGTTTGTGTAGATTATAACTATCCAATCCTGAGAGAAAACTTCCACATCTGATCTTTTAGAAACCTTTTTACAGATTGAAATAGTCGATTTACCCCACCAAATGATGTTGGCAGACTCGATGACAATCCGTAACAATCGGCGATTGATTTTGGAGTAAATAAGTGATATGTTTACACTCTTATAAAATTATAAATAAAAGACAGCTTATGTTAAAACATATCTCTTTTGCATCAAAGCTAAAATACATAATTGCGAATTTTCTGGAAATTCGCAACCCCAGTTGTACCCTCTCTCCTTTCCCCCGAAGGCGGGGGACTTGCGAGCGAAGCGAGCTTAAACTCCCTTTCCTCTTCGCCCGACGAACTTGCAACCGAAGTGTGCATTTTTGCGCTGCTTAAGCAGTCCACTTTTTATATTTTCCATTTTTTGATCATCGATTTCTTCGCACATTAGGTATATTTCTCGACAATAAATATTATTAACACTTGCATGCCAAACCCTCAAAACTGCTGAAAATTTTTATGCACACTGCAGATATAAAGCATGAAATTTAAAGTAGATAACAAGTAACTTATAACCAAAATTTATATATGGAGATACAATTAGTATTATTAATATTGTGATAATGATTCTTTAGTATTTATATAAATTATATATGTATATATTAGTAAATATAATCATCTTTTTCAATTCCTAGCATTTTTTCATTTATATTTTCTTTTTTAATATGAAGAAAATAAAGATGTAAAAAAACAAGTTTTATCTCTTCTATAAAGGTAAAATAATATTTTATGTCTACTGTCAGCTTTTCAATTGTCAACAAAAGAAAAACTGATCCATAACTTCCTTTTTTAAATGTTCCACCAATAGTTAAATTGTCAAAATTAATACACTGGAGATTTTCAAGTACTTCTTTTCCAGCATTGTAGTTGAGAGGTGGTAGAGTTGAGCCATTATAGAGAAATTCAATGCCATCAATTGGATGATCATAAATTAGTCGACGAAGATGTTCGAAGAAATTAACTCTAAATGAAAAGTTTGGAATAGATCTCTGACCACATTCGCAGACATTTTAGTACAAAATAGCTGCTGAGTCTGTGTGTGATACGGTGTGGATGGAGGATCATCTTATAACGTCTGACACATAGACAGGCTTACCAACAAATGAGTGAAACATATGCAGTTGATATGGGATAAGTAGACTTCATCAAGGTCTGAATGTTAATGTATTCTTTCGTTTTAGATTACCGGCATAGTTGGCACTTCACTCTTTTCCAAGCTTTTAAACCAGTTTTGGTTTGAAATAGTGTAAATTAATTCTTATAATGACTAACGAAACGAAGAGATCGTACTGAGGAATTTTTTAGAATAGAAAGAAATCTATATTATAGGCCCAAGAAATATTCATTGCGATGATCTGAGAAACATTATATACCATAATAGTTGCCACTTCATGTCGGACTTATTAAGATTAAAAGTACAATTTAGATATATTTCATCTAAATTTCATCAAAATTTAAAGTTGGAAAGAATAATAAAGAATTAAGCAGCGCAAACATATGAACAACTTTACTTATGAACTGCTATTTAAATAAACATATTAGGTAAATTAATATGCAAATATATAATTAATATATAAATTAAAGTGTACACTATGCAAATGCTCTTAATATTTATTTAATATTTATTGTTACTGGTTCAGATTATATTCTTATAGATCTTATTAGGAGAGCGGGGGGGGGGGAAACAACTTAGGTGAGAGGGTGGGTGGATCCTTAATGACGTCAAACTAATCGGTGACTTCGATCCAAAGATGACGCTGATCTAACAAATCAGCGAATTTTGATTAGTGTTAAAAATGGCGGACTCGGCATTTGTATTACAATAATACTCCCCTGGACCTCTTAAGGTACTTAAGTCTTTCTTCTCCGAAAAGAATAATTTTCTTTTCTGTAATGATGTGCGAGGATTGCTGATGCAAATTGGTATATCGGAATCACACCAATTGAATGTTGGTTACTCACTAGCTAGTCTAAAATGTTTTCTTTTACATGACTGCAAAGGATACAGATCAATCCCAAATGGTTATCAGTCAGTATGAGTGAAGAACACGGGATAGTGAGCCTAATCCTAGCGAAGATATCATATCACTAGGAAAGTAGGGTTGGAGAGAAACAATTGGTGATTAGGCAGTGGTTTCAGAGAGATAACATATAGGTTGGAGAAAAAAATATCATTAATGAACCTTTGGTTAAAAGAGAAAAGATCATATTGCCATCACATTACATCAAACTAAGTTTGATGAAACAATCTATAAAGGTTTTGAACATATATAGAAAATTCATGCGTTGAGCCTGGAAAAGCTGAAGGCAGATATTTTTGATGGACCGCTAATCTGAGAACTTATGTGTGGGGGAATCTCACGTGGAATTTCTTTTCCAGCATGGAAGTTCCATGCGCTGGAGAAGGTTCTGCTGGGCTTAAATTGGTAAGCTTGAACCCCCCTTCCATTCCACAAGTGGTAGCCTCGAACCGCGTCCACCACGGTCCAACTTTACACGGGTTAGAGTCGCCTCGGCAAGAAGATTCGAGGCTATTCAAGAGTAGAGCTGTTTCCCACTACCCCCCGCCCCCCCCCCCTCGCGGGGAGAGCATCGGACATATATAATGCTCGTCTCCCATGAGGCAGACACAGAGTTGAGAAGTCTCGCCTGGACCCAAGAAGATTCCCCTAGTTCTAAGTCAGGTGCTAACAACAAAGCAAAGTGACGGCTGAACTATTTGTGTATTGGAATTAGCCCCGCCAGTGAGGTAATTCCATTCAACGATCGCTAGCGAGTGATTTTTCCGACTTCACTCATCAACTCCTGTCGAAGCCCTCCTCGTTCGCCCCTCATTTTCGGGTGGCCGAAATACTCTACCCTGGACCGGGCGTTACCGCCTCCCCCCCTTTTTTTGGAGAACCGTCATCACTTTAAGTTCCCGCTCAGAAGCTCGAGGCACCCTCGCCCCTCATGCAGAAGACATCCGTGAAGCCTTACCCCGTCGTCTCACCCGGAATCCTCCGTAAGCCAACCCCCCTCCCCATTCAGTAACCCATTTGAGTTAATTCCTCCCATTTAAAAGGTCTCCTCCTGTAATACATTAATTAAATTTTAACTTCATAGTCTGATGCATAACTACAAATCCCCCCCTCGTTCACCGATGTAATTTTACCCATTAATTCTTTGATGTAATTTTGCCCATCAATCCTCTCACTTTTATGTAAATAAAATTATATTTTTGTACAGGCCTCTTTAAATAACCTTGAGCTTTGCCATTGCCCAAATTTTACCTGACCTAGTGTCATTCTTTCTCGCTATTCAGCCCATCGAAACTCGTGGCGTGCCGTCCCTTTGTCGATTCGCCTTTAAGTTATTAGTCCCTTCCCCATAGATATAATATGGTATTGATATAATATAATGTCATACCACGACATATATATTTATTAATATACATATTATATAATTTTGGTGTCAAGTGTGTTTGGGTTTTTTACAAACCCGTGCCATTTTAATTCCGACATTAGAAGTTCACTTGTTATTCACGTCTACCCCTTTTATTTTAATTTTTGTATTGTACTGGCAGAAGGCAAGTTCAAGTTAATTGAAGAACAGTGGAACGTAATCTATTTAGATTTTGTGTTGGACCCCAAGGAATTATTTTTTTTTATTTTGTTTGAATTTTGGAGACTCTCCTGGTTATTAATCCAAAAGAGTTAAGGACTTCGGTGTCCTAATTCCGGTAGGACCATTTTTTTCCGCCTAAAAACAGCGGAATATTCAAGTATTCGTTTCCCGTGGGTAGTGTCCTAGCTCATTCGCGTATCAGTGTTCCCTCAGCTAACTACGTAACAATGTCATCCTTCGAAAAATTCAAGAGTCAGGGTGAAATGCTAGGTCTTTCGGCCAAAGACCTGCTAAATTACGTACAGGAAGAAGAGAGGAACGAACGGGCAGAGCAAAGGGAAGAGGAACTAAGAAAAATGGAGGAGAACAAACTAAAAACGGAGATGGAGAACAAACTGAAGATGGAGATGGAGATGGAGAAGAACAAAACGGAGATTGAGAAGAACAAAATGAAGATGGAAGAACGCGAACAAAGTAGGCACCATGAGCACGATTCTCAGTCCATCGGTTTCCGGGCTGAAATTCCCCAAACTCCTTCAGTCCACCTTCCCGCTTTTAATGATGGAGAGGACTTTGGGTCATTTTTGACCCATTTTGAGAGAATCTTTCAGATCAATATATGGGATCTCGAAAATGATGGCGTCGCTCGCTTACTCCCCCTCCTAAATGCTAAGTTAATGGATATCTTCGTATCCCTTCCATCGGAAGCAACTTTGGACTATTCCACGTTAAAGTCCGAATTGTTAGCCGCTGTTCATATGAATAGCGAATTCTACCGCTCCCGATTCCGCCCGGAAAGATCCGTCCTGGTCAAACATTTGGGCAACACGGGTAAATCCTCAAAAGACACCTTCAGTGTTGGCTGGATACGTGCAAGATTCCCCAGGTCTACGAGTCCCTTCTGGACTTCTTCCGTAGGGATCAGCTTTTAGCTGCCGTGGCTCCCGAAATTCGCGCCTTCATTAAGGATAAACGTTGTGCCACTTTCAAGGAGTGCTTGGAAGAGGCCGATGTCTACGCGGGTAGTCACAATTTATACTCTAAGGATTTTAAAAAAGCTCTCCAATTGCCCCCCCCCAAACTAAATTTTATGGTCCTAAGACCCCTCCTAAATTGGTTCCAAGATTTACCAAAGTTCCTAGTCCCTCGAAGCCAAGAAACTTCCATCCATCTGAACACCGAGACGGTAAGCCCCTGGTTTCTTCTCCCCCGGTTGTGCCGTACCAAAAGAACCCGATCGTCTTTTAGACCTGCGGAGCTCCCGGCCATTACCCCACGAACTGTCCTCAAAACTCCCGATTCGCAAACTCTCAGTCCCACCAAGTGAACCAAATCTGGGCCACCCCTGATCCCCCTTCGTCGCCTCAGGAGACCCCCGATCCGCCCTCGCCCTCCAAAGACCCGGTCCATCAGGTAAACTTTCTCTTTAATGAGAACAACCCTGGTGGATTGAAGTTCGAGAACGGAAATGTGAACGGTCGCCGAGTATCCACCCTCGTCCGTCACACCGGGTGCACCTGTATTATAGTGTCTGAGGACCTACTCCCGCCTGTTGGCCCCGACCACAAGAAATTTGCGGTGGTCCACGACTACCTTGGCCGGGCCAGTCGTTTCCCGGGAATTCGTTGTCACATCGAGTGTGACTATATGTCCGGTTGGGCCGAAGTGGTAGCGGCCCCAATCCAGTTTTGCTCCGTTTTGTTTGGTCATTACCTCGTAGTCCACGACCATCCTGTGGCCCAGCCCGTGATTCCCTGAACACAGGCAGCCCTGGAATCTCGTGCAACTGTTCCCCTGGAAATCCCTATCGACCCCGAGTTCCAAGCCCTCCGGAGCGACAAGTTTTCCCGCGCCCAGAACGAGTGCGCAACTCTTCACCCCCGCCCCTTTGGGAGAAAACTAAAGCCTTTGAGCGTGAGTCCACCCGAGGTAACAAATGAGTGTCGTATCTCGTGAAGAAGGACTTATTGAGAGGTATAAGACCTACTTTGACCTTAAGTCACGAGAACGAAAATTCAAGCCTGGCGCGGAGGTGCTGGTGCTACTTCCCACAGGGAGCAACAAACTCATTAGCCAGTGAGAGGGACCCTACCCCGTCCTCGAGGCTAGATGACCCGTGGATTAACTCATCCATACTCCAGCAGGAGCGAAGGTTTTCCACGTGAATTGCATATATTATCTCATTAATGTTCTTAATTATGATTTTTTTGGGGGGTATACTAAATCGTTTAGTCTTTAGTCCAATATTTATGCCTCCATTTAATTGTATCCTTTTTGGGGGGGTTCCACTGAAATGTCGCTTATGTTCTCCTGTGATTTTTATTTTTTTATTTTACTAGTTAAATTCTCTAGAATTGACCAGTTTAAGGCCTATGTCCGTAAATTCCCCGCTGAGCTCAGATTAACGTTTTTTTGTGTGTTCACCTATAGTAGCAGGCCAGAATTTCCCTAGATCCTTGATAATTATAGTTTAATGGGGAGGATGATCCTTTCCTACGCAACTGCTCTGTAAAGCATCATCTTTGGGCTGGAAGATGTGTGGGGGAATCCCACGTGGAATTTCTATTCCAGCACAAAAGTTCCATGCACTGGAGAAGGATGTTACGCTTAAATTGGTAAGCGTACCCCCCCCCCTTCCACAATCGGTAGCCTCGAATCGTGTCCACCACGGTCCACCTTTACATGGGTTAGAGTCCCCTTGGCAAGAAGATTCGAGGCCATTCGAGAGTAGATCTGTTTCCCACTCCCCCCCCCCCTCCCGCGTGGAGAGCCTTGGACATATATAATGCTCGTCTCCCATGAAGCAGACACAGAGTTAATAAGTCTCGCCCGGACCCAAGAAGATTCCCCTAGTTCTAAGTCAAGTGCTAACAATAAAGCAAAGTGACGGCTGAACTATTTGTGTATTGGAATTAGCCCCGCCAGTGAGGTAATTCCATTCAACGATCGCTAGCGAGTGATTTTTCCGACTTCACTCATCAACTCCTGTCGAAGCCCTCCTCGTTCGCTTCTCATTTTCGGGTGGCCGAAATACTCTACCCTGGACCGGGCGTTACCGTCTCCCCCCCTTTTTTTGGAGAACCGTTATCACTTTAAGTTCCCGCTCAGAAGCTCGAGGCACCCTCGCCCCTCATGCAGAAGACATCCGTGAAGCCTTACCCCGTCGTCTCACCCGGAATCCTCCGTAAGCAAACCCTCCTCCCCATTCAGTAACCCATTTGAGTTAATTCCCCTCATTTGAATAGTCTCCTCCTGTAATACATTAAATTTTAACTTCATAGTCTGATGCATAACTACAATTCCCCCCCTCGTTTACCGATATAATTTTGCCCATTAATTCTCTGATGTAATTTTGCTCATTAATTCTCTGATTTAATTTTGCCCATCAATCCTCTCACTTTTATGTAAATAAAATTATATTTTTGTACAGGCCTCTTTAAATAACCTTGAGCTTTGATATTGCCCAAATTTTACCTGATCTCGTTGCACTCTTTTCTCGCTATTCAACCCATCGAAACTCGTGGCGTGCCGTCCCTTTGTCGGTTCGCCTTTAAGTTATTGGTCCCTTCTCCATAGATATAATATGGTATTGATATAATATAATGTCATACCACGACATTATGAAAGACCGGCGTTTACAAAATTTAATGGAAAAATGAGGTAATTGGGTAGTTATCGTGTTTACTGGCTTTGAAAAGTTCATGGGAACGATAAGACCAATAGCTACAGTGAACTCGTATATAGTATGCTTTCTTTTTTAGTATACTTGGCTGTTAAATGAGCATCAAACTACATTACCTTCAAAATCATTGTGATCCTTCCCCAGTTCACCTTGGTGATATACAAGAGGAATAGAGTAAACGAAGAACTAAGGACCATGGATTAACACTACCGCGGTTTATGGGATACTTATATGATGGGGAATTATTGCTAGAACATCCAACGCGAATGTCGTGTCACATCTCCTGGCAAAAAATCTCAAAAACACGGGTTTGTGTGAGTTGTGCTAACGAAAACCCTTTTATGTCATTCGTGTCTCTAGCTTGTTTAAATTCAATAAATATATTTGTACTTGATAATTGTCTGATGTTGATATACTATTTTGGCTGAAATTCATCATACTTTTCTATTCAATTGGAAAAAACAGTGATTACCTGCCAGCAATTATATAATATTACTTTTAATGTCATATCTTGATGAGCAGAGCCGTTGGAATAAAACTAGTCTCAGTTTTAGAATTAGCGACTTCAATATATCCATAAACAGGCCTGATATCTAAATCAACAAATTTATATTCTCCAGGGTTATGACTCACTGCTTTCATTGAGTTTGATCTAAATAATTTTGATCAAGTGTTACTTTAATCACATAAATTTAATAATGCTGTAACTTTCTATTCCAAATTTAAAGATCATTCAGCCTACTCTAGAAATCTTAGTAAGCTCAAAAAATAAAATAGGGGAATAGTCAGGTAATTCTAGGTGCATGAAATAATTGCCGGTTCGAAAGGAATTCTTTTTAACACATACAGTGCCGTCCAAAGAGATCAGAACGCTTGTATTTCTTATTAAAACATCTTCCATAACTTTTGCCAAAGAAAACTAAAAAGTTCCCAAATTGGGGTACAATAACCAACATGTATAAAGTACGTATGCAAATTTGGATGGATAAAACAAAGGTTATGTGCATATAAGTAATTTAATAGAAAAATTGAAGTTTTTAATATGATCTGAACGCTTAGTTAGGTTTAATATAGAGAGAACCAGTGTTGTTTGCTTAAGAACTAATTTCAATTCACTCTCGTGTTAGGTCTTTCTTTTGCTAGCCGTAATCCAGGTAACTTACCTAAATATCTGTCATGCCTTTCTCTGTCCGCGAGCTGATCGCAAAGCTGCCCTTTCAAGAGGATCTTTCAAATGTAACCATTACAGAGACAGTCAAGCATTTCCATATGTGCTGCAGGTTTATGTAAGGCTCTTAAATTAACCGGGTAGTCCAAGGAAGACCTCTAAAATGGCAGACCGAACCAATACTTATATTGTGAAGAAGTAAGAGAAATAAAAGGCTGCTTATAATAATTATTACTTTTACTATATCCCAATCGCAGTTTGTGTCACCATCTGCTTGGGTGAGCCAATCTTCACGCTCATGCACCCGCATTCCAAGCTATTGACCAGTCCGACGAACAGAGCAAAAAGGCTCATCTTGCATTCACCACTAAGCACGTAAAATGGAAGGATGACCAATGGAGCCAAGGGCACTTTATTGATGAGTTTAATAAATTCAATTTGTTCGAACCTGATGGCAGGAGGTTCGTTCGTCGCAGAGAGGCCAATAATTGTCTTTCAATTGCACTAAAGAGTGTGAAGTTTAGCGGATCTAGTGTCATGGTCTGCAGCATAATATTGGTGGAAGGAACTGGGCCGCTTGTGCGCTTAAGAATACAGTGGATGCACAAGTGTATAAGAACTTGTTGTGAGAGCTTGTTTTGCCTCATATGTGAGCCTCCGAACCCCATCCTGAAATTTTCCTGCAGGATAACGCCCAGTAGGTGGACCTTCCTAGACGACAAGCACATCACAGTTATGAACTAGCCTGCACAGAGTCCTGACTTTAATCCCATTGGAAATGTTTGGAAGACACTCGTGGAGATGTCTAAAAAGAGGTCCGAAATCTTTTCAAGATTCTGGAAATACTTCAAGATGAATTGAACAAGATTAGTGCGCAAGTGTCAACAGTTAGTTCCTTCCTGTGGTAGGAGATATCAAAGGATCATCTAACATAAAGGCCACTACACTATGTGTTAATTAGTTATAACTTGCGCAAATGTTTTCCACTAATAATTTAATCGTTATATTCCAATAGAAATTTGTTTCCGCTGTCGTTTGAATAATTTGGAAGACTTCAATTTTTCTAGTAAATTGCTTATCTGCTTATAAACTTTTCTTTTATTTGCATGGGTAGTTTATATCCGTAAGTTATCGTACACCAATTCTTTTTTAAACCTTTAATTTTCTCTGGCAAAATGGATGGAAGATGTTGCGATAGAAATCCAGGCGTTCCGATCTTTTGGGATGGTGTTGTATCTCGTAAGAAGCAGTAAAGAAGTGAGCTGAATATCTCAAGCCATATCAACGTCGCATGGTGAGATAAAAGTCTCCAGCTAATATGATACTAAACTTAAAAGAAATTCAATCAAATAAATATGATTATGTATTAGGTTTTAATGAAAATAATGGAATTTTTAGAAGGCATAAATGTTTCTTAGAGTTATTATATTATTCCTTATTGGCTGAAAGCTGTTTAAAGATAATGTAGTACCTTTTATTTTCCGTACTTAGGAATAGGTCTCTTTTAAGCTGGCAAAACTTCAACAATTTTTAAACCAGGAATGTTTAGACCTTTTTAAGCTAGAAAAATGGTGTTTGGGTGACACATAAACTGAAGAAGTAAGAGAAATAAAAGGCTGCTAATAATAATTATTACTTTTACTATATCCTAATCGCAGTTTGTGTCGCCATCTGCTTGGGTAAGCCAATCTTCACGCTCATGCACCCGCATTTCAAGCTATTGACCAGTCCGACGAACATGCCAGTGAACCATTTTTGGACAGAATTGTTAATGGTTTGATGGCAAATTAAAGTTCATTCCTGCTCTTTGACGTGGTTTTCAACAACCGAAAACTGAGAAAGGAGACCTACATTTATGGTCAACAAATGCAATGTTTCAATTAAGAAGCTCTTGATCTAAAACGTCCTTCATTGGTGAATCGAAATGGTTTCGCTCTCCTTTCATTTGATTATCATTTATTTAAGCCGTTACACAACATAACCTCAATGGCGAACTTCTCGATAGCCTAGTGGATAAGCCTTCGAATTCTGATACCCCTTTTCCCCCGTCCCTGGGGTAAGTAGCTACACTCGCATCATTATGCACACAGCCAATCAGAACACAGCAATCATTTTCCTCCCCGCATTCGCAAGGCAGCCTACCCCCCCCCCTCCCTCATCTGTTCCGGGAATTTATCGATGAGCTAGTAGTGTTTCCTATGGGAGTACTTGTATCCAATTATACCACTGATCCGGAACGGGGACCCCCAACGGGGTCACGAAGGGTTTATACCATCGCTGGTCGATATCGAAAACACAAATACGACCCAGACAAATTCTCCAAACGAGGAAAGACCCCTGGTGCCTTTGAGTTCCCCATGCTTGTCCTTCTGATCTTTATGTGAATTTCATTATTCCGTCGGGGGATCTCATCCACGATGCGAGGGGCGAGTGACGCTACCTATCTTCCATCCCGTAAATGGCAGACTTTACTATGATATAAAGGAGTGGAGAAGGATATTAAATTATATTACTTGATCAAAACCGAAGGAATGTTGCAAGAGAGTTGTCCAATGCTTAGTTAAACGATGGTGGAATAGGGTCAATAATAATGGAAACTTCTTTGATGAAAAAAATGTATTTTTTATATTAAAAATGATTTTACTTCACATTTTTTTAAAGTGAATTTATTTTCTTGACAACCTAATAATAACAAGGATGACCTCAATTCTCTTCTTTTCCCCACGTCAGACCAAATTCATTATGACCTCGCAGAAATTCCCCTCATAATTTTGGATGACATCTAAGAAATAAGATAAACGAAGAGGCGGAGCAATTATAAGAATGAATTGCATTAGTTACAACTAACAACAGCTCAATTTAGCCACATTTCTGAATAATTCTGGTTCAACCCGATGGTGTAACACAAAACGCTTCAATTTTCATGTAGACTGGTTGCTCATCTAGTTGTTTGAACCAAGTATCTATTTGGTTTGCAATACTTCGAGTCGTATCTAATGGAGCTTACGAGAGATGATTGATTTGGTAAATGCGGTTGATTAAATCCTATTAAGTTGTCTGACACAAGAGTTCGTCCCCAGAAAGCCTAAATAGCTGTGACCCAGAGCGATGATTTCAGTTTCCCTTAGATCTTGATTAAATTTTAGATTTTAGATTTTAGATTTCATATTCATATGTAATCTTCCTTTCACAAGTTAATTCATAAAGTTTAATTATATTATGCAGAGCCTAGTATCAATTAACTGGTACAAGTTAAGGATATTTTCATAAAGTGGAAATAAATCAGATTACTCTTTTCCTATTACCGTTATAGTATTTTTCATTTGTTTAGTCAAAATAATGAGGCGCTATTAAATGAATTTTGATCAAATTCACTTCTTAATATGCTAAGCTTTACGGGAATATTTTAAGCAAGTAAAAATGGGAGCGAAAGGGATAATAAAAATGGCATAGAGAGAAAAGTTATCTCTCGTCTGAAGGGGCATTCAAAAACTTCACACACCATTGACGGACAAGTTCGGGCGATAAAGATGATGCCGCTCCGAAAGCGCACAAAAACCAATGTCACAAACAAAGAAACTCAGAAACCCGCAGCCGTTTCCCTTTACTTTTCCCTTCTTAAATGGGTGACAGGTGTATCATAGATAACCATAATTTATCCGTCATCTGCAGGATTATGTGCTCTCACGGCTATAACGTCACAGGGGGATTAACGGCTTTCTTCCATACACTTTCTATTCCTCCATTTTCACCACTTACTTTCCCCATTTCTCATATCAAATTTCTCCCCGCAGGTGCCCTCGTTATCCTTTGCTTCTGACTTTTAGATAGGTAACTAACCTCCATCTTCTCCCGAACAATTCACGAGCCCTCAACATCGAGAAGGGAATTAGACCCAGTCAATTGCGTCAATTCATACGTCGTTTCTGTCCTTCTAACGTAATCAAGTGATCAATTTATTGGACATTACTCACTAAACTTCTGCTGTGTGTCTCTTGGTGACTAATTTAAGGAGGTAATGTATTTCATGACGGAGTATGTCATCAAAAGTGTGCAAGTTCGGGTGGTGAGGTTCTTGCCCTCTTTGCTACTATTAGTTAGACGAGACTGTGAACACTCTTTGTGTTCTTGGCTTCTTTTCTCTATTATTATTTCGAATTATTTCCTCTTTCGTTTCCTTAGTTCCTTCCACACTGAACATAATCACATTTATTCCATTTGGATGGTTGTGGCAATAGAAAGATAAGTACTGTTAATTATTGTTGCTCATCCGCACTAGTAGCAGGATTCGAGTTTGTACTTAACAAAGAGCTTGAGTGTGTTAGATTGGCCTTCCCCAATTTAAGAGGGGGTAGTCTTTACTGGTTAATAAAGGGCTTATGAGTAAGCAACAAATTTCCATTGATATAGTTTTGGAAAAGTTAAATGCTTTCGCAGAAATGCTTTGAGACGAGGTGGGTTTCAAATTCGCTCGTTGGTTGTTAGTCAGTTGGATAAAGGGATCAAAGATGAATTGAATATTTGAAAATAATGTGTTTAAAGTTTTATAATAGGAATAATTTTGAAAAGAGGCTGCAGGTTGCAGTCTAAAAGGGATTTGATTGATTTGACAGTACGTGCAAGGGAAGCAAAGTTTTCGGTTGGCTACGTTAGGTTAGGTTAGGGTCGAAAAAACTTTGAGATGCCTCATCTTTACAAGATCCGACTTTTATAACAGCTAGCAAACAAACGTACATAAAAACCGAGATGAGAAAGGAATGAAGCAGATGGAAGAAAAGAAGGGTAAAATGATGAATAAACTAAGTGGAATGATGAAAAGGATTAAAACAATGTTTGCGACATCAAATCTCATTAATCTTGGGTTATGGCATCTATGGAGCCTCCTGGCCACAGTGGTTAGAGTTATGGAGATTTGACGTTGAAATGCGTTCTAACTTTCCTCCAGCATCTTTTTATCTATTTTTTTTCTATTAATCATTTCCTTGTATCTGTCCCACTCCATTTTTCCTCTAATCAACGTGTCATCCTTGGAGCAAACCACTTGTCCTAAGCCCCCAAGAACAAAGCAAACATGGGCATTCAACAAGGACAATATTATAATCTTGCACCCTTAAGAGGGGTTACTGCTCCTGCAGAATTCTCCTTGATGTCGCTTCCTAGGCCATTCAACAACCAACGATTGGCTCCTTTTTCACATACTACACACTTGGCCATTTGGCCAAGTGTGTAGTATGTGACACTTCAGTGGTTCTGAGGGCGACGCTATCCTTCCTATTGGTGCTTCAAGTGGATAGTTGGATGAAACTTTCGTGTTTTCTTCTCCTATTGTCACCGACGGAAATAAAATAACGAATTACGATGCTTGTTTGGGTCTTTTAGTGGCTATATCCTTCGTCGAGAACTGTTCACGCTCAACAAGGAAAAACTCGCACATATCTCGCAATTGGTAGGCTTTTAAACCTAATAATTATGTAGTGCTTCTTTCCATTGGCCATGTACGCCTGAATCGCCATTAAAAAAGAAGTTCCATCTACTCTTTATCAAATAGTGCATCTGTTGTCCATTAAGAGGTGTCTAAACGGA
Source organism: Ceratothoa steindachneri (assembly GCA_963969495.1). Lineage (NCBI taxonomy): Eukaryota > Metazoa > Arthropoda > Malacostraca > Isopoda > Cymothoidae > Ceratothoa > Ceratothoa steindachneri. The sequence goes on from OZ018321.1 coordinate 82,560,321, forward strand.
ACTGCCGGAAATCAGGCAGAAGACAAAGATAACGCCTCTAAAATGCTAGAAAACTGGATTAAAAGAATAAAGAAGACGCTAAACAAAACCTGAGAAAGACATGGTGAAACCATAGCATTCTAGACGTCTTTATAGTCCAAGCAAGCGAGTATACGAAAAGCAAGTGGGAATCGAGCCCCTCTTTTGTTGCCTGCGCAAAATTTACTTTATGTCATTTTAACGCACCCATCTGACCCGTTAAAAAACAAAATCAAAACAAGAAAAAAAGCCATAAAGAGGTGGGTCTTTACCCGGCGTAGGAACAAGCGACCAAAATCAAAGGGCCAAATAAAATGGAGGAGGCCAGCCTCCGCCAAAACGTCAGATTGTCCAGAAGACTATGCATGAACCCATTCCAGGTAAAAGGGACAAGCGGTAGCAAACCAGCTCATCCCGGTAGCGTGATAGGTAACGTGCACGAGGATCACCCAGACTTGGACATTCAACAAGAATCTGCCGAACAGTCTGGGGGACAAAGCAGTCATCGCAGTAAGGTGCCGGCGAGCGCTCCATCAAATGGCGGTGCGTCTCACTACTGTGCCCAATTTAAAGAAAATAGAAAGCGACCTGAAACAGTTTCGGCAGTGGGGTATAGGTCCATGAGAACAGTCGCGGCGCAACAACACGTAAATTTACGTTTCCCTCAGCCTTCTGCTATCTTCTGTGCCAGACAGCCCGGGAGGCTGCCCTGATTCCTGCCTTGTAGTCGGTGTGAAGAAGAGCAAAAGGATGCTCTGCTCACCCAGGTTTTGTGTCCTTTTAAGCGCGCTCATCCCCGCTATTTCCACATGTTTCGGAACCCAGGAAAACATAATCTTGACATTTGCCCGGTTCACGACTAGTATGGTGCCACTGATAGCATGAACAATGCTGTGTGGAGATTCCAATACCCCGAGAGCACTCAGAGCGTCTTATGTGTTGCTAAGGATCACAATTCGTCTATGAATCTGGCACCTGGTAGAACACCGCTGACTTTAAATAGAGGTGATAGGGAGTGCAAGTTATACCTCCTGTGACCTAGAGCTATCCGTGTACACTAGCATGGATGCAGCTTGATATAAATTTGGATCTCAAAAGGTAGAATGCAATAATTCCAGCGCTATGGAAGTTTGGGAAGTAGAGGCGTGGGGACAAATAGTGCTAGGCACAACCATAGGCCTCACCGCCCCTAGAACTACAACCAACGAGATCTCAAAGGAGTTTGTTAGGCACCGCCGAGATCGGCCGTGAATGCAGTGAGAGCCGTTGGTGAGTGATCAAGGTGGCAGTATCGCTTGTACAGGCGCATAATGTATATCTACGGCGCAGATTGAGATTCATCTTCCTGGCATACATAAGTAGGCTCTGAATGGGGGTGTGAGGGAACCCCACGTGGATTCTCTTGAACAGAACGGAACTTCCATGCGCTGCCGAAGGCCCGGTTAGGCCTAAAGCGGTAGCCTCGAACCGTGTCCACCACAATTCACTTTTACACGGGCAGAATAGCCTCTGCAAGAAGATTCGATGCAATTCGAGAGTAGAGCTGTTTCCCGCTTACCGCCCCCCAACCCCGGAGAGAGCCTCGGACATAAATAGCGCTCGACTCCCATAAAGAGACACAGAGTTGAGAAGTCTCGCCCGGACCACAGAAGATTCCCCATAGTTCCAAGTCAGGTGCTAACAACAAAGCAAATTGACAGCTGAACTATTTTGTGTATTTGGAATTAGCCCCAGCCAGCGAGGTAATTCCACTTAACGATCGCCACCGAGTGATTTTTCCGGCTTCTCTCGTCAACTCCTGTCGAAGATCTCCTTCGTTCGCCCCTTATTTCGAGTAGCCGAAATACTCTCCCCTGGACCGGAAGTTACCCCCCCCCCCCCTGTTTTGGGAGAACCGTCATCACTTCAAGTTCCCGCTCAGAAGTTCCATGCGGCCTCACCCCACGTGCAGAAGACATCCGTAAGCCAATCCCTCTACCCCCCTTCAGTAATCCAATTGAGTTTAATCACACACTGCCCCCCCATTTGAATAATTTCCTCCTGTAATACCTTAAGTTCTAACTTCATAGTCTGATTTATAACTACAATCCCCCCCTTCGTTACTGATGTGATTTTGTCCGTTAATTCTCTGAGGTAATTTTATCTATCAATTGTCTCATTATTTTTATGTAAATAAAATTATAATTTTGTACATGTCTCTTTAAATAACCTTGAGCTTTGCCATTCCCCATTTGTTACCTGACCTCGTTGCACTCTCTCACGCTACTCAGCCCGTCTAAATTAGTGGTGTTCCGTCCCTTCCTCAGTTCGCCTGTAAGTTATCGGTCCCTTCCCCATAGATATAATATGATATTGATGTAATATAATGTCAAACCACGACAGGGGGACTGCAGAAGGCATCGGTTGCCACGCGGAGAACGGTGTGGCATGGCATGTGGGACATCCTCCGGGCCAGGGGCGGTGTCCGCCGATGAAAGGAGAGAGGAACGCAACTCACTCGATTTAGACTTTTAGTTAAAAGGTTCTCTGCCTCGGTAAGTAAAGTCCAGTTGGCGGCCTTTAGCAACATCGCGAACTGGATTGAATGCTGGTAGAGCAGCATCCCAGGTATAGGAAGAATGCAAAGAAAGCAGGCGCGAAAGACTCCGCAATGTACGCGAGGTCGGAGATTGCGCTCCCATTCTCTTAGACCTCTCTCTCAGACCTCTGCAAGAGGTGCATTCCCGCTAAGTAAAAACATGTATGCTCACCATTAAGAGCGGCGGGCGTTCCTCGAAATAGACTGGTACCTAGCCCTAGCTCGACAAAATTAACTGATAATGAAATCCTTCGGGAGTTCAGCGTGTCAAACCGCCAGAGTTTAAGGAATAGTAGTTAGGTCCACGGCGATATTGTTCCCGGAGAAGAAACCAACGGCCTCACCTACCCACCTAAACTTCTTTAAATGGATAGAGAAATCAGTCATTTTCTGAAATGCGTATCACTGCGCCAGCTTCTTGTACCACTGGGGTGGTTTTTCAGGCGGTAGAGATCATCGACCACCCCCCCAAACAAAATCAGGTGGGCATCCGAAGAGCACAAAGATAAATCAAGGCAAGAAAATATGGCGGTTCTCAGGAAGTGATGCGTAAACTCAACCAAATTTAGGACACCCATCTCAAGCTTTTCGATGAGATCTGCAATCCCCCTAGAGAGGAATTCTGCAGTTCAGATCTCCAAGCAAGAGAAAAAAAACCGGCAACGGTGCCACAACGCAGCGGAAGTCCCCCGCATCGAAGTCAGCTGACGGTGGAATGTACGCAAAAATGATAGTATACCTCCTATCCAGCTGAAGCTGCACAGCCACTGCCTGAAAGGAGGTATCTAAAGTGAAAAGAAGAACGGAGACATCATGCCGGGTGAAAACCGCGCATCCCCCAGCCCGGACCCCATCTCGTAGTGGTGGGGTCGCAAAACCCTTATACCCGGAAGAGTGGGCAGGGGGCATGCGCCTAGCATGGTCTCTTGCAGAAAAATAGCTAACGGGGAACGGGACGAGACGAGCCTCCGCAGCTCCTCCCAGTTGGCCTGGAGTCCACGGCAATTCCATTGAAGGTATATGCCCTCCAGGCCTAACTCGGAGGAGACGCGGGTGCCCTCTTGGAACAGAAGACCCTCACGGGAATGGCCGTACGCTTCCCGGAGGCAGAACCTACGGCGCTGTTGTCCGGACAAAGCGTTGAAGGCGCTGTCGCCTTCAAGAATTATTGGGGGAGGTTGGGCTCGCCATGCGAGTCTTTTCCTCCTTCCGTCTCGAAACCTTAGGCAGGCCCTCTTTTCGAGGATCCACCGCCTCCGAGCCACTCAGCCCACCACTAAGAGTGGGCGAAGGAGCCGAAGCTCTTTTCTTGCTGTCCTCTTTTCGGGGGACAGATATAGGAACCGCAGAAGATGGCGTGGCGACCAACTTCAGGGGTATTGCCTCCTGTGAGTTTAACGACTCGGTGGAGGCGCGTAGCCGTTTCGCCTTACGGGAAACGGTCACGGAGGGAGGAAGGGGGAAGGGAGCCCTCGATTTAGCCGTGGCTGTTTGTGAACCTTTTGTGCCGCCAGCTTTATCAGAGGAGCGCCCGGATTGAGTAAAACCCTCAGAAGGGCTCCGTATGGGCGCAGAAACAACTGTGCTCGTTGGCATGGATGGGCCAGGAGCAGAGGGTGTCTTTCTAACCATTGAGGCATAAGACGTTCCAGGCAGAGCCGAGCACGCCAATACTAAGTCCTTAGCTTCGCGGAATGAGAGTCGATCCTGGGCCTGAACGGCCAGGATTACTTTCTCAAGGAAATATGCACTACATTGCTTGGAAGACGTGGGGTGCGGCTCTCCACAATTCACAAACTTGGCCACACACGATTTGGACTTATGGTTTTCGGCCTTGGAGCAATTTACACAGACTTCAGGTGACGCCGACTTTGCACGTCTACATGAGCGATTCGTATGGCCGAAACGGTGACAGTAATAGCTCCGCCACGGCAGTGGCACAAATGCCTTCATGCATAGCGGTACCAACCAGCACGCACCGACTCAGGGAACTTGTCACAGTTGAACGTACGAAGAGTGTAGGGTGGGTCCCGAGACGCTCCCTGTTTTCTCATCACACGTTTGACCTTTTCCGCCCCATAGTCGACCAGATCTAAGGTGATGTCCTCTATGGAGTAGTCAACGAGTTCCCTCGCATATACAATCCTTTCACAAAGTTTATGGTAGAGTGCGGCGTCACACTCACCGGGGTGTCATGAAGTGTCCAAAGAGCACTTATCTTGGCCGCCTCGGATGGATCCGGCACATTCGCCAGAGGGCTCCCGTCCGAGAAATGGGTCACATTCGGCTCTCTTCATATGGCCCCTCTGTCCCCACACCAGTGGGGGCAGAGGGGCCAGATATGCTGATCTTGGTTTGGTCACTTACCGAAGTGGCAGCAGACCCATCCGTCCCCGCAGTCCCCGCTGATGGAGAGGAGCCATAAGTCTTCTTATTCTTTTTCTTATTTTCTCTTTTTTGGAGAGCAGGGCGGGGAATGAACCCGCTTCTCCCCTCCGCCGGCAGGGGCCCCCAGGCTAGATGTACCGGCCTCAAACAGGTTCTTGTCCGAGATGGAGAAGGTCTTGGCACTCGCAGTGGCACCGGTCAGATGAGATCCCTTCCCTCTTTGTATTGCCTTGGAAACCGAGGTTGTTTGAAGAGGACCTTGCATAGGGGCGGATTGGGGTTCGGTGCTTGGCGCCGAGCCCGGATTTCCTCCCATGGATGGCATTACCGTCTGAGGCTGGTTTGCCTCAAGGACCATGTAGATCTCAGGGATGGGAGCCTCCAGTTGCCCACCCCCCAGGACATCACAGGTCCTATTGGCAGCAGCGTAATTAGTCATGTGTGGGTAGGCACAGTCCTTGACCCCCGCAAGGTTTAAAATTCCAGCCGGCAGGTCTTTTGAGGGAAGCGACCGAAGCGGCCTGGCTTTCCTGTCCCCCCTAAGGGGGTTTGCCCTACCCAGTCCCTTCAATGGTGAGCGGTCAGCTATGTGCTACCTGCTGGCTTTCTTGGCAGTCCCATTGAAAAGAAAAGGGGGGAAGGCCGCTGGAATGAGGGAGGTGCCCGAAAGCATCTCCAGGGAAAAGGGGGGAAGGGGACTCCCCTACACACGTAGTCAAAGGAGATTTTTTTTTTTTTTTTTTTTAAGAGCTCATCTGGCGACTGCCTACTTGGGCATTAGTCGCCGTATTAAAACTGGCCTAGTTCTAGGCTACTTTAAAATGAAATTAAAGAGAAAAAAAAAACAACACCCCAAAAGGGGGAAAGGAAGCAAGCTGGTGCGTCGGGGAGAGGTCCCCCCGGCGCAGGAGCATGCAACTAAAGAAAAAAACAAACAAACAAAAAACAAAACAAATGCAAAAAAACAACAAAAAAAAACAAAAAAAACAAACAAACAAACCTTGCTTAAATAATAGGGAGAAGGCCGGCCTCCCCCAAGAAGTCAACAAGTCCACAAGTCAGTGTGCACGAATCTGTCCCAAGCACAAGGGACAGGCGGTAGCGACCCCGCCCATCCCGGTACTGGGACAGGTATCGTGCGCGAAGATCACCCAGACTGGGACATTCGACAAGAATGTGCCGAACAGTCTGGGGGACGACGCAGTCGTTGCAATAGGGCGCAGGCGAGCGCTCCATCAGATAGCGATGCGTCACACGAGTGTGTCCGATTCGGAGACGACAGAAAGCAACCTGAAGCCGCCGCGGCATTGGGGGATAGGTCCATGGGAACAGTCGCGGCGCAATGGCACGCAACTTTAAGTTCCCTTCGACCGTCTCCCATCTTCTTTGCCAAGCAGTCCGAAGAGCTGCCCGTATTCCTGCCATGTAGTCGGTGTGAGGAAGAGCGAAACGCTGGTCCGGTCGCAGAGTCCTCGCCGACTCTTTGGCGCCCTCATCGGCGCGCTCATTCCCCGCAATTCCTACATGTCCAGGAACCCAGCAGAAGATAATCTCGACATCTGCCCGGCTCGCCAAAACCGTGGCGTCACGGATATCGCGAACCAGGGGATGCGGAGATTCCAATGCCCCGAGAGCACTCAGGGCGCTTTGTGAGTCGCTATAGATCACAATCCGGTCTCCGAACCGGGCACGTCGCGTAATCTCACGTACCGAGTGGTGTATTGCCACCAGCTCGGCCGTGAAGACAGACGCAGCGCCTGGTAGAGCCCCGCTGACTTCAAACAGAGGGGATACGGCGTGGAAGCCGACCCCCTCTTGGGACTTGGAGCCATCCGTATACACTGGCACGGTACCAGCGTGACACGATGTGTGCTCCAAAAAGGTCGAACGCAATACTCCCGGCGCAGTAAAAGCTTTGGGAGCAGAGGCGTGGCGACAAATAGCCAAATGTGGTACCCTCCAGGGTGGCGTCCTGGGCAGAACCAGGGGCGCCACCGGCCCGAGAGCTATATCTACCTCTCGAAGGAGTTTCCTGGCCCTAAACCCAAAGGGCTTAGGGTATGACTGGCGTCTCTCGGCGGCATAGGCACCATCGAGATCAGCTGCGGATGCAGTGAGAGCTGTTGGCGACTGAGGGAGGCGCCGGGCTCGCGCGTACAGGCGAGTGATGCACTGCACGCGGCGCAGAGCGAGTGGCATCTCCCCAGCATCGACCAACAGGCTCTCAATGGGGGAAGTGCGGAAGGCACCGGTCGCAAGGCGAAGGCTGGTGTGGTGGATCGAATCCACCTTCCGCAATAAACGCTCGGCTGCGGATGCATAAAACTCGCATCCGTAGTCGAGCTTCGAGCGAACAAAGGATTGATAAAAAAGTAAGGCGGTAGCCCTATCAGCGCCCCAAGCGCTGAACGTCACGGAACGGAGAATGTCCATGGCGCGGGTACAAGAGACCCTAAGGCTGCGAATATGAGCCTCCCAGGTGAGGCGTCAGTCGAATACAAGACCAAGGAAACGGTGCGACTCAACCACATCCAGGCGCACCCCATTAAGAAACAAATCTGGGTCGGGGTGAAGCCGTGGATGGCGGCAGAAGTGCACCACCTTAGTCTTGGCCAAAGAAAACCGAAACCTGTGCGCTTCGGCATAGCGAGAGACGCGGTTCAATGCCTGTTGGAGTCGACGCTCCAGAGTTGGCATCTGGGCCGCGCCAAAAGAGATCGAAAGGTCGTCCACGTAGAGCGTAGCGAGAACATCTTCCGGCAGCACCGAGGTGATGCCGTTGATGCTCAGGGCAAAGAGTGTGACACTGAGGACACTTCCCTGCGGGACACCCTCTTCCTGCTCCTTTGGGCCGGAGAGGGCTCCCCCCACCCGTACGCGGAATCGACGATCTCGCAAAAATTCAGATATAAAAATTGGGAGGCGTCCCCTCGCCCCCATCGTGTGGAGAGTCTCCATGATACCGTATCGCCATGCGGTATCATAGGCCTTCTCCAGATCAAAAAACACCGTGGCGTAGTGCTGTCTACGAAGGAAAGCCTCGCAGACGGCATTTTCCAGTCGGAGCAGAGCATCCGACGTGGAGTGGAACTTACGGAAGCCGCACTGTGCAGAAGACAGATGGCCTCCGCTGTCCAGGAAATAGGCTAATCTAACATTTACCAATTTCTCCATCAACTTGCACACGCAAGAGGTTAGAGAGATTGGGCGGAAACCGGTCGGAGTAGAGTGATCTCTCCCCGGCTTGCGAAAGGCGAGCACAGTAGCGATTCGCCAGGAGTCTGGGAGAAGACCTTCCACCCAGATCCTGTTGAACAAATCTAACAGAAAGGCCATGCCTCGCTCACCCAGGTGTCGAAGCATGGCGTACGGGACATCGTCCGGACCATGGGCGGTGTCCGCGCACGAAGCGAGAGCGGAACGCAACTCACTCACAGTAAACTTGTCGTTGAAGGGTTCTTCGCCTCTCGAGGTAAAGTCCAGCCAGCGGCCTTCCGCGACATCACGACGTGCATTGAATGCTGGCGGAGCAGCATCACGGCTAGAGAATGCGGAAAAAGCGGTCGCTAAGGATTCCGCCACGGACGCGGGGTCCGAGATTGCGGTCCCATTCTCCTGGAGAACGGGAGGGGGGTCCTGCGAGAACTTGCCCCGAATCCTTTTGACTCGCTTCCACACCTCAGCTGAAGGGGTCTTCCAGTTAAGTGAAGACACGTATGCCCGCCAAGAAGAGCGGCGGGCGTGCTTCGAAATATACCGGAACCTAGCCCTAGCCCGACGAAATTCAGCGACAGTGAAATCGTTCGGGCGGCGCCTATAGCGCATGTAGGCATAACGCTTCTGTTTGAGGGCCGTCTCACACTCGGCCGACCACCAAGGGAGGGGTCGGCGTGCAAAACGGCCAGACGTCCTAGGAATAGTAGTCAGGCCCACGGCGATGAGGTTGCCGGAGAAGAATTCAACGGCCTCATCTACCGACCTAAACTCCTCGACTGAGATAGAGAATTCAGTCATTTCCTGAAATGCAGGCCACCGCGCCCGCGCCAAGCACCACCGAGGTGGTCTCTCAGGCGGCAGTTGCCCTGAAAATGATATTTGAATGGGAAAGTGATCGACCACCCCCCAATCAAAATCAGGCTGTGCATCCGAAGAGCACAAAGATAGGTCAAGGCAAGAAAATGAAGCGGTTCTCGGACAGTGATGCGTAAACTCATCCACGTTTAGGACACCCATCTCAAGCTCTTCGATCAGATCGGCAAGGACTTGTCCCCTGGGATTTATGGAGTAATCTCCCCAGAGAGGATGCCTGCCGTTCAGATCTCCAAGCAAGAGATAGGGCCTCGGCAACCGTGCCACGACGCGGCGGAAGTCCCCCGCGTCGAAGTCAGCTGACGGTGGAATGTACGCAGAAATGATAGTATACCTCCTATCCAGGTGCAGCTGCACAGCCACTGCCTGAAAGGAGGTGTCTAAAGAGAAAGGAAGAACGGAGACATCATGCCGGGTGTAAACCGCGCATCCCCCAGCCCGGCCATCCCGCGGTGGTGGGGTCGCAAGACCCTTATACCCCGGGAGGGCAGGCAGCGGGCACGTGCCTAGCATGGTCTCCTGCAAAAAAATAGCTAACGGGGAACGGGACGAGACGAGCCTCCGCAGCTCCTCCCAGTTGGCCCGGAGTCCACGGCAATTCCATTGAAGGAATATGCCCTCCAGGCCTAACTCGGAGGAGACGTGGGGGCCCTCCTCGAATTGAAGACCCTCACGGGAATGGCCGTACGCTTCCCGGGGGCAGAACCCCGGGCGCTGTTGGCCGGACAAAGCGCTGAAGGCGCTGTCGCCTTCGAGGACATATTGGGGGAGGTTGGGCTCGCCATGCGAGTCTTTTCCTCCCTCCGCCTCGAAACCTTAGGCGGGCGTTGCGGCTTGGGAGGCGGGGGGCCCTCTTTTTAAGGAACCACCGTCTCCGAGCCACTCGCTCCACCTCGGGGCGTGGGCGAAGGGGCCGAAGCTCCTTTGTTGCTGTCCTCCTTTCGGGGAACAGCTTTAGGAACCCCGGAAGATGGCCTAGCGACCATCTTCAGGGGTGTTGCCTCCTGTGAGTCTAACGACTCTGTGGAGGCGCGTGGCCGTTTCGCCTTACGGGAAACGGTCACGCTGGGGGAAGAGGATGGAGCCCTGGTATTAGCCGGGGTTGGGTGTGAACCCTTTTTGCCGCCAGCTCTACCAAGGGAGCGCCCGGGTGTAGTAGAGCCCGCAGAAGGGCTCCGAATGGGCGCGGAAACAACCGTGCTCGTTGGCCTGGATGGGCCAGGAGCAGAGGGTGCTTTTCTAACTATTGAGGCATATGACGTCCCAGGCAGAGCCGGGCGCGCCAGGACCAAGTCCTTAGCCTCGCGGAATGAGAGTCGATCCTGGGCCTGAACGGCCAGGATTTCTTTCTCAAGGAGATATGCACCACATTGCTTCGAAGAAGCAGGGTGCGGCTCTCCGCAATTGACACACTTGGCCACACACGATTTGGACTTATCGTGTGCGACCTTGGAGCAATTTACACAGACTTCGGGTGACCCCGATTTTGCACGTCTACATGATCGATTCGTGTGGCCGAAGCGGTGACAGTAATAGCACCGCCGCGGCAGTGGCACGAATGCCTTCACGCGGTAGCGGTACCAACCGGCACGCACCGACTCAGGGAGCTTGTCACAGTCGAACGTGACGAAGAGTGTAGGGGTGGGTCTCAAGGCCCCTCCCTGTTTTCTCATCACACGTTCGACCTTGACCGCCCCATGGTCGGCCAGCTCTAGGGTGATGTCTTCTATGGAGTAGTCAACGAGTTCCCTCGCATAAACTACTCCTTTTACAAAGTTCATGGTAGAGTGCGGCGTCACACTCACCGGGGTGCCATGAAGTGTCCGAAGAGCACTTATCTTGGCCGCCTCGGCGGGATTCGCCGCATTCGCCAGAAGGCTCCCGTCCGAGAAACGGGTTACCTTCGGCTCTCTACCAATTGCACTAGCTAATCCTCTCCTCTGATGGATCATGTTGCCCTTGGACAACATGGTGCCATCAGTGGAGCGAATAACGAGGAAGCGTTTGAAGCCAGCGGGCTCGAAAACGCCAGGTAACCTCTGAATGAGGGGCCCCGATGTCATCGAGGCTCCGCCCTGTGCACTCTTGGTCTTAGTCAGGGGCTCCGCACACGAGGGGGTAGAGGGGCTGGATGTGCCGATCTTGGCTTGGTCGCCTACCAAAGTGGCAGCAGACCCATCCGTCCCCGCAGCCCCCGCGGATGGAGAGGAGCCCCGAGTCTTTTTCGTCCTTTTAGTCTTTTTAGTCTTTTTCTTTTTTGGAGAGGAGGGCGGGGAATGAATCCGCTCTTCACCTCCGCCGGCAAAAGCCCCTAGGCCAGATGGACCGGCCTCAGCCAGGTCCCTCTCCGAAATGGAGAAGGTCCTGGTTGTCTTAGGGGCACCTGTCGGAGGAGATCCCTCCCCTCCTTCTACTGCCTCGGAGCCCTCAGCCATTTGAGGAGGACCTTGCATAGGGGCGGACTCGGGTTCGGTGCTTGGCGCCGAGCCCGAATTCCCCCCCATGGAAGGCCCTACCGTCTGAGGCTGGGTCTCCTCAAGGACCATGTCTATCACGGGAGGGGCCTCCAGTTGGCCATCCCCTCCCAGGACATTGCAGGTCCCCTTGGCAGTGTCGCCAGTCTTGTTTGGGGAGGCACAGGCCTTGACCCCGGCAAGGTTTAATATTTTTGCCAGCAGGTCTTTTGAGGGAAGCGAACGAAGGGGCCTGGCTTGCCTCTCCCCCCTAAGGGGGTTTGCCCTACCGAGCCGCTTTGATGGGGAGCGGCTGGCTAAGGGCTGCCTGCTGGCTTTCTTGGCAGTCCCCTTGGAAAGAAAAGAGGGGACTGCCGCTGGGAAAAGGGAGGTGCCCGAAAGCACCTCCAGAGAAGGGGGTGAGGGGGAGTACCCTGCACCCGTAGGCGAAGGAGAGGAGTAAGCCTCCTCTCCGGTTAGAGAAATATGGAGGGTCCCCTGTGCAAGCACAGGGGGGGGGGACCTCCATTTTTTTGCTGGAGCTGCCCGAGGGCGGCTCCGTTGTTCTTGGGGAAGTTGGGGGTTGGGTTTTTTTGGTGTGATTTTCATCATTGGGCATGGTGACCCTTCTTTTAATACGGGATGCAATAGCGCACACCTCTCGTAGTAGCCCGCACTGCGAGAGGTGCTTACAGGCCCAGCAGAGCCAGGCGCCGCCATTTGGGACCACCCCTCCCGCCTGGTGGCCTGGCAGTCCATCGGCATGGCGGCTCCACCTTGGACACGGCGTATAAATGATAGATTTTGAAGACGAGAGGAAAAGGGATGTGAGGAAGGTATGGGTGGGGATGAAGCAGGTAGTTAAAAACCAGCCACCCCAGACCGGAGCTCAGGGGTTAGGGAACATTGTCCCCCACCCCCTCAGCCCCGATGCGGGACGGTTGGCTGAAAAGAAGGTCAGCATCTACCCTGTGAAATTAGAGGCTGACCAGAGAAAGTTGTGGGAGAGGTTCTGTGAAAAGAGAGGAAACAAGTGTTTTGAAGGAAGGAAGAGAGGCTAGGCTGGGGCCGGACGGGGTGCTGAGTCCCGTCAGCACGGCGGCCAGAATGGCAAATCGTCGCGCCCCTTACGGGGTAGTCAAAGGAGAGGAGTAAGCCTCCTCTCCGGTTAAAGAAATTTGGAGGGTCCCCTGCGCACGCACAGGGGAGAACCTTCATTTTTTTCTTGGAGCTGCCTGATGGCGGCTCCGTCGATTAACAAGGGGAAATGAGAAGAAATTTTAGTTTTGTTAGGTTTGCATTCATGGGCATGGTGACCCTATTTTTTCCACGGGAAGTAATCGCTCATCACCCCTCGCAGTAGCCCGCCCTGCAAGGGGTGCGTACAGGACCTGCCGCCATTTCGGACCACCCCTCCCGTCTAGTGGCCTGGCAGTCCCTCAGCATGGCGGCTCCACCTTGGACCCCGCTTAAAATTGATAGAGTGTGAAGAGGAGAAGGAAAGCGGATGTGAGGAAGGTATGGGTGGGGATGAAGCAGGTTGTTAAAAACCCACCATCCCAAACCGGAGCTCAGGGGCCAAGGAACATTGTTCCCTCTCCCCTCAGCCCCGATCCGTGACGTTTGGATGAGAAAAGGTCACCATCTACCCTGTAGAAATTGGGGGCTGACCATAGAATGTTGTGGGAGATGTTGTATGAAAAGTGAGGAAACTGGGGGGGGGGGGAAACACAAGTGTTTTGAAAGAAGAAGAGCCTAAGCTGGGGTCGGACAGGGTGCTTAATCCCGTCGGCATTGTGGCCAGGATGCCAAATCCCTGCGCCTCTTACGGGAGCCTCGCAGACGGCATTTTCAGTCTAATTAGAGCGGCCGACGTAGAGTAGAACTTGCGGATGTCGCACTGTGCAGAATTTCCAATGTGCTCCGCTGTCCTTAAAAATAGGTTAATCTAACATTTACCAAGTACTCCATCAACTTGAACACGCAGGAAGTTAGAGAGATTAGGCGGAAACTGGAAAGGGTAGAGTAATATCTCCCTGGTTTGTGAAAAACGAACACAGTAGCGATTCGCCAGGAATCTGGGAGGATACCCTCTACCCACGTCATGTTGAACAAAACAAATAGAAAGGCCACGCACGGAGCGAGGGCGGAATACAACTCCATCAATGTAAACATGTCGTTGAAGGGTTCTTCTCCTATGGGGTTAAATTTCAGTCGGCACCCTTCTGCCACATCAACGCGCGCATTGAATACTGGCGGAGAAGTATCCCGGCTAGAGAATGCGGAGAAAGCGGTCGCGAAGGACTCTACCACAGACGCGGGGTCCTAGGTTGCAGTCCCATTCACCTGAGAACGCGAGGGAAGGGGGGGCTACAAGAATTTGCCCCGAATCCTTTTGACTCGCCTCCACACCTTGCTAGTTGGGTATTCACGTTAACTGAAGACACGTATGCCCTCCAGAAAGAGCGGCGATTCTTATTCGAAACATACTGTAACCTAGTCCTAGGTAGACGAAATTTATCAAAAGTGAAATCGTTCGGGCAGGGATTATTGCGCACCTAGGCATAACGATTCTGTTTGAGGGGCATCTTGCATGCAGCTGACCACCAGGAAGAAGTCGAAGTACAAAATGGACGCACATTCTAGGAATAGTAGTCAGGCCCATGGCGATTAGGTTAACGGATAACAACTAAATGGCGTTAGAAAGGGTGTCTCCCGTTCAAGTCCCAGAACAAGAGAAAAGGTCTCGGCAAACGTGCCACGACGCGAAGTGGCACGAAGGAGGTATCAAAAGCAAAGATAAGAACGGAAACATTATGCCGGGGGTAAATGGCGCATACTCCTGCTCGGCCCTCACCCCGTAGTGGTGGGGTCGAAAAACCCTTATACCCCAGGAAGGTGGGCAGGGGGCACGTGCCAAGCGTGGTCTGCTGCAAAAAAAAAGATAGCTAACGGTCAACGGGACGAAATGAGTCTCTGCAGCTCCTCCCAGTTGGGCCGGAGTCCGCGGCAATTCCAATGAAGGAATATGCCCTATAGGCCTAGCTCGGTCGTGAATGGCATTACGTTTCCGGGAGGTAGAACTCTGGGCGCTGTTAGCCGGACAATAAGATGAAGGCGCTGTCGTCTTCCATGGGTTATCGAGGGAGGTTGGGCTCGCCATGTGAGTCTTTTGCTCCCTCCGCCGTTCCAAACCATAGGCTAGCGGGCCGACCTAGGAGGCGGAAGTCGGTCCTTTGGAGAATCCACCTCCTAGAGTCAACCAGTCTAACACTCCGCGTGGGCGTAGGAACCGAAGCTCCTTTCGTGCTCTCGTCCTTTCGGGAGGCAGCTTTAGGAATCCCGGAAGATGGCTTCGCAACAAACTTCAGGGATGTTGCTCTGTGGAGGCACGTGGCCGCTTCGCCTTACGGAAAACGGCCACGCTGAGGAAAAGAGGCGTAACCCTAGTTTTAGCCGGGACTGGATGTGAACCCTTTGTGCCGCCAGCTCTACCAGGGTGGATAGAACCCCTAGAAGGGTTTTAAATGGGTGCGGGAACGACTTTGCTCGTAGGCCTGCTCAGGAGCCAAGAGCAGAGGGTGTTTTTTTTTAACATTGAGGCCTAAGACGTCCGAGGCAGCGCCAGGCGCCCCAGAACCAAGTCCTTAGCCTCGCGAAATGAGAGACGATCCTGGGCCTGAACGGCCAAGATTTCTTTCTGAAGGAGATACGCACCACATTGCTTCGAATAAGCAGGGTGCGGTTCTCCGCAATTTAAACACATTTCCACACACAATTTGGACGTATCGTGTGCGGCTTTGGATCAACATACACATACTTCGGTAACTCCGATTTGTACGTCTACAGGAGCGATTTGTATGGCCGAAGTAGTGAAAGTAGTAGCACCTCCGTGGCAGTAGAACGGAAGCCTTCACGCGGTAGCGATACCAACCGGCACGCACCGACCCAGGTAGCTTGTTACAATCAAAGGTGACGAAGATAGTAGGGAGTGGGTCTCGAGGCCCCTCCCTTTTTCTTTTAACTCTCCATGGTTGGCCAGCTTAAGGTGATGTTATCTATGGAGTAGTCCACGAGTTCTCTCACATAAACCACTCCTTTCAAGAATTTCATGGTATATTGCGGCGCCATACTCGCTAGCGTGCTATTAAGTGTTCGAATGGCACTAATCTTGGCCCCCCGGAGGAATTCGACGCATTCGCCAAAAGGCCCCCTTCTGAGAAACGGGTCTGATGGATCATGTTGCCCTTGTCAACATGCTGGCACTAGTCGAGCGAATAACGAAGGGTTTGAATCCAGTGGTCTTGTAAACCCCAGGTAACCTCTGAATGAGGGGCCCCGATGTAATCAAGGCTCCGCTCTGCGCTCTTGCAATTTTGGTCTTAGTCAGGGACTCCCTACCCGGCGACTCCCGGACTAAGACTAAAATGTGTTTCTAATCTCTTCATTTGGTGAAATTCACCTTATGTTGTAGATTGGCTATACCAAGGATATAGTGCTGAATAGTTTCCTACCTTTGAACTTGTGTGGTCAACTAAGATTTGGGAACCTTTTTGACAACATATAAGAAAATAGGATCAAATTTAAAGAACTTCAGTAAAAGAAAAGGATATTTTCATGTGCAAGTCTTTACTGAATCTAGAAGTAAACTATTAAAGAATTTGAACACTTGTACGGAGATAAGGCACATTGGTATTGGTTAGTCACCGGATGGAGTATCGCATCGGGGCAAACTTCACGGATGCTGCCGTTATGCTGTTGATGAAATTCACCTTATGTAAAAAGGTTTAAATACTTAGGGGTAATTTTTTCTACTACAACGTGTAATACTTCATTTCATTCAATAAAAAAATATTTTTTTAGTCGCGTGTGCACACGACTTTATAAGTTACTATGTCGGTCCGTAGGTAGGTCGGTGGGATAGTAACTATTTTACTTCTCAATGCGTTTATGGCAATAACATCGTAACTATTCGGCCGATTCTAACGAAATTTGAAACCCTTATGTTGTATAAGATTCTCCTTCGAAGGTTAGTCATTAAATTATCAAAAGAAAACTAATTATGGGTCGGATTACCTCATTTGTTGAAACTTTTGAAGGTCATAATTTAGAATATTTGAGAGCACGCTACTTAATTCTGTTGACCTTGTTTTTATCTTAATCCCATTTTAGGATGAGGAGGTCCAGTAGAGGACAAGAATCTATTTTCTTTATTCACACCTTTCTTTCCATGGATCTTGTCTTTATTATATAATCTTGGACATTTAACATTCTTCAGCATTGTCCTTTGAAATGTATATTTGTTAGCAAAATAAATAAATTTTGGTGTTTGCACTGTTTAAAAGTGCAAATTTATATAAAACTAAAATGTCTTTTTATAAATCATTTCAACATTTTATAGAAGTAAAGAGAACAAGTAATCTTTATTGCATTAAAGTCCTCACCGATCATAAGAATACTCTATGCTAAGAATATCTGTGTTCAAATCAGACAAGATACCCTTTGACAACAGTTTCCTAGTTTCTTCGTTGTGGTTAGGAGACTTTTAGTAATTTAGACGAATATATAAATATAGGGCTATAAATTTTAAATAATGTTTGATAACTTTTTATCTATGGAATTTATTTAGGAAATAAAAATATCTGCTCTGCCACCCGAAAATTTGACAAAAAGGAGGAGACAAAAATTTTAAAAGGCAAACTTTTGCAATTTGCTTTCAAATTGCCACAAAAGTTAAGTTGACTCATTGAGATCCACCTTAAGCAATTTTCCTTCTCCTTTCGATCGCTCAGAGAACTCCTTGTTTTGGACCTGCCCCTCACTCTTGCTTTTCCTCGTGAGCCCTTCCTTCTATTCTATCTCCTTAGGAATGCGCGAGTGAAGGTAAAGCATAGGCCTGTGTGCGTTTGTGGGCGTTAGAAAGAGAGAGAGAGAGAGCTATTATGCGCGTGCGCGACCGTTACATGAGGGCAATTTTCCTCTTTTCATCCCATCGACCCCTTTCTCTTCCTTCTCAATTCGAATCTCGTCTACCTTATCTCCATTATGAACGGCAAAAGAGATCAAAGTAACGCCTTGTTAAAGTCGTGTTATCCCTCTTTTGTACTCTCAGTCGGCCTTGTTTCCAAAAAAGGAAGAGAGGAGGCTTGATCTCTGTCCCTCTCGCCTCTTCAGGATCGAGAAATGTAAGATTTGTTCGGAAAGTTCGTTATCTTTAATTGTTTCCTTGTAACCATCGTAGTAATTTTTCTCCCCAGTTACATCTAAGTCAAAGAAGAAACAAGTCTGCTGACCGGATTAACCTTAGGAGGAACTTGAAAATTTTATAATTCGAAAGAGAATGAAAATATCATAAAGGTTTCAAATTTTGTTAGAATCAGCTGAATAGTTAAGATGTTATAGGCAAAACAAAATAATTGCCAGGCTAAACTTCGGAGGACCTTGGCAATTATATCTTTCGAAAGAGAATATAAAACAACATAAGGGTCTCAAGTTTCGTTAGAATCGGCAGAATAGTTATGATGTTATTGCTATGAACGCATTGAAAAGTAAGATGGTTACTATTAAACCGACCTAACTACGGACCGACATAGTAACTTATGATTCGAAAGAGGATGGAAAACAACATAATGGGTTCAACTTTCATTATAATCGGCGATATAGTTATGATGATATTGCCTAAACAAAATAAGTCATGGGCTAACCTTGGCAGGACATTGGTAATTATATAATTCGAAAGAGAATGCAAAAAAACAAAACATGAAGGTTTCAAATTTCAGTATAATCGGCAGAATAGTTACAATGTAATTAACAACAGAAAACTAGCAAAACGGCGACCGACCGAACGACATAGTGAGATAAAGAGTCGCTACTGACTAAACAAGGGCTGCTGACCAACAAACTCTGCTGACCAAAATCTCACGTGCTCTGACTTATTATGATTTATGACCTTACGACCTTACAAACTTCAATAATTTCTGGACTAACATTGGGGGACCTTGCCAATTATATCATTCGAAAGAGAATATAAAACAACATAAGGGTTTCAAATTTCGCAAGGAATCAGCAGAATAGTAACAATGTTATTACAAAAACAAAATAATTCCCGAGTTAACGTTGAGAGGTATTGGACAATTATATTCTACGAAAGAGAATGTAAAAGAATATAAGGGTTTCAAATTTGGTTATAATCGACAAAATAGTTATGAGGTTATTGACAAAAAAAGATAAACCTCAGGCAAAACTCGGGAAGACTTTGGCAAATATATTATTCACAAGAGAATGTAAAACATAGGGGTTTCAAATTGTTAAAATCGGCCGAATAGTTATGATGATATGCCAAAACAAAATAATTCACGAACTAATCTTGGGAGGACTTTATCAATTATATCATTCGAAGGAGAATGTAAAACAACATGAAGGTTTCAAAATTCGTTAGAATGGACAGAGTAGTTATAATATTATCGTCAAAACAAAATATTTCCGGAGCTAATCTTGGCAGGACTTTGGCAAATATATTATTCGAAAGAGAATGAAAGACATAAGGGTTTCAAATTTCGTTAGAATCGGCGAATAGTTATTATGTTTTTTCTAAAACAAAATAATTGTCGGGCTAACGTTGGGAGGACTTTGGAAACTATATTATTCGAAAGATAATGTAAAAGAACATAAGGGTTTCATATTTCATTAAATGGGCAGAATAGTTATAATGTTAGTGCCAAGAAAAATAATTCCCTGGCTAACCACGGGAGGACTTTTGCAATTATATCATTCGAAAGAGAAGGTAAAACAACCTAAGGCATTAGTAGTTCGTTAGCATGGGCCGAATAGTTATGATATTATCGTCAAAACAAAATATTTCCGGAGCTAATCTTGGCAGAACTTTGGCAAATATATTATTCGAAAGAGAATGAAAGACATAAGGGTTTCAAATTTTGATTGGATCGGCCGAATAGTAATGATGATATTGCCAAAACAAAATAATTCCCAAGCCTACCTTGGGAGGAATTTGGCAATTATATCATTCGAAATAGAATGTAAAACATAAGGGTTTCAAAGTGTTTGAATCGACCGAATAGTTATGATGATATTGCCAAAACAAAATCATTCCCGGGCTAACCTTGGGAGGATATGAGCAATAATATAATTCGAAAGAGAATGTAAAACAAAATAAGAGGTTCAAATTTCGTTAGAATCGGCCGATTAGTTATGATGTTATTGCTAAAACAAATAATTTCCTGGCTAACCTTGTGAGGACTTTGGCAATTATATTATTCGAAAGAGAATGTAAAACAACATAGAGGTTTCATATTTCGTTAGAATGGGCCGAATAGTTAGGATATTATCGTCAAAACATTATTTTGTCAATGCTAAACTTGGGAGGACTTTGGCAATTATATTATTTGAAAGAGAAAATAAGGCTTCAGGTTCGTTAGAAAAAGCCAAATAGTTATGAAGTTATTGCCTCCCCCAAAATCTCTCAGGCTAATCTTGGGTTGACTTTGGTAATTATATTATTCGAAAGAGAATGTAAGACATAACAGTTTAAAATTTCGATAGAATCAGCGGAATAGTTTTGATCATATTGCTAAAACAAATAATTTCCTGGCTAACCTTGCGAGGACTTTGGCAATTATATCATTCGAAAAAGAATGTAAAACAACATAGAGGTTTCATATTTCGTTAGAATGGGCCGAATAGTTAGGATATTATCGTCAAAACAATATTTTGTCAATGCTAAACTTGGGAGGACTTTGGCAATTATATTATTTGAAAGAGAATGTAAAACAACATAAGGCTTCAGGTTTGTTAGAAAAAGCCGAATAGTTATGATGTTATTGCCTCCCCAAAAATCTCTCAGGCTAACCTTGGAAGGATTTTGGCAATTATATCATTCGAAAGAGAATGTAAAAGAACATACGAGTTTCAACTTTCGTTAGAATTAGCGAACTTCCACCCTCACAATGACATCGGTGATGCCAACGGGGAAGGCCAGCGAAGACCTGGGAAGAGAAGGCATTAAAACGGAGGGCGCCCCAAAAACTGACTCGGGGACCAAACAAGCCTATATCAGAGGCAGCGCGCTTGGACTCCGAATGTGGTGAGGAGGAACCCTTCTGTTTGCGCTGAGGCAACGAAACGGAAGGAACAGCGGGGGCAGACGCCTGGAGGAACTGCCGGATATCCTCCAGCGTCTCAGCTTGGTCGGTCTCACGGTTCGAGACAAAGGGAATAACATGAGAAGAGACCAAAAGCAAATAAGAGGGCGCAACGGAGGAAAGATGGGGAGAGACCGAAGGCAAAGGAGAGGGAGCAACAGAGGGACTGCGAGGAGAAGACAAAGGAGTGGGACGACCGGGAGGAGGACTGCGGGAACACGCCTCTCGGAGAACGTCAGAGAAGAGACGGCCAGAGGGAGTGAGCTGCCCCCGCACCCTACGACGGGCCTAATGGAAGTCCAGCCTGAGAGAGTCCCGAAGAGCCCGAAGAGCCCGAACCTCCTCAAAAAAGAATGCGAGACAAGAACGCGAAGCCGCACTATGGGAACCTCCACAATTGGCGCAACATTCATGATTGCCAAAAGGTGATGATACGCCAACGCACAGGCCACACAGCGACGAGCCTGCCTACAATTGCTGTTCATATGGTGACAATTAAATCAATGTCTGGAGAGATCTACATAACGGGACATCGGGACACGAAGATAACCAGCACGAACAAACTAGGGCAGATCCTGACGCTCAAGGTGACGATGGGCGTACTCGTAGGAACCTTATCGGAACCAACAGACTTAGACACCCTATAAACGTCCGTAACCCTCTGGGACGAAAGTTTATCGCATAGTCTCGAGACTTCATATTGCAGTAATTCGTTGGAGCGAATCACTCCTTTAACAAAATTAAGGCGAGGGTGGGGCACAACCGAAACCGGGACCTCCGAAAGGGAGAACAAATCCCGTACGGCGCCACACTGCTCTCGCGAAGATACCTTAACCACTAAATCACCACTACCACTGGCCCATATACGGCGGGGCGCACCAGAGCGGGACTCAAACTCCTTATTCAAATCAAACACGTCCAATTTAGAAAGCGGAGACCCGGAACTGGAATTCAGCACCAGAAAACGAGGATAATCCAAATCAGGATCTATCTCTTATGCGAAGGGATCTAACAAAGCCATGAGTTCTCGCTCCCTGACGGACAGCCCTGATACACCGAGATCGCCAAAGAAACGTAGATGGAAGGACGATGCAGGATGAATAAGAATTGGCACATAAGAAGAAAAATAATGAAAAGCTGGGGCCGGACGGGGCACTGAGTTCCGTCAGCACGGCGGCCGGGAGAGGAAATCGCCGTGCCCCCTACGGGGTCGTTAACTCTTAAAAAAGTCCATTCTTCAAAAGAGTCCGAAACGCAATCTTCAGATGGGTTGCTTCCTAAATTAGAGGTATTAAAAACTCTCCTTGTTTCTGTTGCTCAATTGTACGAGCAAATTTTGCAAAACTATCTTTCTTTTGGTGTCAAGGAAGGAAATGATTATATACTTGACTAAGAATTGTCCTCTCAAAGTGACTATAAATTTGAGGCAAATTTCCAAATAGCTGCCCTTCAAACTAACGTAGAAATTGCTTCTCCGAACTCTATCGATTCAGACGCAATCACGAGACTGGACATAAAAGAACTTTTATCACATTTAGGAAGAAATGTTGCAATGGAACCTTGTCCATACTCCCTTTGTTTCAAATTCTTTGATAGGAGATATGATGAACTACAATTTCACCCGTTTCCTTTCCAGTTCGAAAACCTCGTCAGTTCCAATTTGAATATCTCGAAATCTGCAAAATTGTCCTATTTAAAGAGTTATCTTCGCCATTATGGTTTTACTATCGTCAAACATCTCGGCAAATTCGGACGAGAATTATGAGATTGCTTTAGGACTTTTAAAAGACGAATTTTGTATACTGTTTATGATAAACAGTATACACAGAGCTTAAAAAATCAGTTCAAATTGGTTTGACTTTCATTCTGAAATAGAATATCTTAGGAGCTTTTTTCATTTAATTTTTTCCCAGACCACCTTTTTGACAGACTTACTTCCAATTTCTTATCTAAAAAGTTCTCTCGCAAAACCCCTCTAATAACTGTCCCCAAACAAAAGATATTCTTAAACCTGCCTTATCTTCCACTTGATAACACCAAATTCAACAAAGCTTTACTCTCGACTCTTAATAGATACTTTCTCCAATGCAAGTTTCTCCTAATTAATTCTAATCCTATTGGTGTCTATACTTTTCCTTCGACACAATGAATCGCTCCAATTATGCCTGCGTTCCTCCATCATTTATGAATTCACTTGTGCGACCTGCCAAAGTCGCTATGTAGGCCAAACAAGTCTACAATTAAGATGTAGGATCGCTAAGCATATCGGAGTATTATACAGAACCAACATTCCCATCTCCTAACCCGAACACTCCTCTATACGAGAACATTCACTAAAACATAACCACCCGCTTGACCCTGATTCCTTTAGTATACTCTCTTCTGCCTCCTCTTCTCTGGATTTAAAAATTCTTGAATCTCTTAACATCAAACAAATTAACCCGGAACTCAATGATTATTCATCATCCCTCAAATTATTCACTATATAGACAAACGTACAACCAACCACATTCCCCTTAATAGTTTTCTTTCTGCCGAATTCTGTCCGTAATATCAGTTGATCCTCCCAGCTACACCGAAATAAGGTAGGTGCTCGTGCAGAGAAATTTTTATTTCTATTTTAGTTTGTCCCATTTATATCCAAATGATCTAGTTTACAAATGACTTTTCCTTAATTTAATGTTTTAGTCGTCCTCTTTAGCCCCTCCATTACACTGGTCTGCGTCAAAAATGTACCTTAGCTTTTCTATAGTTTCTTAATAAAATTGACCTCCTAAATCCGAATCTGTAATCCGTTTTTCTCTATCACCTCCAGTTTTTGCGATACAGGGGGTGATAATAATTTTATAGTTTATACATCTCCTATATTACATCAAATTTCAATAGTTTTTGCACTGCTCTATTCGCAGTAAATTTTATGTACATTTTAAGTAATTATGCAAATAGGTTTATATTTTGCAGGTTCAAAAATTGCTTAGCATTATAATAATAAGAATAATAATAATAGTGGTGGAGTTAAAAATGAACAGAAAATGTAAGAATAGCTCCGACAGATTTTGCTATGTTTGCGGCAAAGTGACTTTTCCCGAGCAGTAAAGTACAATCCCTCCTGTAATTAAATCTTTGTACCATACATATTTTGGAGTAAGGCTGAGAGATCAAGATAAAAGTTTTGCACCACATATCTGCTGCAAGGGATGCTACATAAGTTTAAGACGCTGGAGTCAGGGCGAACAGAAGTCCCTCTCCTTTGGTGTTCCCATGGTGTGGAGAGATGGCAAGGACCACACTACGGACTGCTATTTTTGCATGACAAATCTTAAAGGTGAGCATTGTATCAAGTATTTAAGCTTTCTGTATTATACTGGCTCCTGAAAAAGTCATTATTATACAAAGACTTAGCATAAAATTAAAAACTAACATAGTTCACTTCAGCATGAACATATCCTTTACTAAACATTTATGTACTATCTGCAACTCTAAATCAATTCCTTTATGTAATATGCAATTATATTTTCCACAGGTATAAATAAGAAGAATAAACATAGTGTGGCATATCCGAATGTTCCTTCTGCCATCAAACCCCTGCCCCATGGCCAAGGAATTCCTATACCTTTTCCCCCTGAAAATATAGAGGTACATGAAGAGATTAATATGGAAGTTGACCAAGATTATGACACATCTGAGTCTTATCAGGTTTCCACACATGATATGGTCGCAAGACCATTCACTCAAGTTCAGTTAAATGACCTGACCAGGGATCTGGGGGTTTCAAAGGCGAATACACAACTTCTTGGCTCTCGACTTCGTGAAAGTAATCTTCTCGCTTAAGAAACAACATTTAGGGGGGTACAGAAATAGAGAACGAGAGTTTCGAAGCTATTTTTTACAGCATTCTTCCAGCTCTTTAGTATACTGCGCCAATATTAAAGGACTTGTTGAGGCCCTTGGAATTCCCTACAACCCATTAGAATAGAGACTGTTCATAGATTCCTCCAGTAGAAGTTTAAAAGCTGTGTTACTGAATATTGGTAACAAGATAGCTTCCGTTCCTATAGGCCATTCAATCCAACTTACTGAAAGTTATGAAAATATGTAAAAATTGCTGGATGCAATAAATTACTCTAGCTATAAGTGGAGGATATGTGGAGACTTAAAGGTTAGATCATTTTACACTTGGCATTTCTAAGCTTTTTGATATTGACATTTTCATTTTGAATTGTTAATACTTGTATACACACACCTTTTGGTCAACTTACATTTTACAAGAATGCAAATCTGGAAATCATGAGTCATTTTTGAGTTATATTTTTTGTTGAAGTGTGTCCCTATAGGTTAATGCATCCTATTGGGTTAATGGGGAACTTATCCTAATTGAGAAGGTATACAACACAACTCAATAAACTCAAAATAAGATGTACATATATCCAATTAGTTCCAATACGATGATTTAATGCATCGGCATACAGGATTTTTCAGTACATATTCATATTCTTATTGTTTTAAGAAATATTACTTTGAATTTGTTTTTAGAAATATTACACTGAATTTACATACTGTGCTAAATTTTTTTCAGGTAGTGTCTCTTACGCTTGGGACGCAAACAGGCTACACGAAGCATCCCTGTTTTCTATGTTTATGGGACAGTCGTGCAGATAGTATGCACTATGAGAAGAAGGTTTGGCCTCCACGAGAAGCATTTAGAATTAGATCAAACAATGTGATAGCTGAACCTTTAGTGCCTCCTCAAAAAAATACTCCTCCCTCCACTGCATATAAAGCTTGGCATAATTAAAAATTATGTCAAAACCCTTAATAAAGTAGGCCAAGCTTTTAAATTTCTTCTTCAAAAATTTCCTCAAATCAGTGACGGTAAGGTCCATTGGGGAATTTTTGATGGACTTCAAATCAGGAACTTGATCAGCAATTTGATGCATCAATGAAGGACATAGAAAAAGATGCCTAGAAAGCTTTCAAAGCTCTAGTTAACAATTTTCTAGGCAATAAAAGAAGCCTAGAAGAATATGTTGCCCTGGTCAATCAGCTCTTAACAAGTCTCAAACATTTAAGAGCTCGAATGTCTATAAAGATACACTTTTTACAGTCCCATCTGGATTATTTTTCCGACAACTGCATGGATTACAGTAAAGAACAGGGGCAAAGATTCCACCAGGACATAAAACAATGGAATCCAGGTACCAGTGTAAATGGAACGGAAACATGCTTGCTGACTACTGTTGGTGTTTGAAGCGTGATGCACCAGATGACAGGCACAAACGAAAATCGTCAAGGGCGTCTGTTCTTCGAAATTATAATTATTTTCTTTATTATGTTGCATTCTTTTATTTTTTGTTTATTAAAATAATTATAGTTTACATACGTGTATTCCTGTTTATAAGATATAACAGTAATAATGCATTATTAGATAGAGAAAGTTTTTTTTTTTTAAATTCAGAAAAAATGAGGTAATCTCAATGAAAATGGTGTATGCTGTACTGAGAAAATCTGACCTGATTGAACAAATATACATTCATTTTTGAGCTCAGGAGGTTGGATTCATTAAGAAACCACAAAGAAATCCTGGGGAACATAAATTTTTTTTTCAAACGCAGGCCTGTGTTATTGATCATTTAATATTTGAACTTTCGTGCCTTAGTCTACTCGTATTTATTTAACGTTCAACCACTTAAATTTTAACTTGAATTATTTGCTTCGCTCCATCTATTAATATCCGACGCGATTACATACCCCCTGATCTAACTTATTTTGGATTGTTCACCCTGCCCTTATAATTCTTTCTTGCTGTGGTTTATAGTGAATTTCTTGTATTCCGCTTAATGCTTGATTCCTGCTTATTATTCAAACTTGCTGCTCATGGGATTATTTAATCTTTTTTTTTGTCAGTCTTATTAATCGATTTCTTCATTCCTTGCTTTCGACTTTATTGCTATATTTTATAATTTTTGTATTTCAATAGGAATTCAATTCATGTTTATTATACATATTTTAAACTCATGGGATTATTATTTAATTTAGTTTTTTTTACGATATTAATCAAATTCTTATTAATAGATTTTCACCCATTTGCTTTCAACGGTTTAGGATTATATATTTCATATTAACTTCTTGCTTTCGGTTATCATTTTCGACTCCTGTCCTGTTTTGTTTTTATTTGCTGTGTTTAGTTATTCTTATAAAAATAATTCTTTGTATTTAAAATTCGCTGATGATGGTCATCGTTAATGACCGAAACGTCCGGAAAATTAAATGTTGCTAACCATCGCATATGTCTTGATATTCCTAATACTAATAAGGTTCTCAAGGAACGACTCCATCACCTATATATATATATATATATATATATATATATTATTTATTTTTAGCCCATCTGGCGAATGCCTGCTTGAGCATAAGTCGCCGTACACGACACAGCCTTCTAATAGTCTATATTTAAGAAAAAGTAGCGAAAAAGAAAATAAATAACAACGCTAAAAAGGACAAGGGCTAAAAAAATAAGAAAAACAAGAAAACAAAGTAAGAAGGAGGCGCAATCCGGCGTCGGGGGTAGGCCCAGCTCCCCCCCGGCGCAGGAACATGCAACCTACAAAAAAAACACCAACAACAGTCAAAGAAGGGGACTCCAAAAAGTAATAAAGTGCACCAGTCAATGTGTACGAAACCGTCTCGAGTACAAGGGACAAACGGTAGCGACCCCGCTCGGCCCGATACCGGGACAGGGAATGTGAGCGAAAATCGCGCAGACTGGGACATTAAACAAGAATGTGCTGAACATTCTGAGGGACAACGCAGTCTTCACAGTAAGGTAGGGCGCAGGCGAGCTCTCATTCAAAAGGCAGTGCGTCCTGCAAGTGTCTCCAATTCGGAGACGACAGAAATAATCCTGAAGTCGTCGCGGCATTGGGAAATAGGTCCATAGGAACAGTCGCGGCGCAATGGCACACAACTTTAAGTTCACCTCGACCGTTTCGCATCTTCTTTGCCAAGCAGCCCGGAGAGCTGCACGTATTCCTGTCATTTAATCGGTTCAGTGTGAAGAAGACCGAGACGATGGTCTGGTCGCCCAGTCCTCGCGAACTCTTTGGCGAACTCATCGACACACTCATTCCTCGCAATTCCTACATGTCTAATAACCCGGCTCTCCAAAACCATGGCGTCACGGATATCGTGAACCAGGGAATGCGGAGATTCCAATGCCCCGAGAGCACTCAGGGCGCTTTGTGAGTCGCTATAAATCACACTTTGGTCTCCGAACCGGGCACGTAACGTAATCTCCCGTATTGAGCGGTGTATAGCACCCAGCTCGGCCGTTAAGACAGACGCACCGCCTGCCAGAGCCCCACTGAATTAAAAAAGAGGGTATATGGCATGAAAAATAACCCCCTCTTAGGACTTGAAGCCATCCGTATACACTAACACGGTTCCAGCGTGACACGAAGTGTACTCCAAAAAAGTCGAAAGCAATACTCCCGGCGCTGTAGAAGCGTTGGGAGCAGAGGCGTGGTGACAAAGAGCCAAAGCTGGTACCCACCAGAATGGCATCCTGGACAGAACCAGAGGCACAACTTCCCGAGGCGTATACCTAGCTCTCGAAGGAGTTTCCTAGCCATAAACCCAAAGGGCTTAGAGTATGACTGGCGTCTCTTGGTGCCATAGGCACCGTCGAGGTCAGCTGCAGATGGAGTGAGAGCTGTTGGCGAATGAGGAAGGCAGCGAGTTCGAGCGTACAGGCGAATAATGCACTGTGTACGGCGTGAGCGAATGGCATCTCTCTAGCATCGAAAAGTGGGCTCTCAATGGCGGGAGGGCGGAAGGCGCTGGTCGCCACGCGAAGGCCTGTGTGGAGTCCACATTCCGCAATACACGCTCAGCTGCGGATGCATAAAATTCACATAGGTAGTCGAGCTTCGAACGAAAAAAGGATCGATAAAAAAGTAATGCAGTAGCCCTATCAGCGCCCCAAGCGCTGAACGCTACGGAACGAAGAATATCCATGGTCCGGGTACGAGACACCCTAAGGCTGCGAATATCAGCTTCTCAGGTAAGGCGTCGGTCCAATACAAGACCAAGGAAACGGTGCGATTCAACCACATCCAGGCGCACCCCTTTAAGAAACAAATCTGGGTCGGGGTGGAGCCGTGGATGGCGGCAGAAGTGCACCGAAACCTGTGCACTTCGGCATAGCGAGAGACGCGGTTCAATGTCTGTTGGACTGGACCCTCCAGAGCTGGCAACTGGGCCACGCCAAAAGAGATCAAAAGGTCATCTACTTTGAGCGTAGCGATAAAGTTATTCGGCAGCACCAAAGTGATGCCGTTGATGACAGTGAGAACACTTCCCTGTGGGACACTCTCGCCTGCTACATTGAGCCTGAGAGGGCTTCACCCCACCCGTACGCGGAATCGAGGATCTGGCAAGAATTAAGATATAAAGTTTAGGAGGCGTCCCCTCGCCCCCATCGTGTTGAGCGTCTCTATGATACCGTATCGCCATGCAGTATCATAACTTTCTCCAGATCGAAAAACACCGTGGCGTAGTGCTATCTACGAAGGAAAGCATCGCAGACGGCATTTTCGAGTCGGAGCGGAGCATCTGACGTGGAGTGGAACTTGCGGAAGCCGCACTGTGCAGAAGACAGATGGCCTCCGCTGTCCAGTAAAAAGGCTAATCTAACATTTACCAATTTATCCATCAACTTGCACACGAAGGAAGTTAAAGTTGGGCGGAAAACGACCGGGCTAGAGTGATCTCTTCCCGGTTTGCAAAAGACGAGCACCGTAGCAATTCGCCAGAAATCTGGGAGGATACCTTCTACCCAGATCAGGTTTAAGAAATCTAACAGAATGGCCATGCCTCGCTCACCCAGGTATTAAAGCATGGTGTACGGGACATCGTCCGGACCAGGGTTGGTGTCTGCGCACGAAGCAAGAGGGAAACACAACTCACTTAGAGTAAACCTGTCGTTGAAAGGTTCTCCGCCTCTGGAGGAAAAGTCTTTAAAATATTCCAAAACTTAGGCCTAGCTCGACGAAATTCACTGGCAGTGAAATCGTTCTGGCGGAGTTATAGCGCATGTAGGCATAACGCTTCTATTTGAGGGCCATCTCACATTCTGCTGACCACCACGGGAATGGTTGAGGGGGAAAACGGCCAGACGTTCTAGTAATAGTAGAAGGCCCACAGCGATGAGGTTGCCGGAGGAGAACTCAACAGCCTCATTTACCGAGCCTAGACTCCTTGGTTGAGACAGAGAAATCAGTCATTTCCTGAAATGTGGACCACCGCGGCCGCGCCAAGCACCACCGGAGTGGGCATTCGGGTGGCAGCGGCCCAGAAAATGATACTTGAATGGGAAAGTGATCACTACCATGTAGGTCATCGACCACCTCCCACCCAAAATTATGTTGTGCATCCAGAGAGCACAAAGATAGATCGAGACAAGAAAATAAAGCGGTTCTCGGGCAGTGATGCGTAAACTTATCCACATTTATGACACTTATCTCCAGCTCGTCGATCAGGTCGGCAAGGACTTTACCTCGGGGATTTATCGTGTAGTCTCCCCAGAGAACGTGTCTACCGTTCAGATCTCCGAGCAAAAGAAAGGGCCTCGGCAACAGTACCACGACGCGGCGGAAGTCTCCCACGTCGAAGTCGGCTGACGGTGGAATGTACACGGAAATAACAGTATACCTCATGTTTGAAAGTAGATATCTAAAGCGAAGAGAAGAACGGAGACATCATGCCGTATGTAAATCGTACATCCTCCCGCATGGCCTCCAATAGATGAGTAATCTCCCGACCCGGTGGGGGGGAGGGGGAGGAAAGATTAAGACAGCGTGGAGGTAGCCTTCAATTTCAGCGTCATGCCTCGGTGTGAATTTCTGTGACCTGGCGTCAAGTACAAAAAGGGTGAAGTGGGAGATGGGGGTGGGAGAAGACTCGCCTTCTCTCCCAAAGTAATATCTTAGGAGGTGGTGAAATATTACCATTTTAGTGGATCCCTCTACATGATACTCTCTAGGGAGGTCAATTCTGGGCCGCCAGCATCTATAAAAGGGAAAGAGCGACCGACGCTGGTTCAGAAGTGGAGTCGTCTAAGAGCGACTCCATAAAAGGGTTTAAATGGAAGCCGCCTAACCCGTAAACATAGGAGAAAGGAAAAACCTTTCCCGGCTAGAAGATTGGAAGGGTCTCTGAGAAAGCACCATGGTTCTAAAAATGGTAAAGATGACACCCATTTACTAATAAGGAGTGTCTCGCAACCAGTAAAATCTGTCTTGTCAAATTCATCGTCCCACGAAACACTGAAAATTTTCAATGCTTACCAACAAAACGAAGTTTCTGAAAGCTTGTGACCAATAATAAAAAAAGGTTGGTGGACTATATCCCGCGTCCAGATGCTCCCCTCTATCTGACAGGAAGTTGCCCAGTGGACGGTCGATACCCAAAGGTAGCAAACCGAACTGAGCAAAAGAGAGGCAGGGTGGATTTCTTCCCTATGTCGTACTAATCGAAGACAAGACGGCCAGAATCTGAAGATCTGTTGTGGCAGACCCAGAAACGGACTCAAACTTTTAGTATGCCCAGCAGCGAACAAGGCAGTAAATCTCGCCCGTCATAAATGGTACACCCTTATGCCTTCGAAAATGGCCGCATAGAGGTGGTCAGCCCATTAGAAGTAGAGAAGAGATTATTAGAAAAAATTTGATTTTCCCATTAATCACGACCCCAAAATAGAACCACTCGACTACTTGAATCTTGCAACGTGCAGATGTTAAAGAGTTTTGTCTTTAAACGTGCCTAAGTCTCTTCTGATACAGCATGAATAGGCCGGCCAGGTCATTTAGCCTATGGAAAACAGAGAGGAAATAGTCGTAGCAAAGGGTGGGTGCTTACTTAGATGGACAAGAAGGGCGAACAAGCTTCCTCAGTCCTTTTCAAAAACATAGGTCAACCCAGTGAGTGGAGACTTCTGTATTTAAACTCCATATAATAGGTGAAACATTCTACACAGGCACCTCCAGGCTTTGAGGAGATTACACGTTTTCTCTTATCGATAGTCGTCTCTCTTCAAGAACAATTGCAGCGAGCACGTTTGCGAACAGGTGTGAGATTATTTAAAATATTCATGAGCGTTTAGCAAACGATTGATTTGCTCTCGCATTGACTGTAGTAGTTATGTTCTGGAATGAAAACGGCTTTTATCACAATGGATGACAGAGGGCTGAAGCCGTGTCTATACGGAATATCTTTTGACGGCCGCTGCATCGCTAGTTAATGACTACGATATACGGTACTGGATAAGGACACGTACGAAGGTCCGGTTTGACACGCTGTGATCATTACCTCGCTAACACACATTGACCCTCCATGGCATTTAGTCCAGGCCGAGACGTATTCTAATTTATAGACGTAACCATACACATAGTCTATTTCTATATTGCGAGTTGCGCAAATGGACATATTGAAAATGGCACAGTTAAATGTCGATATTACAGTCGGAACCGGCGTATAATTTACTAACTAGTAGGTAATGTAGAATGGCCTCGTTTAGTCTGGCTTGATAATGACAAATGTAGAGGAAGCTTTCATGATAGTGCCGTAATTTTGGACATATTTATTCAAGCCAATATTCTGAGAACAGAGTTAAATAAATAGGTAGTTATAATAGTTAACAACAGTTTTCTCATATAGGTTTACGATCGGAATACTTACCATCTTCAGATTCTCTGTGATAACATTGGCGTTGGTGGAATTTTCACGCACTCATACACATACCCACAAGGTGATTCGTACAGGGGAAGAGCAGCGATATAATGGGGAATATGTTTATATAATTCTTTTAAAATAACCTATTACGTATTTTCACGGTCCAATAACCCACTTTAATGGAGTCTATTGGTTAAAAATGGACGTGAAAGACCAATACAACCGCTCTAAAATGTGAGGAGTAAATGCACACGTAACAAAAACATCCTTTTCAATAAATAGACGCTTGGATAAACATTCTACCGTCTCTCGTCGAACTCCCCTTTCCCGTGGCCTTCTCCCGAAAGGCGGAGCCGGTGTAGCAGGCAGTCAATTAGCAGAACAGTTTACGACGTGTTAAGAAAGCTCTGACGTATAAGCAATAATATATATTGGAATTTAAACCATGATATGATTTGTCAGAATATGAGCTACAATGGTGAACTTCAGTGTGGCCAGACACGACATGAAGGTACAAATGAATCAAACATTAATAAATGCTTGTTTGCACCTGGTAAACTTAAATCTAGATATTTTTGACAGATTAAAAAGTTTCAAAACAATACTTCATGTACAAGAAAGTGCAAATCACAGGGGGGAAAAATAGCAAAAACACTAAACACCTTCACGAAAAGAAATAAATTTGTACACTACAGTAAATTCAAGTTCGTCAATAACCCTAAATCGTCCGCACTAACAACTAAAGAGACCTTTTGGATAAAGAATTCAATTGGTCATAGTCTGAAAGTTGCGAGACAAATCCATCACATCTTTCGATAGGGAGGAATAGAAGTCCACTTTTGTCGCGGATTAGAGTTCGTTTATTATACAAAGACGACATCCTCATATTTTCGTACAATTTGGACGACCATTTGGATCATTTAGACTAAGTGTTCAAAATCATGGGACATCATATTTCGTCTACAGGAATTTGCCCACCTGCTGAAAAAGTTAAGGAAATTGGGGACATGCCTTAACCGCCAGACTATAAGGAAATA
The DNA here is from genome assembly GCA_963969495.1 of Ceratothoa steindachneri. Lineage (NCBI taxonomy): Eukaryota > Metazoa > Arthropoda > Malacostraca > Isopoda > Cymothoidae > Ceratothoa > Ceratothoa steindachneri. Next base: position 82,593,769 of record OZ018321.1, read on the forward strand.
CGCCGAAACTTGGGCATGTTAAGCTACTATAGGAGAAGGATTCCGAATTTTGCCGCGATTTTCAACCCAAGACTCGTGAGCTCGTGTGGAATAATGCTGCACGAGAAACATTTAATAACACTAAAGTAGCTCTAATTAACTCCGTCAAGCTTTGTCACCTGTTGTCCAACGAATCACTGTATCAACTGGTGACGGAGAGCTCCCAATACGGATAGATGCTGCTCTTTACCAGATGGTGAATGGATCTCCGCAACCAGTGGCCTTTTTCTCAAGCAAATTAAGCAAGGCACAGCAAACTTATTTCACATACTAAAGGTAAATCTTGGCGGGGTATTTTGCCGTGATCCACTTCAGGTACATGATTGAGGGTCGCCATGTTACTTTGTGTACGGACCACAAGCCATTAGTGTCAGATTTCTCTTCATTTTCGTGTGCAAAAACGGACAGACAACAACGCAACTGGACAGCAAAATTGGAGTACACCAGCAACATTACATACGTGCGTCGCCGAGACAACGTGTTGTTGACCGATTATCACGGAAGGTCAATTCGGTCCAAATTGACTCATTTGACCTCCGCGCTCTGGCGGCAGCACAGAAAAACGATGAAGAAACAGAAGAACTACAGTCGCGGTTAAAATCGTTTCCTTTTCTCAGATCTCAACTATGGTGTGAAATAACATCAAGATACCCACGACCGTTCGTCCCTACGGCATGCAGGAGGATAATCTTTAAACAATTGCACAATTTGTTTCGCCATGGAATTAAGGCATCCCTCCGTCTAATTAAGACAAGATATTTTAGCCCTAATATCGATAGGGACATTCGCTCCTGGGCACGGGACGCATCTCATGCCAGTCCTCCAAGATCGATCACCTCAGGAAATCCCCATTCCTGCCCATTAATATCACTCGTCAAGATTTGAGACCGTGTACATTGACATCGTCGGACCATTACCACCGTGCACGTTGCCTATGCAATCCTACCCGTCGCAAAACCGGTATCTCCTATCGTGCATTGACAGGGCTAAAAGATGGATCGAGGCACTAACGATTCCGGGCATAAGTGCTGCTACGGTTGCTTTGGCCTTCTTAGACGAATGGATTTCCAGATTTTGAGTCCCATTATACGTGGTAATCGACAGAGGAGCGTAATTCGAGTCCGAGTTATTCAAATAATTATCAGCCCTCGTTGGTTTCTATCGTCTCCGCACAAGGCGTACTGTCCAAACACGAACGGGATGGCGGAAAGAGCACACAGCACCCTAAGGACTTCCATAATGACTAGTTTTTTTTAGGGCATTCGCTCTTTACCTGATGACAGGTGTTCGCCTTTAAAGCTCTTACAGGGACTACATTGCTTTGTCTAAAACCATTGGTTTCATCCTCATCGTCAAAATACAACTCAAAATTCATTAAGGAATTGACCATAACCATGTCTCAAGTCGATTTTACACAGGCATCCAAAGTTCACCTGCACTTGTTGCCCAAAGCTTTCGTACCGGAAGCTCTTCGAGAGGCAATGCATGTGTAGGTCCGAGTCGATCGAGTTCCAAGCCGCTAGAAGCACCATATGCTGACCCCTTTCCACTGGACGAGCGCGACGACAAAGTTTACAAGCTGGAATTCCCTAATGGCAACCAAGATACTGTCTCAGTGGACAGGTTGAAACAGGCGAAATTCCCATCCTCATATAATGGTAATGCACTGAACAATTGACGAGATTCAATGATTCACGCAAGACATGGGAGAAAGACCTTTGATATTTCGTGTCGTGAGGAAGGAGATGGAACAAGGAACAGCAACGACAAGAATAATGGGAGAAAAACCTATCCAGGCACCAGAAAGAATGATAAAGAGCCAAACGTTTATACGCGATTAGGGAGACGGGTATCGTTTAATAAAGATTCACCATTCTTTTATTTTTAAGAGACCAGGTGCATTGTATAAAAGTAGGTTGATCTCAAATTATTCAATGTACATTTTCATTCGTTTGCTATGGTATGCTTATACTAAAAGGAGGCAGATGTTCGCGTGCCTCAGTATTTTTGTACATATGTCTATGTAAGATTAATGGACTTTCGCCTGTAGACCGAATAGTACACCATATCTTACGTTATAGAAATTACTTAGAGGTGCAAGAGACTCCTTTAAATTCTAAAAATAAGTAAAAGCAAATATTTAAGCTGTGGAAAAAAATCGTAACAATTATTTAAGTAAAAAAGTGCTTATTCCGAAAAGGGTATATTAGAGTTAAAGAAACGTATTTGTAAAACTCCATTTTCCTGGGAGGAGTTCTTGGAGTGTCCAATTACAAGGTGGAGTAGAGCCAACAAGGGACCTCACAAATTGAGCACCACGTTGGCCCTATGAAATCTTGGAATGGGCACATAAACCAAACACGCTAAAATAATATGTCACTTATTAATAATTAATTAATGCAAAGCAAACTGTATACTTGCAAATAATGCTAAACCACTAATAAATAATTATTGTATCAATGCAAAGCAAAATGTATATGTACTTGTAAATAATGCAAATTCGCTAGGCAATGAAATCGCTCTGCTCTCACGATAACACACAAACATTCACACATACACATTAGAAAACAGATGAGAGCCAACCATTTTGGTCGCGGCGATAAGGAAGAGAATTGAAACAGCTGTTCATACAAGTAATGAATGTGATACATAGGAAGTATGACCTACCAGCTTTGACACGGACCCGCGAAAGACGAAATTTCATGTTACTATGGATATCAGCCTGATAGATATCAGTCAGATTTCCAAATTTGAGCACTCTCATGGTGTACACACGCTTACACTAAATACACGCATATACCCTCTGGTTAAATAGGCTCCACCCAGCTCTTGGATTAGAGATACGGAGCCACGCCCCTAATCTTTCGTTAGGATAAAAGGGGTTTTGAAAGACACACATAGACAGTCAGACAGAGAGAGAATACAAGAACATTGATGTTGTTAACACCGATAGTCAGATACAAGGACGTGAGCATAATACAAACCAGTAACTTAGCGATTCCACTTGCCAGAAAACAAAAGGGGGTCATAAGACCAAGAATAAACCTCCAAAATAGCCATTTTTCTAATTTCCTTACCTCCACCAAGTAATAAATCGCTTACCGTTAGCCCAGCCTATAAGTGCATAACCGGCTGGCATCTTGAACTTTCAATTAGAGACGTATAGAATTCTACTGCATAACCAACCACAGCCAATAAACCCAAACCAAATCATGCATCGCCCATAAACTCATCTCGCAAATTCAGCGTCTAAATTTAGAGCGAGAAGCTCTAATTTGGCCCCCAAAGAAAACTTCCCATACAGTTGCCACGTAAGATGATCCATCCCATTAGAGTATCGTATTTTGATGATATGAAACAAGGATAAAAACATAAAGATGTTGAAAAGTTGACTGAAAGAGGAATTCGTGTAAAAGCGGAAACTGACTAAATAAACATGGGGAAACAGTAAATGAAAAGAGATAGTAGGGAGCAAAAGAAAGACATTAAATGAATTAAAATTCCCAAGCCTGGAAGAACTGGAACAGCTAACGTCGTCAAGTCTTGGCAAGCCTCGACAAGCAAGTAATAAAAAGAATCAAATACATGACTCTGGAATCCTCGGTGTGGTATCCAAAGAAAGAGAAAACTCATAATTATAACGGAAACCGACACAAAGCTCAAACACTCAATAAAGAATAAAGTATAACTAATAAAAAAGATATCCCTGAAAAAAGAGCACGAATGTGTAAACAAATATCATTCTCAACTCTTTTGGCTCCAGCAAATAACGAAAATTCGTCCTATTCGAATTACAGCGTATTTTCTAAACCCAACCAAAGTTTATCTTGCTTTAAATATTGTCCCTTTTGCATTCAAAAATTTACATTTCGTATTTATAAAATTCACATTTCCGTTGCTTACCGTGAAATAGATTTATTAAAACTTTTAGTTTGCGACACAATAGAAGGTAAAAGTGTTAAGAGCAGTAAATCTAACGGCTAAAGTAAACATTCGATGAAAATATACAAAAATACAAGGTCAACAGACCTAAGTCGCGTGGTCTCAATTGTTTGACTTATGACCTTACGACCTTCACAACTTTCAATAATTCCAGGACTAACCTTGGGAGGATCTTGGTAATTATATCATTTGGAAGAGAATGTAAAACAACATAAGGGTTTCCAATTTCGTTAGAATTAGCCGAATAGTTACGATGACATTGCCCCAAAACTCAGTAAAAAGTAAAATGGCCACCATCCGACCGACCCACCCACCCACCCACCTACTAACCCACATAGTAACTTATAGAGTCGCGTCCACGTGACTAATAAGACAAAGTTAACCCTGAACAAAAAGTAATAGGACAAAAGTTGAATGGGAAAACGTAATCAGATAACGCTAGAGAAGAAAAATAAGATGATGGTTACCAAATAAATAAAAATAGTTTACAAAAGGGTTATAAATAGTAGGATCAGAAAATAAGAAAAAATACCTGCATCACTTAGAGAAATAAACATGTATTTTATTTGAAAATTTTGAAAACTAAGAGAAAACTATTGTGGGTTTTCCGTCAGAGGAGGTTTTAAAAGAGGTTGGTAAGAAAGTGGCGAGTTTATGAAAAATGGAAAAGTGTGGATTGGGATGAGCGCAATTCTCCTGTAGGAGAGGCATATCGCCTGACCGAATATTAAACCGCATGATGAAAATAACGCTGACTAATTTTTTTCCATATAATAATAATACTAGGATTAACCATAAAATTGATATTGACAGGAAATAAAAGAAATGGAGACAAACAAAAGATTAGGATGTCAATTAGGCTTAAAAGTGAGCAGTAGGTATAAACTTAAAAATATTTCGCACGTCCAGTAAGGTCCTTCCCTCTTCTTTCTGTCCCCTGTTCTGCTTAAAAACGAGAATTCAAATTTCCCAGGGTCAATGCCAGTAAGGTCCTTCGCTCTTCTTTCTGTCCCCTGTTCTGCTTAAAAACGAGAATTCAAATTCCCCAAGGTCACGGCCAGTAAGGTCCTTCGCTCTTCTTTCTGTTCCCTGTTCAGCTTAAAAATGAGAATTGAAATTTCCCAGGGTCACGGCCAGTAAGGTCCTTCGCTCTTCTTTGTGTCGTCTGTTCGACTTAAAAACGAGAATTCAAATTTACCAGGGTCAAGGGCAGTAAGGTCCTTCGCTCTTCTTTCTGTCGTCTGTTCTGCTTAAAAACGAGAATTCAAATTTCCCAGGGTCAAGGCCAGTAAGGTCCTTCGCTCTTTTTTTCTGTCCCCTGTTCTCCATAAAAACGAGAATTCAAATTTCCGATAGTCAAGGCCAGTAAGGTCCTTCGCTCTTCTTTCTGCCACCTGTTCTGCTTAAAAACGAGAATTCAAATTTCCCAGGGTCAATGCCAGTAAGGTCCGTCGCTCTTCTTTCTGCCGTCTGTCCTCCTTAAAAACAAAAATTCAAATTTACCAGGGTCAAGGAGAGTTAGGTCCTTCGCTCTTCTTTCTGTCCCCTGTTCTGCTTAAAAACGAAAATTCAAATTTCCCAGGGTCAAGGAGAGTTAGGTCCTTCGCTCTTCTTTCTGTCCCCTGTTCTGCTTAAAAACGAAAATTCAAATTTCCCAGGGTCAAGGCCAGTAAGGTTCTTCGCCCTTATTTCTGTCGTCTGTTCTCCTTAAAAACGAGAATTCAAACTTCCCGGGGTCAAGGCTGGTAAGGTCCTTCGCTCTTCTTTCTGTCCTCTGTTCTGCTTAAAAACGAGAATTCAAATTTACCAGGTTCAATGCCAGTAAGGTCCTTCGCTCTTATTTCTGTCCCCTGTTCTGCTTAAAAACGAAAATTCAAATTTTCTAGAGTCAATGCCAGTAAGGTCCTTCGCTCTTCTTTCTGTCTTCTGATATCCTTAAAAACGAAAATTCCAATTTACCAGGGTCAAGGCCAGTAAGGATATTCGCTCTTATTTCTGTCCCCTCTTCTGCTTAAACCGAAAATTCAAATTTCCCAGGGTCAAGGCCAGTAAGGTCTCTCGCTCTTATTTCTGTCGTCTGTTCTGCTTAAAAACGAGAATTCAAATTTCTCAGGGTCAATGCCAGTAAGGTCCTTCACTCTAATTTCTGTCGTCTGTTCTCCTTAAAAACGAAAATTCAAATTTACCAGGGTCAAGGCAAGTTAGGACCTTCGCTCTTATTTCTGTCCCCTGTTCGGTTTAAAAACGAGAATTCAAATTTCCCAGGGTCAAGGCCAGTAAGGTCCGTCGCTCTTCTTTCTGTCGTCTGTTCTCCTTAAAAACGAGAATTCAAATTTCCCAGGGTCAATGCCAGTAAGGTTCTATGCTCTTCTTCCTGTCGCCTGTTCTGCTTAAAAACGATAATTTAAATTTCCCAGGGTCCAGGCCAGTAAGGTCCTTCGCTCTTATTTCTGTCCCCTGTTTTGCTTAAAAACGAGAATTCAAATTTCTCAGGGTGAAGGCCAGTAAAGTCCTTCGCTCTTCTTTCTGTCATCTGTTCTCCTTAAAAACGAGAATTCAAATTTACCAGGGTTCATGGCCAGTAAGGTCCCTCGCTCTTATTTCTGTCGTCTGTTCTCCTTAAAAACGAGAATTCAAATTTCCCAGGGTCAAGGCCAGTAAGGTCCTTCGCTCTTTTTTGTGTCGTCTGTTCGCCTTAAAAACGAGAATTATTATTTCTCAGGGTCAAGGCCAGTAAGGTCCTTCGCTCTTATTTCGGTCATCTGTTCTCCTCAAAAACGAGAATTCAAATTTCTCAGGGTGAAGGCCAGTAAAGTCCTTCGCTCTTTTTTGTGTCGACTGTTAGACTTAAAAACGAGAATTCAAATTTACCAGGGTCAAGGCTATTAAGGTCCTTCGCTCTTTTTTGTGTCGTCTGTTCGCCTTAAAAACGAGAATTCAAATTTACCAGGGTCAAGGCTATTAAGGTCCTTCGCTCTTCTTTCTGTCCCCTGTTCTGCTTAAAAACGAGAATTCAAATTTCCCAAGGTCAATGCCAGTAAGGTCCTTCGCTCTTATTTCTGTCCCCTGTTCTGCTTAAAAACGAAAATTCAAATTTCCCAGGGTCAAGGCCAGTAAGGTCCTCCGCTCTTCTTTCTGTACCTTGTCCTCTTTAAAAATAAGAATTTAAATTTCCCAAAGTCAATGCCAGTAAGGTCCTTCGCTCTTCTTTCTGTCGTCTGTCTTCCTTAAAAACGAGAATTCAAATTTCCCAGGCTCAAGGCCCAAAAGGTCCTTCGCACTTATTTCTGTTCCCTGTTCTGCTTAAAAACGAGAATTCAAATTTCCCAGGATCAAGGCCAGTAAGGTCCTCCGCTCTTCTTTCTGTCTCCTGTCCTCCTTAAAAACGAGAATTTAGATTCCCCAGGGTCAAGGCCAGTAAGGTCCTTCGCTCTTCTTTCTGTACCCTGTTCTGCTTAAAAACGAGAAATCAAATTTCCCAAGGTCAATGCAAGTAAGGTCCTTCGCTCTTCTTTCTTTCGTCTGTTCTTCTTAAAAACGAGAATTCAAAATTCCCAGGGTCAATGCTAGTAAGGTCCTTCGCTTTTATTTCTGTCCCCTGTTCTGCTTAAAAACGAGAATTCAAATTTCTAAGGGTCAAGGCCAGTAAAGTCCTTCGCTCTTCTTTCTGTTCCCTGTTATCCTTAAAAACGAGAATTCAAATTCCCCAGGGTCAAGGCCAGTAAGGTCCTTCGATCTTCTTTCTGTCCCCTGTTCTGCTTAAAAACGAGAATTCAAATTTCCCAGGGTCAATGCCAGTAAGGTCCATGGCTCTTCTTTCTGTCATCTGTTCTCCTTAAAAACGAGAATTCAAATTTACCAGGGTTCATGGCCAGTAAGGTCCTTCGCTCTTCTTTGTGTCGTCTGTTCGCTTAAAAAAAAAGAATTCAAATTTACTAAGGGCCAGGCTATTAAGGTCCTTCGCTCTTCTTTCTGTCCCCTGTTCTGCTTAAAAACGAGAATTCAAATTTCCCAAGGTCAATGCCAGTAAGATCCTTCGCTCTTATTTTTGTTCCCTGTTCTGCTTAAAAACGAGAATTCAAATTTCCCAGGGTCAAGGCCAGTAAGGTCCTTCACTCTTCTTTCTGTCCCCTGTCCTCCTTAAAAAACGAGAATTCAAATTTTCCAGGGTCAATGCCAGTAAGGTCCCTCGCTCTTATTTCTTTCATCTGTTCTCCTTAAAAACGAGAATTCAAATTTACAAGGCTCAAGGCCAGTAAGGTCCTTCGCTCTCCTTCTGTCGTCTGTTTTCCTTAAAAACGAGAATTCCTATTTCTCAGGGTCAAGGCCAGTAAGGTCCTTCGCTCTTATTTCTGTCGTCTGTTCTCCTTAAAAACGAGAATTCAAATTTACCAGGGTCAAGGCCAGTAAGGTCCTTCGCTCTTCTTTCTGTCATCTGTTCTGCTTAAAAACGAGAATTCAAATTTCCCAGGGTCAAGGCCAGTAAGGTTTTTTTTTTTTATTTCTGTCGTCTGTTCTCCTTAAAAACGAGAATTCAAATTTCCCAGGGTCAAGGCCATTAAGGTCCTTCGCTCTTCTTTCTGTCGTCTGTTCTCCTTAAAAACGAGAATTTAAATTTCCCAGGGTCAAGGCCAGTAAGGTCCTTCGCTCTTCTTTCTGTCCCCTGTTCTTCTTAAAAACGAGAATTTAAATTCCCCAGGGTCAATGCCAGTAAGGTCCGTCGCTCTTCTTTCTGTCGTCTGTTCTCCTTAAAAACGAGAATTCAAATTTCCCAGGGTCAATGCCAGTAAGGTCCTTTGCTCTTCTTTCTGTCCCTTGTTCTGCTTAAAAACGATAATTGAAATTTCCCAGGGTCCAGGCCAGTAAGGTCCTTCGCTAATATTTCTGTCCCCTGTTCTGCTTAAAAACGAGAATTTAAATTTCCCAGGGTCAAGGCCAGTAAGGTCCTTCGCTCTTCTTTCTGTCATCTGTTCTGCTTAAAAACGAGAATTTAGATTCCCTAGGGTCAAGGCCAGTAAGGTTTTTTTCTTTTATTTTTGTCGTCTGTTCTCCTTAAAAACGAGAATTCAAATTTCCCAGGGTCAAGGCCATTAAGGTCCTTCGCTCTTCTTTCTGTCGTCTGTTCTCCTTAAAAACGAAAATTCAAATTTCCCAGGGTCAAGGCCAGTAAGGTCATTCGCTCTTATTTCTGTCGTCTGTTCTTCTTAAAAACGAGAATTCAAATTTTCCAGGGTCAATGCCAGTAAGGCCCTTTGCTCTTCTTTCTGTCTTCTGTTATCCTTAAAAACGAGAATTCAAATTTCCCAGGCTCAAGGCCATTAAGGTCCTTTGCTCTGCTTCCTGTCCCCTGTTCTCTCCAAAAACAAGAATTTAAATTTCCCGGGGTCAGGGCCATTAAGGTCCTTCGCTCTCCTTTCTGTCGTCTGTTCTTCTTAAAAACCAGAATTCAAATTTCCCAGGGTCAATGCCAGTAAGGTTCTATGCTCTTCTTCCTGTCGCCTGTTCTGCTTAAAAACGATAATTTAAATTTCCCAGGGTCCAGGCCAGTAAGGTCCTTTGCTCTTATTTCTGTCCCCTGTTCTGCTTAAAAACGAGAATTCAAATTTCTCAGGGTGAAGGCCAGTAAAGTCCTTCGCTTTTCTTTCTGTCATCTGTTCTCCTTTAAAACGAGAATTCAAATTTACCAGGGTTCATGGCCAGTAAGGTCCCTCGCTCTTATTTCTGTCGTCTGTTCTCCTTAAAAACGAGAATTCAAATTTCCCAGGGTCAAGGCCAGTAAGGTCCTTCGCTCTTTTTTGTGTCGTCTGTTCGCCTTAAAAACGAGAATTTTTATTTTTCAGGGTCAAGGCCAGTAAGGTCCTTCGCTCTTATTTCGGTCATCTGTTCTCCTTAAAAACGAGAATTCAAATTTCTCAGGATGAAGGCCAGTAAAGTCCTTCGCTCTTTTTTGTGTCGTCTGTTCGACTTAAAAACGAGAATTCAAATTTACCAGGGTCAAGGCTATTAAGGTCCTTCGCTCTTCTTTCTGTCCCTGTTCTGCTTAAAAACGAGAATTCAAATTTCCTAAGGTCAATGCCAGTAAGGTCCTTCGCTCTTATTTCTGTCCCCTGTTCTGCTTAAAAACGAAAATTCAAATTTCCCAGGGTCAAGGCCAGTAAGGTCCTCCGCTCTTCTTTCTATCCCTTGTCCTCCTTAAAAATAAGAATTTAAATTTCCCAAAGTCAATGCCAGTAAGGTCCTTCGCTCTTCTTTTTGTCGTCTGTCTTCCTTAAAAACGAGAATTCAAATTTCCCAGGCTCAAGGCCCATAAGGTCCTTCGCTCCTATTTCTGTTCCCTGTTCTGCTTAAAAACGAGAATTCAAATTTCCCAGGATCAAGGCCAGTAAGGTCCTCCGCTCTTCTTTCTGTCCCCTGTCCTCCTTAAAAACGAGAATTTAGATTCCCCAGGGTCAAGGCCAGTAAGGTCCTTCGCTCTTCTTTCTGTACCCTGTTCTGCTTAAAAACGAGAATTCAAATTTCCCAAGGTCAATGCCAGTAAGGTCCTTCGCTCTTATTTCTGTCCCCTGTTCTGCTTAAAAACGAGAATTCAAATTTCCCTGGGTCAAGGCTAGTAAGGTCCTTCGCTTTTATTTCTGTCCCCTGTTCTGCTTAAAAACGAGAATTCAAATTTCTCAGGGTCAAGGCCAGTAAAGTCCTTCGCTCTTCTTTCTGTCCCCTGTTATCCTTAAAAACGAGGATTCAAATTCCCCAGGGTCAAGGATAGTAAGGTCCTTCGATCTTCTTTCTCTCCCCTGTTCTGCTTAAAAACGAGAATTCAAATTTCCCAGGGTCAATGCCAGTAAGGTCCACCGCTCTTCTTTCTGTCATCTGTTCTCCTTAAAAACGAGAATTCAAATTTACCAGGGTTCATGGCCAGTAAGGTCCTTCGCTCTTCTTTGTGTCGTCTGTTCGCCTTAAAAACGAGGATTCAAATTCCCCAGGGTCAAGGATAGTAAGGTCCTTCGCTCTTCTTTCTGTCCCCTGTTCTGCTTAAAAACGAGAATTCAAATTTCCCAAGGTCAATGCCAGTAAGGTCCTTCGCTCTTATTTCTGTCCCCTGTTCTGCTTAAAAACGAAAATTCAAATTTTCCAGGGTCAAGGCCAGTAAGGTCCTCCGCTCTTCTTTCTGTACCTTGTCCTCTTTAAAAATAAGAATTTAAATTTCCCAAAGTCAATGCCAGTAAGGTCCTTCGCTCTTCTTTCTGTCGTCTGTCTTCCTTAAAAACGAGAATTCAAATTTCCCAGGCTCAAGGCCCAAAAGGTCCTTCGCACTTATTTCTGTTCCCTGTTCTGCTTAAAAACGAGAATTCAAATTTCCCAGGATCAAGGCCAGTAAGGTCCTCCGCTCTTCTTTCTGTCTCCTGTCCTCCTTAAAAACGAGAATTTAGATTCCCCAGGGTCAAGGCCAGTAAGGTCCTTCGCTCTTCTTTCTGTACCCTGTTCTGCTTAAAAACGAGAATTCAAATTTCCCAAGGTCAATGCCAGTAAGGTCCTTCGCTCTTCTTTCTTTCGTCTGTTCTCCTTAAAAACGAGAATTCAAATTTCCCAGGGTCAAGGCTAGTAAGGTCCTTCGCTTTTATTTCTGTCCCCTGTTCTGCTTAAAAACGAGAATTCAAATTTCTCAGGGTCAAGGCCAGTAAAGTCCTTCGCTCTTCTTTCTGTTCCCTGTTATCCTTAAAAACGAGAATTCAAATTCCCCAGGGTCAAGGCCAGTAAGGTCCTTCGATCTTCTTTCTGTCCCCTGTTCTGCTTAAAAACGAGAATTCAAATTTCCCAGGGTCAATGCCAGTAAAGTCCATCGCTCTTCTTTCTGTCATCTGTTCTCCTTAAAAACGAGAATTCAAATTTACCAGGGTTCATGGCCAGTAAGGTCCTTCGCTCTTCTTTGTGTCGTCTGTTCGCTTAAAAAAAAAGAATTCAAATTTACCAAGGGCCAGGCTATTAAGGTCCTTCGCTCTTCTTTCTGTCCCCTGTTCTGCTTAAAAACGAGAATTCAAATTTCCCAAGGTCAATGCCAGTAAGATCCTTCGCTCTTATTTCTGTTCCCTGTTCTGCTTAAAAACGAGAATTCAAATTTCCCAGGGTCAAGGCCAGTAAGGTCCTCCGCTCTTCTTTCTATCCCTTGTCCTCCTTAAAAATAAGAATTTAAATTTCCCAAAGTCAATGCCAGTAAGGTCCTTCGCTCTTCTTTTTGTCGTCTGTCTTCCTTAAAAACGAGAATTCAAATTTCCCAGGCTCAAGGCCCATAAGGTCCTTCGCTCCTATTTCTGTTCCCTGTTCTGCTTAAAAACGAGTATTCAAATTTCCCAGGATCAAGGCCAGTAAGGTCCTCCGCTCTTCTTTCTGTCCCCTGTCCTCCTTAAAAACGAGAATTTAGATTCCCCAGGGTCAAGGCCAGTAAGGTCCTTCGCTCTTCTTTCTGTACCCTGTTCTGCTTAAAAACGAGAATTCAAATTTCCCAAGGTCAATGCCAGTAAGGTCCTACGCTCTTATTTCTGTCCCCTGTTCTGCTTAAAAACGAGAATTTAAATTTCCCTGGGTCAAGGCTAGTAAGGTCCTTCGCTTTTATTTCTGTCCCCTGTTCTGCTTAAAAACGAGAATTCAAATTTCTCAGGGTCAAGGCCAGTAAAGTCCTTCGCTCTTCTTTCTGTCCCCTGTTATCCTTAAAAACGAGAATTCAAATTCCCCAGGGTCAAGGATAGTAAGGTCCTTCGATCTTCTTTCTCTCCCCTTTTCTGCTTAAAAACGAGAATTCAAATTTTTTCAGGGTCAATGCCAGTAAGGTCCGTCGCTCTTCTTTCTGTCATCTGTTCTCCTTAAAAACGAGAATTCAAATTTCCCAGGGTCCAGGCCAGTAAGGTCCTTCGCTCTTATTTCTGTCCCCTGTTCTGCTTAAAAACGAGAATTTAAATTTCCCAGGGTCAAGGCCAGTAAGGTCCTTCGCTCTTCTTTCTGTTATCTGTTCTGCTTAAAAACGAGAATTTAGATTCCCCAGGGTCAAGGCCAGTAAGGTTTTTTTATTTTATTTTTGTCGTCTGTTCTCCTTAAAAACGAGAATTCAAATTTCCCAGGGTCAAGGCCATTAAGGTCCTTCGCTCTTCTTTCTGTCGTCTGTTCTCCTTAAAAACGAAAATTCAAATTTCCCAGGGTCAAGGCCAGTAAGGTCATTCGCTCTTATTTCTGTCGTCTGTTCTTCTTAAAAACGAGAATTCAAATTTTCCAGGGTCAATGCCAGTAAGGCCCTTTGCTCTTCTTTCTGTCTTCTGTTATCCTTAAAAACGAGAATTCAAATTTCCCAGGGTCAAGGCCATTAAGGTCCTTTGCTCTGCTTCCTGTCCCCTGTTCTCTCCAAAAACAAGAATTTAAATTTCCCGGGGTCAGGGCCATTAAGGTCCTTCGCTCTCCTTTCTGTCGTCTGTTCTTCTTAAAAACGAGAATTTAAATTTCCCAGGGTCAAGGCCAGTAAGGTCCGTCGTCTTCTTTCTGTCGTCTGTTCTCCTTAAAAACGAGAATTCAAATTTCCCAGGGTCAATGCCAGTAAGGTTCTATGCTCTTCTTCCTGTCGCCTGTTCTGCTTAAAAACGATAATTTAAATTTCCCAGGGTCCAGGCCAGTAAGGTCCTTTGCTCTTATTTCTGTCCCCTGTTCTGCTTAAAAACGAGAATTCAAATTTCTCAGGGTGAAGGCCAGTAAAGTCCTTCGCTTTTCTTTCTGTCATCTGTTCTCCTTTAAAACGAGAATTCAAATTTACCAGTGTTCATGGCCAGTAAGGTTCCTCGCTCTTATTTCTGTCGTCTGTTCTCCTTAAATACGAGATTTCAAATTTCCCAGTGTCAAGGTTAGTAAGGTCCTTCGCTCTTTTTTGTGTCGTCTGTTCGCCTTAAAAACGAGAATTTTTATTTTTCAGGGTCAAGGCCAGTAAGGTCCTTCGCTCTTATTTCGGTCATCTGTTCTCCTTAAAAACGAGAATTCAAATGTCTCAGGGTGAAGACCAGTAAAGTCCTTCGCTCTTTTTTGTGTCATCTGTTCGACTTAAAAACGAGATTTCAAATTTACCAGGGTCAAGGCTATTAAGGTCCTTCGCTCTTCTTTCTGTCCCCTGTTCTGCTTAAAAACGAGAATTCAAATTTCCTAAGGTCAATGCCAGTAAGGTCCTTCGCTCTTATTTCTGTCCCCTGTTCTGCTTAAAAACGAAAATTCAAATTTCCCAGGGTCAAGGCCAGTAAGGTCCTCCGCTCTTCTTTCTATCCCTTGTCCTCCTTAAAAATAAGAATTTAAATTTCCCAAAGTCAATGCCAGTAAGGTCCTTCGCTCTTCTTTTTGTCGTCTATCTTCCTTAAAAACGAGAATTCAAATTTCCCAGGCTCAAGGCCCATAAGGTCCTTCGCTCCTATTTCTGTTCCCTGTTCTGCTTAAAAACGAGAATTCAAATTTCCCAGGATCAAGGCCAGTAAGGTCCTCCGCTCTACTTTCTGTCCCCTGTCCTCCTTAAAAACGAGAATTTAGATTCCCTAGGGTCAAGGCCAGTAAGGTCCTTCGCTCTTCTTTCTGTACCCTGTTCTGCTTAAAAACGAGTATTCAAATTTCCCAAGGTCAATGCCAGTAAGGTCCTTCGCTCTTATTTCTGTCCCCTGTTCTGCTTGAAAACGAGAATTCAAATTTCCCTGGGTCAAGGCTAGTAAGGTCATTCGCTTTTATTTCTGTCCCCTGTTCTGCTTAAAAACGAGAATTCAAATTTCTCAGGGTCAAGGCCAGTAAAGTCCTTCGCTCTTCTTTCTGTTCCCTGTTATCCTTAAAAACGAGAATTCAAATTCCCCAGGGTCAAGGATAGTAAGGTCCTTCGATCTTCTTTCTCTCCCCTGTTCTGCTTAAAAACGAGAATTCAAATTTCCCAGGGTCAATGCCAGTAAGGTCCGTCGCTCTTCTTTCTGTCATCTGTTCTCCTTAAAAACGAGAATTCAAATTTACCAGGGTTCATGGCCAGTAAGGTCCTTCGCTCTTCTTTGTGTCGTCTGTTCGCTTAAAAACGAGAATTCAAGTTAACCAGGGTCAAGGCTATTAAGGTCCTTCGCTCTTCTTTCTGTCATCGTTTCTGCTTAAAAACGAGAATTCAAATTTCCCAGGGTCAAGGCCAGTAAGGTTTTTTTCTTTTATTTCTGTCGTCTGTTCTCCTTAAAAACGAGAATTCAAATTTCCCAGGGTCAAGGCCATTAAGGTCCTTCGCTCTTCTTTCTGTCGTCTGTTCTCCTTAAAAACGAGAATTTAAATTTCTCAGGGTCAAGGCCAGTAAGGTCCTTCGATCTTCTTTCTGTCCCCTGTTCTGCTTAAAAACGAGAATTCAAATTTCCCAGGGTCAATGCCAGTAAGGTCCGTCGCTCTTCTTTCTGTCATCTGTTCTCCTTAAAAACGAGAATTCAAATTTCCCAGGGTTCATGGCCAGTAAGGTCCTTCGCTCTTCTTTGTGTCGTCTGTTCGCTTAAAAACGAGAATTCAAATTAACCAGGGTCAAGGCTATTAAGGTCCTTCGCTCTTCTTTCTGTCATCTGTTCTGCTTAAAAACGAGAATTCAAATTTTCAAGGGTCAAGGCCAGTAAGGTTTTTTCTTTTATTTCTGTCGTCTGTTCTCCTTGAAAACGAGAATTCAAATTTCCCAGGGTCAAGGCCATTAAGGTCCTTCGCTCTTCTTTCTGTCGTCTGTTCTCCTTAAAAACGAGAATTTAAATTTCCCAGGGTCAAGGCCAGTAAGGTCCTTCGCTCTTCTTTCTGTCCCCTGTTCTTCTTAAAAACGAGAATTTAAATTCCCCAGGGTCAATGCCAGTTAGGTCCGTCGCTCTTCTTTCTGTCGTCTGTTCTTCTTAAAAACGAGAATTCAAATTTCCCAGGGTCAATGCCAGTAAGGTCCTTCGCTCTTATTTCTGTCCCCTGTTCTGCTTAAAAATGAGAATTCAAATTTCCTAGGGTCAATGCCAGTAAGGTCCTTCGCTCTTATTTTTGTGCTCTGTTTTGCTTAAAAACGACAATTCAAATTTCCCAGGGTCAAGGCCAGTAAGGTCATTTGCTCTTATTTCTGTCGTCTTTTCTCCTTAAAAACGAGAATTCAAATTTTATAGGGTCAAGGCCAGTAAGGAAATTCCCTCTTCTTTCTGTCGTCTGTTCTCCTTAAAAATGACAATCGCATTAACTGCCATCCTTAGGTAGGAAGTGGATAAAGAGACTAGACAAGTATGGTTAGGGTACCCTAAAATTTACTATTCTATCTGGTCTATTGTTTATTGCAAGGCGTCAGGGTTCTTTCTCTCCGTGCATCTTTGCTTGCGCAAAATGACCCATGTAAGTCTTGATTGGTATGAAATATTCAGATATAGACATTTCAAAGGCCCCAATTGGCCGCGAGTCAGTGAAGAGCAAACGAAACGGCAAATTGTCGGACTTAGGAGTTGGGTACCAGGCGATATAGAATGTGAGGCCTGAAAGGTTTTTGTCTCAAGCGTACGGTATAGTTGCCTTGGAGGTAATATTGCTTCTATGACATTTGCCGCTATAATGCGTATGAAACTTGGTTAAAAGTTAAAAGAAATGTCTAAGACTAACCAAATCAAAAAGGTTTTTAACTTTAGAGAACGAGAGTTTATTATGGCCGTAATAGAAAAAGAATGTATGTGTGGCCAAACCGGATTAAGGTCCCACTAATTAAGCGGTACTAGTTCCTCCTGCCATGGCGTGTCTCATTACGCAAGAAGAAGCTTCGTCACGGGAATATCAACCCATCTCGTCATGGCTCGTCGGAGAAAACAAGCAGGAGTACTCGAAGCAACTCAAGCAGGCAGCAAGCGACCGTATGTCTACACTTCATTATCTACAATTTCAAGACCATGACTCTTCTCTGAAAAGAAGATACGAGAGACACGGATTTATTTTCCCTGCCATGAAGCTTTACTAAATGATTGAGCATCTTTCCAAGTCTAAGAATCAAACCGTTGGTATTTTTTAGTCTGTTGACTTCGCCGTCATTATTATAGTCGCGGGCGACTCTACATCTCACTGTGTCAATCGGTCGGTCGGTCGGTCCCCGTTTTGGTTTTTTGGTTTTGGTAATGACATTGTAACTATTCAGCCGATAATAACGAAATTTAAAACCCTTATGTCGCCCTACATTCTATTTCGAATGATTTAATTGCCAAAGTCCTCCCAAGTTAGCCAGATAATTATTTGGCAATAACTTCATAACTATTTGGCCGAATCTGACGAAATTTAAAAGCCATATAGTGTTTTACATTCTCTTTCGAATGATATAATGGTCGAGGTCCTCCCTAGTTTACTTCAGGAATTATCGAAAGTTTTGAAGGTAGTTTTTATTTTTTTAAGAGCTCATCTGACGACTGCCTACTTGGGCATTAGTCGCCGTATTAAAAACTGGCCTAGTACTACTTTAAAATCAAATTCAAAAACACATAGAAAAAACCCAAACCCAACACAAAAAATTAAAAAAAGGGAAAAGCCAACCAGCAGGAAGCAAGCTCATGTGTCGGAGTGAGGTCCCCCCGGCGCAGGAACGTGCAAACTATAAGGGAAAAAAACAAAAAACAAAAACAAAACAAAAAACTAGTTAAATAAAAGGAAGAAGGCAGGCCTCCCCCAAACAGTATAGAAGTCCACCAGTCAATGTGCACGCACTCGTCCCGAGTACAAGGGACAGGAGGTAGCGACCCCGCCCATCTCGGTACCGGGACAGGTAACGTGCGCGAAGATCACCCAGACTAGGACATTTGACAAGAATGTGCCGAACAGTCTGGGGGACGACGAGTGTTCACAATAGGGCGCATACGAGCGTTCCATCAAATGGCGATGCGTCACATGGGTGTGCCCGATTCAGAGACGACAGAAAGCGACGTGAAGCCGTCGGGGCATTGAGGGATAGGTCCATGAAAACAGTCGCGGCGCAATGGCACGCAACTTTCAGTTCCCTTGGACCGTTTCCGATCTTCTTTGTCAAGCAGTCCGAAGAGCTGCACATATTCCTGCCATGTAGTCGGTGTGAGGAAGAGCGAAACACTGGTCCGCTCGCCCGGTCCTCACGAACTCTTTGGCGCCCTCATCCCCGCAATTCCTACATGTTCAGCAACCCAGCAGAAAATAAGCTCGACATCTGCCCGGCTAGCCAAAACCGTGGCGTCACGGATATCGCGAGCCAGGGGATGCGGAGATTCCAATGCCCCGATCACAATCCGGTCTTTAAATCGGGCATGTCGCGTAATCACCCGTACCGAGGGGTGTATTGCCACCAGCTCGGCCGTAGGGACAGACGCATCGCCTGGCAGAGCCCCGCTGACATCAAACAGAGGGCATACGGCGTGGAAGCCAACCACCTATTGGGACTTATGGCCATCTGTATACACTGGTACGGTTCCAGCTTGACACGATGTGTGCTCCAAAAAGGTTGAACGCAATACTCCCGGCGCAGTACAAGCTTTGGGAGCAGAGGCGTGGCGACAAATAGCCAAATGTGGTACCCTCCAGGGTGGCGTCCTGGGCAGAACCAGGGGCGCCACCGGCCCGAGAGCTATATCTACCTCTCGAAGGAGCTTCCTGGCCCTAAACCCAAAGGGCTTAGGGTATGACTGGCGTCTCTCGGCGGCATAGGCACCATCGAGATCAGCTGCGGATGCAGTGAGAGCTGTTGGCGACTGAGGGAGGCGCCGGGCTCGCGCGTACAGGCGAGTGATGCACTGCACGTGGCGCAGAGCGAGTGGCATATCCCCAGCATCGACCAACAGGCTCTCAATGGGGGAAGTGCGGAAGGCACCAGTCGCCAGTCGAAGGCCAGTGTGGTGGATCGAGTCCACCTTCCGCAATAAACGCTTGGCTGCGGCTGCATAAAATTCGCATCCGTAGTCGAGCTTCGAAAGAACAAAGGATCGATAAAACGTAAGGCAGTCGCCCTATTAGTGCCCCAAGGGCTAAACGTCACGGAGCGGAGAATATCTATGGCGTGGGTACAAGAGACACTAAGGCTGCGAATATGAGCCTCCCAAGTGAGGCGTCGATCAAATACAAGACCAAGGAAACGATGCGATTCCACCACATCCAGGCACACCCCATTAAGAAAAAAATCTGGGTCAGCATGTACTTGGATGGCGGCAAAGTGCACCACCTTAGTCTCGGACAAGAAAAACCGAAACCTAAGCACTTCGGAATAACGAGTGACACAGTTCACTGCCTGTTGGATTCAAAGCTTTAGAGTTGGCATCTGGGCCGCACCAAAAGAGATAGAAAGGTCGTCCACGTAGAGTCTAGTGATAACATCTTCGGACAGCACCGATGTGATGCCGTTGATGCTCAGAGCAAAGAGTGTGACACTGAGGACACTTCCCTGCGGGACACCCTCTTCCTGCTCCATTGGGCCAGAGAGGGCTCCCCCAACACGTACGTGGAATCGACGATCTCGCAAAAATTTAAATACAAACATTGTGAGGCGTTCCCTCGCCCCCATCGTGTGGAGAGTCTCCATGATACTGTATCGCCATGCGGTATCATAGGCCTCCTCCAGATCGAACAACACCGTGGCGTAGTGCTGTCTACGAAGGAAGGCCTCGCAGATGGCATTTTCCAGTCGGAGCAGAACATCCGACGTGGAGCGGAACTTGCGGAAGCCGCACTGTGCAAAAGACAGATGGCTTCTGCTGTCCAGGAAAAAAAGCCTAGTCTAACTTTTACCAATTTCTCCATCAACGTGCACACGCAAGGGTTTAGAGAGATTGTGCGGAAACCGGCCGGAGTAGAGTGATCTAACCCCGGTTTGCGAAAGGCGAGCACAGAAGTGATTAGCCAGGAATCTGGGAGGAGACCCTCCTCCCAGATCCTGTTGAACAAATTTAACAGAAAGGCCATGCCTCGCTCACCCAGGTGTCGAAGCATGGCCTACGGGACATCGCCTGGACCATAGGCGGTGTCCGCGCACGAAGCAAGAGCGGAACGCAACTCACTCACAGTAAACCTGTCGTTGAAGGGTTCTCCCCCTCTGGAGGTAAATTACAGTCTGCGGCCTTCCGCAACATTACGACGAGCATTGAATGCTGACGGGGCAGTATTCCGGCTAGACAATGCAGAGAAAGCGGTCGCGAAGGATTCCACAACGGACGCGGGGTCCGAGATTGCGGTAACATTCTCTTGGAGAACGGGAGGATGGTCCTGCGAGAACTTGCCCCGAATCCTTTTGACTCTCTTCCACATCTCTGCTAGAGTGGTCTACCCGTTAAGTGAAGACACGTATGCTCGCCAAGAAGAGCGCCGGGCGTGCTTCGAAATATACTGGAAGCTAGCCCTAGCCTGACGAAATCCACCGACAGTGAAATCGTTCGGGCGGCGCTTATAGCGTATGTAGGCATAACACTTCTGTTTGAGGGCCGTCTCACACTCGGCCGACCACCACGGGAGTAGTCGGCGTGCAAAACAGCCAAACGTTCTGGGAGTAGTAGTCCGGCCTGCGGCGTTGAGGTTACCGGAGAAGAACTCAACGGCCTCAGCTACCGACCTAAACTCCTCGACTGAGATAGAGAATTCAGTCATTTTCTGAAATGCAGGCCACCGCGCCCGTGCCAAGCACCACCGAGATGCGCTCTCAGGTGGCAGTTGCCCTGGAAGTGATATTTGAATGAGAAAGTGATCACTACCATGGAGGTCATCGACCACCTCCCAATTAAAATCAGGCTCTGCATCCGAAGAGCACAAAGCTAGATCAAGGCAAGAAAATGAAGCGGTTCTCGGGCAGTGATGCGTAAAGTCATCCACCTTTACGACACCTATCTCAAGCTCTTCGATCAGATCGGCAAGGACTTATTCCCTGGGATTTATTGAGTAATCTTCCCAGAGAGGGTGCCTGCCGTTAAGATCTCCAAGCGAAAGAAAAAGCCTAGGTTCCCGTTCTAAGACGCAGCGGAAGTCTCCCACGTTGAAGTCAGCTGACGGTAGAATGTACGCGAAAATAACAGTATACCTCCTATCCAGGTGAAGCTGCACAGCGACTTCCTAAAAGTAGGTATCTAAAGTGAAAACAAGAACGGAGACATCATGCCGGGTATAAAGCAACCATCCCCCAGCCCGGCCCCCATCTTGTGGTGGTGGGGTTGCAAACCCTTATACCCCTGGTGGGAGGGCAGGGGGCACACGCCTAGCATAGCCTCCTGTAGAAAAATAGCTAACGGCAAACGGGACGAGACGAGCCTCCGCAGCTCCTTCCAGTTGGCCAGGATTCCACGGCTATTCCAGTTAATGAATATGCCCTCGAGGCCTAGTTCGGAGGAGACGTAGGGGCCCTCTACGAACAGAAGACCCTCACGGGAATGGCCGTATGATTCCCGGAGGCAGAACTACGGGCACTGTTGGCCGGACAAAGCGTTGATGGCGCTGTCGCCTTCAAGAATTATTGAGGGAGGTTGGGCCTGCCATGCAAGTCCTTTCCTCCCTCTGCCTCGAAACCTTAGGCGAGCGTTGCGTTTTCGGAGGCGGGGGGGGGGCTTCTTTTCGAGGATGTGCCATATCCGAGCCACTCAGCCAACCAATAAGCGTGGATGAAGGAGCCGAAGCTCCTTTGTTGCTCTCCTCCTTTCGGGAGACAGCTTTAGGAACCCAGGAAGATGGCTTGGTGACCAACTTCAGGAAGGTTGCTCCTGTGAGTCTAACGACTCGATGGAGTCGCGTTTCGACTTACGGGAAACGGTCACGCTGGGGAAAGGTGGAGCCCTGGTTTTAACCAGGGCTGTGTGTGAACCCTTTGTGCCACCAGCTTTACCAGGGCAGCACCCGGGTTGAGTAGAACCTGCAGAAGGGTTCCGAATGGGAGCGGAAACAACCGTGCAGGTTGACCTGGATGGGCCAGGATCAGAGGGTGTCTTTCTAACCATTGAGGCGTAAGACATCCTAGGCAGAGCCGGGCGCGCCAGGACTAAGTCTTTAACCTCGCGGAATGAGAGTTGATCCTGGCCTGAATTGCCAGGATTTCTTACTCAAGGAGATATGCACCACATTGCTTGGAAGACGCGGGGTGCGGCTCTCAGCAATTGACACACTTAGCCACACACGATGTGGACTTATCGTGTGCGGTCTACGAGCAATTTGTACATACTTTGGGTGACCCTGACTTTGCACGTCTACATGAGCGTTTCGCATGGCTGAAGCGGTGACAGTAATAGAACCACCGCGGCATTGGAAAAAATGCCTTCACTCTGTAGCAGTACCAACTGGCACGCACCGACTCAGGGAGCTTGTCACAGTCGAACGTGACGAAGAGTGTAGAGGTGGATATCGAGGCCCTTCCCTGTTTTCTCATCACACATTCTACCTTGACCGCCCCATGGTCGGCCAGGTCTAAGGTGATGTCCTCTATGGAGTAGTCAACGAATTCCCTCGCATAAACTACTCCTTCCACAAAGTTTATGGTAGAGTGTGGCGTCACATTCACCGGGGTGCCATGAATTGTCCGAAGAGCACTTATCTTGGCCGCCTCAGTAGGATTCGCCGCATTCGACAGAAGGCTCCCGTCTGAGAAACAGGTCACCTTCGGCTCTCTACCAATTACACTAGCTAATGCTCTTTTCTTATGGATCATATTGCCCTTGGCCAACATGCGGCCATCATTGTAGCGAATCACGAGGAAGCGTTTGAAGCCAGAGGGCTCGAAAACGCTAGGTAACCTATGAATGAGGGGCCCCGACGTTATCGAGGCTCCACCCTGCACACTTTTGGTCTTAGTCGGGGGCTCCGCACCCGGGGGGGGGCAGAGAAGCAGGATTTGCCAATCTTAACTTGGTCGCTTACCGAAGCAGCAGACTCATCCGTGGATGAAGAGGAGTCCCGAGTCTTTTTATTTTTTTTATGTTCTTTTTCTTTTTAGGAGAGGAGGGCGGGGAATGAACCCGCTTCTCTCCTCCACCGGCAGGAGCCCCCAGGCTAGATGGACCGACCTCTGCCAGGTCCTCCGAAATGGAGAAGGTCCTGGCAGTCGTAGTGGCACCGGTCAGAGGAGATCCCTCCCCTCCTTGTACTGCTTCGGAAACCCTAGCTGTTTGAGGAGGACCTTGCATAGGGATTGATTCGGGTTCGGTGCTTGCCGCCGAGCCCGGATTCCTTTCCATGGAAGGCCCTACCGTCTGAGGCTGGGTTGCATCAAGGACCATATCTATCTCAGGGGGGCCTCTAGTTGGCCATCCCCTCCCAGGATCCAGGACATCACAGGTCCCGATGACAAAGCTGTCTCTAGTCACGTCTGGGAAGGCGCGATAAAAAAGTAAGAAACTTCGGAGAATTGACCCCTGGCAAGGTTTATTATTCTTGCCACCAGGTCTTTTGATGGAAGCGACCGAAGAGGCCTGGCTTCCCTCTTCCCCCTAAGGGTGTTTACCCTACCGAGCTGCTTAAATGGGGAGCGGTCGGTTCTGGGCTGCCTGCTGGCTTTCTGGGCAGTCCCCTTGGAAAGAAAAGGAGGGAAGGCCGCTGGAATGAGGGAGGTGCCCAAAAGCCCCTCCAGAGAATGGGGTAAGGGGGATTCCCCAACACCCGTAGGCGAAGGAGAGGAGTAAGCCTCCTCTCCGGTTATAGAAATTTGGAGGGTCCCCTCCGCAAGCACAGGGGAAGGGGATCTCCATTTTTTCTGTGGAGCTGCCCGAGGCCGGCTCCGTGGATGGAACAGAGGAAATTAAGGGGATTTAATTATTTGACTCATCATTGGGCATGGTGACCCTCATTTTATTACGGGATGCAATAGTTTATCACCCCTCGCAGTAGGCCACTCTGCAAGGGTGTGTACAGGCCTGGCCGAGCCAGGTGCCACCATTTAAGGCCACCCCTCCAGCCTGGTGATCTGGCAGCCCTTCATCCTGACGGTTACGCGTTGGGCACGGCATAAAATTTATAGAGTGTAAAGAGAGAAGGAAAAGGGTTGTGAGGAAGGTATGGGTTGGGATGAAGCAGTTTGTTAAAAAAGCACTATCCCAAACCGGAGCTCAGGGGTGAGGGAACATTGCCCCCCCCCCCCACCTCCGATCCTGGACGGTTGGCTTAGAAGAAGATCAGCATCTACCCTGTTAAATTAGAGGCTGACCAGAGAATGTTGTGGGAGAGGTTGTATGAAAAGCGAAAAAACATGTGGGAAACACAAGTCTCTGAAGGAAACAAAAGAGGCTAAGCTGGGGTCGGACGGGGTGCTGAGTCCCGTCAGCACGGTGGCCAGTATGGTAAATCGCCGCGCCCCTTACGGGTTTGAAGGTCGTAAGGCCATAATTCAGAATAAGTGAGAGTACGCGGTATTTGGTCAGCAGACGTTGTTTCCTATCTCTTGGCAACCTCCTTCTCGCCAAGTTTCGTCCTATTAGTAACGAACCGAGGAAATAAAGGCGCAAACCACAGAGAAATATTCTGCGGTTTGCGCCTTTATTTACTCGTTTCGTTACTTTTAAGACAAAAATTGAATGATCCAAACGATAGGTTCTCTCTTACTCATTAGCATGAAGACCTGTCCAATCTAGGAATATCGCGTAGCCATTAATCGGATATTTTTCTCCCCATTTTGTTTTATCCTGCACTTTTTCGGAATTCGCACCGGCCTATCACCCTCTATGATAGCGTTCGCTCGCGATTCAAATTCTTTATCATTAATATGGCATTGTATTTATTTTTATCTATTGTGGTCCATGGCCTTTAATAGTCTCATCCATGTTCAATATATTTAGTTTTACTTAAATGTAACTTTAATTTTATATTCTCTAATTTTCTCTCATACTATTTAATACCTGAACAATTATATTTTGTTAAATAAAGCGTTAAAGGATCAAAATTCCTTGTCACAATAAAGAATCACCAGATCCCTTGTTGGCCATCTTTAAAATATCACCTAGTGTCCGAACAAACTGCTAATTTATTTAGTACCTCGTCTACAGATCTCAAAGACGCGGAGTTGATGGTTCGAGTCTCGTTATCGTTCACACGTTTTCACACATGTGATCTTACACGCTAAATATCTACTTTAAAAGCTCTTAAATACTTATCTTCATGTACAGCCGTGGCCAAAAAATTTTCGGACGCTTGGATTTTTTCTTTTTCCTTGAGTAAGTCTATGAAAGCTAAATTAAAAGTACAAGCTTCCTTATAACTTTTTTTAAATATCTACAATAGCGATACTATTGAAATGCATGAAATCTTTGTATCAGTATGCGGTATGTTACAGTTAAAATGTCTTCATCTAACACAACATATTTGTTGATTAAGATGATATTCTATATCGACAGGATCTGATAATAATATGATAATAGCGAAAACGAGTAACTATACCGTGCATGAAATTAGTCCGATACGCAAGCTGCACTAGGAGGTTTTCAGTTGTTGACAAATCGCTCGAAACATCAGCGGATCACATTCCGGTGTTTTAGAAGTGTTGAACAGGATCCGAGAAATTGGGAACATCTAAGATAAATCTCAAAACATGATGGTCGCTCTGTAATGGTATGGGAGTGCATGTCAAGTTTAAGGGCGGGTCGTCTCAGCGCTTGTAAGTTCACCATAAATTAATTGAAGTGCCAAGCTGTCCTAAAAGATTACCTGCTGCTCTCTGCCCGAGACCTTTCCATAAATGCCCGATATTCCAAGTCACAAGTCCCCGTCCATCTTACAGTGTTTCCAGACAACAATAGCACAGTGATGGACTGTTTTTTTCATTCTTGTTAATATTTGGCGACATAGACCGTAGCGGCCATAATGATTCAGACACTTAAATTTCCATCACAAAACTTACAGGAGCTTCAAACCAAATAATGGTAAGTAATGCATGATAAATTACAGATATAAACTAAGCATGGCTATAAGTTGTACATGTTAGTGTGGATTAAACTGCAAGTTATGTGCAAATGAGCATTTTATTTTAAAAAATATGGTGGTCAAAATGATCTGGACAGCGTAATTCTTTTGTTTCGAGAAATCTTTAAGACAAACAATTAATTTGGGGTAGTAACTTAGTTTCAGTCATTACCTTGTCAAGTTCCGAGCAGCAAACATGCATAGGTGACCCACTTCCTCTGCCTAGATCCAGGAGCTAACTGTTAAGCTCTGTCAAGAGGATCATCCTATTTCTCTATCAGAGACATAGATGAAAGGCTTAAACGCCCCCAAAAGTGCCGTATATAATATTATATCACGTAATGATACCACAGGCTGATCTATCAGTGGAATTTCTACTGGTAGGCCTAGGAAAACCTCAAATAGAGATGGCCAAGCCATCATCCGTATCTTAAAAAAGGACCGATACAAGACAGCAGCCAGGATTTCCCGAGAGGTAAATGAAACTATGGGCATTAGTGTCTCTGAGAAGACAGTATCGCGCCACCTGACAGAAGAATCTTCAAAATCTCGCACAGGAACAAGAAAGCTAGATTATCCTTCGTCACTAAGCGTAATGACGTTATAAGGACAGAAGACCAATGGTCCAAAGTACATTTCACTGATGACTCGAAGTACAATTGGTTTGGTTCAGATGGCAGGAGTTTCATCCGTCGAAAACCTGGTTAAAAATTATTCGTGAACTGCGTGAAGAGCAGCGTCAAGTTTGGTGGAGGAGGGGGTTATGGTGTGGGCATAATTTCGGCGGGATGTACTGGCTTACTTGCCCGCTTGCAGTGCAGAGTAAAGGCTTAAGTGTATTAAGAACTTCTGCAAGCACATGCTATGCCGCATATGACAGCTGCCTCTGCCCAACCTGCCATTTTTATGCAGGAAAATGCACCTTGCCACAAAGCAAAGTCGGTGAAGAATTTCCTGGATCAGGATGTATTAAGTGTCATATACTGGCCTGCTCAGAGCCCGGACCCCAATGCGATTGAGAATTTGTTGAAGACGCTAGGAGAGAGAATTAAGGAAAGAAACACAGGCACAGTCGAAGAACTTTGCGAAATATTACAAGAAGAATGGATATAAATAACACCAGAAGAATGCTTTCGGTTAGTGCGCTCCTGTGGCAGATGTTAGTGCGTAAGTGATAGTAAAGGTCTACATAAAAGTACTAATATATTGTAACAACCGAAAATGATTTGCTGAGTAACTTATATAATTGTACCTTC
Source organism: Ceratothoa steindachneri (assembly GCA_963969495.1). Lineage (NCBI taxonomy): Eukaryota > Metazoa > Arthropoda > Malacostraca > Isopoda > Cymothoidae > Ceratothoa > Ceratothoa steindachneri. The sequence continues at coordinate 82,620,888 of OZ018321.1, forward strand.
TCATCTACGTCTGTAACTTTTACGAGATAACTTTCAATTTCATCCATCCTAACAGGTACAATGTACATGTACAACTTATAGCCATGGTAATTTTAGATTTGCAGTGTATGATGCATTACTTGCCATTATTTGGTTTGAAGTAGAGTTGTGCCGATTCCAAAAATTTTGCCGATGCCGATTCTGATGCCGATTCTTATCTATACTTGCTTGCCGATGCCGATACCGATGCCAATGTCGATGCCGATTCTGCCTAATATTTGTTTTTAGTGTATTATGCCTAATTTATTTAGATACTTTATAATTAGCTTCCATAACTATATTACTCAACTGTTAGACTGTTGGAAGCTTGGAACTTGGAGGGCAATAGACAAAGCAATGGAATATTTTTTAGTGGGTTTTTTTTTTCACTTTTCAATAGCCATTGAGTTTATGGAATTTTATAGCTTTTGATGGAAGGTTTTAGGATACAAAATGAATATGGATCTTTACAGAATTTATTTCAATTCCTTATACCTGTAGAAGTCTAAATACTTCCATGCATTAGTACATACTGAAATACACCGACGCAGCTGCGTGCTCCATCTCCCCACCACCTTATTCCAAATTCGCCTTTTCTCATCAAATCCCTTTCACACCTTTGAGATAACCAATTTCGCGGCCGGCCACACAGGAAAATGTCTGCCTCAAAAGACACCTGCCAGCCGACGAAGGCCTGAGTTTCTTCGCGCCGTCATAAACGTGCGGCTTGAGACGAGGAAAGCTCGGATGGCGCCGAGGTGTGAATGTTTGGCATGTCCTGGTGGCAGACGAAAGATCTTTTCGCGCGACGATAAGAATTTTATGAGAATCCGGTGCTCTCTCTCGATTTTAGCTCTTAAGGGAAATAAAAGAGGAAATTTTCCCTGGAGTCGGGCAGAAGATCTTTGACCTACGTTGTATGTGGAGCTAGTCCCACAAAGGAAACAGTTCACCCGTTGCAAGGAAGAAACTTCGGGGAGTTTGTTGTTGCCAGCAGGGTACTTGTAGGTGCTAAACTTCTCGCAGAACCCTCCCCCCTTCAGAGTCAGAGGTTACACAAGACCTCTCTCTGCGGATTACCCTAGACGCAGCTAGGTAATCATTTTTGGCTACCCATTCTAGGTGCCAATAATTGGAACGGACACTTCGAGGACAAGAATTCCGATTTGAGTCATAGTTCGACTCGCCTTCGTGATCCAGCCTAGGATCATTATATCAGGACACCGGTCTAGGATTACCCCCCACATTCGGTAACCTAAAACGATCGGGCTAAGTGCGAACATCGTCAGAAGAAGAAGACATTCACCATCATACTCCAAATGTTTACGATTTCAAAGGTATTGTTAAAGTGAATTATCCCCTCCCCTAACTACACCAGTTTAATCGTTAACTATAATTTCCATCCCGAGCTAATAACCTCGAGTATTACAAGTGATTAATTCAGTGCTTAATTCCGTGATATTATTCAATTCATTCTGTCGGGTGCAATTAAGACACAAGCATCCTAGTAAGTAGATTTCAAGTGTAATCCCGACATTATATATATTTCCCAATTCAGTGCGAAGATTTATCCTATTTATACATACACGAGTATTAAGAGCGCATAGGCCGAGCATTTCAAAAAAAATTTATTCCCATCGACAATCAATAATGGCATTGCTAACGTTTTGACATAGCATCGTTCGTCTCTCTCATAGGCAAGGAAATCTTTTTAATAATTACGATCAATATTTTTTGGCGTTAGACCAGGTAAGAGTGCTTCAAGGAAGGACCATATACCGCCCCAGACTCGAATTTTACTCTTCCGGGTGATCTCATATCTATTATGCAATTCACCAGGCACTCTGGTGGATCTGAGGGGAACGCATAAGGTGCTGACGAAGGGGATGTTTCCTACAATGGCGTGCGGTAACATTTTCAACTAATTGATAAAGGGCATACTTAAAGCGAACGGAACTTATACCACCACTAAACAATTAGCGCTCTGCTTAACCTAACCTACCCTAACCTCTCTCTTTAAGTTAACTAGGTTACCAATCGGCACCAAAACAAAACTTCCTTTTTCACCCCCTGACGGGTTGAATAGCTTCAATTAGCCACACACATTAATTCTAACCCGAATTTATCTTGCTATTGTGTTTATCTATCCTTGGACGATTTGGCGATAATTTGTTCTTATTCAACAAGGATCAAAACGACTAACTAATTTTTTTGGGGGGGTAAGGTCGTTTATAAACCTCTAAAACCTGACACCAATTTATTATGTAGTAGTTTTATATATATTTTTGACCGATGCTGAGGTTAAAAGATGGTGCCTTGCACCTCGTATGTACTCGATTAAGGCAGTTATTAGCGCTTCAAGGGATTAATATCACAAACTAAGGTAGAATCTCGAATTATGACTACTAATATTGACAAAACTTTCGTTTAAGCGATTAATGGAAACATTAACCAAAAATAGTAGTTTATTTTACAACAAACTAATTAATCAAAACAAAGAAATAGTTTTAAAAAAATAACTCGCTAATTAATATAAGGCTTGACTCATAAAATAATTAATTTACGCTCCCTTAAATACGCAAATGTTAATCTTAGAAAAAAAATTTCAATTCACTGGCTTACTAAAGGGATATTACAACGGGTTACCCAGATAAATTTGGGCCACCGTTCATTTTAACGAATTCAGTAATCGCCCAACAATGCTAACTGTGGATAGATTCAACAAAATACTAAAAAAATGTTTCAGTTACCGCTATTTTTTTCAAGGGTTGGCTTGTTGTGCGTGACGTCACCGTCTCGGTGCGGTTTTGGGCCTATGGTAGGCAGATTCCAGCTGACTGGCGTAGATTCTCTCCAGCGAAAAAGGTAGGCGTTGGTTAGTTGCGCATTCGTAGGTGGAAATTCTGAGGTTTCCGGTCGATTCACTTATCTACGGCTCCCGATAGCTATTCCTTTAGATTAAAGAATCTTTCTTCTGGTTGAATAATAATCTCGTCGAGAACGAGAAATTGTCTTCCTTGCTCGGTAGAACTTTATAGAATTTACCGTTTTACTATTCTCTTCTGGGTACTCTTGGGATCGATCGGCTTCGAAAATGGTTATCTTTTCGGGTTCGTAACTGGGTTATAACGAACGTGGGAACACATGATGTTTCTCTGGGGCTAACTCTGTCTGAATTCCTACTTTTCGCTTAGCCTTTCTAATATATATATATAGCCATTAACGTGGAAGGAGGTTGAGGGATCGCTGCTGCGGGGTGTGCGTGTGGAGGTCAACCTTATTTGAAGACAAATGACTTGCCTGGCTTTTTATTTTTACTTCGGCGTTAGCTCGAAGGGGAACTTTTCGCTGACTTGGTTTTTCGTACTAACAACTTTAGAGGTGAAATTTAGGCCTCTTCAAATCCCTAACGTAAACTGCGTAAATTAAAAATAGCATCTGTACCCATTAGCGAATTGTGCGTCTCGGGTTGTCAATACTGCTTATGCAGCGGGATTAACTTTGTTCTTGGTTAAAACAGGCGTATCTTCGCCGATGTATTTAAGGCTATGCCACCTCTATTGCTTTTTACATCCTTATTTCGTTACTAAACCTAAGGTTTTTATATTCACTGACAAGAATTCTGATTGAAAATCACTCTGAAGAGACGTGTGTGTCAGCATGTTAGGTGTGTTAGTTTACTTTTATAGTTTAGTTGAGTGTTGAAGTATAACCTTTCCAACGGCACCTCCCGAACGCCATTTATTTCAACTTTAATTTTTGACCCCTCTTATTACTATTATTTTTTTTTCACATTTCTTATATACTATTTGATATGGCTATTGGTCAAAGTTCTTTTATTTTAGTGTTTTTTTTACTTTCTTTAGCATTTTTGTTTTTATTTTTTCTCAACTCATTGCTTTCCTTTTACTTCGTTTTTTTAAACATTTTGTTAGTATATTTACACTTTTCTTTTTATTATTTAGTACTTTATCTCGTTTCGGATTGAAGCCATTCGGATCCACTGTTTTCATCTCTTTTAGTTTCTTTATACATTTTGACACGGGGCCAGTATATCATGATGTCCATGGATAAAGAACACCATAAAACGTTCCTGAGTAGGTGAACCGCTATATAGGACTTAAAATTCCAAAGACAAAATACTAATCATTGAAACCACATTTATTAGAAAAAAAATCATATGGTTGAGTATTTTTTTTAACTTTTTAGTAATGATATCATTGTAGCTTGCTACTTTCGTTCAAGCATCCCTGAAAGCATATACTATAATCTGACCAGAATTAAACAATAAAGGTGTTACTTAATAAAGCTGTAATAACTAGTAACACAAAGTATGTTGTCTGGCCCAAAAGCTAAATTTTGACGAAGAATCGGCAAAGAATCGGCAAAATTTTGCCGATGCCGATGCCTATGCCGATGCCGATTCTCACAAATTTGCCGATTCTAGCCGATGCCGGTGCCGATGCCGAGTACTCGGCACATCTCTAGTTTGAAGCTCCTGTACGTTTGATGATGGAAACCTTAGTTTCCGAATCATTTCGGCCGCTATTGTATAAGTGATTGATATTTATCGACCCTGCATTTAACAAATTTCGTAAAATTTCCGATGTGTCACAAAACTTTTGGCAGCGGCTGTACACTAAAAATTCTTGCCAATTATTTTCGGGTTTCAAACGGGTTACATAGCCATCTCTTGCCATTGACCTACTAAAGCCATTCATCTAGGACATTCCGTAAACCTCGCTGTCTCCGCCCCAGCTCGCTGCCACATGGCAGAAGATCCTTAGCAGCACCAGGTAGTTCCAGTAATGAACACACTGTATTCTTATTCCACTTAAAACCTCAGTGTGCATGCCCTAAGTGCACGCCGACGCGAGTGTGCGACTGTAATTCTAAACCCAGAATAGACTTTTTCCCTGCAACCTTTGCGGCATCTTCTACCTATCCTGCTCGTTAGCCGCCAACAAGCGTCTCACGCGAAGACGTAGGCCATTTTCTTAATTCGTGACTGCAAGATAAGGGGTTATGAAGAATTCGTACTCATTTCAATATTACATAGAAATTAATATATTTTAGTCAGATTCAAATCAAAATTTTCATTTCACTTTTTTTATTCAAAATTAAAAAGTATTTGATTGTTGATCTGAATTAAAAGTAAAAACTATTTCACATTTTCAAAAAATTAAAAATAGTTCTTACAAAAATTTAACGCCCTTTTTCAATTTCTACACTCACTAAATCTATAACAGCCATTGTCAAAAATATAAATATAGTTGTTAGAAAAAATTAATTAAATATCATAAAAACGGAGCACTTTTTTAATAGGCAATGAGAAACGGTTCATGTATAACAATTTGTTTTCATATAATGCTAACAAATGTTAAAAGTCCCCCACCCATATCTGATTTCATAAACCTTTTTGATACATAATACTTTAAACGAAGTTTCTTAGAAAGGTAATCAACCAGCAGTTATTTTATAATAGCAAATTTGCCACGATAAAAACGTTTATGATCAAGTTTAATGATGTCGAATTATTCATGATCTCGTCGCAAGCGAAAGACAGAAGGCGTAAATTACTACTAACTCAACACTCAAAATTCAAGGATTCAACGGTTCTATAGACCTTAAAACGAAGTATTTCAAGTAATTATTCATACAGAATATTTTCTTAGCTCGGCAGAAATTTTCTGAAGACTAGTTATCTTTTTTCTAAAGGTATTATAGACTTTTGAAGATGCTGATTATTAGAAGGAAACAAAAAATCTTTAGGGTGGAAACACGAAGTTTAGACTGCTTTATAAAGATAATTTTAAATGTTTACATACCATTAATTATTTTCTTGCAAGTTCTTTCAGGACTTATTGAATTTTATGGAAAAAAGCGTAAATTCATAAAATTCATAGAAGCAGGAAGACATTATGTGATATTTTAAAAAAGTTCAACCTCCCTCTGAGCAGATATGGGTTTTTTTTAAACCTCGTAAAGGGGCAAGGCGATTTGCTTTCCTGGACGGCCTGCTGACGGGACTTAACGCCCTGCCCGGCCCCAGCTTAGCCTCTTCTCCTTCTTTCTGACACCCTGTGTTCTTCTCCTAGTTCCTCACTTTCCTGAAACCTCTCCCACAACTTTATCTGGTCGGCCTCTAATTTCACAAGGTAGACGCCGACCAGCATACTCAAACCCAACTAGGATCGGGGCTAAGGGGGTAAGGGATAACGTCCCCTCACCCCTGAAATATGGCTTGGGGTAGTGGGTTTTTAACAACCTGCTTCATCCCCACCCACACCTTCTTCGCAGACCCTCTCTCTCTTTGAAGATCTATCAATTTTACGCCGTGCCTAAGGGGAAGCGGCAATTCTGATAGGCTGCCAGGTCACTAGGCGGGAGGAGAGGCTTATACCTCTCCTAGATGAACGGGGGCAAGGGACTCACACAAACTCCTTTCTCTGGAGTCGTCCAAGGCCAACTTCCTCTTTCCAGCGGCCGTGCCTACTTTTCTTTCAACGGGGAGTGCCAAGAAAGCACGCAGGCGGCCTAAAATTGACCGCTCCTGATCTATGGGGCCAACCCCCTTAATGGACCAAGAGATGGCAGGGCCGCTGACCCGTGCCCACTAATGTCCTGCGTGCGTGCGCGACCAGGTTGCAGGGGGTGGGTATACGTAGCCCCTTCTCGTCCCCAATGGATGCCGGTTCGCCGGCCCAAGAAAAGAAAAAAGGTTCATCGAATGGGATCCGTGATGTGTTGGGGGAGGGAAGTGGCCACATAGAGCCCCCTCCCCTGAGATAGACATGGTCTCTGAAGTGACCCAGCCCCAGGAGGTAGGATCTTCCATGGGGTCGAACCCGGGCTCGGTGCCAAGCAAAGACCCGTGTCCGACCCTATGCAAGCTCCCCCTTACACGGCTCGGGTCCCCGAGGCCTCACAAGGAAATGAATGAATGAATAGTGCCGAAAAAAGATGCTGCAAAGCCCAAACGGACTATCCCGCAACCAAATTCAAAGACGGGCAATTTTCACAATAAATCTCAATAAAATATTGATATTTATTACCCTATCAGAGCTCTGATGGGGCATTTCCAACTTCTACACGTAATGTGCACCGCATGAGGAATTGCTCGACAAACCTGGGGAGTAAACCACGTAGGCTCCAATCATGGAATTGTTTAAGGACACTACGCCTCCAGGTGGTATCATATGCTTTCTCAATATCAAAGAAGACAGCAAATGAATGCTGTCTCTTTGAAAAAGCATCTCTTATATAAGATTCCATTCTAACAAGCAGGTCGATGGTACTGTTTTTTTTCTGAACCCTGATTGAGAGGCCGATATGAGGTAGTCTGTCTCCAAAAACCATACGAGTCTTGTATTGATCATCCTCTTAAATAATTTCTATGGACAACTCGTAAGGACAATGGGGCGGTAATGGGTGGGTTCTGTTCCATCCTTTCCTGGTTTTCGGAAGGGTAAAACCACAGCCTCCCTCCACATAGAAGGGAAACAGCCCCTAATCCAGATAAAATTATACATGTCCAGCAAATGTGAGAGGAGGGACGGATGCACATTCCTAATCATATCATAGGAAATGCCATCCAATCCTGGTGCAGTCGATTCACAGTGCTTCAGTGCATTATGGAGCTCATGGAGAGAAAAGAGCCGATTGTAAGGCTCATTAACCATGTTGGGCTCCATAAACGATCTGGCCAAGACATTGGAAATATTGGACAAGTCTCCCAACAGTTCTCCAGCTTGAACAATGTTGGAAGCTGTAAAGCCATTGGGTTTCCCCAATAGCTTTTTGACCCTCTTCTAGATTTTGTCTACGGGAGTTTGCCAGCTTATTGACGTGATGTAACCATTCAACGAGGCCTTTCGAGCTCGTCAAAGGGTGCGTCGCCGTGCTTTACTTGCTCGGTTACGAGCAATTTTATTTACCATCGGGGGCATCAGGGGTAACGTCGGCAAGTCTGTTTACATTCAGTGACAGCTCTCGAGCATTCAGCAGACCACCAGGGTACTTGTGGTCCACGAGCAGTTGAGCCGGAGAGTGGGATGGAGGGGTTAGCTGCATGATTGATGTGAGTTAGAAAATTGTCAATAGCCACGTCAATATCTTCATGAAGGAACTACAGAACTACAGAACTACAGAAATAGGAACCAGCAAAGACCCTAAGGTCCGCTCAAGGCCAGTCCGCTTACACATTCTAACGTTAGTGTATCATGCTCTTTTTTTCAAGCTGTTTTTTTTGTTTTATATATATATATATATATATATATATATATATATATATATATATATATATATATATATATATATTATAATTATTTCAACTCTACGGTACACACTTATCTACATGTGTACCCTTGACATGTAGGTTTAGCTATCCCTCAAATACACTAACATAACACGCTTTTTCGAACCAGGGGGGTGGGGGTGATAGGACATTACTCTCTTCTCCCGCAGGCGTCGCTGGCATCTTTCTATTCATCATTTAATTTTAATCCTCAACTCCTTATAATATATGACGTTTTAATCTGTGCTCCTACTACGTTATATTTACGCTATTGAAGTACTCATCAAGTCGGTTTTTGAACATATTAACTGACGTGCTTTCAACTACACGGTTGGGAAGGACATTCCACGTTTGCGTGATTTTAAACGTGAAGTAATTTGGGGCTATAGTAGAGTTAAATCGCTTGTTCACTAATTTTAAACAATTTTGGCGTGTGTTGGCCCTTTCGTCCAGCTCGAACAATAGTCTGTAATCAATATTAGTAAATCCTTTTAAGATTTTGAATAATTCTATCAATTGTCCACGTAATCGTCTACTTTCAAGTGATAGTATGTTTAATAAGCGTAGTCTATCTTCGTATGGTTTGTTTCGGATTTCAGGAATTAGTTTCGTAGCCCGACGTTGCACTCTTTCTAACTGCGCTATATCCTTATTTAGGGAGGGACACCAAAATTGGACCCCGTATTCGAGGTGTGGGCGCACGAGCGATTTGTATAGTGGCATAATTATATCTTTCGATTTGAAAGTAAAATTCCGAGCAATATATCCTAGCATTCGGTTTGCTTTTTTGCAAGCTTCTGCGCATTGCTTTGATACTTTAAGGTCCTCCGAGATTAAAATCTCTAGGTCTTTTTCGAAGTTAACGGATTCGAGAATTTGGTCTTTCATATGGTATTCTACTTTTAAGTTCTGACATCCTAAATGCACGACCTTGCATTTACCTATGTTGAAGCCCATTTGCCATTTATTCGCCCATTTTACAATTTTATTAAGGCCCCTTTGCATTTGCTCTACATCGGGTCTCGCAAGGGCACGGCTTCCTAGCTTTGTGTCATCTGCAAATTTAGAGATCCTACTAAACACTCCATTATCCAAGTCATTAATGTACACAATAAATAATAATGGGCTCAGGACTGACCCCTGTGGTACCCCGCTGGTGACTGGGGCCCAGTCTGAATACGGCCCATTTACAACAACCCGCTGTGAACGATTTGATAGCCAGTTTCTAATCCATTTAAGTATGTTGCCCCTCACCCCAATTGCTCTAATTTTCATCAATAGCCTTTCTTGCGGGACTGTATCAAACGACTTTTTAAAGTCAAGGTAAATTATATCCGCCGCTTTAGTTTCATCATAGATGCAAATCAGGTTATGAAAGAATTCGAGTAAATTGGTTAGGCACGAGCGCCCCCGTCTAAATCCATGCTGGGAGTCTGGAATTAAATTATTTGTTTCACAATGGCTCACCAACCTATCTCTAATTATCGATTCTAAGAGTTTTCCAATTACGGAAGTTAGACTGATGGGACGGAAATTAGTAGGCTCAGTTTTATCCCCTTTTTTGAATGTCGGTGTAACATTAGCACGCTTAAACTCTATTGGAAGGATCCATCATGGCTCGAGAGGTGCCTGAACTTATGCCAGTTGGCTTTTTTTGTATTCCATCTTTTGCTTCGTGGTAGAGGAGGACTACCTGTACATGGTGTTATGTTATTACAATAGGGAAGTGATCGCTGCCTCACAAGTCAGGATCCACTGCCCAGTCAAAATCAGCTCTACAGCTTGGTGAACAGAGAGACAAGTCCATACAGGTAAAGCTGTTTGTCTGGATGTGGAATGATGTGTGGCTGCCATTGTTAAGAAAGAAGACATCATTACTACCCAGAAAACTCTCAATCATATTTCCTCTAGGATTGTTATCATGGTCCCCCCAAAGGGGGTGTCGAGCATTAAAATCGCCGATCAATAAAAAGGGAAGGGGGAGTTGGGCAATTAAATTAGCTAACTTTGTAGCTAAAAAAAGCTGTATCTCTTTAATCGCGAGGAGGAAGTTACAAAGAACAGACTGAATAATGGCGGCTGGAAAACAGGCGGACAGCAATTGCCTGCAAGTCTGTATTAAGAGACAGTTGGTTGTGGGGAACCCTGTTGTTAACTAAAACAGCAGAACCATAAATTGGTTCTCCGTGGTTCTTATAATATCCCACAAAACCCGAAATGTTGGGTACTATACGAGTACCCAAACAAGTTTCCTGTAAAGCAATACAATCGAGATTGTAATCTTTAAGCAGGAGCTTCAGCTGTTCCCATTTGGGGAAGAGACCTTCGAGGTTCCAACGAATAATTGGAGACATTGTTAGCGTTTAAGTATAACGCTAGATTTCTTCCTACCCTTCGGGTAGGAGATTTGGGGTTTGAACTACTAGCTGAAGTAATTCTTGTCATACTAACCTTAGGTTTGGAGTATGACAAAGGAGGCGTTGGAAGTTTGAGTTTTAGGTTCTCTTTAAGAGGCGGTGTATCAGATTTTGATATGTGGCTGTAAGAGAGAACTGTCTTCACTGGAAAAGGAGAGATGGAAACAACTCCAGGAGTCAGTTCAGGTGTCGATGGAACAGATGGCGTTGACACAGTTGGTGGTATTAGTTGGGATGTTAGATGCGATGGTGGTGGCAAGGGTATCTGAGAAGGTTGTGGATCCGATGGTGGCAGAGAAGGATGTGGACTCAGATTTTGGGGTTCCTCCTGAGATGATGGGGAAGCCTCCACAACAGCTGGCTCCTGGAAAGGAGCAAGGTTTGATTCCTACTCTTTTAGGGGTCGAAGGAGTCCTAAAGCAGTATCACAAGGGGGGTTGGGAGTGATAGTTGGCTTTGGAGCTGAAGGAGATCTCGTTCCTTTAGGAGCAGGGTGGATATCCAGAGTTGGGATGGATACTACTTGAGGACCAACATGATTAACATCCACATGCTCTGGGGCGGTAGCAAGGTGTTTAGCTACCCTTCGGGAGCCAGGAGAGGATAGAAGGCTCCTCTTCTTGTTGACAACCTCAGAAACATTGTTAGATGCTTACAAAGAGTGCTCATCACGAGATGTACGTTTAGGACGGGGATGACTTTTTATCTGGTCAGGCAGAGGAGAGCCAGTAGGATATCTCTGGCTTCTCTTTCTTTGACCTGGTAGAACGTAGAGCATCAGAAAAGCTCACACCAGGTTGGACGTACGTCTCCGTTACTCTTCTTCTGGCCTCTTTAAAACTGACCCTGTTCTTGTTTCTAATAGCAATGACTTCTCTCTCATAGAGAAAGAAAGTACATTGCTGTGATTTAGGTAGGGTGGTACTCACCACAGTTAGGGCAGCATGGCTATTGAGAACAGGGTGTCCCATGAAAATCGACTCCATAATAAACACACAACCTTGCCTGTTTGTAAAACTTGCTTACATGGCCAAAGCGTTGGCAATGGAAGCACCGCCGTGGGTTTTCAATGTAAGGCTTGATTGGGATATTAAGGTAGCCAGCCTTAATGAACTTGGCTGGTTCCAATTTGTTGAAGATCAGGATTATTGTGGCGGTAGGTAATCTAGCGCCATTAACAAACCGGGAAATGTGGTGGGCACTTAAAACCTTCTGACTGGTAATTTTTGACACCAGCCTGTCAATGTCATAATATATTAATTCTCCCGATCGGATAACACTTTTAGAAGTGTTAAATGTCCGGTGCGAAGCAGAGAACATGTCTACAGAAGCTAAAGACTGTAGGTTCTTAATCCGCTGATGCTGTTCGCTTGATTTTGCATCAACTATCAATGCACCATCATTACGTGGCCACATTTGAGCAGGTTTGCCACATTTTTCAATAAAATCCTCGTAGACGTCAAAGATATCAGCCTTACTAAGAAGACTATCGTTTGCTTTTAAAACCAAAAATCGGTCATAATCGAGCTCAGGGTCAACTTCTGACCCAAGAGGGTCAAATCTTCTAATATCAGGGCCCAAGGCACGATGACCAGAAACCTGCGGTGTCTGCGAGGCAGCGATCACTTCCCTATTGTAATAACCCCATGTACAGGTAGACCTCCTCTACCACGAAGCAAAAGATGGAATACGAAAAAAGCAAACTGGTCTAAGTTCAGGCACCTCTCGAGCTATGATGGATCCTTCCCTCATCAAGATATTGACGTGGCTATTGACAATTTTCTAACCCACATCAACCATGCAGCTAACTCCTCCATCCCACTCTCCGGCTTAACTGCTCGTAAACCACAAGTACCCTGGTGGTCTGCTGAATGCTCGAGAGCTGTCACTGAATGTAAACAGACTTACCGACGTTACCACCGATGCCTCACGATGGTAAATACAATTTCTCATAACCGAGCAAGGGAAACACAGCGATGCACCTTTTGACGAGCTTGAAAGGCCTCATTGAATGGTTACATCGCGTCAATAAGCTGGCAAACCTCCGTAGACAAAATCTGGAAGAGGGTCAAAAAGCTATTAGGAAAATCCAATGACTTTACAGCTCCCAACATTGTTCAAGCGGGAGAACTGTTGGGAGACTTGTCCAATATTTCCAATGTCTTGGCCAGATCGTTTGCTAATATTTAAAGCACAGACAACTATTCCATCCAATTCCAGTGATTTAGACTCCAACAAGAGCAGCATTGCATCAACTTTATGGAGCCTAACATGGATAATGAGCCTTACAATCGGCTCTTTTCTCTCCATTAGCTCCATAATGCACTGAAGCACTGTGGATCGACTGCACCAGGATCGGAAGGAATTTCCTATGATATGATTAGGAATGTGCATCCATCCCTCCTCTCACATTTGCTGGACATGTATAATTTTATCTGGATTAGGGGCTGCTTCCCTTCTATGTGGAGGAAGGCAGTGGTCTTACCCTTCAGAAAACCAGGAAAGGATGGTACAGAACCCACACATTACCGCCCCATTGCCCTTACTAGTTTTCCATGTAAATTATTTGAGAGGATGATCAATACAAGACTCGTATGGTTTTTAGAGACAGACTACCTCATATTTCCCTCTCAATCAGGGTTCAGAAAAAAAGCAGAGTACCATCGACCTGCTTGTTAGAATGGAATCTCATATAAGAGATGCTTTTTCAAAGAGACAGCATTCTGTTGCTGTCTTCTTTGATATTGAGAGAGCATATTATACCACCTGGAGGCGTGGTATCCTTAAACAATTCCATGATTGGGGCCTGTGGGGTTTTCTCTCTAGGTTTGTCGAGCAATTCCTCATGCGGCGCACACTACGTGTAAAAGTTTGAAATTCCCTATCAGAGCCTGTAGATCAAGTTGAGGGTGTGCCACAGGGAAGTGTCCTCAGTCTCACTTGCTTCTCTGGGGCCATCAACAGCATTATCACAAATTTCACAGCTGAGATTTCCTCGACTCTATATGTGGATGATTTAGCACTTATTTGTTCATGGCTTAGACTTCCATTTGTCATCCGTAAGCTACAACAAGTTATAAATCCTGTAGCTGATAATTCTTCTTCAAGGGCTTCTGCTTTTCCGCAGTAAAGACCAAGGCTGTTCATTTTTACAATCATAGATTGGCGACATGGGCCCCTTCCCCCCCCCCATCTGTCCCTCTATGGTATCCCTGTCAACTTTCAGTCCCATTTCAGATTTCTAGGGGTCATATTTGATTCAAGGCTTTCTTGGAGGCATCACTTCGACGCCTTGAAAAGGTCTTTACTGAAGAGAATGGACATAATGAAATTACTGGCACACACCTCTTGGAGAAGTGATCGACGTAATCTGTGGCTTTTGAAAAATTGAATATTGTGCGTAACGAGGGTGTGCGCCTGGCTTCTGGAACCTTGAAGTTCTCTCGTGTGTGGAGTCTCTATGCAGAGAACGGGATTCTTTTTCTTCCCCTTCCCCTTCACAGACTCAAGTCTAACCTTAAATATCTTTTTAGTCTTGAACAAGTGCCATGGTCACCAGTATATGAGTGCACGTTCAACTTGCGAACAGTGGCCTCATATGATAAATTTCCATCTCTGGCTCGCCCCTTTGCTCTGCGCATAGCCGAGCACACAGGACGTCTAAGGGAGATCTGTATTATTCCATTTTCAATACCAAAGATTCCTCCATAGCTCATACCACCTGAAGTGGTATGCAAGAGGCTTACTGGCAGGCCCAAGAATCAGTACTTGCCTGTAACCTTGAGAACCATGTTTGATCACCACTCCTCTTACCATCGACCTAGCAACTTGTGTTCACAGATGGGTCCAAGTCATCGGACGAAGTTAGAGTTGCTGCTGTTCTCCCATCTCAGATAGCATTGGTTCGCCTACCAAGTGCATCTTCTGTTTTCACAGCAGAACTTGTTTCCATTCTTGCTGCACTATTTGTTATTGCTTCAATGCCATTTGGTTGTTTTACAATTTCCTCTGACTCCCTCAGTTCTCTGGAGACACTGGGTGATTTTGGTTCTAGCCATCTACTGGTTTGTAAGATCCAGTGGTGGCTTTTTCATCTTTGTTCCTTCCACAAGATTTCTTTTTGCTGGGTGCTTAGCCATGTGGGCATCCCAGGTAATGAAAGGGCGGATGCCGCGGCCAAGGAGGCAGCATCTTTAGGGACACCCCCATCAGCCCCAGTCACACTTCGTGATATCTATCCTCTCATCACCTAATATGTAGTCGGCTTATGGCAGAAGAGGTGGGATGAACTTCCTCCTACCATGCTCTATTCCATAAAACTTCCAGTCCTACCATGGTCACGTACCATGAGACCACGTAGACTATAGGTTATTTTTTGAGAGTGAGGATAGGCCATTGCCGCCTCACTCATGAACACTTTATGCATCGTATGTGGAGTGCAACTATCCATCCTTTACATTTTTTATAAGTGCCCCCTTTTGAGAAATCTCAGAAGGAGGGTCTTCCCTTTCATTATTGAGCAGATGCCCCCCCAGCAGGTCCTGCTGGGCATCTTTTCTGAGACTCATGCCTCTTTTAGTATGAATAGAATTTTTAAATTTTTAGAAGAATCTAATCTTTTAACCAAAATTTAATATATTGGCTGATGATTTTATATTCGCTGCTCTTGTATCTATTGTTGACCTATCTATAGTCTATGCTTTTTATATTAACTCTTGTATATATTCTTGATTCTTCTATAGTCTATTTTTTTTATGCTTTGTTGAATTTTAATAGCTTATTTTTACATGTTTTCTTTTATGTGAATAGAATGTTTAAATTTTCAGAAGAATTAAATTTTTTAGATAAAATTTAATATATTGTTCCATGATTTTATATTTTATATTTTTGTATCTATTGTTGATCCATCTATAGTCTATTTTTCTTTTTCTTTTTTTTTCTTTTTTATCCTTTGTCGACTTTTAATAGTCTATTTCTTAAATGTCTCCCTTTATGTAAATAAAATTTCCAAATTTTCAGAAGAATCTAAATCTTTTAGACAAAATTTAATATATTGTTCAATGATTTTATATTCTTTGCTCTTGTATATATCGTTGGCCCATCTATAATATATGTTTTTTATTCTTTGTTGAATCTTTAATAGTTTATTTTTATATGTTTCCTTTTACATGAATAGAATGTTTAAATTTTTAGAAGAATCTAAACCTTTTAGACAAAATTTAATATATTCCATGATTTTATATTTTCTGTTCTTGTATCTATTGTTGATCCATCTATAGTCTATGCCTTTTTTTATCCTTTGTTAAATTATTAACAGTTTATTTTTTACATGTTTCTTTGTATGTTAATAGAATGTTTAAGTTTTCAGAAGAATCTAAATCTTTTAGACAAAATTAATATATAGTGTTATGACTTTATATTTACTATTCTTGTATCTATTATTGACCCATCTATAATCTGTTTTTCATCCTTTGTTAAATCTCTACTAATTTACCTTTTACATGTCTCCTTTTATATGAATAGAATGTTTAAATTTTCGTAAGAATTTAAATCTTTTAGACAAAATTTAATATAATACCATGATTTTATTCTTTCTGTTCTAGTATCTATTGTTGATCCATTTATAGTTTGTTTTTATATTCTTTGTTGAATCTTTAATAGATTATTTTTACATGTCTTCTCTTATGTGAATAGAATATTTAAATTTTCAGAAGGATCTAAATCTTTTAGACAAAATTTAATATATTGTCCAACAATTTTATACTCTCTGTTTTGTATCTATTGTTGATCCATTTATAGTTTATATTTCTTTTTTATCCTTTGTCGAATCTTTAATAGACTATTTCTTACATGTCTTCTTGTATGTGAATAGAATGTTTAAATTTTCAGAAGAATCTAAACCTCTTAGACAAAAATGAATATATTATTCCATGATTTTATATTTTCTTTTTGTTGATCCATTTATAGTTTATGTTATTCATCCATTTTGAATTTTTAATAGTTTAATTTTTGTGTGTTTTCTCCTACAAGAATTGAATGTTTAAATTTTTAGAAGAATTTACATTTTTTAGTTAAAATTTAATATATTGTGTTATGAATTTTTATATATATATATATATATTAATATATATATATATTCTTTACTGAATCTTTAATAGTTTATTTTTATACTATGTTATATCTTTTAATGTTTTTTTAAAATTCCTATGCCTCCATTTTATTGATTTTAATTTCATAGGTAATTTTTTGTATATTTTCTAGGTATCAATATTTTATTGAGAAATATTGTGCAAATTGCCCGTCTTTGAATTTGGCTGCGGGATAGTCCGTTTGGGCTTTGCAGCATCTTTTTTCGGCACTATTCATTCATTCATGGTGATCCTCTTTTTTTCTCATTATTTTTATGGTGCTCTCTATTTTTCTCGTTACTTTTATGGTGCTCTATTTTTCTCCTTACTTTTATAGTGTTTTCTATTTTTCTCGTTACGTTTATGGTGCTCTCTATTTTTTCATTACTTTCATGGTGCTCTCTATTTTTTCATTATTTTTATGGTGATCTCTATTTTTCTCATTACTTTTATGGTGCTCGCTATTTTTCGCATTACTATTATGGTGATTTCTATTTTTGTCGTTACTTTTTTGGTGCTCTCTTTCTCATTAATTTTATGGTGTTCTCTATTTTTCTCATTACTTTTATGGTGTTCTCTATTTTTCTCATTACTTTTATGGTGCTCGAATTTTCCTCATTACTTTTATGGTGCTCGCTATTTTCCTCATTACTTTTATTGTGCTCGCTATTTTTCTAATTACATTTGTGGTGCTCTATATTTTTCTCATTACTTTTATGGTGCTCTCTATTTTTCTCATTACATTTATGTTCTTAAAAGGTTTAGCGAACCATAAACGTAACATGATCTAACAGAACTCGCCCATCAAAGCAAATGCTTCCCCAAAGATTAACCACTTTAAGCCAAAGAATTCACCTTCATTATCTCCCTCTACCATCTATGTAGCAGGCCAAGGATAATCCTGCTTCTAGCACCTAGGATCTTGCCTCTTCCCCTATTGATCTATGAGAGATAGGAGGATTGCATCTCAGCCATTCCAATTGACGCCTTGATCCCCGTTTTCTCACAAGTTTCAGAGAGAGATAATGAGTGCTGAGTTGGCGACACGCCAGCTTCTCGCTGGAAGTTTTATATAGTTAATTAAGCTTGCTTTCTCTACAGTTCAGTAATATAGATACGTTTGTTGCGTTTGCTATCATATATTTTAGTTGAAAAAATTGCCTTTGATAGCGGTATTGAACTCAACCAATATGTTACGGTTAGTTACGTTTTTCTTTATACCTGCTAAAATTTATTATACGGTAATTTTGAATAAGACGGGCACAATAGATTTAGCTTACTAAATCATGTCTTACTTCGTATAATTTTATTAGTATCCTAGGGGTAATATTTTGATGGCTGAGAGGGTGTATCACCCTTTATAAAGTCCAGAAAAGTCAATATTTCAACCAGATTTTGGAACGCAAGGAACCTAAAACGAAGCGATCTTTAAATGTCATGAGATGGCTTAAGTTACGATCACTCGTTTGAAGATAGCGAATAAAGGAAGTTTGTGTTTAAGGTTAATATTATTAGTTCATTTTTATTTTCCGAGCCACGATGTAGAAGTTTATGGATAGTAGGTTATTTAAACATTTAGCTTGGAGAATTTTACAGAGTAACGCGGAAAAATCGGCAACGAGAGCAAACATTTTCTTGACCCCTCCCCCCCTCAAAAGAACAACAAAAACATAAAAAAACATTTACTTCATCATGTCATTTCGAACTCGCACTACTCTACTAAATTAGTTTAAAGATGGCTCTGCACTTTCCTCTACCCCCCCAATTTTGTAGTAATCAGTAAAATTACCCCGTGGCTCGGGAAATACTATTTTTGAGTGATAATAACTCGGAAAATAGTGTTCTCCGCATAAAAGACAATTTGATAGGCCTATAGAATAGATTAAAAGGAAATTTTCAGCCAAATATGGTGGGGGAATTTTCAATAAGACGTGGGCAGGGGTTGTTTACATTCCAAAATAATGAAAAAACTCTGTTTCCTCCCAATGTCATCAAGGCCGTCTAATATCTTATAAAGATTATGCCATTCGAAGGCCTTTTGCGTTGCAGAATCGCGTCGAAATATCAACTTTTCACGACTTTATGATACACCCTCTCCACCATCAAAATATAACTCCTAGCACACTACCTATTACAACGATACGAAGAGGTATGTATTATTTAGCAGCCTAAAACGCTTGCGCCCGTCTTATTCAAACTTAGCCATTATACGACTATGTTAAATGGAACAACAAGCAATTGAACAAATATTTTTATTGATTTTTTTTCATAAATTCTTTGCTTGATGAATTGAAAATCGTCATGAATGATAACAAATAATTCTAACTCTTGGTTTAAAATCACTCCATTCATTGCCAAACCTTCTTTACTATTAGGATTTTCACGCCTGGGAATCATGTTCGATTCCTGGCATTTGCAAGGAGCTACCTGGTGTGTCGAACTCTGAGCACGCCCGCAAGCAGCTACGGCCAGGTTGCAGTGGTTGCGTATGCTCGCCTCCCCTCACCGATGTAAATGCCTAATCCGTCTTATTTTTCAGATGCGATGTAATTTCCCCCCAAAACTCAATGAAAAGTAAAATGATTACCCTCTGACCGATCGACATACTAACCTTTAGAGTTGCGTGTAAATGCAATTAAAAATCTATTAGCGAGGAAGAGTCCCTAAAGAGTTTATCAAAGAGGC
Organism: Ceratothoa steindachneri; assembly: GCA_963969495.1. NCBI lineage: Eukaryota > Metazoa > Arthropoda > Malacostraca > Isopoda > Cymothoidae > Ceratothoa > Ceratothoa steindachneri. Next base: position 82,640,432 of record OZ018321.1, read on the forward strand.
AAATGTAGCGCCACGACTGAGGGGCCTCAATTTACTTTCAAGAAAAGATCCTTTATCTATGTAACAAACTTATTGAAGTCTTTAAAATGCCCTGTGGAATCACTTATATAAACTATGACTCAATATTTAAGCTAGATAACTGAGTGGCCACTAGAAATAGCAGTGTCCATCTAATAACCAAAATAGTTAAAACTGCGATAGCACAAAAAAAATCATTATTTATAAATCATTATTTATAAATCATTATTTATTTAGGAAATTTCAATACCGCTTTAAACGTAATAACATTCAAGACCATCTTCAAAGTATTCATAAAACGAATGCCAAAAAACCCCGAATTTTACAATACTTTACAGATCTCAAAATTTGAAACTCGCAGAAGCAATTCTGATAAAGCAAAATAAAACAAACGAACTTATGCACAAATTCTGCCTAACATAATTTAATAATTAAAAAAAAATAATGATTTAATAAATTAATTATTTAATGTTAATTTTTTAAGTTTAACCATTTAATACTTTAATCATTTAAAATGTTAATATTTAAAAAAAATTAATATCATAATAATTTAAAAAATTATTATTTTAAAAAATTAATATTTTAATAAATTAATAATTTAGGTTTTTTTTTATATATTTTAGGTCTTATCCCGACTTCCAATACCCCTTTATATCAGATTGTATGAAACATGTGGATACCCATTAATTTCAGTTTCTCTGAAGATGCCAAATAGCTCTTGAGGAAACGTCAGAATAAGAATAAAATGCATTCCACACTAAAAGCATCATGCCATTTCCTCTCAAAAATAACTATCAAGAAATGGAATTTCAATGCGATACAGATATAAATTGGAATATAAAAAGTGTGATAAAATCAAAACGGATATTATTTTTATAGAAATAAGAGTTGTTGCACTTATTCCTTATTCATATCTTCGCCTCCTCTTACCTGTCTTTCACTTCTGACTCTCCTCCTCTCCCCCTTTTTATGCAATTAGCCTCGAGGGTATCTTCCAGTCTACGCTAATTGGTTTCACGCGAGCGGGTGAATCTCCCCCCCCCCCCCGAGAACTGGCTCCTGGGCATCTTCAGGGGCATAATGCCCCTGCTACACCTGAAATCCAGAGGAGCAGCACGTCCCATAACCCCACTGGCTCATTAGAAATCGGTGCTCTCTCACGAGTCGTCCATTGAATCTCTCTGAAACCTCTCACTCTCTTTTCGATGCCTGTATAGACCAAAAAATGGGTGGAAAGAGGGTGTTAAACTTAAAAAATTATAGGGTTGTCATATTAATTAACTAAGTCGGATAGGCATAACTTTGTATTTGGTGATTAAATATTACTTGGTATTCGTCGATGTCACAAATAAAAAACCAGGCGTTGCGCAGAAGAGGTAAAAATTACGATTTAAAATATATAAATTAGTATTTTCTCAACAACTCTTATCAACTTGGCACCACACACTTTTTAACAGCGAGTATGTGGTAACAACCACTTTGTATCTATATCGGTGTATAGGTTTTATATACATGTGTGGTGACAAAATTCAGACGTGTTCTAAGAGGAAATAAACTCGGGAATTGCAAAACACGTTTTAGACAATAATGGATGTTAATTTTTAATTTCGTCATTAAATATTGCACTAAATACAAAATAAATAGCGCCATTACATCCCTTTGTAAAAAATGTGGTCTTCTGAGATTCTTTAAAAATTTAAAAGTTTAACCGTATGGTTTTCTATAGTGTACAAATTAGGTAGCAAATAAATAAACTTTCTCCTTTATTTATTTATATATATATATATATATATATATATATATATATATATATATATATATATATATATATATATATAAGAGAAAAAGATACTAACATAACAGAACGCGAGCCACTGGTAATCGTGTTCTACTTAGACTACACAATATTCGACTCAATCAATGTTTAATTCATTGTAAAAGCTTTCAGTGACCAATCTCTTGAGGATTTCGTTTTATTAAGAGTGTATGATGGGGTCCAGGAACAAGCGTTTTACTTAAATAAAAGCAGATTATACATACCATCGGCTTTATGGGAGTCGTATACGTCTACCATAAAAGATGTCCAACAAAAGACTAAATTTATGGTGTATGGCAGGTTGGATTTGGTCCTTTGTTGCGGTACTGGGACTATAGGTTATTATGTAATGACACGTTGGAGGTCGCTGGTTATAGGCGGGCAGTTCGCCTATACAGGTTTACCGGTGGAGGTCGACACGGCCTTTTACCATCCAAGTACTAACCTTTCCCAATGTTGCTGAAGTTTGACGTAGCACTATTGGGATATTCGGTTAACGGACGCTGACCTTGGGCTGACTCCAATTGTGAGGGAGATTATCCTCTTGCTTGGTTTTAGTTAAGTAGGCTTGGTAAGAGGACCGGTTGGATTACTCTCAGGAAAAGTGATCTCGGAAGGCGGATTCAAAAGACTATTTATTGGAGGAATAACTCGGTAGGCTTAGGCAGAAAGAATTTGATTGAACTTGTGTTGGGTATTTGAGGCAGGCCTACTAATGTATATCCCTACTATAACTATCCTGCTGACTATCTGACTGACTGACTATCTTTTGTTCTTTCTTAGCTCATAAATTACTTGACTCTTCTGTCCTGACTGCCCATAGGCTCTACCTAGAGGTTCCCGTTAGGGGCGCGGCGATCTGCCATCCTGGCCGCCGGGCTGACGGGATCCAACGCTCCGTCCGGCCCATGTTAGCCTCTTATTCTTCCTTCGGATAGCCTGTATTTCTCCGTTACTTCCAAACTTGCCCTACGACCTGTCACACGAATTTCGCTAGTCAGCCTCTAATTTCTCACGGTAGATGCTGAACTTCTTCTCAGCCAACCGTCCCGGATCGGGGCTGAGGGGGAAGGGGACAATGTTCCCTAAGCCCTGAGCTCCGGTGTGGGGTGGGTAGTTTTTAACAACCTGCTTCATCCCCACCCATACCTTCCTCACATCCCCTTTCCTTCTCACTTCACCATCTATCTTTGTTTTTTACGCCGTGTCCAAGGTGGAGCCGCCATACCGACGGACTGCCAGGCCATCAGGCGGACGGGTGGTCCTGAATAGCTGTACCTTGCTTTGCCAGGACTGTACGCACCCCTCGCATGGCGGACTAGTGCGATGGGTGATGAGCTATTGGATCCCGTAATTAAAACAGGGTCACCATGCACAATGATGAAGAAATAAAAAATCTGCCCTTTATTTCCCCAGTTCCATCGTCGGAGCCGCCCTCGGGCAGTTCCACAAGAAAAATGGAGGTCCCCCCCGTGTGCTTGCGTAGGGGACTCTCCAAACTTCTTTAACCAGGGAGAAGGCTTACTCCTCTGCTACGCCTATGGGTGTAGGGAACTCCCCCTTATCCCCTTCTCCGGAGGTGCTTTCGGGCACCTCGCTTTTACCAACCGCAGTCCCCCCTTTTCTTTCCAAGGGGACTGCCAGGAAAGACAGCAGGCAGCCCATAGCCGAACGGTCTCCATTAAAGCGGCTCGGAGGGGCAAACCCCCTTAGGGAGGAAAGGGGAGCCAGGCCCCTTCGATCGCTTCCCTTAAAAGACCTGCTGACAAGAATACTGAACCTTGCCGGGGTCAAGGTCTGTGCCACCCCAAACAAGATTAGCGACGCTGCCAACGGGACCTGCGATGTCCTTGGGGAGGGGATGTCCAACTGGCGGCCCCTCTTGATATAGACATGGTCCTTGAGACAACCCAGCCTCAGACGGTAGGACCTTCCATGGGAGGACATCCGGGCTCGGCGCCAAGCACCGAACCTGAATCCACCCCTATGCAAGGTCCTCCTCAAACGGCCCGGGCTTCCAAGGTAGTACAAGGAGGGAAGAGATCTTCTCCAACCGGTGACCCACAGACTACAAGGACCTTCTCAATCTCGGAGAAGAATCTGGCTGAAGCCGGTCCATCTGGCCTGGGGGCTCCTGCCGGCGGGGGGGAGAAGCTGGTTCATTCCGCGCCCTGTTCTCCTAAAAAGAAAGAAAAAATAGAAACAAGACTAAAAAGACTCGGGGCTCCTCTCAATCCGCGGGGGCTGCGGGGACAGATGGGTCTGCTGCCACTTTGGTAAGCGACCAAGCCAAGATCGGAACATTCGGCCTCTCTGCCCCCCTGGCTGCAGAGTCCCAGACTAAGACGAAATGTGCACAGGACGGAGCCTCGATAACATCAGAGCCCCTCATTCAGAGGTTACCCAGCGTTTTTTAGCTTGCTGGCTTTAAAACGTCTTCTCGTTATTCGCCCCAATGATGGCAGCATGTTGGCCAAGTGCAACAAGAATCCATCAGGGAGAGCATTAACTAGTGTAATTAGTAGAGAGCAAGAGGTGACTCGTTTCTCAGACGGAATCCTTCTGGCGAATGCGGTGGTTCTCTCCAAGGTGGCCAAGATAAGTGCTCTTCGGACACTTTAAGAGTTTAGGTCGGTAGATGAGGCCGTTGAGTTCTTCTCCGGCAACTTCATCGCCGCGGGGCTGACTACTATTACCAGAACGTCTGGCTGTTTTGCACGATGACCACTCCAGTGGTGGTCTGCCGAGTGTGAGACGGCCCTCAAACAGAAGCGTTATGCCTACATGCGCTAAAGCGCTGCCCTAACGATTTCACTGTCGCTGAATCTCGTCGGGCTAGGGCTAGGTTACGGTATATTTCGAAGCACGCCCGCCGCTCATCTTGGTGGGCATACCTGGCTTCAATTAAAGGAAAGACCCCCTGTAGCAGATGTGTGGAAGCGAGTTAAAAGGATTCGGGGTAAGTTCTCGCAGGACCCCCCTCCCATTTTCCAGGAGAATATGACTGCAATCTCGGACCCCGCGTCCGTGGCGGAATCCTTAGCGACCGCTTTTTCCGCATTCTCTAGCCGTGATGCTGCTCCGCCAGCATTCAATGCACGTCGTGATGTCGCGGAAGGCCGCCGGCTGAACTTTACCTCCAGAGGCGAAGAACTCTTCAATGACAGGTTTACTGTGAGTGTGTTGCGCTCCGCTCTCGCTTCGTGCGCTGACACCGCCCATGGTCCGGACGATGTTCCGTACGCCATGCTTCGACACCTGGGTGAGCGAGGCATGGCCTTTATGTTAGATTTGTTCAACAGGATCTGAGGTGAGGGTCTTCCCCCAGACTCCTGGCGAATTGCTTCTGTGCTCGCCTTTCGCAAACCGGGGAGAGATCACTCTACTCCAACCGGTTTCCGCACAATCTCTCTAACCTCTTGCGTGTGCAAGTTGATGGAGAAATTGGTAAGTGTTAGATTAGCCCTTTACTTGGACAGCGGAGGCTATCTGTCTTCTGCACAGTGCGGCTTCCGCAAGTTCCACTCCACGTCGGATGCTCTGCTCCGACTGAAAAATGCCGTCTGCGACGCTTTCCTTCGTAGACAGCACTACGCCAAGGTGTTTTTCGATCTGGAGAAGGCCTATGATACCGCATGGCGATACGGTATCATGGTGACTCTCCACACGATGGGGGCGAGGGGACGCCTCCCAATGTTTATATCTGAATTTTTGCGAGATCGTCGATTCCGCGTGCGGGAGGGAACTCTCTCCGGCCCAAAGGAGCAGGAACAGGGGGTCCCGCAGGGAAATGTCCCCAGTGTCACACTCTTTGCCCTGAGCATCAACGGCATCACCTCAGTGCTGCCGAAAAATGTTTTCGCTACGCTCTACGTGGACGACCTTTCGATCTCTTTTGGCGCGGCCCAGATGCCAACTCTGGAGTGTCGACTCCAACAGGCATTGAACCGCGTCTCTCGCTATACCGAAGCGTACAGGTTTCGGTTTTCTTTGGCCAAGACTAAGGTGGTGCACTTCTGCTGCCATCCACGACTTCACCCTGACTCAGATTTGTTTCTTAATAGGGTGCGCCTGGATGTGGTTGAGTCGCACCATTTTCTTGGTCTTGTATTCGACCGACTCCTCACTTGGGAGGCTCATATTCACAGCCTTAGGGTCTCTTGTACGCGCGCCATGGATATTCTCCGTTCCGTGACGTTCAGCGCTTGACGCGCTGATAGGGCTACTGCCCTATTTTTTTATCGATCCTTTGTTCGCTCGAAGCTCGACTACGGATGCGAGTTTTATGCATCCGCAGCCGAGCGTTTATTGCGGAAGGTGGATTCGATCCACCACACCGGCCTCCGGCTTGCGACCGGTGCCTTACGCACTTCCCCCATTGAGAGCCTGTTAGTCGATGCTGGAGAGATGCCACTCGCTCTGCGCCGCGTGCAGTGCATCACTCACCTGTAGGCGCGAGCCCGGCGTCTCCCTCAGTCGCCAACAACTTTCACTGCATCCGCAGCTGATCTCGACGGTGCCTATGCCACCGAGAGACGCCAGTCTCTTGGCGGAAACTCCTTCGAGCTAGATATAGCTCTCGGACCGGTGGTACCCCTGGCTCTTCCCAGGACGCCACCCTGGAGGTTACCAAATTTGGCTATTTGTCGCCACGCATCTGCTTCCAAATATTGTACAGCGCCCGGAGTATTGCATCCGACCTTTTTGGAGCACACCCCGTGTCACGCTGGAACCGTGCCAGTGTATACGGATGGCTCCAAGTCCAAAGAGGGGGTCGGCTTCCATGCCGTATCCCCTCTGTTTGAAGTCTGCGGTTGTCTGCCAGGCGCTGCGTCTGTCTTCACGTCCGAGCTGGTGGCAATACACCACTCGGTACGGGAGATTACGCGACGTGCCTGGTTTGGAGACCGGATTGTGATCTATAGCGACTCACAAAGCGCCCTGAGCACTCTCGGGGCATTGGAATCTCCGCATCCCCTGGTTCGCGATATCCGTGACGTCACGGTTTTGGCGAGCCAGGCAGATGTCGAGATTATCTTCTGCTGGGTTCCTGGACATGTAGGAATTGCGGAGAATGAGCGTGCCGATGAGGGCGCCATGGAGTCCGCGAGGAGTCTACGGGCAGCTCTTCGGACTGCTTGGCAAAGAAGATGGGAACTTAAAGATGCGTGCCATTGCGCCGCGACTGTTTCCATGGACCTATCCCCCAATGCCGCGACGGCTTCAGGTCGCTTTCTGTTGTCTCCGAATCGGACACACTCGTGTGACGCATCGCTATTTGATGGAGCGCTCGCCTGCGCCCGATTGCGACGACTGCTTCGTCCCCCAGATTGTTCGGCACATTCTTGTCGAATGTCCCAGTCTGAATGATCTTCACGCACGTTACCTGTCCCGGTACCCGGATGGACGGGGTCGCTACCGCCTGTCCCTTGTACTCGGGACAAGTGCGTGCACATTGACTGGTGGACTTGTTGACTTCCTAGGGAAGGCCGGCCTTCTCCCTATTATTTAAGCAGGGTTTGTTTTTTGTTTTGTTTTTTTCATTTGTTTTTTTTTCCCCTTTAGGTTGCACGCTCCTGCGCTGGGGGGACCTCCCCCCGACGCACCAGCTCGCTTCCTTTCCCCCTTTCTGGGGTGTTTTTTTGGTTTGTCTCTTTAATTTTATTTTAAAGTAGCCTAGAACTAGGCCAATTTTAATACGGCGACTAATGCCCAACTAGGCAGTCGCCAGATGAGCTGAAAAAAAAATCTATCGCACCAAATTTCGCCACGCCCGCATCAAACCAAATATGACCTTCCGTCATTTTGGATATACTCTTTCCCGTACTTTTAATTTTTGGTTAGACGCATCGAAACTCCCCCACGATTATGACTCCCTAGTAGATTTTGTTCTACGGGATCATCCGCTCCTTCGTGAAGAATCGTCGGTGCAACTCCTTCAAAGAGTGCATAGAAGAAGCAAATATATATGCGGCGAGCCACAACTTATACCCGAAGAAAAATAAAAAGCCTCCCCCTTCATCCCCCAAGAATAAATTTAATAACTCGCGGTTCCCTCCTAATAACTCTCCAGAATTCGCCAAAATTACGGGCCCATTTAAGCCCAGAAATTTCCCTTCATCGGAACCCCGTGACGTCAAGCCCCTCATAACTAATCCCCCGGCGCTAACTTATCCCCGTAGGCCAATCATATGTTTTGCGTGCGGAGTCGAAGACCACACGCTCCCAAATTGACTCCAAAATTCGCAACTCCGTGGTAATCCCATTCCCCAAGTCCACCAGGTGAATGCTGCTCCCGCTTTCCCTCCATCGCGACCAGAAACGCCAGATCCAATCTCCTCTCCCAGTGCCCCAGGGCACCATGTAAATTTCCTCTTCGACAAGAATTCTCCAGAAAGTCTTAAATTTAAAAACAGAAGCGTTAATTGGTGCCGAGTCTCCACCCTAGTCCGCAATACTGGGTACACGTGTATCCTGGTATCGAATGAACTTCTTCCCTCGGTGGCTTTCAACGCTGAGGTTAACAATCCGCTCAACCCCCATATCCTTGAATCCTCCAAGACAAATTATTGTTCTCCAATAGTTCTGGTACGGAAACCAGATAACTCTTACCGCATGTATGTAGATTTTCGTAAATTAAATCACGTGACCGTTTTCGATGCTGAACCGATTCATTTAATGGACCAAAACCTTCACTTGTTCGAAAAAGCAAATTTATTAGCGAGCTCTACACGAACTAAATTTTAATTGTTCTATATCGATTTGTCCACCTTGTAATTATTATAACCACCAGTTAGAGATTCCCTGTTATGTTCTTATTTTTTTCTCGATGTGTACGTCTATGATGCACACCGCCTTTGTATATATGAAATTAGTTTCTAGAAAACCTGGTCCGGCGCCAAAAGATGTGTATATTTACCAGCATAATCCTTCCTTCATCTATGTAAAATGTATCTTTGATATCCATTTCATTGCTTTTTGTTCTTTTCCTCTTTTTTTTTGCTTTGTATAGCTTAGTGTATAAATATATTTTTTTCCTTATGGCCCCTATATTGCTCTTACGGTCGGCAATAATTAATTTCCTTTTCCCTTAATATGTACACGCAGTCGGGTAGAATTAGCTTGTACACCTGCTCGACGACAGGTCAGGGATTCCTTATTTTTCCGCTTACCCGATGACTACTAATTCGTCTAAGGGGTGTCACCTTTCTCCCCCAACTCCGAAAGTGCCATCTTTTTGGATGGGAGGGATGTAGCAGAATGAGGTCAAATGGCGGCCACGTGCCCTTCTGTACCCACGTGGATCCGGAGATCACCGCATGGAGCTGGTGAAAGCATGGCTGAACCTAGGCAAGGAGGCGGCCGACCTCTTCCCACTCCCCACCCACACACACGGCCACCTCTCCACGAGCATTCAGGTTTTCCGCTCGAAGGTTGGAATCCGTTGGACTTTCCAATGATCGTTTTCAAGATTCCCACTTCCTCCGAAGGAGTCGCCGACTTGTCCCAAGATCGCGCGCACGTTTGGAGCCTCCTCACCAGACGCCTATATAACTCTTCGACTGAGTTAGAGAACAGCACTGTTAGACTTCCACCTACTCCGATGAACGACCTAAAAGACGCTCCCCAACCTTGCCCCAGCGGCGATTTCGATTCAAGTGAAGGCTAAATCGATCCGTGAACTCTGCCTTAGTCAATCGGCAAGCTACGACATCAGTGAACCCCGCCCTAGTCAATCGGCTAGGACTGACAAGGATTCCCAATTCCGAAGGCGACAAATGCTCCCTCGTATAAAGCCAGAGGTAACTGACCCCTTTTCGGCAACGAGCACACAAGGTAATCGTAACCGTTGCCACCTGCAGATTGATCTTAAATCTGGCGTATCCAATTGCCCAATTATTTGTGTGAACACCCCAGTTTAAAATCCCTCTTTAAATCACCGAACTGAATCTGACCTCTTTAATCCTTTAATTAACTTATCTGATCGCGTGTGGATCTTTAACCCCGTCTGGGCGACCATTCCATTTAAACCCAATTTCTATGTAAATATATATATCCTTTTGTTGTTAGTAAAGTTATATTTTCGTCATCGTCTTTCTTTTGCAACCTCAGCGCGTACCAGCTACCTGTTAATCTTTGGCCAACGTGAACTCTGAAATATTTGTTCAAAAGGACCCCGCAAAGTTAATAATAAACCATCCCCACTGGAATCATAACCACTTCCCCTTTCACTAACGGTCTTCAACCAACTTCGGCCCCAAGCCTCAAAGTACCTACGTATATATAAATATAGAGTCTTGCCATTCCACGACATACATATATATTTACCAAAGTTACATGTTAACGACGTGAAAGATTGCTGGACTATTAATTTCCTTCAATGAGATCGCCGCCGGGCTCAACCACGGCCTCCAGGAAGCGTAAGAAACTGCTGCAGGCGTTCTTGACGGTCTCCCTATTTAACTGAGTGGAAACCGTGGTGATCCTCGATCTAATCTACACCTTGGTGGCGCACGAGGATTTGTTGGTATCCCTCTCTCAACCATGGGTTCCTGGACATGTAGGAATTGCGGGGAACGAGCGCGCCGATGAGGGCACCAAAGAGTCCGCGAAGACTCTGCGACCGGACCAGCGTTTCGCTCTTCCTCACACAGACTACATGGCAGGAATACGGGCAGCTCTTAGGACTGCTTCGCGAAGAAGATGGGAGACGGTCGAAGTGAACTTAAAGTTGCATGCCATTGCGCCGCAACTGTTCCAATGGACCTATTCCCCAATTCCGCGACGGCTTCAGGTCGCCCTTGTCGTCTCCGAATCGGACACACTCGTGTGACGCATCGCTATTTGGTGGAGCGCTCGCCTGCGCCCTATTGTGACGAATGCGTCGTCCCCCAGACTGTTCGGCACATTCTTGTCGAATGTCCCAGTCTGGGTGATCTTCGCGCACGTTACCTGTCCCGGTACCGGGATGGGCGCAGGGTCGCTACCGCCTGTCCCTTGTACTTGGGACGAGTTCGTGCACATTGCTTGTGGACTTGTTGACTTTAGGGGAAGGCTGGGCTTCTTCCCTTTATTTAAGTAGGTTCTATTTTTTTCTTTATTGTTTTCTTTGTAGGTTGCACGCTCCTGCACCGGGGTGAGGGGGACCTCCCCCCGACGCCGGAGATTGCTTCCTAATTATTAAGTTTTTCCAATTTTTATCATTGTTATGTTTTAATATTCTTATTTTAAAGTAGCCTAGTTCTAGGCTGTCGTGTTTCCGGCGACTTATGCCTAAGTGGGCAGTCGCCAGATGGACTCTAAAAAAAAAAATCCCTCGCTCAATCACACACACCCCAAATAATGGTGGAGATAGGAGGCCAGATGTTCTAAGTGATAGCCAAGACCTGGTCCACCTACTTCTATGGCACGGTGAAGCGTCCTGCTACCACACATACGCTCTTCCAGCGGCCACCTCCTTGATCCAGGGCAACACAAATAATTTTCAGTTACATAATAAAAATAAGATATAATTTGTGGCGACCTCCTGCCATGTTGGGTCATGTTAGTGGCTTTTCGGCTTTGGTCAGAGGAGAATCCAAAAAATGAAGTGACTTACTGTAGCTTCCAAGGCCAGGCACTGGTTGTGGAGCATTTGGAACCTGCACTGGAAGATGTCATTCATGATATTATGAAGATTTTCATTGTTGTCAAAGGACATACACTAAACACGCGGCTTTTTCGTGAATCATATGAAGATGGAGGGGCTGAATATTCAGGCCTAATTTATCACACAGGAGTGAGGTGGCTTTCATGTACAAATGTTTTGAATAGAGTTTAGGCTTTTAAACCTGAAGCGGAAATTTTTATTGTTGATCAAAAATACCTCCTTGCAGATAAGTTAACAAAATCATCTTTGCTTGCACAGCTCGCGTATATTAATGATATTTTGGGTTATGTGAATACATTTAACAAAGAATTGCAAGGGAAAACCAATCATTTTATTACAGCCAGAAAAGTTTTTCGGCGTTTTGCATCAAAGCTTCTTTATTGGAGCCAGAAAGTAGAACGAAACAAAATAGTTGCCTTCCAGATGAGCTTGAAGGATTGGCAGAGGTATTTCTTGAATTTCATTGCAACAATGAAGGACGCATTTAATTTCTAAACAACACAGGTCTTTCCTTTTTGGGGCTGTCAAACGCTGCAAAGGCTTTCGCCTATGGACTGAACGTAGTGTAGTCTAATCACAAATTCTACAGTATTTAATTTCATTTAGTTCAGTAAAAGAACCTGCTTCGTAAGCATTTGACACTGGATAAAAGAAAAAGTGTTCTGAAAGGTATTATAAATTTGAGAATATGGCCTAAGTCAAACGGCAACAGATCCTGGAATTTGGTACAAAGCAATCGAAACGTATCGCCATTACAAAGGCAGTGACGAGTTTGAAGTAGGGGGGTAATTATTACTCAAGATATGCACAAGCAAAGATTTGTACGGCACAAATCTAGACCGATATGGCGCGTACAGAAATTATACCTGCAGTTCGGAGGCTGTTAGGAAGATTCCATGTGTGACAAATGCTTCTATCAATGACGAGTGACGATGTCGGTGATGTGACAGCTAGAGTTAAACTGATCTGATAGGTAGACATTCTTCATATTTATACAGTCATTTACATTGCCAGAATGTTCTAGAAATTCTTCAAACATATAAAATAATCTCGAAATTCTATAGAGCTCTACAGTTTATCTTTCACCAAATTAGTGCTGCATCTATGTAGAATGTAAGAGAACTGCCATTATTGTCCAGGTCGCAAAAAACAAAATATAAGGGAAATAATAGCTATTATACTGTTTCTATAACTTTTAAATACAGTATATCATGTTTATACCATAACTGAAAAAAAACATAACCCTTGAAACTTTTTATATATTTTTACTATTTCAATCAAGAGAATATTATTTACAATGGCTTTTTAACTTTTATATCATGGCAGGAGTAAAAATGGATGTAAGAATTGGAATTAATGGTTTTTACTCTTGTCATAATATAAAAGTGAAAAAGCCATTGTAATGTCTATGTTCTTGAGAGCTTTTAGAATTTGTGACTTATGCTTATGCAAGACCAAGCCAAACTTCTATTGCCCTAAAAGTAGGAACCCAGATACTAGAATAAACTTCCTCTCCCTTCCATTTCCTTCATTACTGACAGGTTTAAAGAGTATCCTTTTCCCTAACCGCACCACTTTTTAATACCCTTCGACCATTAGAAGAATCATTCCCTACCACCAAACCTATAGAAGGAACCAACGAAGCAAGGGTCTATTTAATCCCCTGTAAATAAATTAACTTCTCTTTATTTTACATAGGCGAAACAGGAAGGAATAGGGATAAGAGAATATACGAACACAGAATAGACGTTAACCTCTATTCTTTTCACACACACCAATAACTTTAACCACCCGATAAACCTCCCACAGGCCAAACTAATCTACCTGTGTAAGGACTTCCGCAAAAGAAAGGCCATTGAATCCGCCCTTATAGATGAAATCCCCAAATTTAAACTCTCGGATGGGACATTCAAATTTAGCCCCTACATCAAAGATCTAATCTTAAAAAATATCATTAATGAACTTAAATTCACACTTCCTGATTAGGAACTCCAATTGGATCTATGTAAACTATATATATATATATATATATATATATATATATATATATATATATATATATATATATATATATATATATATATATATATATATTGTACGCTTTGTGGGACTGCATGTATTCTTAGTGTTCGAATGAAGATGGCATGACAAACTCCATGCCAAAACTGGTCTCGAGATAATAAATACTACGCTCCTCAACAGTGGTTTTATTAACATATTTGGAATCTGTCATTGGATTTAACAATTTTTCCTACATATATATATATATATATATATATATATATATATATATATATATATATATATATAATGTTTTGTTTATTTGGATACTGGATTTTTATTTTTTTAACATTTCTAATAACACTAGGTGAAAAGTATTTGTATATTTATACTTATGTTTTCATTTTTTTTTCAGGATGGTACAAAGGAGAAAAGAGAGCTATGAATTTCACAAACCACGAATTTGGATGGAACCAACTGACCACTCAAACAATTGTTTCTTCTGCATCGTGAACTCTTCCAAACATCAAGCAGGCAAAAATGCGCCTGTTATGATGTATCCAGACCTTCAGTCATCTATTGCGCTAGTGCCACATAATTCTGAGCTCTCTGTACCCATTCCTCCAAAAAAGAGAGCAGCAGTTTTAGAAAGGAACTGCAGTTGAGAAGAGGATGAAGTCATTGATCCAGATTACAGAGGTGCAACTGAGGAAAGAAACCCATACTAACCCAACCAAAACGATCTCAACGACCTTTTAAGAGATCTTGGTCTAACAAAGTCCAATGCCGAGCTTTTAACTTCGAGACTCAAGCAGTAGGATTTTTTAGATGACAGTGGGCAAATATCAGGACAGAGAAAGCGTCACCAGTGTTTTTAAAGCCTTTTTGCACGGCAAGATGAGCTTTGCTTTTGTCACAATGTGACCGGTCTGTTTGAGGCAATCGGAATCAGTTGTAACCCCAACGAGTGGAGCCTCTTCATTGACAGCTCGTTCAGGAGCCTCAAATCAGTGCTGCTTCATAACGTGAATATGTATACATCTCTTTCCCTTGCTCACTCGGTCCAGCTCAAAGAGGAATACAGCAGTGTCAAGATCTTGCTAGATGCATTGAAATATGAAGAGTACGGTTGGGAGGTTATCGGAGACTTCAAAATGGTGGCCTTCTTGATGGGCCTCCAAGGCAGCTTTACAAAGTTTCTTCGTTACTGTCGTAGAATGCCCCCTCCTTTTTGTTCTAAGAGTGCTAAAAGTGCTAATATTGATATCTTAAAGAAGAGAGCCGTTGGAAACATGTAAGGATATAGAGAAACGCACAATAATTCCCAAAATAAACTTATATTTTAACTTTAACAATTGAATACTCAAAATTTAAACATTAACCACAGCAATACTCCGAATATTATCATACACAACAATTAATTCAATTAGTTTGACCCTCTTAAATTGGTTAATTTCGCTACACACAGCAATATATAAGATTTAGGCTTACGGACTCTACTGGAGTGTAAATACCTCAGGAATGTTATTGTCTCACGACGCGTGCCGCCTGGCCAGATGTAGATGGGCGGGATCACGAGGTCCTTTTGGCGAGGGTAGCAGCTGGGGGGTCCACACGGTATTCCGGGGAGGGGGGGGTTCTTCAAGGAAGAGAACAATTACGGTGCTTTATGCGGCAACAAGGTAGTCGTGGTCTCTCTGGCGAGAGTGAGTCGAACTTGGTTCTTAAACCAAGTTAACTTGGAGTGCGGTGTGACCACCGAATAACGAGCTCGAGGGGGAGCTTTTCTCCATCGTTACTTAATTTCTCATGGGCGAGGACTGAACTCGGGGAGGGTCTTCTTCAAGGGCGAGGATCGATGAGGGGGGGATGTTTCTCTGACGAGAATAAGTTACTTAAAGTTCGGTTTGGTAACCAGGAACTAGCTCGAGGATGAGCTGCTTCTTAGTTCCAGTCTTCTCCAAGGGCGGTATAACGGAGGGGGGTTTCTCTGACGAGAATAAGTTGAACTTGGTTCCTCAACCAAGTTAACTTATGAGTTCGGTGTGGCCACCGAGTAACGGGCTCGAGGGGGAGCCTTTTCCATCTTCTTTCCTTAATTCCTCAAGGACGAGGAATACCCCTGGTGTTTAAGATGCACCAGGATATGAGGATTCTCTCTGACGAGAGTAAGTTGAACTTAACAAAGTTAACTTAACGTTTGGTTTGATAACCAGGGACTAGCCCCTTAAAGTAGATAGCCCTGCCTCTTTTGCAGGGTACTTCTTGGTCTGGCGAGCCAAGTAATCTACCTGTCCAGTCTCGGTAGCCCGATTTTAATTCGGGGACTTCGTCACCTGAAGACTGACGTATTCTACCACTATTTTCCTCAGTGTTCCTTATTTATACCTGGTGACCCCACTGGGGGAGTGGTAAGAGGTGGGGGGGGGGGGTTGAGGACGGCCCCAGGAGTCTTACATTGGCTCCTCATTAGCCTTCGAGCTTGGGAGAAACACGTCTCCAATTTCTTACTTGACGTGAAATTGAATCTCATTCTCCTGGGGGAGATGTTTGCATTTTAACCTTTAGGTCTTTCATAGCGACGAGTGGTGCGGCGCTGCGGTTACGCGCATAACCCGACGGTGCCTGGGACCGGATGTCTTTGCGGTAATCGCCTCGTGACTTC
Source organism: Ceratothoa steindachneri (assembly GCA_963969495.1). Lineage (NCBI taxonomy): Eukaryota > Metazoa > Arthropoda > Malacostraca > Isopoda > Cymothoidae > Ceratothoa > Ceratothoa steindachneri. The sequence continues at coordinate 82,656,581 of OZ018321.1, forward strand.
ACCACGATAGAACGGGGGAGTGACGATTCCCCTACAGTTACCTTTGCCTTTGGGACACAGTAGGGACACCGTAGCACACTATCATCAGCGAGATTGGCCACAACGGACTGAGTTTAGTGTGGGGAGAAACAACGTCAAATGGGAGCCTTTTTTGGACCCACGAAAAGTACTGTTTCCTCCTTTCCACTTAAAATTGGGCCCTATGAAAAACAATTCGCCAGAGCTCTAGATAAAGAGTGTGCAGCTTTCAAGTATCTCCAAGATTTCTTTCCTAAGCTATCTGCGGCAAAGGTGGAAGCCGGGGTCTTCGTCGGTCCACAAATAAAAAAGATCATGGAGTGCAAAGAGTTTTCCGAGAAGCTCACTAGAACGGAAAAAAGCAGCGTGGGACAGCTTTATCGCACTGGTTCTGGGCTTCCTAGGTAATCACAAAGCCGAAAATTATGTAAGAGCTTGTTGAGAACCTGGTGAGAAATTGCAGCAAAATGGGTTGCAGGATGTCCCTTAAAGTCCATATTCTTGACGCTCATCTTGATAAATTTAAGGAGAACATGGGAGCGTACTCCAAGGAGCATGGCGAGCGCTTTCTTCAGGATCTACTGGACTTTGAACGCCGCTATCAAGGATCGTATAATGAAAACCTGATGGGAGACTATATTTGGGGGCTGATTCGCGAAAGTAATTTACAGTATGTGTAAATCACGGAAAACTACTCATTTCTAATATTCTAATTGTCTCACTTATGTAATTCTAAAATAAATAAATGCTATTTTTGTATCATGTCGTTTTGTTTCTACTTCCTTCGAGAGGGAAGAGGTAAATTTCATATAAATATCATTATCTTAGACACAAAAGCAAAATTTGAAATAAATAACAGTTTTTTCATGTATTCTAGACACAAGCAAATAGAAAATAACCGTTGCTACCGAAAGACAAAAATCATGTTACACAGTGTTATTATTATTAGATTAATTAATACAATAAGTATGTCCTATTTTTAATTTTGCGCCCATCGTCCTAGAAAAAATTAATATTCGCATTTCCATGCAGAAGCACACCCCTTGCCTGCGAGTTCCGTGTTTCTCCTCATTATAGCGCCGCAAAGATGGGCCCCGTGTAAACTGTTACTCCTAGTACCTAGAGAATCGGCACGTCCTCCCAGCCCCAGCGCCCCAGGCAGTCGCTAACTAGACTGAGACTACCTGGTTTTTATTTCCTTTAGACATCTCCATTTTACCCTTTTCTTGCTACTTTCTTTAGGCATTTCTTCTCACGCAATTCTTTGTCGGCGGCGAATATCACAGGGTAATCCGCCAACCAGACTTCGTCAATTCAATTCTTTCATTTCCACTCCTATTTGGCTCTGACTGGGGTGGTGGGTTTTTAACAGGTCTGTATTTTTCCATCCTTTCTCCATCCACTGCCCACCACCTTTTACCCTTTATTTACCTGCAAGGGTAGCTAGGAAATATCTGGGGTCGTATTGGTTCTGCTTGGTGAGGTACCGACTCCAGGTGGTAGAATTCTCTTTTTTCTTAATTGAAGGCAGTGTTTCTTGATTGCAGGTGGGTAAAGGTAATCAGGATTCTTCTAGGGTAAAGAAATCTTTGGCGCTGGATTCAGATTTCTTTATTCGGCGGGAACTTGGAAAGTCTTCAGATGTTGCTTTCTTCATCCAGAAATACTTTTCAAATCCCGTTTTATATTAATGAGCCACACACCCCGCGGCAAACATGAGTTCCAAATGGAATTATTTTTTGTACCCTCAATATGTTTCAAATAACATTAAATTTGAACATTATACTTACATTAATCTTTCTTAAATGTTTTACATTATTATAGAATCATAGAAGTGTTATTTAATTATACACAAATATTAAATAAGGTAGTTTTCCTTACTATTTATTTAATAAAATCAATTTATAATTATAGAGTTTAATAAATTTGAACATAGCTGTTCGTACTCTATTTTATCGTATATTGGTAGTTTTAAAAATATATTAATTTTAGCAGCAATAAAATAAAGCTATTATATTAATTGTTTTTATATGCTTACAAATATTTAGAGGGATGTTTTGATATTAAAATAATTAAAATGGACATCAGGGAAACATCCCATCAATGGTTGGCAAATGCCGCCACATCTGTCATTTAGTGCTCAAGGCACAAATTATTTGTATCAAGTCCTCCATTCATTTGACTTAAATTAAATATATAGAGGCTATTGCATTTTATTTTTACCTACACTTGTATACATAGATTTCTATAATTATTCAACCTAAAATATTATATTCCTCTCTTTGTTTCTTTATAAAACTGGTACTGAAGTTCCTTGGTCCGAACGTTGAACTTCAGGACAACTCTCAGAACCACAATAAAGTAGGGTGTACTGAACCGCAGAAGGTAGCCCTTTTATGGGACGCGATGAAAGTTGCTCCTTGTGACCACGAGCCCCAAATTTAGTGGAGGCGCTTAATCGTAGTAGGCTTATTTTGGTTGGGTGGTCGAGGAGTGCTTCTATAATATCAAGGTAATTAGGGACCAATAGGCGGTGCGAAAAAATAAAAGAACTGTCCTGACACACTCTGTTTTCAGATTGCACGGAGGGGGCGAACAACAGATATTGAGTGAACAGAGAGCTTCAAAAAACACAGTGCTTGGGACGTTCGTTAAGGATAAGTAATTGGCGGGAACACCTCCTGCCGAGGGGAAATTGGGCAGACTCGAACGCTTCCGTGTACCTTTAAGGACTCTCGAGAAAAGGAACAACCTAGAAAGAGGAAACCTCCGAAACGCTATATGGACACCTCAAAGTTGATCTGATCCAAATCCTGTACGTATCAAATGGATGTATCGCAATCTGCCACGCAGAGCGCGATGCAAAAAGATTAGTTTAGCAGACGGAGTAGAGACACTAAAGAGAATTGGACTTGCACCCAGAATTCGACTTAAATTCCGGCCGAGAGGAGCCTCATCTGTCTGAAAAATAGACATTTGGGTCGGTTCACAGACTAAAGAAGAAATAAAAACAGAAATCGAAAGGAATCACCAGGCAATTGGGTAGATGAAGTAATAAAATTTGGAAACCACACAAATGTTTTCAAAATAGTATTCACCAAGTCAGAAATAGTAAACAGAATCTACCAGAACGCCTTGCTTGTGTTTATTATGAGGATCCCAGAAGAAAATATGGAAAGAGAGAGGCACATCAACATATAGATGTGCTTCAATTGCTATAAGATGGAGGTCAACACGAGAAGAAATTACACCGAGAAAGAACAAAGCTGCTCTGAATGTGAGCAACGAGGGAACTTTTGGATAAACCTTGTCCAACCAAGGGAGAAGAAATGTCTCAATTGCGGCGGGCCACACCGGACAATGGCATTAGCTTGTCCAAAGAGGAAAGAGATAACTCTTAAGTGGAAAAATGAAGAAAGAAGCAAAATAGAAAATATGAAAAACGCAACCTACGCATGAGTGGCCATAGCTACAGTGCAACGTAATAAACAGAGGGAAACCAGGAACCTTTTCAGACACTCTCAATACCATATTAGTTAAAAATGGTATGAAGATGTTGTTCCCTGAGAACTCACCGTCTTCAGAAATATTAAACTTCAGTGTGGCTAAATCAACAGGAGAGGAGAAACCTAAATAAAGAAAAAGAAAAGGAAAACGAAACAGACTCTTAGAAAAATTACAATGACAATAGAAGGAAGGAATACAGCCGTGTAAGGCAACACTAAGATAAATGAGGCAACAGACCATTAAAATCAAAGTGTATTTCAGTGATGAATACTTCGTACCGAGGGGGGAAACGTAAGAGGACATAATCAAAGTCCTACATGAAGGAACAGTCAAATGGGCCTACAAAAGGAATACGGGAACGCTAGATGAGGATGGGCCTGTTATTGAAAATTTACCCTTCAAAGACAAATTTAGAATCTTTTCTAGCGACTGCGTCAACCTCAACTCCACTTGATTTTAGATCTTCATGTAGCTCTCTAAGAGTAATATGTAGTTTATAACATACTGTTCTAACAAGATTTTGAGCTGCACGTTCCTGGCGACCGGAATGATTCAAAGGATAAATTGAATTAACAGACTTCCAGTTGCGTAGTTGCGTCATAAGGTACGAGTACCACCTGAATTAAGAGCTACTTTAAGATGTACACAGATATTTCTGTATTCACGGCCACTCTTATAAAGGACTACGATGCGTAACGAAAATCTTGATTGATATATTTGTTTTTTTCGCTCAAGATGTTGACGGTACTACTATCTTGTAAGGGGTGACGCCATAGCCTTACACGATGACGAAAGACACCTCGCATTTAGTTAAGAATATTCTAGATATTTGAAAACAAATTAGGATAATGTTAATGAGACATTTTGCAGATGTAACCTATGTATATGGATGTGTTGTAATCTTTTGCGTTGTCAAATTTTACTATTGTCCTTATAATTTTTTTCCTGCTCAACATTTTTGGGGGGCGTTACATTGAATTTATTACATAAACCCCCACGTGCGTTGTAAATTTCCTTAACCTGCGTTAGCTAAAAGTATGTAAATTTGCACTTCTAACAAAATATTGTAAACTTTTGTGGTCCACTGCATATAAATGACCTTAATGTAGAAATTCTTAGCACTACCTTAAAATTCGCAAGCAATTCAGAGCCAGCGTTGTTAACGGAGAAGGTATACATAAGCTGCAAATGGCCCTAGAACTATTAGAGAAATAGTATAAGACCTGGCAAATGCTATTTATTATATAGAAGCGTAAAATAATGCATATATCATAGATAAAATCTAAAATCTGAGAAAGAAAAATGATCTTATAATCTTCTAACCAATCCATAATAATAGAATAAAAAGAACGATGTTATAGTAAGATAAATTTGAAGGCAGTTTGAATATCGAAAAGAAGAAATTGCTTTCTATAATTGGAATGCCGCATTTAGAATGATGTGTTAAGTTATCGTCACATTCGCTCAGGAATGTTGTTCGAAGTTTGAAAGAGTGCAGAGGTTATGCATAAAAATCTAAATGCATTTTTTTTATATACTAAAAGCTTTACGAACAACATGGCGTATAAAAATATGAATGCCTTTGACGACCTGGAACATAGAAAGTGATTTTCATTTAGAAGAATGACACTGGATAGTTTACAAGAGAAAAGTTACCAGGAATGTGTGCGGCAATAATTTCTCGTATAGGATAATTATTATCAATTCGTGGAATCGACTTCTAGGAGATGTATTGAAAGGCATTATTATTGATATCATTAGCATTGATATTTTTAATAATGGGTAAGGTAAAATAATGCGTACCATTTTTACCAAGAGCTACGCACGCTACTCTTCAGACATGTGCACATTGTCTTGTGCACATAAAACTACAGAACTAAGGACAGCAAAGACCCCTAGGATCCGCTCAAGGCCAGCCTGATTACAAGACTGTGTTAACTTACCACTTACATATCTCGGAGATAAGATGACTTATCTACTGTTAGTATAACATGCTCCTCCCCTTCCCCTCTTTTTAACATGGCTTTTCTTTTTCTTTACTATTCTGATACTACGGTACACACTTATCTACATGTGTACCTTTTGACATGAAGGTTTTGCCTCAAAGAAACACACACACACACCCCTCCCAATGGACGAGGGGGGGGGGGTATGACAGTACTCTCTTCGCCTGCTTGTGATGACGCCAGACTTGATGAATGATAGTCAAAACTAAACGCGAAAAAACATAAACTTGCATAGCTTAGCCTATTATAGACTTGGTTAGCTAGCCTATCGTATCGTAGCCTAACATAGCCTAGCATAGCCCTCCCTAGCTTATCCTAGCATAGCATAGCCTATCTAGTCTAGTTTAACTTTGCACAGCCTAGCATATTATAACCTAGCCTAGCATTAACTATCCTAGACAAGTATAGCCTATACTATCCTATTATACCCTAGTCAAGCATAGCTTAGTATTGTCTAGCCCAGTGGTCGGGGAACAGGGGTAAATTGCCCCAAATGTGGAAATTTATAAAAATTGGGGGTAATGGATGTGCTATGGATGGGGATGTGCTAAGTGAGGGAAACGAATATGAAAGTTGGAGAAAAAGAATGCATCGAGGAGCCTTTCTTCTATTTTTTGATGAATTAGTAGAGCTGATCAAGTGATATAATAATTATTTACATAAGGTGAGTTATGATATAATCTATAATATTTACCTTTCTGAATAGACTTTTGTGATTAAAATTCAACAAAAGTTAAATATATAAATATAAGATTAGTTTAGACTTTAGGAGATTTTAGTATATTTGTAAAGGGCCTAATTGTCCCATCAGCTGTTTAGTTGCCATTTCTCACTTTTTAGGGGTAACCATTATATTTTTCATTTATTTATTTATTTTTATTTTAATGAATTATTTTTATTAGAAGTAAGTTTTTTAACGAATTTAACTCTATTTAAGAAGATTTCATGCATCCCCTACAGATATAATGCTCACTCTTTTTAAGTCTTATTGTTTGAATTTTTATGGTTGTGAGTTGCGGTTTGATTTTCTGTCATGTTATTTTAAAGTTTTAATTTAAACTCTTAAATTCGTCACTAACTATTTTTTTATTTTTTAAAAATAGAAGTCAAAAGACCTTAAAAAAGTAATAGATTTATCTTTCATTTTCAGATGGCATCAGCAAGGAGAAAGACATCAGGCAGAGTTCCTTAATTATGACTTTACAGAAATAGAGGACAAAGGACAAATGAAACCTCAATGTGTCGTCTGTATGAAGGTTCTGACTGCTGAGTCTTTCATAAATAATCAACTGAAGAAACACTTGGACAAGGTTCATTCACATCTGTCTTGCAAACCACGGGAATGCTTTGAGAATCTGGAAAAAACAGTCAAAAGACAGAGATTGAAAAATAACAAGAGTGCAACGTTTGACCAACGTTCAGCAGCAATAGCTAGTTTTGAAGTGGCATGGTTGGTTATTCGAAATAACAAACCACATACTCTTGGTGAAGACTTAATCAAAACGGCGGCTGTGAAAATGGCAGAAATAATGTGTGGGCAGAAAGTAGATAAACAATTGAATACAGTGCCTTTGTCTGCAAGAGTTATTAAAGAAGGAATTTACATCTTGGTAGAAAATGTGAGAGAACAAGTGATTTCTCCAGTAAAAAAGAGTAAAGAGTTTGCCATTCAACTTGATGAGATTACAGATATCAGTAGCAATTCGCAGCTGATGGTATACGTTCGATACAGGGGTTCTGATGAAATTGACGAAGAAATGTTGCTATGTTCTCCTCTTTAGTTGAGAACTCGTGGCATTGAAGTGTTCAATAAGGTTGATGCATACTTCAAAAAACAAAGTGTTGATTTAAAGTGGGAAGATTGTATTGCAGTATCAGTTGATGGAGCTCCTGCCATGCTTGGTCACGTCACTGGTTTTGTGGCTTTGGCCAAACAACAGAATCCAAATATTCAGGTCATCCATTGTATGATACATCGCCAGGCATTAGTTGTGAAGGATTTGGAACCAGAAGTGGAAGCTATGTTGAATGATGTAATTGAGATTGTCAATGTTGTAAAAGGGCATGCACTAAACACGAGGATGTTTCGTGATTTATGTGAGGATGGAGAGGCTGAATATTCAACCCTTCTTTTCCATACGGAAGTGAGGTGGCTTTCAAGTGAAAATGTCCTGAATAGTGTGTGGGCTCTTAAAAACGAACTTGAAATATTTCTGACTGATCAAAAATACACACTTGCAGAGAAGTTCAGAAAATCAACCTGGTTAGCTCTTCTTGCATACTTAGCTGACATCTTTGGGCATGTAAATGCGCTGAAAAAGGAATTGCAAGAAAAGAAAATCAATCTCATCTTAGCAAGGCAAAGTATTTCAGCCTTTGTATCAAAGCTTCAGTATTGGAACCAAAAAGTAAATGCAAAAAAGATGGCTGTCTTTCCAAACCTGGCAGAGTTTTTGGAAGAATGTGAAGACTGCAGTCTTAGTGACATGAAGGAATCAGTCACAAGGCACCTGACCAAACTTAGGAATAGGTTCTGTGACTACTTTCCAGAGCTTGATTCACATACTGTCAGCTGGGTTGTAAATCCATTCAAATGTGAACTGGCTGATTTACCTGAAGAGCCTGAAGGATTGGCAGAAGAGCTTATTGAACTGCGTTCCAACAGTGAGACAAGCATGGAATTTAAGACCAAAGATGACCTCTCAAGTTTTTGGATGTCAAAACCTGCACATTTGGAAGCAGCTAAAATGCTGCTACTTTTTACAACAACCTACCTTTGCGAACAAGGTTTATCTACCCTTGTAAATCTAAAAACAAAATACAGAAACCGGTTGGATCCTGAAGACAGCATCAAAGTAGCAGTGACATCAAAAATTCCTGATATTGAAATTGTCGTATCAAAGATGAAACAGTATCATTTTTCCAAAGCCTGATGGAGCTGATATATTAAAGTTTTCAATAATTTTTTTATTAGATTTATTTGTGTACCATTCTCATGCCAGAAAAGGTAAACATTTTTTCCCCATAATAGTGGATTCAATAAGATCTTCCTATTTTGTTTTTGTACGAATTTTAAATACTAGGGGCGGTCAATAAGTTTTGCGAATCGGTAGGGAAAAACAGAGGAAGGGGGATAGCTGTTTGTGGGGGTGTTAGGACAAGTTATGACGAGTCAGGACGTGCAGCCGCACGCTCCTGCCTCGTCTATTTAAGAAGCAGTAGCTGATCGCAGATCGTCACTCACAAATATTTCAACAATGGAGAAGTTTGAGCACCGCGCAGTCATCAAACTTTTGACCAAGGAAGGCAAGAATGCAAAAGAGATCCATGAACACATGGTTGCAGTGTACACCGACACCGCCTCTTCCTATGCAACCATTGCTCGCTGGAATAGGGAGTTCCGCCATGGTCGTGAGTCCCTTGAAGATAACCCCCATCCAGGACGCCCGTCAGACGTGACCAACCAGGACAATGTGGCCCGTGTGAGAACTTGGAATATCACATGGAAGTGTTATCAACATCATCCACGACAATTTAGCCATGACCACGGTCTCTGCCCGTTGGGTCCCTAGAAACCTCACGCCCCATGATCGACTTCAACGTCGTCAAAGTCCACAAGACCAGAGTTGCACAAGCTGCCCTGCGCGAGTGCGGATTTGAGGAGCTCAACCATCCCCCATAAAGTCCAGATCTGGTCCCTAGCGACTACTTTTTATTCCGCCAGCTCAAGGCTGCCCTGCGTGCATGCCGGTTTGGGGACGATGAAGATGTCCAGCTCTCCGTCCAGGAGTGGATTGAAGAGCAGTCGGGAGATTTCTGGTTGTCGGGAATTCGAAGCCTCAGGGACAAGTGGCGCAAGTGCATTGAAGTCGAAGGTAGTTATATTGAAAAATAATAAAACACTTTTTCTCGTATCTCGTTTCTTTATATCCGAATTGCAAAACTTATTGACAGCTCCTCGTATATGATAGTGACATAGTCAATAATTTTGCTTGTGTGCCATGTAATGCTAAAAAGTGACTGTTTTATTTCTGTTTATAAATATATAATTTCTTACAATTTTTCTTGTGTGCTATTTCCATGCCAAAAAGACGGACTTTTATTTCCTAATGATAGATGAAATAAAAAATCAAACATTATCCCAATATAATTTTTTTTGTCTTTATTATCCATGAATTTTAGAAGTAAATTGGCTTGTCCCCACATAGTAATTCAAAGTCGGGTTAAATTCATTTTACTACAAATTCTTTTGGGATAACACCCAAAAATGTTACCCGACCCCTGGTCTAGCCTAACATACTATATGCTATCGTAGCATAGCATTTTATAGCCTAAATTTGCATAGTATATCTTACCCTTGTACATTATATCTTAGCATAGCATACCCTATAATAACCTAGCATAGTACAGCCTATTCTAGGCTTGCCTAGCACATTATAGCATATTATAGTCTAGTCTAGCAGCGTATCGGCCAAATAGTTATGATGTTATTGCCAAAACAAAATAATTCGCGGGCTAACTTAGGGAAACCTTTGGCAATTACATCATTCGAAACAGAATGTAAAACAACATAAGCGTTTCAAATTTCGCGAGAATCGGCCGAATAGTTATGCTGTTATTGCTAAAACAAAATAATTCCCGAGCTAACCTTGGAAGGACTTTGGTAATTATATCATTCGAAAGAGAATGTAAAACAACAAAGGGTTTTAAATTCAGTTAGAATCAGACGAATAGTTATGATGTTATTGCCAAAACAAAATAATTCCCGGGTTAACCTAGGGAAGACTTTGGCAATTATAGCATTCGAAAGAGAATGTAAAACAAAATAAGAGTTTCAAATTTCGTTAGAATCGGCCGAATAGTTATAATATTATTACAAAAACAAACAAAAAGCAAAACGGGGACCGACCGATATAGTGAGATGTAGAGTCGCTCACAACCTGACTTACACGCGACTAAAAATAGGAAAAAGAAAATAGTAATCTGGTAAAAAGTCCAAATTGTAGAAATCTCTCATAACCTGACCACTGATTACTTTCTTTGATAAATAATAAGTGTAATTTCCGTTATTCGCATTAGCAAACAAAGAAGCCGATGAGATAAAGCAAAAGTCGAAAATTTTAATCAAATCTCTGATTTTATTGGATTAAGTGAGTCAAGAGCTGAAAAAGACCATTTGTCCCAAATTAGGTCAATTCTCTTTAGCCTATTTTTACCTCGAATAATTGCCCTTCGAAACTAATTACCATGGTTACTTTAAACCAGCTCGCTGGAAAGATAATTCCAGGAGTTTACGAATTTGTATATGAAAGGAAAAGTTTACTACACCCAGAGGTCGTGTATTCAAATCAGAGGAGAATGCTATCACTGTCTTGATGGGCTGAAACAGGAAAGTATTTCTTTATTTTAAGAGTATCATCACACGGAGGTGAAAGAGAAGAGGGGGTGTTATTGTAACCGAGATGAAAAGCCTGGCGATGATGGTTTGATTAGCAGTAACTGAAAGACAAGGCCAAAATAATGCGTATTCAACTTTGATCTGAAAGCGAAATGGTTTCGATTCTGGTCCTGTGCGAGAAGGAGGAAATCCACGTGAAATCTAGCATTTCGATTGAGCCGGAGACGTTTGCGTATAGCTTTTCTTTATCTTTCTGTTTTCCGAAATGAAGTTTCGGATTGCATTTGTCACCAACAAAAAAAAAGGCTTAGGGCGAGAAATATTTGTTCCCTAACAATTTACCAATACAATAAACTTTTAAACGACGGGATCATTCCAAATAATTTTAAATTAGGTAAGAAAACACCCATTGTAGCAGAATGAGGTCAAATAGCGGCCACACGCCCTTCTGTACCCACCTGGATCCGGAGATCACCGCATGGAACTGGTGAAAGCATGGGAACCTAGGCAAGGAGGTGGCCGACGCTTTTATAACTCGCCCCAGCTGAATTTGCCTAGGAACAGATGTCCCCCCCACCCACCCACCCACACACACGGCCACCTCTCCGCGAGCATTCAGGTTTTCCGCTCGAAGGTTGGAATCCGTTGGACTTTACAATGATCGTTATCAAGATTCCCACTTCCTCCGAAGGAATCGCCGACTTGTCCCAAGATCGCGCGCGCGTTTGGAGCCTCCTCATTAGGCGCCTATATAACTCTTCGACGGAGTTTAGAGAGCAGCACTTAGACTTCCACCTACTTCGACGAACGAGCTAAAAGACGCTCCTCCCCCCCCTATCCCAGCGGCGATTTCGATTCAAGTGAAGGCTAAATCGATCAGTGAACTCTGCCTTAGTCAATCGGCAAGCTTAGACATCAGTGAGTTCTTCCCTAGTCAATCGGCTAAGACTGACAAGGATTCCCAATTCCAAAGGCGACAAATGCTCCCTCGTATGAAGCATGAGGTAAACCAACTTCTTCCGTCGCATTCCCCCTACCTCAGATGGCCCCCTTTCGGCAACGAGCACATAAGGTATTCGTAACCGTTGCCACCTGCAAATTGATCTTAAATCTGGCTTATCCAATTGCTCCGTTATTTGAGTGAACGCTCTAGTTTAAAATCCCCCTTTAAATCACCAACTGTATCTGACCTCTGTAATCCCTTAATTAACCTACCTGATCGCGTCTAGATCTTTAACCCCGTCTGGGCGACTATTCCATTTAAACCCAATTTCTATGTAAATATATATATATACCCTTTTGTTGTTAGTAAAGTTATATTTTCGTCATTGTCTTTCTTTTACAACCCCAGCGCGTACCAGCTACCTGTTAATCTTTGGCCAACTTGCACTCAGAAATATTTGTTTAAGAGGACCCCGCAAAGTAAGAATAAACCATCCCCCCTGGACTCCTAACAATTTCCCTTTTCACTATCGGTCTTCAACCCACTTTGGGCCACCTACGTTTATATAAATATATAGTCTGGCCATTCCACGACACCCATATTTAGAGAGAGAGAGACAAGAAAGACCCACTGAACTTTGTGCCGATTAGCTTTGCGTCATTTGATGAAAAACTAAAGAAGGCCTCCTTAAGTGCAGCGATCTGGCGGCAGCCGACGAGGTTGTAATCGCTTCAACAAACAATAAATATAAATATAACAAATAGCTATATATGAACACAACAAAAACTACATTAAAAATAACAATTAAGAGGCAATCTTAAGTGCTGCAGGGAAAGCATGCCTCCCTCAAGGACTCAAGCGAGAGAGCGATATTGTTGGTATCGCCTTCCACTATGTAATGGGGCTTGTCTCCACTGGTTAATAAAGAATTTCAGGGTAGGTGACCTAATCCGATTTTATGTTGAGGAAAAGTTAATTGCTCTCTCAAAGAGGCTTTGAGACGAGGTGAGTCCAAAATTCTCCCAGTGGTTGTTAGTTAGTGAAATATTTGAAAATGAAGTATTAAAGTTTGATCAATTTTGTATAATGGTTTGAAGTTGAAGAGAGGCTGTACACTGTCGTTTGAAAGGGGCTTGATTTATCAGTACGTGCAAGGAAACCAACGTTTCCTCCGCATAATTTCTGAGAGTCATGGTTAAACAATGAGAGAATAAAGAAGCTAAGCAATTACAATAGTCCAGTAAAGAGCATAAATTAATTTGTTAATTCACGAACACTGTGAAAAATATATTTAAGAGGATGGAAGTTAATTTGAAGAGATGATCTCTTGAAAGATTGTCCAAGCCAAAAAAACACACGAGCCGAGCACCTGCTTCTATTGGTGGCTGTTTTAAATCTTTCTTTTAAAATTTGGAACTGATGACCACCAGAGTGGGTGGTCATCGTCAAAGGACCTTCCCTCCTGAACCCATGCTTCAAAAATATACCTACCCAACTCCACTAAACCAAAGTATGGGGGCGGGAGGCATGACCTCATTAAAAGTATCTACAAGGGTAAGCTGAAACGAGAAAGTGCAGGGCGCAATGACCAAAACTCTCGTATTTCAACAACGGAACTTTAAACATTGACCGAAGGTTCTTACACAGAAAGAGGCTACCAAGACACGTGAAAAGAGACGGACAAAGAATAGTAGTCAGTAGACAGACGAAAGGATAATAAAATCCCAATCTTGAAAAGGTTTGAAGCTTAAAATTACCTCAATCTACCCTTTTTGTATTTTTGAAAATTAAATTGAAGATTGAGGAAATGGATTGAAGCTAAAAAAAAACCTTGGGGGATATTTTTTAAAATTTTAACTTAAATAACACATAGCTAACCAGGCAATGGCTTCGCCACAGGGCGGAAGCTTGCGCTTCGCTACTAAGATTAAAATTTAAAATCTAAAAAAAAGCAGCCATGGTTAAATTTTTAGAAATTTTCTGAACTTCGCCAATTATAATAATTTTAAAAAAGAACTCTAAACTAAATTTACCCCCTTTCAAAATATCACGTTGCTAAAATATAGTTATAGAAGAAGATATATAAAAATGAATTTTCTGAACTTCACCATTTGTAATTCTTTGGGTTTTAAAAAATTCACAAAATTTCGATACTTATAAAAACATAAGTCATAACCAAACTAAGATGAAATTATCATTCGAATACTCAAAAAAATTCCCTTCTTAAATTATAGAGTTAGTGATGACGAGCATGGGAATGATCTATGCCAAAAAGCACAGTTTGAAGGCAACAAAGAATATTGAAAGTAATCGTGGCGCGATCTTTCATAGAGTAGCGAGGAATATCCATTTCACCCAATGTATTCGGGTCGGAGAAGTTAGCTTAAAGTATGTATGATACGCTAACACAAGATTAACGAATCTTCAAAATTTAAATATAATTAATTGCTCTATTAGTCGTCGAATTCGCATGTTTCCTCTACCATAGGTCCCGTAATTGAGTATCTTTCAGTTGATTTGACTTTGCAAACTTATTCGAATTTCAATGCCACCTTTTGAATAGGTATTAAAATGGGCTCAAATTTGATCATCTTTCAATGCTCTCGTTGCTTTTCGCTCCTCCTCCACCTTCCTCAACCTTTTTATCTCCCTCTTTTTCCCTCGTTATGTACGTCTATTGTACGAAGCCGTCAAGAATTTCCGTTCAAAAAACGGTGTTAAGTGAGAGCAGCAAGGCAGTGTTTTCAGAAAATTATGATGTCATTGACATTATAGAATTCTTGCTAAATACTAAGAACAGACTTCCCAGCTGAATATAAACTTCCCGGTTAGGCAACATTTAAAAATAGTAAAGACAATAAATGAGAAGTCGTACTATTTTTCATCAGAGAAAGTCAAAGCCCTATTTCACTGCCCAAACCCCAAATTATGAACGTTTATATAGCTTACATTCACTTAAAAAACAACAACAAGGAACAAAAATTACCCTTGCATTAATATACAGAGATCCATAAATGTCAATGCAAACTGTACAAGAGATTTACAAGGAGTTATAAGGGAAGAAAGTACCCTAGGAGACCTTACGGTCCATTCAAAAAGGGTACCTTTGGACTAGCAATCGAGTAGGCACATGTCTGCTCAATTGTTTTGAGTCCCTAAATGGCCACTTTTCAAGACTTTGTCTAGTCTTGACTTGAACTGGTCAACAGATTCACTGTTGACAACTTCCACTGGAAGTGCGTTCCACTTACCGCAAATACTGTAGGTGAAAAAATTTCTACACAGATTGCGGTTGTAACGCTTCAGTTCAAGTTTGAAGCCGTGATTGCGCGTTCTGTTCTCATTGAGTGTGAAAATATCCCGGTAGTCAACATTGTCGAACCCTCGAAGTATTTTGAAAACTTCGATGAGCTGACCACGCAGTCTGCGGGTTTCCAGCGAGAACAGATCTAATTCCCTTAGTCTATCCTCATAACTTTTATGTTGGATAGAGGGAATCAGTTTGGTTGCCCTAGCTTGTACGCGTTCCAACCTTGCGATGTCCTTTCGAAACGAAGGACTCCAAAATTGTACGGCATATTCCAGGTGCCGCCTAACATCCTTTGGGTTTTCTTCTCTGCCTTGATGCACTGTTTCGAGAACTTGAGGTCGCTAGTCATAGTAACACCCAAGTCCTTCTCAGTGTCACTCGATTCAAGGGCAGTTCCCTCAAGGAAGTACTGAGATTTGGGGTTTCTGTGGCCGATATGCATTACTTTGCATTTGTTCACGTTGAAAGGCATTTGCCAGGTGTCCGACCACTCCCCAATCCTTTGAAGGTCCTCTTGGAGGCTGGCAGTGTTCCCCTCCTTTGCCACATTGATACCAAGCTTGGTGTCGTCGGCAAATTTGGAGATTTTGGCAACCATGTCTCCGTCCATGTCGTTGACATAGATAATAAATAGTAGTGGTCCCACGACGGAACCTTGAGGGACACCGCTAGATACGGGCGCCCATTCAGAGGCCTGACGATTCACCACTACGCGTTGACGTCTGTCACTTAGCCAGCTCTCTATCCAACCTGCTACCTTGCCGCCTATGCCCTGCGCACGCACTTTCCGGAGAAGGCGGTGGTGTGGTACCTTATCAAAGTCCTTTTGGAAGTCAAGGTACACAACATCCACCGCCTTGTCTAGACCATGCTCACTGAATACGAAGTGGAAGAATTCCACAAGGTTCGTCAGGCATGACCGTTGCCTTTGAGGGGCCGTGCTGGGAACTCTTCAGTAGAAGGTTTGACTCTAAATAAGATGTTATCTTGTCCACTATCATGCTTTCCATGAGTTTACCGACTATCGAAGTCAAACTGATGGGTCGGTAGTTTGACGGATGGCTGGGATCTCCTTTCTTGAAAATCGGAGTCACATCCGCCTCACGCCAGTCTCTAGGAACGCATTCGGTCCGGATTGACATGTTAAAGATAGCGCACAGATGTCGTGATACTTCATCGCACACTTCCTTCAACACCTTGGATAGAAACCCGTCCGGTCCGGGGGACTTATTCGTCTTTAGGTCAGCGATCTTTTTCTTTATTTCTCCTTCGGTGAAGTCAATTACCTCCAGCTTTTCCCCCGAGTAGGAATCCGTGGGCTGGGGGATGGGACCACACTCTTTAGTAAACACTGAGGAGAAGTAGTCATTGAGCAGGTTAGCATTTTCTGCATCTGACTGAGTTAATGCATCCTCCTCGTCCACTAAGGGCCCAATCCTACGATGGATTGGTTTACGGCTATTTACATAGCCGAAGAACTCCTTGGGATTCTCCTTGCAGAGTCTTGCCACTCGGAGTTCTTCAGACCGCTAAGCCGCCCTTATGCTGAACTTCACTCTCCTGGCTAGCCTCCGGTACTCGTCAAAGGCACCCGAGATCTTCGATCGCCGGTACGCATTTCTCTTCTCCCTAAGCAGTTGGCCGAATTCTCGATTAAACCACTTTGGTTGAACAGAAGAACGACGGAGGCATTTCAGAGGGATGCAACTTGATTGAAAACTCATGAACTTATTTTTGAAATTGTTCCACGAATCCTCAACATCTTAGCATACCGCTAGCCTTACATCAGTCAGAACAGCACGAAGGCTCGCAAAGTCTGCTCTTCTCAAGTTAAGTTTCCTTGATTGACTGGCCACAGACCTTAACTTCGGGATTTTGACGTTAAATCTAATTAGCTGGTGATCACTGCTACCGAGCTCTTCGCCTACAGAGAGATCCTCAACGATATCATCCTCAGAGGTGAAGACCAAGTCGAGGATATTGTCTCCTCTCTTCGGTTCTCTGACTCATTGAGTGAGGACCTCGTTGTTGGCGAACTCCAGGAGTAGCGCGCTCTCGCCACAGGCTGCTCTGGTTTCCCAGTCAACTTGTCTGTTGAAGTCGCCCATAAAGATGGACACTCTGCCTTGAACTTGCTTACCCAGCAGCTAGTACGGTTCCCTGTCCTTCTCAACGGATTGGGAAGCGGGGATGTAAAGCAGCAGGATCCTGTATCTGACAGGACCTATCTCTAGGTCAACGCCTAGAAGCTCGTGTTCGGATATAATGTTGGAGTTCGTAGATTTGATTGTATCCTAGACATACAACATTACACCGCCACCCTCTCTTTCTGGCCTATCTTTGTGGAAGAGTTTGTAGCTAGGAACCGTGAATTCACCTTCAAAGTCTCGGTTTGAGGTTTTTATCCACGATTCTGTTATGGCTACCATTTCGGGTTCTTCCGTCGCTACGAGGTCACGGAGCTCAGGAAACTTGTTCCTGATGGACCTTGCATTGAACAAAAGAACTTCCAGGGAGTCCCCTAATGTAGGACTCCCTATACTCTTCCGTTTCCTGGCTTCTTGGTTGTCGCGGTGGCACCATTTTTGACAGCCTCCGAGAAGGTTGTTTGGGGAGTGACTCGGGCGTACTGGCGTACGTCCGCCTTCCCAATACGCCGGACACTCCTTTGGGTGCGCTCCACGACATCCTGGATGAGGTTGGTTAGGAAAGCCTTGCCCTTAAAGTAGAAGTGCACCCCATCCCTTTGGTAGAGGTCTTTTCTAACATAGAATACGGTGTAGGGTTCGACAAAAAAGACCCCCTACGCCGTACAGAGGTCTGCAAGGCGCCGGTTTAGCGACATTTTCCTCACGTGGGCATTTCGGCTAGGACCCCACCTCGGGAGCATCCCCACCATGACGCGTCTACGGGTTTTCAATCCACAGTCGTCGACAGCGCCCATAACCGTCTTCATAATCTCGCCTGTAGGGCCTACCCTACCTCCTCTGAGGTAGAGCTCGTTTCCACTTACTATAAGGGCAACGACTGAAGTCTCAGAAATCTGAGACTTCTCGGCCTCAGCTCTTATCTGCGGAGAAGAGAGATTCCTCTCTCTTCTCCGTCATGGTCTTTTCAGTCTTTTTTTTCCTTCTTCTTCTTCTTCTCTCTCATCTTTTCCCCGTTGTCATCCTTTTCAATAACTTTTACCTTTTGTTCTTCTATTTCTCTCTCTTCCTCTTTCTTCTTTCCCTTTTTCGTCTTTCTTTTCTTTTATTTTTTCCTTTTGGCGTTTCTGCCACATTCGGGCCCGGCCTTTCTGTAGAGGTGGTGTTTGCCACAGGACTCGAGAGCTCGTTTAACTTCTCTTCGAGCCTGCGGATCTGGTGGGAGTGCTCCTCCTTGAGCCTCTCGATTTTCTTTTCGAGGTCTGTCGTCTTTTCCCTGTAGTAGGCCACTACTTCTTCCACTTCCTTCTTTAAGGTGCAGGTGGTGCATACACTGCCTGGGTGGCATTTCGCATAGCAGCCTTCCGGGAAGTCAACGCACCACTTGTCCTTCTTACATGTGGCACACGTAAATTTTAGCGCTGCTGGACCTTTCTTGCCTGCCATTTTGAAGACACTATATTTCTTATGCTTGTGACCAATCAATATGTAAAAAGGGGGGTTCGTTGAGTTCTTCCCGCGTGAGTCGCTCCCGCCTATTGTTCGGGGTCGTTTCGGAGTCTTCCAGAAGGCACGCTCCATGTGCTGCTGTTCGTCCGACCAAGTCGTCAAGCCTCGGCGTGCCGTGGCTCCCAACCAAGCAGCACAGACGGTCCCCGAAGGGGCCATCGATTTGTCACCAGGTGAACAACAACGAAGCACGCCCCTTACTAAACTCCTACTAGTTTCCTTCACAACGGCCAGGATCTCGGAGTAGCGTTCAATGGATATCCCGCCACACCAAGGAACTCGACCCAAGGCTTTTTATTGGCCTCGCAACCAACATGGGAACAAAGGGCCGTCACCTCGGACCAATGCTACCAGAAGCACCCGTCAACGGGCACTGGGAACGGTCAATAATTACGCGCCAGGGAAGGGGTTAACGGGGCACTACCCTCATCTCATTCATCGTACCCCAACGCCTAGGACACCTCTAGTCCTAGTCTCTCGCAACCAGTGAGCGTCGATTGGCGTTGTTTATAGAGGTTCCAAAGCCTCTCTTCTGACGCGTGAGGTAGCTGCCAGGTCCTTATATGTAGATAGAGGGAAAAAAGGGAAAGAGTGACATGATAGAAGTAGGCCTTTTTTTCTTTTTTTCTTTTTGTATAAGTGAGAGATAGGATAAAAGTAAAAAAAAGAGAAGGATAGAGTAGAAAAAGGAAAGAATGACGCACTTAGTCTGGAACCGCGTTTCCGACCAAATTGACAAGGGAAGCCCTGCTAGGGGTACCCAGAAGAGGTACCCCCGCCGACATAGCTCGAAAAGTCAAAGGGGCGTCACCTCTCCCTCTATTTTCTTAGAGAAATAAGTAACACTCGAGATATCGTAATTTTTGGTGATTTCAACTTAACCGTATCTTAATGGGGCAATACGTTGTCTTCACATTCTGGAGATTAATTTTCTGCAAGTTGCAAGAAAGTTCTCTCTTTCAATTTGTTCTTTCTCTAACTCGTGGAAATAATAGCGATCATCAACAAATAACTTTCTGTATTAATTTTAAAAACAGTAAACCAAGCAAAAGCTATGAGAAAATTCTTAATTTTAAAAAGGGCAAATTTTCGCAAACTTAGAATATTTATCAAACCGGACTAGAGCTTTCTGACTAAGATTACCAATATAAACCCTTTCTGTGAACTATTCACCGATATTTACCTAAATTCAGGGCAAACATGTATACTATTGAGAAAGAAACATCCAGTACATAATGATAAACTCAATTGGCAGACCAATGATATCACGACAAATTTAAACACACAAATAATGTGGATAAACAAAAGAATTTCATAAGCCTTCGGTGCAGAGCCAAAAAACTTAATCGAGAAGAGTAAAAAAGGCCAGAGGGATACATATAACAATCAAAGCAAAACAAACCTTGAATAATTCTATAGTTATATCAGAAATAAAACAGTAGAAACATCAACTATTAAACCATTAGTGGACGAGAAAGAAGATTTTATAAGATGAGTAATAAACACCTTTAATACATTTTTGCATTAGTATTCACCACAGATGATCTACGGAGTATCTCTTCGCCAAGCCATAGAGATGATTCAGCTGCTCTACAACATATCATCGTAAGCAAAAACGATGTGCTAAATATTTTGGGCGAACTTAACCTAAACAAAGCAGAAAGGCCGGAAACTATTTCATCAGGAGTTTTAAAAGAAGCTAAAAATAACCTTTCCAAAGCACTTGCATTGCATTTCAATAAATCCTTGAATATGGACACTATCCCAGAGAAGTGGAAGCTCACTAATGTAACACCAATATTTGAAAAGGATATCAAATCTATACCTGGAAACCATTACCCAATTAACTTAAGTTAGTTATGTGCGAAATTCTTGAAATGCTCATAAGTATCTGAATCGTGGACTATTTGGAGGCAAAGCATACATAAAGACATCCAGCACGGCTTCCGGAACAAACGATCTTGCCTCTAGAACCTTTTAGACTTCCACGATATTCTTAATCTATACGATGAGAGTATACCTTGACTTACAGAAGTCCCTCGACAAAGTTCCTCACAAACGGCTAATGATAAAATTACAATCGTACGGAACATTTCAAGATGCATTGAGAATTGGCTCAGGAAAAGAGTTAGTAAGTAGTAATAAATGGAAAGGGGTCAAAATGGCTCAATGTAACAAATGGGGTTGCACATGGTTAAGCTTTATGGCCTGTCCTCTTTCTAATCTACATTAACGACATTGATGAAGGTTTGACATGCCAATCTCAAAGTACACGGAAGATATAAAAATCACCAATGCTGTAAATTCACGTAAAAAGTAGAAGATATACAATATAATTTAGACAAGATATAACGTTAGGCTAACACTTGCCAAATGTGCTTCAAGGTAGATAATTGCAAAGTGCTCTATATAGGAAATCTAAATGAAAAAGCATCTTACGCAATGAATAAAACAGTATTGAAAAGGGTAGACAAAGAAACAGGTTAAGAGTAACAGTATGGAATAACCTAAAAAACAGTCAACATAGCAGGGAAGTTAGAAAAAACAAAATAATGGGCCTCATAGAAAAGCCATACCTACTCACTATAAATCTTTAGTCCGTTCTCTTCCGGAACACCTTATTCAAACCTAGTGCCCTTTACTACTAAAATACAAGCCATACGAGGACCGTCTTAGGAATAAAATATTTTCCCATCAACCCACCGTAGACTAAGAGGTGACCTAATTCAACTATTTAGAATCGTCAAAGACATAGTTAATATGAACTGGAACAAGTACTTTGGGAGCAGAGGCGTGGTGACAAATAGTCAAAGGTGGGACCCTCCAGAGTGGCATCCTAGGCAGAATCATAGACGCCAACGGCTCGAGAGATAATACCACACTCTCGAGTTACCTAGCATCTCTTGGCGTCATAGGCACCGTCGATATCAGCTGTGGATGTAGAGACGTTGGCACTGAGTGAGTCAACGGGCTCGCGCTTACAGGCACATAATGCACTGTTAACATTACAAAGTGAGTGGCGGCTCCATAGCACTGACAAGTAGGCCCACAATGAGGGACGTGCAGAAGACAGCGGTCGCCAAGCGGAGACCGGTGTGGTGTATCGAGTCCACCTTTCGCAATTCACGCTTGAATGCGATTGCATAGAACTTTTATCCGTAGTCAAGTCTCAAACGAACACAGGAAGAATGGTCATGGCGCGTGTACAATAGACCCTAAGGCTGAGAATATGAGTTTGCCAGATGAGGCATTTGTCAAGAGTAAGACCAAGGAAACGATGAGAATCTACCACTTATCCCGCTTAGAAACAAGTCCATGTCGGCATGGAGCCGAGAGGCCGGCAGAAGTGCACCACTTAGTCTTGTTCAAGGAAAATAGAAACCTGTGCGTTTGTGCAAAGCAAGAGATACAGTTCAATGCCTGTTAGAATCGGCGCTCGAGTTGGAATCTGGATCTCACCGGAAGAGATCGAAAGGTTGTCTACTCAGAGCGTAGCGAGAGGAGCATCATCGTGCAGCACCAAGGTGATACCTTTGATACTCAAGGCAAAGAGTGTCACTGAGGAAACTTTCCTACGCGGGATTCTCTTCCTGCTTAATTGGGCCGCAAAAACTCAGAATAATGATTGTAAGGAATCCCCTCGCCCACATCGTGTGGAGATTCTCCATGATACCGTTTCGATATGCGGTATCATAGGCCTTTTCCAGATCGAAAACACCGTAGCGTAGTGCTGTCTATGGGAGAAGGTCTCTCAGACGGCCTTTTATAGTCGAAGCAGCGCATCAGAAGTAGAGTGAAACATGTGGGGGCAATACAGTGCACAAGAAAAGTGGCCTCCGCTGTCGTGGAAAAAGACAAATCTAACATTTACCCATATCTCAATCAACTTGAACACGCAGGAGATTAGAGAGATTTGCTGGAAACCGGCACGTGTAGAGTGATCTCTCTTCGGTTTGCGAAAAGCGAGCACAGTAACCATTCTCGAGAAGTCTGGAAGGATATCCTCTTTAGAGATCAGGTTAAGCAAATCTAACAGAAAGGCCATGCCTTGCACGCCTATGTGGCAAATCATGGCATATATGTCATCATCCGGACAAAGGGTGGTGACCGCGCACGAAGCGAGAGTGGACCGCATCTTCCTAAGTGTAAAGCTCTCGTTTAAAGGGTTTCTCCGCCTCTGAAGGTAAAGTCCGTTTGGCGGCATTCAGCGACTTATTTTTTTTTAGGAGCCCATCTGGCAAAGGCCTACTTGGGAAAGAAGTCGCAGTACTCACCACAGCTTAGTACTAGGCTATATTAAAAAAACAAATAACATTATAAATAACTAATAACGATAAAAAAGGACCAAAAGCTAAAAAAGAAAACAAAGCAAAAAGATAACGAGGAAGAAGGCTACGGCGCCGGGGGCAGGCCCGCTTTTCCCCGGCGCAGGAACATGCAACCTACAACAAACAGTCAAATAAAGTGGAGAAGCCCAGTCTTCTCCAAAACGTCGTATATTTCGCAAGGCTATGTGCACAAACGAGTGCCAAGTACAAGGGACAAGCGGTAGCGACCCCGCTCTTCCCGGTACGGAGACAGGTAAAGTGGGAAGATCACTCAAACTGAAACATTCAACAAGAATGTGCCGAACAATCTGGGAGACAACGCAGTCGTAAAAATAAGGCGCAGAGGAGCGCTCCATTAAAGAGGGTGCGTTCCGTGATTGTGTCCAATTCGGAGGCAAGAGAGAGCAGCCTGAAGCCGTCGAGGCATTGGGGAGTAGGTACATAGTAACAGTTGCGGGGCAATGACACGTAAATTTAAGTCTTCTTTGACCGTCTCCCATCTTCTTTGCCAAGCAAGGCGGAGAGGTGCCCATATTCCTGGCATGTAATCTGTGTGAGGAATAGCGAAAAACTAGTCTAGTCACCCATTCCTCGCGGATTATTTTGTGCCCTCATTGCCGTGTTCATTTCCCGAAAGTTCTAGATGCCCAGGAACCCAGCAAAAAATAATCTCGACATCCGCCCGGTTCACCCAGACCGTGGCGTCACAGATATTGCGAACAGGAGATGCGAAAATACCAATGCCCAAAGAGCACTCAGGGCGCTTCGTGAGTCGCTATAAAACACAATCCGGTCTCGTAACCGGGCATGTCGTGTTATCTCTCGTACCGAGCGGTGTAATACAACTAGCTCGGGCGTTAAAACACACGCAGCGCCTGGCAGAGCCCCGCTGATGTCAAAAAGGGAATACGGCGTTGAAAGCGACCCCCTTTTGGCACTTAGAACCATCCGTATACACTACCATGGTTCCTGCAAGACATGAAGTTTGCTCTAAAAAGGCCGAACCAATATTCTAGGCACTGTAAAAGCTTTGGGAGCAAAAGCCTGGCGACGAATAGTCAAAGGTGGTGTCCTAGGCAGAGCCTGGAGCGCCACCGGCCTGAGAACTATACCGAGCTCAGGAAGAAATTTCCTAGCCCTAAGCCCAAATGGCTTTGGGTATGAAGGGCATCTCTTTGCGGCATAGCCCCGACGAAATCAGCTGTGAATGCAGTGAGAGCAGTTGGCGACTGTTGGTGTCGGGCTCTCGCCTACAGGCAAATAATTAACTGTGCATAGCGCAGAGCCAGTGGCATCTAAACAACATCAACAAGTAGGCTCTCAATGGAGGACATGCAGAAGGCAGCGGTCGCGAGGAGAAGGCCGGTGTGATGTATTGAGTCCACCTTCCACAATACACGCTCGGCTGCGGATACATAAAACTCGCATCCGTAGGCAGTAGCCCTATCAGTGACTCAGGCGCTGAACGCCACGGAACGAAGAATATCAATGGCGCGAGACCCTAATGCTGGGAATATTAACCTAGCATTTGAAGCGTAGGTCAAATACAAGACTAAGGAAATGGTGCGATTCCATCACGTCCGGGAACACGGCATTTAGAAACAATTCTGGGTTGGGGTGGAGCCGTGTATCGAGGCAGAAGTGCACCGCCTTAGTCTTTGCCAATGAAAACCGAAGCCAGTGCGCTTTGGCATAGCAAGAGACGCAGTTCACTGCCCGTTGGGGTCGACGCTCGAGAGTTGGCACCTAGGCCGCACCAAAAGAGATCGAAAGGTCGTAGTAGGAAGACTTCCGGCAGCACTGAAGTGATGCAAAGAGATGACATTGAAGACACTTCCCTGCGGAACCTCCTCTTCTGCACCATTAGGCCTGAGAGGGCTCTCCCCACCCGTACGCGTTTTTGACAATCTCACAAAGATTCAGATATAAGGAGTGATAGGCGTTCCCTCGCCTTCATCGTGTGGAGAGACTCCATGATACCGTATTGCCATGCGGTATCATAGGCTTTCTCCAGATCGAAAAACACCGTGGAGTAGTGTTGTCTACGAAGGAAGGACTCTCAGACGGAAATTTCCATTAGGAGCAGAGCATCCGAGTTGGAGTGGAACTTGCGGATGCCACTGTGCAGAAAACAGATGGCCTCCGCTGTCCAGGAAAAAGGCTAATCTAACATTTACCGATTTCTCCATCAACTTGCATACGTAAGAGGTTAGAGAGATTGGGCGAAAACCGGTCGGAGTAGAGTGATCTTTCCCCGGTTTGCAAAAGGCGAGCACAGTAGCGATTCGCCAGGAATCTGGGAAGAGACCCTCCACCCAGATCCTGTTGAACAAATCTAACAGAAAGGCTATGCCTCGCTCACCCAGGTGTCGAAGCATGGCTACGGAACATCGTCCGGACCATGGGCGGTGTCCGCGCACGAAGCAAGAGCGGAAAGCAACTCATTCACAGTAAACCTGTCGTTGAAGGGTTCTCTGCCTCTGGAAGTAAAGTCCAGCCGGCGGCCTTCCGCGACCTGACGACGTGCATTGAATGCTGGCGGAGCAGCATCCCGGCTAGAGAATTCGTAGAAAGTGGTCACGAAGGATTCCGCCACGGACGTGGGTTCTGAGATAACCATCATATTCTTCTGGAGAACAGGATGGGGGTCCTGCGAAATCTTGCTCCGAATCCTTTCGACTCGCTTACGTAACGGGTGTTCCCGTTAAGTAAGGACGCGTATGCCTGCCAGTAAGAGCCGTGGGATTGCTTCTCTACGTAACAGAACCTAGCCCTAGCTCGATGAATTCACTGACAGTGAATTCATCCAGTAAATTCATCCATAAGAGGAGAGCTAGATCTCTCCTCAGATGGATCATGTTGCCCTTAGCCAACATGCTGCCATCAGTGAAGCGAATAACAAGAAAGCGTTTAAGGTCAGCGCGCTCGAAAACGTTAGGTAATCTCTTAGTGAGTGGCCTCGACGTAATCGCGGCTCCACTCTGCGCACTTGCAATTTTGGACTTAGTCGGGGACTCTCCACTCGGGGAAGCATCGGGGCCTGCCGTGCAGATTTTGGCTTAGTCGCTTACCGAAACGGCAGCAGACCCGTCCATCTATGTTACTCCCGCGGAGGGAGAGGAACCCTTAGTCTTTTTCGTCTTCCTACTCTTTTTTAGAGGAGTAGTGTGGGAAATGATTCCGATTCTCTCTCCCCCCAGAAGGAGCCCCTCGGCCAGATGAACCGGTCTCAGCAAGATCCTTCTCTGAAATGGAGAAGGTCTTGGCTGTCACATGGGTACAAGCTGCGAGAGGGGACCCTTCCTATCTTTGCGAGGCGTCGTGGAGCAGAGGCGTCTGAGGTGAAGCTTGCCCAGGGGCGGACTCGTCTTCTGTACTTAGCACTAAGCTCAGAGAGCATGTTCATTTCAGGGTGGGCCTCCATGTGGCCATCGCCATCAAGACTTCACGGATCCCATTCGAGGTACCTGTTCTCTCGTCTTAGACCAGCGAACCGCCATCAGTCGTGGAAGAGAGGGGGACACGTACAGTGACCCCCTGTAAACTTGATAAGTACGCAAGAGGACTTTAGATGGCACAGGCCGATGGGCCCTGTCCTCACATGGCCCCCCTTAAGGAAGTTGGTCCAGAGAAGGGGGTGAGAGGGAGTCCCTTGCACCCGTAAGGCTAGGAGGTGAGTAAATCTCTTCCCCTGCCAGAGAAGTTTGGATGGCCCCCTGAGAAAGCACAGGGGCGGGGGCCTCCTTTTCTGTTGTGGGTCTGCCGGAGAGCGGCTCCGATGATGGTAGAGGGAAGGGAAGATGGAGAGTATTTTGTAAAAACTCATCATTGGGCATGGTGACCCTATCAGTACCACGGGAGGCAAACGCTAATCACACTCACGCAGTAGCCCGCTCTGCGAGGGGTGAATACGGAGCCAACAAAGCCAACTGCCGCGATTTAAGATCAATACTCCTGCCCAGTGTCCACGCAGCCCTTCGGCATGGAGGCTCCCCCTTGGACTGGGCGTAAAATTGATAGACAGTGAAAGAAGAGAGAGCGGTTATGTTAAGAAAGTGAGAGTGGGGGTGAGGCAGGTTGTTAAAAATCCACCACCCTATACAGGAGCTCAGGGGTGAAAGGGCGTTGTCCCCTACCCCTTCAGCCCCGTTCAGGGATGGATTGATGTGAAGAAGCTGGTCGGTGTCTATCCTGTGAAATTAGAGGCCCACCAGAGAACGTTTTGGGACAGGTTGCATGGAAGTGAGGAATTAGGGTAAAACGATAGGGTGTTAGAAAGAAGGAGAAGAGGCTAAGCTGGGGCCTGACGGGACGCTGAGTCACGTCAGCACGATGGCAAGGAAAGTAAATTGCCGTGCCCCTTACGAGGTAAATAATAATAATAATAATAATAATAATAATAATAATAATAATAATAATAATAATAACCCTAACTCCCACGCTAAAGATAACGATAATTATAATGAATGACGATAATGATGAAATTGATGTTAATGATAATGATAAATATCCTGATAATTATTATGATAATGGCAATGATAATGATAAAGATATTGATAAGAAGTATGATAATAATGTTAATATTAATAATGATGATGCTAATGATAATAATAATATTATTAATGATAGCAATAATGATGATAATAATTATGATACCTATGATGATAATAATGATGATGCTAATAATAATGCTGATAATAGTAATAATAATAATGATAATAATAATGTTAATAAAAATAATGATAATAATAATTAGTATGTCAATAATTGGTATGATAATAATTAGCATGATAATAATGATGATGATAATAATAATAATAAATAATAATAACAATGCACACTAATATTTACAAAATAATTATAATAAATTTTGATAAACGATACTAATAAATAATCATAAAAATAATACTAAATAATCATAAATATATTACCAAATAATAATTCAATATAATAACACAAATTAATGATACTACTAAATAATAATAAGATTGATAATAATAATAATAATAATAATAATAATAAGGTAAATTAGTGCTGAGAGGGGACGATGGGAAAGCGCACCAACAACTAGTGCCAGGTGTTCCCTAATTTGCACTCAGGCCGGAAGGACGTGCAGTTCCTCCGGATACCATGTGCAGCAAGCTCCACAGGTTACCCCCCCCCTGTGGGGTTACTGTTTTAGAGACTAGCCTAGCATTAAACTCATTTGACTGTTAAATGCTAGTAAATATGCACTATGTAATTTTGCTCTACTCCTTTTGCCTAAAAATGGGAAAATATGCATTTTAACCAACCGAGAATAAGAAAATTTAAGAAAAATTAAATGCATAAAAGAAAAATGCTCGAATAGGTAAAAGATCGAATCGAAGGGATCATTCCTCCAATTAAGGGGGAAATCTATTCAAGTGGGCTTCCGACTCGTTAAGTTTTTCTCTTATTCTCGGTAATGAGATGTTCTCGTGAACAAAGCGGAAAAGGGCTATGGAAATAAAGATGTTACATGGAAAAGATAAGTTCTATTAAAATATATCTGGTAGGGAAAAAAAATAATTGAGATTTAAATTTAAATATACACAGAGATCAATTTTAAGGCCATCAAATTTTACTTCCTTTTTAGCAATCAATTTTTATCTTAGAAAAATTTCATTAATTCATTATATATTTAGAATTTGATGAATAATAAAGTATGATGAAAAATGCATGACAAACGTTAGGAAGTACAAAGAAGCCCCCAAACATCTCATACAGGAGCGGTTACACAGTCCTATCAGCAAAAGACCGCGATCAACTTTAGTAGTAAAAATGATAGGCCTATTCAACCGCAGGATTGCAATCCCATACACGATTGCATTTCGAACAATCTTAGAGATATGTTTTTTTTAAGGTCGGACGGTAGAGTTTACTAAAAACGAATAAAAAGAAACAATACTCCTGTATTTGAATAAAAAAAAACATTAAAAGAGACTAGAAATTGTATCATGTGGACGAAAATGTTGCGACTCCTTTGCGAACCAAACAGCGGGCATAGCCATCAATGTACAGAGTGGTCCTAAAGTCTTGTTACTTCCTGTAAATATTGCTTTAATTTTGTATTTGAAATATTGTTTCAATTTTATATTTCAGATGACCGAAAGTCTTGTCTCTCTATGTTGATATTGTTTTCATTTTCTATCTCAGATGGCTGAGAAGAGCCCCTATAGTTTGGGAGAGAGTCTGATTACCAGTCTATGGGCACATGAGCGTGTGTATTCTATTCTCGAAATAGCATGGAAGATGTGCGACATGACTTCACTACAATGAAAGTGAATACTCTAAAACCAGTAAATGTGTTTAATATTATTCCTCTATTGTTATTATTACTTTTCAGTAGGGGGTAACAAGATTTTCGGACCACCCTGTAGATGCTGAATAAGTGTATAAAAATGCCACCTGATTTGTTTTACTATACTTTATTATTCATAAAATTCTAAGCACAGTACTAGATTAAAGTTTATGATTTTTTTTATGGTTGGGTGGAAATAGGTTCATGGAAGACGAGATCAAATTTGGTAATCGTAGATATTCTGATTCTGATTCAGTTAAAGTGGGTGCATGTAAGGGAGGACGATAGGGTGTGTGGGTAGATAGAGAAAATAGACAAGCGGAGAAAAGAGAAAGAAGTGTAGTAGGGTGCAAAGAGATGCCTAGAGTCTGGTGATCAGACCTATCACTTTTATTATTTTATTGGTTGCGTGTATTCTTTGTTGTTACTGTAGATTTGTAATAATTATAAATAATTATTTATGGCGTTCAAGCCATTTGTCTTAATAATTTTTAGTTTATTTGGTGTATGTTATGCATTGCTTATTTTGTATGTGTTTTTTTAATACATTTAAGTGCGTGCTTAATGTTTTGGTATATTTGTGTGCGTGTTTTTTAGTTTTTTTGTTTCTTCAAGTTGGTGATTATTGTCGAAATCGGGTTTTTTTTTCGTAATCTTGATTTGCTGTTGTCTTCATCGGTGATTTTCCTTAGTTGTGGGTTCATTTGTCAAGTTCGGTTTTCTTCTTCTTTGATGTTTTTTGAGGTAATACATCTCATTATCATTATGTGTAGAACGGCACTTCGTCCCCGCCAGCCACTTGGTTGGCGGAGCTGGGAAATCTGGCGCGACAGTCGGCTCTTCTGTTCTAGTTAATCATCTGGGTGATTTCATCACTCAGTTCCCGATTAACCAGATCCTGCATTTTCCGGGTCTGTTCTTCTATTACTTTGTTAATGGGAATTATCCCCGCCTCTCTGTGCAGATCTTCTTGCCGTCTTCTTTCTTGCCTGCGTGTACCCGTGATTAGGTACATGCATTTATTTTGCACTACTTGAAGTCGCCTCTTTTGTGTTTTTGAGACACATGAGAGGGAGGAGGCGGGGTAAAGCAACGTAGATCTTACAAGCGCATTGCAGATCTTCTTCTTGTTGCTTTCACGTAGATTTCTAAATGTATATAGAGTTCTGACAGCGGCCGAGGCTCGAGAAATTCGTAGATATCATACTTCAGTATATTTAAATTCAACATAGGCGATTTTTTATGTCTCAGTTGTCGTAATTAAAGTATTTTTTTTTTTTTTTAATTAAGGGGCTATCTGGCGACTGCCGACTTAGGCATTAGTCACCGTAAACAAACAGCCTAGTTCTAGGCTACTTTAAAAATTAAACAGGAAACAATAAAAAGAAATAACAATAAAAAAGCAATAACAAAAACAATAACAAAAACAACAACAACAATTAAACTGGGTTAAATGAAAGGGAGAAGGCCAGCCTCCCCCCAAAAGTCAATAAGTCCACTAGTCATGGTGCACGCACTCGTCCCGAGTACAAGGGACAGGCGGTAGCGACCCCGCCCATCCCGGTACCGGGACAGGTATCGTGCGCGAAGATCACCCAGACTGGGACATTCGACAAGAATGTGCCGAACAGTCTGGGGGACGACGCAGTCGTTGCAATAGGGCGCAGGCGAGCGCTCCATCAAGTAGCGATGCGTCACACGAGTGTATCCGATTCGAAGACGACAGAAAGCAACCTGAAGCCGCCGCGGCATTGGGGGATAGGTCCATGGGAACAGTCGCGGCGCAATGGCACGCAACTTTAAGTTCACCTCGACCGTCTCCCATCTTCTTTGCCAAGCAGTCCGAAGAGCTGCCCGTATTCCTGCCATGTAGTCAGTGTGAGGAAGAGCGAAACGCTGGTCCGGTCGCAGAGTCGTCGCGGACTCTTTGGCGCCCTCATCGGCGCGCTCATTCCCCGCAATTCCTACATGTCCAGGAACCCAGCAGAAGATAATCTCGACATCTGCCCGGCTCGCCAAAACCGTGGCGTCACGGATTTCGCGAACCAGGGGATGCGGAGATTCCAATGCCCCGAGAGCACTCAGGGCGCTTTGTGAGTCGCTATAGATCACAATCCGGTCTCCGAACCGGGCACGTCGCGTAATCTCCCATACCGAGTGGTGTATTGCCACCAGCTCGGCCGTGAAGACAGACGCAGCGCCTTGTAGAGCCCCGCTGACTTCAAACAGAGGGGATACGGCGTGGAAGCCGACCCCCTCTTGGGACTTGGAGCCATCCGTATACACTGGCACGGTACCAGCGTGACACGATGTGTGCTCCAAAAAGGTCGAACGCAATACTCCCGGCGCAGTACAAGCTTTGGGAGCAGAGGCGTGGCGACAAATAGCCAAATGTGGTACCCTCCAGGGTGGCGTCCTGGGCAGAACCAGGGGCGCCACCGGCCCGAGAGCTATATCTACCTCTCGAAGGAGCTTCCTGGCCCTAAACCCAAAGGGCTTAGGGTATGACTGGCGTCTCTCGGCGGCATAGGCACCATCGAGATCAGCTGCGGATGCAGTGAGAGCTGTTTGCGACTGAGGGAGGCGCCGGGCTCGCGCGTACAGGCGAGTGATGCACTGCACGCGGCGCAGAGCGAGTGGCATCTCCCCAGCATCGACCAACAGACTCTTAATGGGGGAAGTGCGGAAGGCACCGGTCGCAAGGCGAAGGCCGGTGTGGTGGATTGAATCCACCTCCCGCAATAAACGCTCGGCTGCGGATGCATAAAACTCGCATCCGTAGTCGAGCTTCGAGCGAACAAAGGATCGATAAAAAAGTAAGGCGGTAGCCCTATCAGCGCCCCAAGCGCTGAACGTCACGGAACGGAGAATATCCATGGCGCGGGTACAAGAGACCCTAAGGCTGCGAATATGAGCCTCCCAGGTGAGGCGTCGGTCGAATACAAGACCAAGGAAACGGTGCGACTCAACCACATCCAGGCGCACCCCATTAAGAAACAAATCTGGGTCGGGGTGAAGCCGTGGATGGCGGCAGAAGTGCACCACCTTAGTCTTGGCCAAAGAAAACCGAAACCTGTGCGCTTCGGCATAGCGAGAGACGCGGTTCAATGCCTGTTGGAGTCGACGCTCCAGAGTTGGCATCTGGGCCGCGCCAAAAGAGATCGAAAGGTCGTCCACGTAGAGCGTAGCGAGAACATCTTCTGGCAGAACCGAGGTGATGCCGTTGATGCTCAGGGCAAAGAGTGTAACATTGAGGACACTTCCCTGCGGGACACCCTCTTCCTGCTCCTTTGGGGCAGAGAGGGCTCCCCCCACCCGTACGCGGAATCGACGATCTCGCAAAAATTCAGATATAAACATTGGGAGGCGTCCCCTCGCCCCCATCGTGTGGAGAGTCTTCATGATACCGTATCGCCATGCGGTATCATAGGCCTTCTCCAGATCAAAAAACACCGTGGCGTAGTGCTGTCTAGGAAGGAAAGCCTCGCAGACGGCATTTTCCAGTCGGAGCAGAGCATCCGAGTTGGAGTGGAACTTGCGGATGCCACTGTGCAGAAAACAGATGGCCTCCGCTGTCCAGGAAAAAGGCTAATCTAACATTTACCAATTTCTCCATCAACTTGCACACGCAAGAGGTCAGAGAGATTGTGCGGAAACCAGTCGTAGTAGAGTGATCTCTCCCTGGCTTGCGAAAGGCGAGCACAGTAGCGATTCGCCAGGAGTCTGGGAGAAGACCTTCCACCCAGATCCTGTTGAACAAATCTAACAGAAAGGCCATGCCTCGCTCACCCAGGTGTCGAATCATGGCGTACGGGACATCGTCCGGACCATGGGCGGTGTCCGCGCACGAAGCGAGAGCGGAACGCAACTCACTCACAGTAAACTTGTCGTTGAAGGGTTCTCCGCCTCTGGAGGTAAAGTCCAGCCGGCGGCTTTCCGTGAGATCACGACGTGCATTGAATGCTGACGGAGCAGCATCCGGGCTAGAGAATGCGGAAAAAGCGGTCGCTAAGGATTCTGCCACGGACGCGGGGTCCGAGATTGCGGTCCCATTCTCCTAGGGAACGGTAGGGGGTCCTGCGAGAACTTGCTCCAAATCCTTTTGACTCGCGTCCACACCTCTGCTAGAGGGGTCTTCCCGTTAGGTGAAGCCACGTATGCCCGCCAAGAAGAGCGGCGAGCGTGCTTCGAAATATACCGGAACCTAGCCCTAGCCTGACGAAATTCAGCGACAGTGAAATCGTTCGTTCGGTCTCACACTTGGCTGAAAAACAAGGGACTATTCGGCGTGAAAAACGGCCAGACGTTCTGTCAATAGTAGTCAGGCCCGCGGCGATGACGTTGCTGGAGAAGGACTCAACGGCCTCATCTACCGATCTAAACTCCTCGACTGAGATAGAGATTCAGTCATTTCCTGAAATGTAGGCCACCGCGTCCACGCCAAGCACCACCGAGTTGGACTCTCAGGCCGCAGCAGACCAGAAAATGATATTTGAATGAGAAAGTTATCACTAACATGGATGTCATCGACCACCCCCCGATCAAAATAAGGCTGTGAATCTGGAGAGCACAGAACTAGATCAAAGCAAGAAAATGAAGTGGTTCTCGTGCAGTGATGCGTAAACTCATCCACATTTAGGACACCTATCTTAAGCTCTTCGATCATATAGGCAGGGACTTATCCCCTGGGATTTATTAAGTAGTCTCCCCAGAGAGGATGCCTGCCATTGAGATCTCCAAGCAAGAGGACTTATTTTGGGAGGTTGGGCGCGTCATGCGAATCTTTTCCTCCCTCCGCCTCGAAACCTGAGGCGGGCTTTGCGGCTTCGGGGGCGAGGGGCTTTCTTTTCGAGGTTCCTCCGTCTCCGAGCCACCCAGCCCACCACTAAGCGTGGGCAAAGGAGCTGAAGCTCGTTTGTTTCTGTCCTCCTCTCGGGGGGCAGCTTTAGGAACCCGTAAGATGGCCTGGCGACCAACTTCAGTGGTGTTGCCTCCTGTGAGTCTAACGACTCGGTGGAGGCGCGTGCCGTTTCGCTTTACGGGAAACGGTCACGCTGAAGGAAAGTGGGGAAGTCCTGGTTTTAGCCGGGGCTGGGTGTGAACCCTTTGTCTTGCCCGAGTTGAGTAGAGCCCGCAGACGGGCTTCGAATGGGAGCGGAAACAACCGTGCTCATTGGCCTGGATGGGCCAGGAGCAGAGGGTGTCTTTCTTAGCATTGAGGCGTAAGACGTCCCAGGTAAAACGAGGCGCGCCAGGACCAAGTCCTTAGCCTCGCGGAATGAGAGACGATCCTGAGCCTGAACGGACAGGATTTCGTTCTCAACGAGATATGCACCACACTGCTTCGAAGAAGCGAGGTGCGGCTCTCCACAAATGACACACTTGGCCATACACGATTTGGACTTATCGTGTGCGGCCTTGGAGCAATTTACACATACTTCGGGTGACTCCAACTTTGCACGTCTACATGAGCAATTCATATGGCTGAAGCGGTGACAGTAATAGCACCTCCACGGCAGTGGCATGAATTCCTTCACGCGGTAGCGGTACCAACCGGCACGCACCGACTCAGGGAGCTTGTCACAGTCGAACGTGACGAAGAGTGTAGGGGTAGGTCTCGAGGCCCCTCCCTGTTTTCTCATCACACGCTCGACCTTGACTACCCTGTGGTCGGCCAGCTCTAGAGTGATATCTTCTATGGAGTAGTCCACGTGTTCCCTGGCATAAACTACTGCTTTCACAAAGTTCATGGTAGAGTGCGGCGTCACACTCACCGGGGTGCCATCAAGTGTCCGAAGAGCACTTATCTTGGCCGCCTTGCAGGGATCCACCACATTGGCGAGAAGACTCCCGTCCGAGAAACGAGTCACCTCCGGCTCTCTACCAATTGTCCCAGCTAAAGCTCTTCTCTGATGGATCATGTCGCCCTTGCCTAACATGCTGCCATCAGTGGAGCGAATAACTAAGAAGCGTTTGAAGCCAGCGGGCGCAAAAACGCCAGGCAATCTCTGAATGAGGGGTCCCGACGTAATCGTGGCTCCGCTCTAGGCACTTTTGATCTTATTTTGGGATTCCCCACCCAGGCGAGC
The DNA here is from genome assembly GCA_963969495.1 of Ceratothoa steindachneri. Classification (NCBI taxonomy): domain Eukaryota; kingdom Metazoa; phylum Arthropoda; class Malacostraca; order Isopoda; family Cymothoidae; genus Ceratothoa; species Ceratothoa steindachneri. Next base: position 82,692,158 of record OZ018321.1, read on the forward strand.
ACCGGGGCCGGACGTGCCGATCTTGGCTTGGTCGAGTACAAGGATGTTAGCTGCCACGTCCGACCCGGGGCCCCCGTGGAGGGAGAAGAGCCCCGAGTCTTTTTGGTCTTTTTTTTATTAGTCCTTTTTTTTTTAGGAGAGGAGGGCGGAGAATGGACCCGATTCTCTTCTCCCCCAGCAGGAGCCGCCAAGCCAGATGGCCCGGCCTCTGCATGGACCTTCGACGAGATGGTGAAGGTCCAAGCAGTCGTAGGGTAACCAGCCCGAGAAGGAGATCCGTCCACTCCTTGCGATGTCTTAGCAGCCCGACTTTTCTGGCGAGGGCCCCGCACAGGACCAGAATCGGGCTCGGTGTTTGATACCGAACCCGAATCTGCCCCAATGGAAAGCCCCACCTTCTGAGGCTGGGCTGCGTCAGGGAGCTCGTCTATCTCAGGGGGGGCCTCCATTTGGCAATATTCCCATGATATCACAGGTCATGTCAGTTTCGTCCTTGTTCTTTGAGTGGGCATAGGCCTTCACCCCCGTTAAATTTAATATTTAGGCCAGCATGTCTTTAGAGGGAAGCGGTCGATTGGGCCTTTCTTCCCTCTCCCCACTAAGGGGGTTAACCCTACCGACCAGCTTCAAAGGGGATCGACCGCTTATGGGCTGCCCGCTGGCTTTCCTGGCAGTCCGCTGTGAAAGCAAAGGCGGGACTGCCAGATTTGAGATGGAGTCACGTGGTCACTCCAAGGAAGGGGGTGAGGCGGATCCCCCTGCAACCGAAGGTATTGGAGAGGAGTCAGCCTCCTCTCCGGTTGAAGAGTTATGAAGGGTCCCCTGGGAAACCAGAGGAAGAGGACCTCCATTTTTTTCTGTGGAGCTGCCTGAGGGTGGCTCCGTTGTTCTTAAAGGGGAAATGGGGAGAAATTTTGTTTTTCTAACTTTCATCCATGGGCATGGTGACCCTTTTTTTGTACGGGATGCAAACGATAATCACTTCCAACAGTGGCCCGCTCTGCGAAGGGTGGGTATAGGCCTGGCAGAGCCAGGTGCCACCATTTTGGACAACCCCTCCCGCCTGGTGGCCTGGCAGTCCCTCAGCATGTTGGCTACACCTTGGACGCGACGGAAAATTGATACAGTGTGAAGAGAGAAGAAAAAGGCATGTGGAGAAGGTATCGTGGGGATGAAGCAGGTTGTTAAAAACCCACCATCCCAAACCGGAAATCGGTGGTTAGGGAACATTGTCCCCTCCCAACTCAGCCCCGATCCGGGATAGTTGGCCGAGAAGAAGGTCAGCATGTACCTTGTGAAATTAGAGGCTGACCAGAGAAAGTTGTGGGAGAGGTTGTATGAAAAGTGAGGAAACAAGGGGAAAACACAGTGTTCTGAAGGAAGGAGAAGAGTCTAAGCTGGGGTCGCAGGGGGTGCTGAGTCCCATCAGCACGGCGGCCAGGATAGCAAATCACCGCGCCCCTTGCGGGGGATGAACTAGGGAGGTGGAAGACCAATGGCCAGGTCTTCGTCGATAGGGTCTCGATGAAAAGGCGTCCAGAGAGACTACGGAGTGTGTTGAGATTACCTCGGCTCCAGGGAGCCGAGGTAACAATTCGGTTTACAATTGGCCGAATCTACTCCACCAGGCAATGAAACACTCCTTCTTGGATATGTTGGTTTTATCAAAGATAAGAAAATTGTGCAAGAATACTGTTTACAAAGGAACTTGAAAAGACACAAAAGGTCAATCCATGTTTACTATAGTTGAGCAGTTTTTCAAAGAACATGGTCTGCTGGCCAAGAAGATGTGCGCCCTCGCTTATTCTGATTTATGACCTTGCGACCTTCAAAACTTTCAATAACTCCCGAAATAACCTTGAAAGTACCTTGGAAATTTTATGATTCGAAGGAGAATATAAAACAACATAAGGGTTTCAAATTTCGTTGCAATCGGACGAATAGTTATGCTGTTATTGCCAAAACAAAATAATTCTCTGGATAACCTTGGGAGGACTTTGAAAATTATATCATTCGAAAGAAAATGTTAATCAACATAAGGTTTTCAAACTTCGTTAGAATTGGCCAAATAGTTACAATGTTATTACAAAAGAAATACCCGGCGACCAACCAACCGTCCGACATAGTGAGATGTAGAGTCACCCACGGCTAGACGCACACACGCCTAATAAATCACTATCTAAATATATATGTATTTAAATTTCTAATCTGTAGTTCTGTTCAACCAGGAGAATGTGGGTTGGGTTTAGACCGCCGGCGAGTTGAGCTATGTGCTAAATTTGAAGATCTAGAGAACCGTACTAAAGAATGGAACTGCGACACTTTTTTAGTCCATTATGGCCATAGAAGCAACTTTTGCCTAGAAATTGGCCAGATCTGCCCGTAAACAAAGAATGATAAAAAAGCACTTTTTTCGAAAATTTTGACCAAATTTTCGACCCCTTAAATTTGACCCATTCCTTTTTGTTCTTCCAAAGGCAAGGCGTTCCTAGCCAACCTCATCCAGGATGTAGTGGAGCGCACCCAAAGGAGTGTCCGGCCCATTGGGAAGGCGGACGTAGGCCAGTACGCCCGAGTCACTCCCCAAACAAACTTCTCGGAGGTTGTCAAAAATGGTGCCACCGCGACAAACAAGAAGCAGGGAAATGCGAGGTCAATCAGGAACAAGTTTCCTGAGCTCCGTGGCTTCGTAGCGACGGAAGAATCCGAAATGGTAGCCATAACAGAATCGTGGATAAAAACCTCAAACCGAGACTTTGAAGGCGAATTCACGGTTCCTGGCTACCAACTCTTCCACAAAGATAGGCCAGACAGAGAGGGTGGCGGTGTAATGTTGTATGTCAAGGATACAATCAAATCTACGAACTCCAACGTTATATCCGACCACGAGCTCCTAGGCGTTGACCTAGAGATCGGTCCTGTCAGATACAGGACCCTGCTGCTTTACAGACCCCCTTCCCAACCTGTTGAGAAGGACAGGGAACTGTACCAGCTGCTGGGTGAGCTTGTTCAAGGAAGAGTGTGCATCGTTATGGGCGATTTCAACAGCCAAGTTTACTGGGAAACCAGAGCAGCCTGTGGCGAGAGCGCGCTACTCTTGGAGTTCGCCAACAACGAGTTCCTCACTTAATGGGTCAGAGAACCGACGAGAGGAGACAATATCCTCGACTTAGTCTTCACCTCTGAGGATGATATCGTTGAGGATCTCTCTGTAGGCGAAGAGCTCGGTGGCAGTGATCACCAGCTAGTTAGATTTAGCGTCAAGATCCCGAACGTAAGGTCTGTTGCCAGTCAATCAAGGAAACTTAACTTGAGAAGAGCAGACTTTGCAAGCCTTCGAGCTGGACTGACTGACGTGAGGCTAGAAGTGTGCGATGCTGTTGAAGACTCGTGAAATAGTTTCAAAAATAAGTTTATGAGTCTTCAATCGCGTTTCATTCATCTGAAATGCCCCCGTGTGTCTTCTGTTCAACCTAAGTGGTTTAATCGAGAAATCGGCCAACTGTTTAGGGAGAAGAGAACTGTGTACCGGCAATCGAAGATCTCGGGTGACTTTGACGAATACCGGAGGCTAGCCAGGAGAGTGAAATCCAGCATAAGGGCGGCTAAGCGGTCTGAGGAACTCCAAAGGCGAGAGTCTGTAAGGAGAATCCCAAGGAGTTCTTTGGATATGTAAACAGCCGTAAACCAATCCGTCGAACGATTGGCCCTTTGAGGAATGAGGAGGGGACATTAAAGCATTCAGATGCAGAAAATGCTAACCTGCTCAATGACTACTTCTCTTCAGTGTTTACTGAAGAATGTGGTCCCATCCCCCAGCCGACGGATTCCTACTCGGGGGGAAAAGCTGGAGGATATGGACTTCACTGAAGTTGAAATCAAAAAGAAGATCAGTGACCAAACGACGAATAAGTCACCTGGCCCGGATAAGTTTCTACCTAAAGTGTTGAAAGAAGTGCGCGATCAAGTGTCACGACACCTGAGCGCAATCTTCAACATGTCAATCCGGACCGAATGCGTTCCTAGAGACTGGCGTGAGGCGGAGGTGACTCCAATCTTCAAGAAAGGAGATCGTAACCAACCGTCGAACTACCGACCTATCAGTCTGACTTCGATAGTCGGTAAACTCATAAAAAGGCATCATGGTGGACAAAGTGACGTCGTATTTAGAGTCAAACCTGCTACTGAGGAGTTCCCAGCACGGCTTCCGAAGGCAACGGTCATGCCTGACGAACCTTGTGGAATTCTTCCACTTCGTGTTCAGTGAGCACGATCGGGACAAGGCGGTGGATGTGGTCTACCTAGACTTTCAGAAAGCCTTTGATAAGGTACCACACCGCCGCCTTCTCCGGAAAGTGCGAGCGCTGGGCATAGACGGAAAGGTAGCCGGCTGGATCGAGAACTGGCTAAGTGGCAGACGGTAACGGGTGGTGGTGAATGGACAGTCTTCTGAGTGGGTGCCCGTTACTAGCGGGGTGCCTCAAGGATCTGTCCTGGGACCACTACTATTCATCATCTACATCAACGACATGGACGGTGACATGGTTGCCAAGATTTCCAAATTTGCCGACGACACCAAGCTTGGTATGAACGTTGCAAAGGATGGAAATACTGCCCGCCTGCAGGAAGATCTTGGGAAGATTGGGGAGTGGTCGGACACGTGGCAAATGCCTTTTAATGTGGGGAAATGCAAAGTGAGCAAATATCGGCCACAGAAACCCCCAATCTCAGTATATCCTTAAGGGCACTGCTATTGAATCCACCGACACTGAGAAGGACTTGGGTGTAACAATCACTAGTGACCTTAAGTTCTCGAAACAGTGCATTGAGGCGGAAAAAAAGGCCCAAAGGATGCTAGGCTATATTAAGCGCCAGTTTAGTTATCGGAACCAGGAGATTGTACTGTGCCTGTACAACTCACTTGTCCGACCGCACCTGGAGTATGCCGTACAATTTTGGAGTCTTTCATTGCGAAAGGACATCGCGAGATTGGAACGCGTACAAGCCAGGGCAACCAAGCTGATTCCCTGTATCCGACATAAAAGTTATGAGGATAGACTAAGGGAATTAGATCTGTTCTCGCTGGAAACCCGTAGACTGCTAGGTCAGCTTATCGAAGTTTTCAAAATACTTCAAGGGTTCGACAATGTTGACTACCGGGATATTTTCACACTGAGTGAGAACAGAACGCGCAATCACGGCTTCAAACTTGAACTGAAGCGTTACAACCGCAATTTGTGTGGAAATTTTTTCACTTACAGTATATGCGGTGTGTGGAACGCACTTCCAGTGGAAGTTGTCAACAGTGAATCTGTTGACCAGTTCAAGTCAAGACTAGACAAGGTCTTGAAAAGTGGCCGTTTAGGGACGCAAAACAATTGAGCAGCCATGTGCCCGCTCGATTGCTAGTCCAAAGGTACCCTCCTTGAATGGACCGTAAGGTCTCCTAGTGTACCTTCTTTCCTTGTTGTTACTCCTTGTTGTTACTCCTTGTCTCTTCCCAAGGATCTTGCTGACAGACTTTGAAGAAGGCAGTTAAGGTGTTGAACTTTGGTCATGCGCCATTTGAGCAGCATTGTCTTCTGTGAAGTAGATAGACCCTTTGGCTAAGACGAAAAATATTGTATATCAAGAGGTGTTGTGGTATAACATTGGTTAAACAATAATTTGTAAAAATATGAGAATTTTAACATGTATCTGACTTGTGTGTTTTTTTACCAGGGCAACGCCGTGTACATCTGATAGTGGACAATATAAGTAGTTGTACATCGGATGGTGCTCCAGCATTAACAGGGCGGTACAGAAGCTTTTTTGTATTTTAAAAGAAAGCTGTACCCAATGTCTTCACAATAAATTGCGTAATACCTCGTTGACATCTACATAGTTGCTAGGAACTTGAGTGATCGGCTTCAAAAATTCTTTGTTATCATAGTATTAAACAAAATAAAATGCCTTACCCTTAACTTACCGAATCTTTTGACAAATTCAACAAAAATGATGAAGAATTTGATCGTCTCCTTTTACAAACGTAAGTGAGATGGTTATCTAAAGGAAACTGTTTGAAGCGCTTTTGTTTTCTTTTCAATACTGTCATACAGCTTGGCCAAGAGAATAAAAGTGAAATTGTGAAATTGCCTACCTAACAGATTTATTTATTCAATATATTTCCTGATCTGAATTTGCAATTGCAAGACTGATGTGAATCTTACCAAAGCAAAATCCGTTTATTTCCACATTCATGGACGAGCATAATATTGGTCGTCGTGAGCTATCTCAATTTCCAAACCTTGATAGACTATAAAATGATTATGAACCTGAAAACTCCATATTAGATGGGACCTCTTGATTTATTGCGACCATTTGAACTTTTTTCAAGAGGACATATATATATCAAGCTGTATATATCAAGATCTCATTAATATGGAATTACCTTACTGGCTAATAAACTCATTCATTGATGCTTGTACAAATGAAACCGACTCTCCAATGCACAGAATTAAACACTAAAAAAAACGATTTCGAATTAAATCACCTCTTCAAATAATCATACCGGGAATTTTGCGTACAAAAAAGAATTTCGGAAAGGTATCCAAAGCTGTAGGAAGTTATCAAACTCTTTTCCATTGCTCTTCCAACTTAATATTGATGGCTGAACGTGGTTTTAGTGCAGTTACTCAGCTTTTTATTAAACAAAGAAACCGTCTGCAAATTAAACAAGGTCTGCTGACTAAAAAGTCACGTGCTCACACTTATTCTAATTTATGACCTTAAAAAGTTTCAATAACCTTAGGATGACCTTGTAATTTATATCATTCGAACGAGAATGTGAAACAACATAGGGGTTTCGAATTTTGTTAGAATCGGCTGAATAGTTATGATGTTATTGCCAAAACAAAATAATTCATGGGCTAACCTTGGGAGGACTTTGGAAATTATATAATTCGAAAGAGAATGTAAAGCAATATAATGGTTTCAAATTTCGTTAGAATTGATCAAATAGTTACAATGTTATTACAAAAACAAAAACAAAACAAAACGGGGACCGACCGACCGATCGACATCTAAACAGCATGGAACCTAGAGTAAGAACCTTAGCCAGTAAGCACCAAAGTCAACTATCGCATTGAAAACATTTGAGGTAAGCTACCACATAAATATTTTTTAGCATTTATCATTAGTTTTTATAATAGAAATAAAAACTACATTCAAATTATTTTTGCACTAATATCTAAGTGTTACCTTGCTATGAAAGATAAATTTAACAGGTGAGCCGATGACAAAAATATTTGTGTCCAAAGGGGACGCTAGTCCAAAAAAGGTTCGGAAACACTAGTGTAAGGTATAGCATGAAAACAATGTATAGCTCATTTGCGAAAGATTGCGTACCCTCCCAGCCCAAACACCTGCAGGAAAATCTTCGCCTATATATCTTATCGATATTTTTCTTTAAATTAGATAATTGAGCAGCCACTGGTAATAATGGGTTGAAGTTTAACAACAAAAGATTAACTCTTTCATAACACAACTTTTTCTCGTATAAATTACTTGATATGGAATAATACAAAACATGGAACTTAATGAGAAATATTAAATTCTAATTCGACAGTTGAGAGTTGAAAAAAAATTAGGGTTGAAATTCTTTTTTAATGGAACATCCTAATTGCAAATAGCTAAGGTGTGCGATGGATGATTGCCTTAAAAAGATCGAGGAAACGGGAGCATTTAATCGTCGCACCGGAAGTGGCGACGAAAAGCTCAAAGGAAATTGGAACAATTAAATATCGCGCCGGAAACTAGACACGATAAGATCGAGGAAAATTGAGCAGTTAATTGTCACAGGAAAAGTGGCGGGAAAAAGCTCAAAGAAACTAGAGGCATATAATCATTGCACGGAAAGTGAGCGACCAAAGAAAGTCTCAAGGAAACGAGCATATAATCGTCGCGACGAAAGCTGTCGACGAAAGGAACAAGGAAACACGAGCATGTAATCGTTGCATTGGAAGAGGGCCACACAAATCTCAAGCAAAATAAAGCATTCAAACTTCATATCGGAAGCTTTCGAAAAAAAGAATCAATGGAACTGGAGCATTTAATATTAGCGGCGGAAGCTGGCGACGAAAAAATTATTGAGACCGGAGAATCTAATCGTGGAACTGGAAGCAGGTGACGAAAATCTCAATAAAACGAGCATTTAATCGTCGCACAAGAAGTGCACTAATTCTTCGCAATAGCCCATGCCCAGGAAGCCAGCAGAAGAAAATCTCGATATCCACCCGAATACAGCGAACTCGGGTGTGCAAAGATACGAATACCCAGAGAGCACTCATGACGATTTGTAAGTTGAAAAAGAACACAATCCAGTCTCCAAACTGGTCATAACGCGTTATCTCCCATACTGAGCGGTGTATTGCATTTTTTTTTCATTGTGGTAGCCCATCTGGCGACTGCCTACTAAGGTATAAGTCGCCGTACACAACAGCCTACTATTATGATATGTTAAAAAACAAATAAAAAAAGGACAAATAACAATATCTAAGTAACACATAACGATAAAAAAGATAAAGGCTAAAATAAAATAACAAGAAAAAGCAAAGAGGCAAGAAGGAAGCGTGCTCCGGCGTCGGGGGAAGGCTCACATCCCCCGGAGCAGGAAAATGTGACCTATAAAAAAGAAACACAAAAAAGGTCAAATAAAGTAGAGGAGGCCAGCCTCCTCCAAAAAGTCGTAAAGTCCACAAGATGGTGTGCACGAACACGTCCAGAGTACAATGGATAAGCAATAGCGACCTCAGGTAACGTGCGCTGAGATCACCGAGACTGGGACATTCAACAAGAATGTGCCGAACAGTCTGGGAAACAGAGTGGAACAGAGTGTAAAGATGGGTCTCGAAGCCTCTCCCTGTTTTCTCATCACAAGTGGGACCTTGACTGCCCCATGGTCAGCGAGCTCTAAGGTGATGTCATCTATGGAGTAGCTCACGAGTTCTCTCGCATAAACTATTCCTTTCACGAAGTTCATGGCTGAGTGCAGCGTCACACTCACTGGCGTGCCATCAAGTGTCCGAAGGGCACTAAACATGGTCACCTCAAAGTGATTCGACGCATTCGCCAGATAGGTACCGTCTGAGAAACAGGTCACCTTCGACTCTCTACCAATAATGCTAGCTAAGGCTCTCCTCTGATGGATGATGTTTCCCTTAGCCAGCATGTTGCCATCAGTGGAGCGAATAACGACGAAGTTTTTGAAGCCAGCGGGCTCGAAAACGCCAGGTACCCTCTGAATAAGGGTCCCCGACGTAGTCGAGGCTCCGCTCTGCGCACTTTTCGTCTTAGTCTAGGGCTCCCAACCCGGGTGAGCAACGGGGCCGGACGTGCCGATCTTGGCTTGGTTGCTGACCGAAACGGCAACAGACCCGTCCGGCCCCGCGGCTCCCGCGGAAAGCGAGAAGCCCCAAGTCTTTTTTGTCTTGTTTCTGTTTCTTTTCTTGTTAAGAGAAGAGGGCGGGGAATGAACTCGCTTTTCCCCTAAGTCGGCCGGAGCCCCTAGGCCAGATGGACCAGCCTCAGCATATCCTTCTCTGAAATGGAGGTCTTGGCTGTCACAGGGGCACTAGCCTGGAGAGGAGATTCCTTCTCTTCTTGTAAGCCCTCGGGGGCCCGAGCCGTCTGAAGATGACCTTGCACAGGGGCGAACTCGGGTTCAGTGCTTAGTATCGCATCGAGCCCGTTTTCGACCCCGTGAGAGGTACTACCATCTGGGGCTGAGTCACCTCAGCCACATACTGTGGCCCCCTGTAAGTTCGCTATGCGCACCCGCAGGTCTTTGGAGGACATGAGCCAACGGGCCCTGTCTTCCCTCGGCCCCCTAAGGCAGTTAGCCTTCTCGAGCCGCTCACACCAGGAGCGGTCAATTATAGGCCGCCTGCCTGCTTTCTTGACAGCCCCTTGTGAAAGAGAAGGAGGGACTACCACTAGAAGGAGGAAGACACCCAAGGGTGCCTCCAGAGATGGTGATGAGGGGGACACCCTTACACCTGTAGACATAGGGGAGGAGTAAGCCTCCTCTCCAATAGAAATAGTTTGGAGGGTCCGCTGCGAAAGCACATTGCGGGGGGACATCCATTTTTTCGGTGGTGCTGCACGAAGGCGGCTCCGATGATGCTAAAGGGAGAGTTACTGGGTTTTTTTTAGTCTTCATCATTGAGCATGGTGACCGTTTTTTTAGACGGGACCCAAACGCTAATCACCCCACGCAGTAGCCCGCTCTGCGAGGAGTGATTACGGGGCCGGCAAAGCCAGAGGCCACCATTTAAGGCCATCTCTTCTTCCCCCTGTGCATTAACTCCTCAAAACTGCTCAATCGGTTCTGCCACACCCTGTGGTCGGTCATCTTCAAGGAATAAACTGAAATGGAATGACTTACAGAATGCAACACTAAAAATACTTTCTACTTAAACATAAGGGGTAAAAAATTGACGTAAAACAGTTTAGTAAAATTTTAAGGCCAAACTAACGTTCAAACATAGGCACTGCTTGTTTTTCATAGAGAAGCAGAAAGAAATCTAGAATTATATCATTGGAAGACTGGACAGGGAAAGCAATCCTGTAAGTTTTTGGAACAGCATCCGAAAACTTAGAGGAGTGCCCCCAAAACCAAAAAAAAAATTAAAGACGGAGGCGACTTCATTGAGGATAAGAGTCTCTCGAAGAAGATTCAAGACACACTGGCAGGAGGTTTTCGCTATAACCCCTGAGGAGAACGAGAACTTCGACCAGGACTTCGAAGACTAACTGCTTGATGGCGTCAGTACAGTGATACATAGAACCCACACCCACCCGCAAGTATCTCAGGAAAGGAAGAAGGTTAACCACGGGTGCCCAATTACCTTTGAAGAGACAATGAATACCATAAGGTTCTTCAAGCAAAGGGCAGCAGGGTGGTCTGGGATCAGGAAAAACAACCTCCTGAATGCCTCAAGACAAATTATTCAGGGACTGGTAAATACCATGAATGCCGCTCTAAATACAGGCTACTTTCCTGACGGATACAAGATGGCAGAAATTATCTTCATCCCGAAAAGAAACCAGGTGGCTAACTATCGCCCGATCTCTCTTCTTGAGATGCAGAGAAAGATCTTTGAAAAGATTATAGCAGACAGACTACAAGCTCAAATGAGCTAGTTAGGAGCGCACAAACCCTCAACAACACGGTTCCGTAGTAAAAGGGGCACCGATACGGCCCAGGCGCTCCTACAGAGAAAGTAGTATATTCCCAAGTGAGCGGGTGCTATGTAGACATTGTGCTGAGGGACGTGCAGAAGGCCTTCGATAAAGTCTGGCTGGAAGGACTGCAATACAAGATCTTGAACTTCCAGCTAGATCCAATCCTGGAAAGGATACTCTGTTACTTTGTCATGGACAGAAGGGCATGTCTCATGATTGAGGGCTACAGAGTACCTGAATTAGAACTAAAGGCGGGCGTTCCCCCATGGAAGCTGCCTGAGCCCACTGCTTTACCTGGTCTTCAGCATCTATATCCCAACTCCGGTGCACAGGAACACGATGTATCTACAATTCACAGATGACATCACGCAAATCTTCCCATGCTCAGAGAGGAAAGCAAGGGTACAGGCAGCTCGCACGATAGCGAAAATCAATAATATCAACCAGTACGAGAGAGGATGGAAGATCAGGACCAACAGGGACAAATTCAAAATCGTCCCGCTGAGCCGCAAGTTGACATGGCCCATCACCATAGGAAGAAGGAGATACGGCTACTCCGCCGAAGGCACCATCCTGGGCCTAAAGATCTCCGACCATTGATACTCGAGACACCACACGGAGAGGCGAAACCTGGCAAGGGGATAAATCTCCAGCTAGAGGTTTAGAGATCTTAGCTCGGCCAACATCTGGAAGATATATCTGATCTATGCCCGGGCAAAGCTCATCTACCCCGTAGTGGTAACTCAAGCGGCCAGCAAATCCTCAATGAGAAGACTTCAACGTATCTAGAACACTGCATCTCTACTTATTAATAAAGTCAGAAGGCGTGATGACCTTCGGCAAAGAGATCTACACAGGATGAAACGATTCGAATCTATCAATGTCCCCACACAGAAACTGGGAAGAAAGGTCTGGTCCACCCTAGCGAATGGTTTCATTCCAGGGCTACAGGCAACAGGCAGCAGGTTTAACATACCTGCAAGACTACGGGAAAAGTCTCACGCCGAAGTCAGTTCCCGAGCACCAAATTATGCTCACAAAAAGAAATTTCACCAATATATACATAGATGAAACACAGTAATCAAATACAAAAAATATATCATAGAAGAATCAAATGAGTACAAACAACATTACACTAAACTATAAAGACAAGGTAAATTGTTGGACAAAATAGCTAATAGAAACTTTGAATGCTCAAAATTTATACCAAAAATAAGTACACCAAATCATTAACACAAACAATAAGAAGAACGCTAAAGCACATGAAGATACAAAAACATAGGAGAAAAACATTTAATCAAAGAATAAAAACGAAAGCAAACGTAAAAATAAATAATGGAAAGCGATGCCCTCCCTACTAGGGCAAAATATACTATTACCTCTCTTAAATTTTAAGCTTTTTTTCATCTACCTCTATGCAAACCTTCTTCTGCTATTGAGTACATCATGATCATTCCATATCTGTTCATTCCCTAAAGATGACTGACGACGGTCGAACGACGTCTCGGAATAAAATATGTCTTTTGCGAATTTTTTTTCTCGCCTACAAGAAAGACCCAGACAAAAAACTTGTAAGAAAAATAAGAGGAATAGAAGTTAAAATGAATAACGTTGCCTCTACTGTGTACTTCAACAATATATATATATATATATATATATATATATATATATATATATATATATATATATATATATATATATACCAGCCAATGGTTTCGCTACTAAGATTAAAATTTAAAATCTAAAAAAAGCAGCCATGGTTAAATTTTTATACATTTTCTGTACTTTACCATTTGTAATTCTTTGGGTTTTAAGCATAAGTCATAACTAAACTTAGATGAAATTATTATTCAAATACTAAAAAAAATCCCCTTCTTAAATTGTAGTATGTAGTGATGATATATATATATATATATATATATATATATATATATATATATATATATATATATATATATATATATATATATATATATATATATATATATAGTAAGGTTGAACTTCTCGATGAAGAAAAAAGTTACAAGAGGTCTATGTCTATGTACCAATATTCATTTCAAAACGGTGACTGTAAGCATCGAAACTTTAAGTACATAGGCGCAACATCAAGTCTTATTTGTGAAAGAGGAGTATTAATTTTGATGTATTTTCCTGTTGTTTTTCAATCATATATGCAGTCAAAATATTTCAAGAGGAAATTATGTATGAAGCTCACATTATCTATGAAAAAAATAAGTACTGGAAATCTACGTCTTTTTACCAACAATTATTTCAGATCAATGACTGTGAGCATCGAAACTTAGGTAAAATGGAGTGAAATCAAGTATTATTTCAGAAAGAGATGTGTTAGTTTTGCTCTTTTCTTCTGTTATATTTTCTAACATATGTTCGTTCCGAATAGTTTCATTTTAAATTCAAAAATTTTTCATTTTGATCTCAAGTTTATTTTTTCTATGTTACTGTTCAAAATCTTGTAAAATATCTACATATATTTTGTATTTATAGAGCTGAAATTCTTTAAATTTATCAATATAGCTCCTGAAGATGACCAATGTGGTCGAAAGACGCCTCGGGCGAATAATAAATAATGATTTAAAATGATATTTATGGTCCCCCCCTTTTGAAAGGGATAATCATTTATGAAAGTTGTCAAGAAACTAAAAAATACCTCTTCTGCTGTCAAATAATATAACAATTAATATATATATATATATATATATATATATATATATATATATATATGAATGCAATGTCCCGCAGGAAAAAAATGAAAAGGTGTTTCCAAGTACTTTCGAACTTTATTAAGTTCCTTATCAAGGATAACTACAAGAAATAGTATTATATTAGAGGTATATATACGAAAGAAAAGTATGAAAGACCGCCTCAAAAACAAGAAATCACCAATGAGGAAGACGGAAGGGGGAAGGTAAAGATTCACATTAAGAATTAAAAGAAGCAGGTAGTAAGGTCAAACTGAGAAGACGGAAAGGGTAACAGATTAAAAGAAATGGAGATAGCCTAACGAGGGAGATTATAAGACATGATGAGCAAAAAGTGGGAAAAATACAATGCATATATATATATATATATATATATATATATATATATATATATATATATATATATATATATATATATTATATCCATGATTAATTTTTGCTTTAAATTATTTCACGTTACCCTTCGATCTTGATTCATTTTAAAGTTGGTGTAAAAGTTTTACTCGTAGTGTTAATTCTGTAAATCCTTAAGCCTATGTAATAATTTTACTGGACAATTAATTAAACAAGATACATTCAGATTTTGCACCAAATCCCTGGTGCTTTGATAAGGATCTTAATTACGATTCTTTCAAAAGACTCATCCAATATGGTTTGTCTTCCATAACGAGGTGCATTCGAAATGGTCCCAATAACTCTTAAATTAGTGATAGGGTTTAAGTTCATTAAAGTCTATTTCTTTAGTAAATGCACTGTTTTAATTATCCTCGAACGAGTTAAGGTTGCAATGATTGATAAAGTCAAGAAAGAATCCCCTTTTATTCATTCACCAGAATAAAAATAAAGATTAGCACTCTTAGAGAACGATCCTCAAGCGATCACCGAGGCACGAAACAACGCCTCAAGTTAAAGTTTATTTGGTTTATTAAAAATTAATAAAACAAATAAATAAATATATATATATATATATATATATATATATATATATATATATATATATATATATATATATATATATATATATATATATATATATAATCTCGACTAACCTACGACACCTAATGATCGAGAAAAATAATCTCAAGTGTTCAAAGGTATGTTTTTAGGGGTTATTCGAAATTCGACCTTGTGTAGACGCTCGAAGTGTTAATAGGTGAGAGATCTCTTACTTATGACTCGAATTTGTCACCAAAATCTCGTCCAGAAACACGAACACGAAATCTAAACCGCGCCACACCGAATCGATAAAACGCTGGAAAGTCAAAAAACCCAAAGTGCAATATAGTTGCAGTCTCTTGATAAATTCCAGGTCAAGGGGTATTATTTTTATATGACTTGACCTGGTCGATCTTCTAGAATTTGGATTTTCCGTGGAGATTAGAAGAAAAATCCATCGTATTTGGCATGGGATAGCGGTCATTCTTTGTTTCGGTATTGAAGCTCAAAACCGCGCAGGGTCTCTATTGAAGTCGCTTCCGAGGATGGCGTGCGAAACCTCTGTCACAATTAAGTTCCAGTTGAAGTATCGTTGTATCCGTAAGGTAAGATAAGTGTAAGTCATTTTTCATCATAGGTAGGGACTGAGGAACCTTTTGCCCCGGAATTCACCAGAAGCTAAATCTAGGTGACTTGATACCAGTAAAAGTTGGCGCTCTTTGAAAAATAAGAACAGACCTACCTAATCGGGTTTGTTTATTTGGAATTCAATATGTTTGCCTAATTGTGTTACACGTCAAATTATTGGTTGATGTGAAAACTGACACACACATACTTCTCATCTAATTCTCTACCAAAAACAAGAACAATGCAATGCAAAATCCTTTAATCAAAGTATCCTTTTTGCCTTTCTTTGCTTCCATTTTTTATTTTTTTGTTTTACTTCGTTTTTTGCCTTTTGGTATTTTTGCAGCCTTTTGTTTTTAATATAGCCTAACAGTCGCCAGGTAGCTGATAAATTAAAAAAAAATAAAAAATAAGGAAAAATTGAAACCCAACTCATTTTCCTTTTGAGAACCACAAATTTCTTTCCGTGTGCCACGGATGAGCAACCCTACCCAGTATTCAGAACCTTGAGAATAAATAAGAAATTTATGTAACTTAACGAGGGCATGTTCACTCAAAATGATGTAAAAGCCGAAAGATAAAGAAAACTAGAATGAAAAGGACAGGAATAACACAATGGATACTATTTGCAGGACAAACGAGAGGAAGGGAAATGAGAGATGCTTCTCATTGTTGGAACCAGGGGCAGTTTTAACAATAGGCTGAATAGATCCCGCACCCGTACATATAACGCTGAATTCATTATAAATAATATGATTTATTAATTAGTTGGAGCGGAGGGCACTGTGAGTGTGTAACACAGTAGACACAATGTGTGTGACAGCTTCATAATTCAATAAATGTAAATATGTATTATGTTATGGGTGAAAAAACAACCTTTATAGACATCGTTTTCCTTAGATCATCATAATTCGTGCTTTATTTCAGTGTTTAATAATTTTTAATCAGTTGAGGAATTCACCCATTGTTGTGAATCGTTTAAATTGTGAAAAAATAAAAGGTTTAAATGTTATCTTTTTACTTATTATAAAATTTATTTTGTTATATATATATATATATATATATATATATATATATATATATATATATATATATATATATATATATATATATATATGCGCGGCAGAGGTGGACGCTAAATA
Organism: Ceratothoa steindachneri; assembly: GCA_963969495.1. Lineage (NCBI taxonomy): Eukaryota > Metazoa > Arthropoda > Malacostraca > Isopoda > Cymothoidae > Ceratothoa > Ceratothoa steindachneri. The sequence continues at coordinate 82,708,806 of OZ018321.1, forward strand.
CATTCAAAGTATTTAAATAATAAATATTAAATACATGAGAAAATGTATCTAGTATTTAAATAATAAATACATTAAATGTATTTAGATACATTTTTAAATACATTTCAAATACATGATATATTTATGACAATCGATAAAGACCATTGGTATCACAACAAGAAATATCCATTAAAATGAAATTGTATATTATAATTACTAATGTAGGATTTGAAGACACTTGGACTTAAGTACTGCAAAAAAAAAATAGAAAGTTCCATAGAATGAAATTTCGGTTAGCTACTTTTATCAGCATTACATTTAAGTAATATCAGTTGCTGAAATGTTTCGTCAGATGAAGAATTCCGTTTTAGAGATAAGGTCAATTCTCCTTAAGGAAAGAGCCGTTCCACAGGAGCTGACGACGGAAGGGTGGTGTTGTATTTAATAAATAACTTTTTATGTTTGGATATCTATCTAAACTTTGAAGTGTTTTATTTTAATCCTGAAGGTAACTGAACAATTCTAAATCTGCGGTTGATCGTGTTTGAGTGGGTTTTGTAAATTCAAAATAATCGTGACTGTCCGATACACTACTGGATGATTCTGCTTCGGGTCCCTCTGCTAAATTCTCAATCGCTTGAATCATAATATTCTTAACAGAGTCTTGGTGGCTTGAACTGTTCCATGAAATACTGATATCTAACTGCGGAGTTTGAAGAATGGATGACTTGTTTATGCAATAATGGCATCTGTAACTCCGGCTTCATTTACCAAGGTCAAATAAGATTAGTAGTGGTTTCCAAAGCTCTTAGTGACAGCATTTAGAAGAGAACGTGACTGAAGACTCTTCAGCTTTTTCTCCACATTGAGCAATGTAGGGATCAATTCTCCATAAACACAGTTTTTTGTCCCTGTAGGCGATCAAAACTGAGACATACTCCCCAAGATTTTCAATTTCGTGACTTCTAAACAATGGAAGTTCAAGGGACGTCATGAGTTGATATAATTTGTCCTTGTATTTTAAAAGTAATGACAATGCATCAAACAGAGAGTTCCACATTGTAATGCAAGGCACCTTTGATCAGCAGTTGATAACAGTTTTGATAATCTCGGCTGATTTTGGACGACCGCTTTTGTTCCATAATGCTGAGTATTTCCCCATCGCAGCATGATTGATATTTGCAAAAGAAGATATTTTCAGTGCCTGTTTTTAATCAGTTGTGGCAACGAGCCTAAGTGTGTGTGTGAAGCACAGCGCACATGCTTTGGTAGGCTAAAGCTGCATGGATTAGACAAAAAGTCTTCTTCCTGATCTAAGGCACCTCTCATTAAGAAACGATCCTCCAGCTCCTGCTCACCCTGATCTTCTTCACCTACATGGATTCCATCTTCTGAATCTGTGGATATATTTGCAGCAGTGACTGCAAATTCCTTAAACGTTTTAACAAAATTGGAGCTAGTATCAGTGACGGCGCTCGTGATTTTCCGCAAGGGGATATCGTATTCATTGATGATATTCTCCATATGTTCAGCAATCTAGATGTAGTTATGTTCGCCTTTGAAGCGACAGCATGCCAATACTCCACTGTGACGAACAAGAGCAGCTTCCTCAAGCTGAGAAAAAATTAAATAACAGTCTAATGTTTGTCTCATAAATGTTTCCATAAATTTTACGTATTAGTACTAAACCATTCGGTCGTAATAAGAGATTACTTGCTTACTTGTTTAATGTTGTCCATCGTTGCCGATGACGACTTCACTCCATACATGGGTGATTTTGATGATGTTTGGTTGATGATTATCGTCTTTAGTGAGATCGTTGATGGCTGCGGAGTCCACAAAGGTTGGCACAGCCTCTTCCACAGACTTCGTAGATATGGGGTCCTTGTATTTGTTGGTGTCGTCTTGCAAGGCAGGCTATGGCAGCAGTGTAGATAGGGCATTGCAAGAATGTGTGAATAAATGGGCAATGATAACTCCTGATAACTTGCACGATGATGCTTAAGGTGGAAAGCAAGTGTGCATTCTTCAGTCCACCATCTTTACTTACCCCGGCTAAGTCCATTGGCAAAAAAATGATCCAGGACGACTGGAGCAGGTTTAAGTTGCAGTGCTCTACCGACAAAAAAGTCCCTTCTTGGACTATCGCCTAATGCACGAGCACCGTGCAGATTTGATCTCCAGGTTTACTCCTGAAACCTTGGGCCTTCTAAGAGCTCCCACAAGGCAGTGGGGTTGGCCGGGTTATACCACCCGGCACTTGGTCGTTGGACGTACCTTCAGTTAAAGGCAGGGGGACCACGAGCAGGTAGTACGCCAACAGTTGAGACGCAGAGGCTAAGTAACCTTATCTTCTATGACTTAAGATTAATACTTAAGGTTATATATTGCGCATGCACCCCCAAACTACTACTACTATAATTGTAAACAACATTTGTAACTCAAAACTCACCTTTAATTAATCTCACAAAAGCTGGTTGCTCCATGTGATAGGGGATACACACCTTGTATGATAAAATCTGCAATCAGCTTATCAACAACAGATTGTTTGACCTTCTTAGTATTCACGGCAAAACACTCGGGTAATGTATTTACTTTAACACTGCTGCATGAAGGACCATCGTCTAATACTGAACATTTTCTTTATGAATCTTTTTTTTTAACTGTCACGTAGTTATCCGCTTTTTGCACCAAAGCAGGATGCTTTCTCTGTTAATAAATGTACATGATCAGATAATTAAAGGAAATTTGTTTCACGTTGCAATAATTCACGTGAAATTCAATCAGCATATACTATGAATAAAGGTGTTGCAAAAGGATTTTTATTTGGGGGGAGCCCATCTGGCGACTGCCCACTTGGGCATAAGTCGCCGAAATCACGACAGCCTAGCACTAGACTACTTTAAAATAAGAATATGAAAACATAACAATGATAAAAATAGGAAAAACGTAACAATTAAGAAGCAATCTCCAGCGTCGGGGCGAGGTCCCCCTCACCCCGGCGCAGGAGCGTGCAACCTACAAAGAAAACAATAAAAAAATAGAACCTACTTAAATAAAGGGAAGAAGGCCAGCCTCCCCCCAAAAGTCAACGAGTCCACAAGTCAATGTGCACGAACTCGTTCCGAGTACAAGGGACAGGCGGTAGCGACCCCGCCCATCCCGGTACCGGGACAGGTATCGTGCGTGAAGATCACCCAGACTGGGACATTCGACAAGAATGTGCCGAACAGTGCGGGGGACGACGCAATCGTCACAATAGGGCACCGGCGAGCGCTCCATCAGATAGCGATGCGTCACACGAGTGTGCCCGATTCGGAGACGGCAGAAAGTGACCTGAAGCCGTCGCAGCATTGAGGGATAGGTTCATGGGAACAGTCGCGGCGCAATGGCACGCAACTTTAAGTTCCCTTCGACCGTCTCCCATCTTCTTTGCCAAGCAGTCCGAAGAGCCGCCCGTATTCCTGCCATGAAGTCGTTGTGAGGAAGAGCGAAACGCTGGACCGGTCGCAGAGTCCTCGCGGACTCTTTGGCACCCTCATTGGCGCGCTCATTCCCTGCAATTCTTACATGTCCAGGAACCCAGCAGAAGTTAATCTCGACATCCACCCGGCTCGCCAAAACCGTGGTGTCACGGATATCGTGAACCAGGGGATGCGGAGATTCCAATGCCCCGAGAGCACTCAGGGCGCTTTGTGAGTGGCTATAGATCACAATCCGGTCTCCAAACCAAGCACGTCGCGTAATCTCCCGAACCGAGTGGTGTATTGCCACCAGCTGGGCAGTGCAGACAGACGCAGCGCCTGGCAGAGCCTAGCTGACTTTAAACAGAGGGGAAACGGCGTGGAAGCCGACCCCCTCTTGGGACTTGGAGTCATCCGTATACACTGGCACGGTTCCAGTGTGACACGAGGTGTGCTCGAAACAGGTCGAACGCAATACTCCCGGCGCCGTACAAGCTTTGGGAGCAGAGGCGTGGCGACAAATAGCCAAATGGTGGTACCCTCGAGGGCGGCGTCCTGGGCAGAACCAGGGGTGCCACCAGCCCGAGAGCTATACCTAGCTTTCATAGGAGTTTCTTGGCCCTAAACCCAAAGGGATTAGAGTATGACTGGCATCTCTCGGCGGCATAGGCACCGTCGAGATCAGCTGCGGATGCAGCGAGAGCTGTTGGCGACTGAAGGAGGCGCCGGGCTCGCGCGTACAGGCAAGTGATGCACTGCACGCGGCGTATAGCAAGTGGCATTTCCCCAGCATTGACTAGTAGGTTCTCAATTTAGGAAGTGCGGAATGCACCGGTCTCAAGGCGAAGGCCGGTGTGGTAGATCGAGTCCACTTTCCGCAATAAACGCTCTGCTGCGGATGCATAAAACTCGCATCCGTAGTCGAGCTTCGAACGAACAAAGGTTCGATAAAAAAGTAGGGCAGTAGCCCTATCAGCGCTCCAAGCGCTGAACGTCACGGAACGGAGAATATCCATGGCGCGGGTACAAGAGACACTAAGGCTGTGAATATGAGCGTCGGTCGAATACAAGACCAAGGAAACCGTGCGATTCAACCACATCCAGGCGCACCCCATTAAGAAACAAATCTGGGTCGGGGTGGAGCCGTGGATGGCGGCAGAAGTACACCACCTTAGTCTTGGCCCAAGAAAACCGAAACCTGTGCACTTCGGCATAGCGAGAGACGCGGTTCAATGCCTGTTGGAGTCGACGCTCCAGAGTTGGCATCTGGGCCGCGCCAAAACAGATCAAAAGGTCATCCACGTAGAGCGTAGCGAGAACATCTTCCGGCAGCACCGAGGTGATGCCGTTGATGCTCAGGGCGAAGAGTGTGACACTGAGGACATTTTCATGCTGGACACCCTCTTCCTGCTGCATTCGGCCAGAGAGGGCGTTTCCCCCCTCCGTACGCGGAATCGACGATCTCGCAAAAATTCAGATATAAACATTGGGAGGCGTCCCCTCGCCCCCATCGTGTGGAGGGTCTCCATGATACCGTATCGCCATGCGGTATCATATGCCTTCTCCAGATCGAAAAACACCGTGGCGTAGTGCTGTCTACGAAGGAAGGCCTCGCAGATAGCATTTTCCAGTGGGAGCAGAGCATCCGATGTGGAGTAGAACTTGCGGAAGCCGCACTGTGCAGAAGACTGATGGCCTCTGCTGTTCAGGAAAAAGGCTAATCTAACATTTACCAATTTCTCCATCAACTTGCACAGGCGAGCACAGTAGCGATTCGCCAGGAATCTGGGAAGATTGCAAAAGGAAGCAGGTAGGTTCGTGCATAGTAAACCTACTTAACATTATCGTTAGCTACTATCAATTTTGCCATTTTTAAATAAGAAAAAAAATAAGTATCAAATAATTAGCTTTAATAAATTCTCCCCTTCAAATGAATGCGTAGATTGAAAGTAGCATTGCTTGCCGCAGAGATCTCGCCATTGCATGATATACATACACACTTCACCTTAATAAAGGATGACTATAATTACACGATTTTTTATCTTCATCGTCTTTATTATTATCTAATCTCTCCATTTCGCACTACTTCGAAGAAGCTGAAGTTGCCATGCAGCAGTTGGAATTTTGCTGAGTGCTCTCACTATACAACCGAACACAACTGTGACCATCTGTTAACTGAATTTGAACTGATGCAAGTAATCTTCCCTCACCGGCTCACGCAGTCAACCTTTTGTGTCATACAAGTTGCGACAAGCTAAAACATCCATTACACGTTCTTAACAGCTATATAAACCTATTATCAATAAAAGATTTCCAAAAGTATTTAAATACATTGTATATAAATACTTTCAAAAGTATTCAAATACATGATCTCAAATGTATTTACAAATACAATTTTAAATACATAAATGTTTTTAAATACAAAGTATTTAAATACTTCACACCTCTGATATGCGGTTAGGAAAGGGTAATCCTCTAGAACAGCGGTTCCCAAACTTTTCCAGCACACGACCCCTTTCAGTAGTACAAAACCTACCATAAACCTCACCTTTAAAAGCCATTCTGAAAGTGTACTAATTTCCAATAGCTCAGATACATTTTAAAGATTAATTAAAGCATAGAGAGAGCAAAACAACAAACAAAAATGTGTATTAATGTTTATTAAAAAGGATTGATTTAATCATGTATTTTAATGAGAAGGATGTACTTGCTTTTTTGAAACAAGCAAATCAATACGTGGGTCTGTGTGGCTCAGGGCACATCCCATGTCTGCTTCAGCATCCAATCTGTTTCTAGTCTTTGATTTGATTACCAGGAGAGTCAAGAAACTACTTTCCAGAGGTAAGTCGATGCGAAAGGAATGAGAACCTTCAGGGCGAATTCGCTGGTTTTGGGAAAAGCGGAAAGCAGTTTGGCCCAACAATTAGAGCTGCTGAACTGTTGTTGTTCCTGGAACTCCTCTTTGGCTGCAGTGTTGTTGATGAGCTCCAAGAATTCCTCTTGTATGTCATCAGGAAGATCATCCACAGTGCATCGGAATGGATTGCGGGCAAGTTTCAGCTGTACATTCTCATTTCCATCAATCTCATGAAAATATTAATAGTGTCCAAACTCTTTTTGGAGGCTTGACAAGTGTTCATAGATCTCTTTTTGTAGCCCCTCTGCAAGTTGTTATTCACCTCGACCTCAGTCAGACGTTGGAAGAGAGCCACATTTCCCCTCTCGACTTTCCTCTCCTAAAGAGCTAGCTTGCCCAGGAAAGCCTTGATGGCATCGGTGTGCATTTTGATGGTGGTATCTGGGCCCTGTAGTTGCCAGTTGAGTCCATTCAAAGCTTCGAACATATCTGCCAAGTAGGCAAGACTACACTTAAATGGCTCTCGAATGTCCTTTAACAACTGCTCCATCCCCTTACTTTGAGGTGCCAGAAATACCTACAATTCATCAAAGAGCTCAAATACACGGGCGAGAACATTGCCCTTTGACAGCCAACGAACAGATGTGTAGAAGAGGGTGTCTTGCTGGGCAGAATCCATGTCTTGGCATAACTGACGAAACAGCCTGGTGTTAAGTGCTCCTCCTTTGATATGGTTGACGATGCAGATCACAGTTTCCAAAGTAACTTTAAGAGCAGCATGGAGTGTCTTGTAGGCAAGAGCCTCACGGTGAATCAGGCAGTGTGTTGTAATGACATCTGGGCTCTTCTTCTTGACCAGAGTCACGAATCCTGACTTGGAGCCGAGCATGCTGGGAGCTCCGTCCGTGCAGACACCAACTAACTTTGCCCACAAGAGCTTTTTTTCTTGAAAGAAGTTGGAAACTATGTTCATGATATCTTCAGCCTTTATAGTTGTTATCAGTGGGCTGCAGAAGAGGAAATCCTCCTCCACCTGATTCCCCGAGATGAACCGTGCATAAACCAAAAGCTCTGGAAGCTGTGCGACGTCTGTGGACTCATCAAGTTGGATGGCAAAGAAGGGAGAGCGTCTGGTTTTCTCCATCACCTGAAGTTTGATGTCCTGGCACATGCCATTGATGCAGTGCTTAAGTGTGTTGTTAGAGAGACGTATCTGATTAAGCTTGTTGACACAGTTCTAATCGAAGACAAGACGAGCACCCTCTATCATGCAAGGTTTCACGAGCGTTTCTTCAATCGTGTGTTGCTTCTTCTGCTTCGCAATAAAACTGAAGAGGCCTGGACGATTTTACAGTGTTGAAAGAGAACTCCTGTTCTATGATCCAATCACGACCGCTTGAGCTGGTTTTCTTTAATTTTGAAGTAGGCCAAATACTTGCTGGCCAATTCCGGATGAACTTTGTTGAGGTGCACCTTCAGTTTGAAGGGTTTCAGGCTTTGGTTAGCAAGTGTGTTCTTGCAGATGACCCATTGTGGCAACTGCACGCCATTGTTCACGATAGATGAGAAGCCAAAGTTGAGAAAACTCGTTGTATGTGCGTTTCTTCGACATCTGCAAAACAAAATATGAAGCATTAGTAACTAAAATAGTCGTACGGCAAAACAAAATCCCTAAATATCCTAAAAATTTCCTCAAAATCTTGGTCCCTCCATGACCCGCAGTTTTGGAACCACTGCTCTAGAAGTGTCTCCTGGAGTTCCTCAACCCTCTTCAGGAGCATTACATATACTACAAGGCATCCACTTCCCCTCAAAAAGGGAATTTCAAGAAGCCTTTTGTATAAACTAATGTTTAATTTCAAAGGAAAACGGAGAAAACGTTAAATTTAGCCGTGGATCTTCGCCCTTTCTAATTTGGGGGATAAATGAACAAAAACGTTCTAGTTTTGCTGTTTCATGATGAGGCAGTGAGGTGCATTAAATTACAATGGTATAGTCAAGAAGTCGTGATTGGGGTGAAAGGAGAAAGTATAAAGCTGATTCTGTTTAACAATAAAAGAAACAAGCCACCGAAAGAAAAAAAGAAATAGCAAAAATAACTCAATTGTTGACATACCCTACAGTATCTGATTCTGCAAAATCACAAAATCAAACTGAATCTGAATCAGTTGAGACACCAATTACGCCTGGAACAAATCGAAAAGCCGGTCAAGCCATTATTACTATTACTGAAACGAGTGTATTTAGTGCAATTGAACCTGAACACATTGGCAACGAGGAGACAAAATAAGAAATTAAAGTTATGAATACAGTTACCGAACAAGGATTTTAAACTGATCTTGGATTATGGCCTAAAATAATTTCTGGAAATGTGTGTGACTATTGGTTGAAAAGGGGAAGTGCAGACCTCGCGATGATGACTTCAAAGAGTTGGCTGTGAAAGAGCTAAATAGAACCTGTCACTGTACAAAGTCATTATTCACTCGAACTTATTCATTATCTGACAAATAAATTAGTCTTAAATGGCTCTGTTACTCTAAAACAAGCTTATGTCAAAGGGGGAAAGTTGATTCACAATTGGCTTCAATGACTGGATAAACGCTGGGCATGCCATAGAATCTCAAGAAAATAACCATGGAATTTCAGGAAAAGTACGGTCGAAATGGGTGACCAGAAAATTCAGTCTTGGAAAATTTTATCTCGAAAATTCGGTCTTCTCTTGAAATGCATTTATTTGGTTTTAATGATAGAATGCGTGTTAATGCTAGGGATCAAGCAAAGATACCGAGGAATGTATCAAATTCCAAACTTCCGTTTCTCATTTATTTTATTTTAGCGTAGTAATCTTCTGGGTTGGTCAGTCCAGGTCAATCCAATTTTCATGGATTTATTTTGAAATTGTGTTAATCCTTCGGATTATCACGATTTGATACCTAAGTAATGTATCTAATTCCAAACTTCCGTTTCTCATTTATTTTATTTGAGCGTAGTAATCTTCTGGATAGGTAAGTCCAGGTCAGTCCCATTCTCATGGATTTATTTTTAAATTGTGTTAATCCTTCGGAACTGATAATAATGTTATTTAAGGTGTTCAGGATACGATCGTTGGGTCACTATCAAGCTACTTCTTGAAGAGCAGTGTCGTGCAAGTTCAACGTTCTATATTTTTTTAAATTACGCATTACCCATATTATGGCTGCTAAGTATTTTAAAAGTGATGAGAATAAAAAAAGTTGATTGACAAACTGAATTATATTTATGATTTCCATATGCTTAGTGTTGATCAGGAAAGGAAACTTTGGTTCTGTCAGATGCGTAATAAGTGTGATGCTCGCGTGCACACAGAGAACAAACCTGGTGATCCTGTAATTATAAAAAAGCTCAATAATCATGAACATGAAGCTGATCCAAATGTAACGGAAGCAAGAATCGCCATTTCAGAATTAAAAACCAAAGTGAATAACGGCACTGCATCAAGCACTAGAGCTCTCAATGTAGAAACGGTAAGTGGTGTTGGAGAATATGCAAAGTATGAATTGCCAAATTTGCAAACGGTTTCGAGAAATATAACTAATTGGCGCAATAAATCTTTTGGTGCATCTCCTTTGCCTCTTTCTCGTTCAGGATTTGAATTACCAGATACTTTCACTAGCTTTTAGAGAGGTACATCGTTCTTGCAATGTGACACTGGTTCTAATGACCAAAAGAGAATCTTAATTTTTGACTCAAATGAGGGCCTGAAGATTTGAAGAATGCCATAACATTTAAGAATGGATGGCACTTTTGATTTGATTGTATAGGTTTATTGTGCAATAGCGTACATTTATACATAATCATAATACAAATAATAATAAAATAAAAACAAAACAAACAAACAACAACAAAAAAACAACAAAAAAGACAAATACAGTAATAATATGATACAATAATATAAATACATGTATAAATGCACACATTACACAAAGCGGGCAGCCCGTCAGTGTTGGCGTGCAGTAAGACGTGGTGGAGCGTCCCACGCGTTTCTTGTCTGTTGCAAGTGGGTGGCGTCGGTCTTCATCACCTGTCGCCCGGCTAGGCGCGAGTGGCGATCAGCGCGGAGGGGGTGCTGTTCTCAGCACCTCCAGCAGCTCGTTTGTTGGGGTGTGGCGGACCACATGGGCGGCTCTTGCCTCTCGCGCCCTCAGTAGGGCGCCTCTTACAGGGGGAGGGGCTGGCGCTCGCTCTGGCCTGAGGCGGGCGGTGGCTGGGCAGGAGAGGAGGTAGTGCACCAGTGGGCGCGGGGAGCGGCCGCCGCAGTGTTCGCACCTCCCTGCCACAAAGTCGGCGTGCAGCTCTTCCCGCGTGGAGTAGCCCAGCCTCACACGCTGTAGCAGCACTCCGTCCGCTCTGGGCTGCTGGAAGGATGGGTTCAGTGGGTGATAGGCTGTGGCTGCAGCATACCACGCCGCTTGCCTCTTGATTGCTTCCCATTCTTGGTGCTGCTGCTGGGCGTTGTGGGCGGCCCTGCGTTTAACCTGCACCTTGAGCTGCTGCAGGCTGGGGCGCACGGTCCAGGTGATGATGGGGCCGTGGGCGGCTCGCTTGGCAGCCTCGTCGGCAGCATCGTTGCCGCGCACGCCAACGTGGCTGGGAATCCAGTGGAGCCGGACACGCCTGCCCTGAGCTGCCAGGTCCTGCAGGGTGCACAGGATGGTGGTGGTGAGGTGGATGTTGTCCCGGGTGTGGGCGTGGGCGTGCTGCAGCGCCTGTAGTCCCGACCGAGAGTCAGTGTGTATCACCACAGTGGCCTCCCGGTGGAGCAGAGCGTGCTGGAGGGCGTGCAGGATTGCTACCAGCTCCGTCTGGAGGGTGGAGCAGTGGTCTGATGTCCTCCACGCTTGCGTCAAGCCGCTCGTGACGAAGGCGGCGCCGGACCTCCCGCTGTCGGGGTCGACGGAGCCTTCGGTGAAGTACACTGCGCTGCCTGGCTCCGTGACCTCAGACATGACCATGAGGGCGTCCTGGCGCAGCTCCTCGGTGAGGCAGTTCGCTTTGCTGTCGGGCAGCTGTGTGGCGGTGAAGTGTGCGGCGGGGGGATGGCACTTTTAATCAGCTCCAAATACATATATGGTATCAGTTGTTCAGTAGTCACGCTGTTATAAACGTTAAATTATTTCCTCGTGCTTTTGCCTTTTTGTCTGACAAGACTGAAGTAACGTATACCAACTTTTTGAATAAACTAATAGAATTGGTACCAAATATGAACCCACAAGAACCAATGATTGATTTTGAAAGAGTACTTCGAAATAGTTACAGTCTTGACTTTACTGGTGCCAACAGCGTGGGTTGTCTATTCCATTTTAGTCAGGATGTTTATAAGAAAACAATTAAACTGGGATTTAAGGTCCAATTCAGTACTAATGGAAACTTTGCAACTAAGATAAAAATGTTCTGTGCTTTAGCAGTTTTACCACTTGAAGATGTTATTAGTACCTATGAAGATTTATGCGATGGTGAATTATTGCCAATAGAATTTATAAGTTATTTTGAATTGACATACATTGGCCCCAAAAGAGGAAGACGTGGTAGGTGAGAAGAGCATTTGCATCCAATTAATTTTTGGAATGTCCGCCATCGAGTGTTCCATGGATTGCCCAGAACAAACAATGCTTTAGAAGGCTTCCACTCGGCTTTGAGAGCATCGGTAACCTACAAACATCCTAATTTTTGGAAGCTCCTTGATGCTCTTCGAAAGGAAGAAGAACTCACGCAAACGAAAATTATTCACATTCAAAGAGGAGATAATCTACAAAAGAAAAGGAAGTATAAGAAAATAGGTAAAAAGTTATTAAAACTTGTACAATCTTACGATAAGGATAACAAATTAGCATTTTTCAAAGCATTTTCTTATAATCTTAAATAAGTTTATTTTTTAAGTTCTGTATAAGAGCGAAATTTCTGAGACCGAATTTTCAAGATATATCGATGATATATCGAAAGACTGAGTGTCCGTATTGACTCTAATCTAATACAACAATATGAAACTGAATGCAAGTACTGGCAAGCAGTATTAAAGAGGTGTGTAGATGTTTTATAGCTACTTTGTGAACGTGGGTTCGCAATTGTAGGTAAAGCTGAGATAATTGGATCAGTACACAATGGAAACTATCTTGGGATTTTAGAGCTGCTGAGTACATACGACAGTTTCTTGTCAGCACATATTAAGAAACACGCAAACAAACGTAGTGGTCATACTGCCTACTTGTCCCATAGCATTTCTGAGGAAATCATTGTAATAATGGCAGAAAAGTTATGTCCTCAATAACATGAAATAAAAACAGCAAAGTACCTCCCTATTTCTGCTGACTCTACACCTGATATTTCACATATAGATTAACTTACGTTTACAATACGTTATGTACTGCCTACTACAGGTCCACTTGAAAAGTTTATGCATATCATTCCCATGCTAAGCAACACTGGCAGAGATATTGCTACAACTGTTCATAATTTTCTTATAGAGAAGAACATTCCAGTTGTCGAATGCCGAGGACAGTCCTATGACAACTCCAGCAACATGTCTGATAAATATCAGGGGACCCAACGGATAATCAAAAATGAGTGTAGTGAAGCTGAGTACATAACATGTGCGACTTATTCCTTAATCTTGGTAGCTAATTGTGCTGTAGAAAGCTGTCCTTCTGCAGTGTCATTGTTTGTTCTGATACAAAATATATACTACTTTCTCGTTGCATCTACATATCGTTGGAGGAGACATCATGAAGTATTACAGACTAATAAAGAATAGAAGTTGCGAGTTGTAAAGATACTTTCAGACACCCGTTGGTCAGCCCAGGCAGATGTTGTAGCTGCTCTCAATAGAGCATACACAGAAAATATCACTGTTCTAGAAGAGCTTTTCTTAGATCAGAATCAGTCAGCTGAAAAAGTGCTTCTTCTTGAAGTTTGGGATACCGTATTGGAAAAATTTCAGAGTAACAATATCCAGTTGCAAAATTCTGGCCTCTCCCTCAATACAGCTGTCACACTGATAGTCTTCTTTACAATTTGCTAAAGAGCTGAGGTCTCAGTTCGATGACTTTGAAGCAAAACCTATGGCTAAATGTGATTGTAGGAGAATAGCATAATGCTCCCAAGTTTTGCCCACCTCCCTTCCAGGCGGGCCGCTTATCAACCTTTCCACTTCCAGGCCAATATCTGGTGGTCTCGAACCGGAAGAAACCGCCGGCCATTTCAGCTAACCACAGAGTTCCTTTCCGGACTGTTTATCGATAAATGGGAGCCCATTTTCACTTCTGATAGTTGCCACCCTGAGGACCTCTCCCAAGTTTCGAGTATAAGAGACGAATTCTTTTAACCCTCAATAGTATAGCTTGCACAGCGTCTGGTGGGGCAGGAATTGCCATCTATCGGTGTAGTGGTAATTCGTCGAAGCATCAAGTCTTTAGAGTTGAGATCGGTCCCAGTTAGAGAGGCTCCTTGCCCCGTTGGTCTGCAAGTCAGTGCGGACCCAAACTCGTACTCACGTGTAAGATTAGAAGCTACAAACAGCCTCACTCTGGTTCCCTACGAGAGAAAACTACATCTCGGCTTTTATCCGTGACCCTATGCGTCGATAGATCACTTCGCCCCCCCCCCCGTCCTCCTCCTCACTAAGGCACCCAAGATTCCTCGGAGTTCACGAGCGTGGGGCCCTCTTTAACAAGAAGCTCTCATCACCACCTTCTTCCAGCAGAATCGTGACGGAATTGTGGGGTCAGGTCGGTCCCTGGAGAACCTACCTCATCGTCTCTACCCCTCATCTCACCACCTTTACTCACCAGCGCCACCCGAACATCAGGTTCCAAGGTAACCCTTCTCTTTCACATTCTCCAACTTCACCGCGAAGCTTACCAGCATTACAAGTGTATCGGGATTTGCAGGGGGAAATCCGAGATTCACTTATTAATTTATCTCTCAAAGCACCTTATATATATATATATATATATATATATATATATATATATATATATATATATATATATTCCTGTTTAGTGTTCATTAAAACTTTATTTTCATATTGTTGTGTATCTAACTTCCTTTGGGTCGCTTGCTGGCAAAGTTCATTCCAATCCCTCCGTAGCCAACCTCTAAGCACCCTGAGTCAATAAACCCATTCAGGACACGGGCCGAACGAAGTATAAGGAGTAGTACGACGACTCCTCCGCATTCGGGATAATAGGATATATATATATATATATATATATATATATATATATATATATATATATATATATATATATATATATATAAGAGTCGGGAAAAACTGCAACTACCCCTCGGCCTATTCCTCGACAGTGATCCCACTAACATGACAAGTAATGATGCATACTACGCAGACACGCAGCGTATTAGGAAGCGCGAGGGTCACAATGATGAACTAGACTCAGCGAAGGATGTTACGCTGACAGGGAGAGAGAAGTTTAGAGTGATGGCATTCTTGCCTATCATTGACAAGCTCTGTGTTCCCCTGCAGCAACGCATTGTTACTTACAGTGTCCTTCGAGATAAATTTGGGTTTCTATCAGAAATCTCAAGGTAAAACAAATTCTGACCTTAAATCATCAGCTAAAAAGCTTGTATTCTTACCCTAAGGACTTGGAGGCTGGGTTGGAGTCGGAGCTTTTGCAATTTACACATGTTATTTAATCCATTCCATTTCCAAGAGATTCACCTGAAAGTGCTATTTCATCAGGTGGCACAAAGGTTGCAAAAGGCCTGAACTAGAAATGTATTAGATAATACACAAGCAACATGCTAGAAACATTTTCTAAGGTTGAAATCGTAATACGAAACTATCTCTGTATGTTTGTCACAAACTGCACGTGTGAGTGATCATTCTCCATGGGGCAGAGAGCTTAATTTTACTGACATCATCAAAGAGTTTGCAAGTAAGAAGGCTAGAAAAAAGATTGACTAAGATATAATCAAGTGAACTGAACGAATTTCCTGTAATAGATAAACCGCACTAATTGCATCATTTTTATTTAGTTATTTTGTAGTGTTAAGCTTCAAAAAAACAAATGTGTAATATTCAATTGTGAAATGGTCATTTGGCTAATTAATTTTCAATAAATTGGATATTGTTTAAAAAGAAAACTTATTTTAACGATTCGCTGCCTCATTGATTTGACGGCCCCGCACATCCTAAAACCGCCCCTGGTTGGAACAGTGTTCATCTGTGCATTGAAGCTCACGGACACGCCTTGGCAGCAAGTAGCGTGAGACTGCTGGTAACTAATTCATGGACCAGCCGTCGCTATCCGCAGATTGCCCGGGAGAAGTGGTTTATTACCTCCTCCAACAGAGTTAGGTGGAGGTTATGGGATCAGTAGTGTAGGTTTGCCTGTTTGTATATATAAAGATTTATGAGGAATTTTGGGGGGAATATTTTTTCACGGGTGGGCTTTAAGCTATGGAGGAGTTGAATAGATTTGGACACAAATCTTTATCCGGATGCAGATTCTGAACGGCTTTTTAGTCGCGTGGACGCGACTCTAAGTTACTATGTTGGTCCGTAGGTCGTCGGTCGGATGGTAATCATATTACTTTCCAGTGAGTTTGGGGGCAATCACATCGTAACTATTGGGCCGATTCTAACAAAATTTGAAACCCTCATGTTGCTTTACATTATCTTTCGAATGATATAATTGTCAAGGTCCTCCCAAGGTTAGTCCTGGAATTATTGAAAGTTTTTAAGGTCGTTAGGTAATATGGTCATAAGTTAGAGTAATCGAGAGCACACGACTTAGGTTTGTTGACCTTGTGTTGACTTTCTTTAACAATATTATAAAAAGTAATGGGTTAGTGCAATTGAAAATACCCAGGAATAAACAAATTATGGCGATATACAAACATACACAATTTGTTTCAGGAAGAGGAAGAGGATATGTAATATCTAAATAAATATCTGAAGGTCAATATTTACTGAGAGAGTACATTAATAGAAAGTAGTAGAGTAGAAACCTAGTAGGTACTGCTGGAATGAGTAGTTGAGATAAGTTGGGTTTAATATGCCTCAAACAATTTTTTTCTGCTGATGGTAAAAAGTTATATCTGGACGAAAAGTAGATCCGGATATCATTAGTGAAAATCTTTCCTTTCCTGATAATTCACAAATTACTTAATATAGACTCATGATTCCTAATACGATGGGGAGGTTTTTATGGCTGATCCAGAATTGAGATCCGGATTCACTCTGCCATTAGAGATAAGATTGTTATGTCAATGGCTTTGGCGGGGGTATACGCTTCCTGGTAGATTTCGATTTCTCTCTGGGGTTCATCGTAGGCCACTGTTTGTCACTCGTGACGTGTCTCCTATATCACCTCGTTTTTTCTTCTTTACTCTGTCAAGATTAAGCGCCCAGCAGCTCCATTATTACTAAAGGGTTAAATACAAAACCCGATCTATTCAATATCTTCTCCATTGTTATAAGGACCATTCGGGCAGAGTCCATAAATATCCAGAAAAGGTGTTATTTGGGGGAAAAGACTGGCAAAGGCAGAGAATAAGGAACGAGAGTCAAGAAGGACAAGAAACACTTTATTCAATAAAAGATAAAGTTACAAAGGAGTCTTTAAATGCAGGAAACCTCGGAGCACATCGAGAACGAGAATGAAGAAAATATCGATGGCAAACAAAAGAAACGGAATTATCCCGAGCTTCTTCAAAGACAATTTTATTCATTTAATACACAAAAGAATGGGCCGAAAGCCGGTGGGTCATAGTCGTCTAAGGGCTTAGAAAAGAGTTTTGTAAAGATGTATTGAAATCATAGAAGTGAAATCTTTAGATATGGGAGAGGACGGCACGCAAATTTACTGCTCCTCGTTTTAAAAAATAGTCTTTTAGTAAGTTAATAATTATAAATTTATTTGAAAATAATCCTACAAATGTGAACAAAAGAATCAATCTTGCGATCACTTACTCTCTTGCATCATACACACACAAGCCCAAAGTCATATATTAATTTCTCTTAATACTTTCAGCTTCATCTAATTATAAAAATTGTTACCAAAATTATGACGTTTTCTTAAGTGGCAATTAGTAGAAAACAAAATTAATACCAGGATATAACCTACAGCTATCTAAAAATCTTCTTTGTCCCACAAAAGAGAGGCATGTTCACGCTTCACTGCTGATAACGCCACAGAAATTCAATAAGATCGTATAATACAATATGATCAAATCCCAATCTTTAAAACCAATTTTCCGCTCTAAGAGATTATTAGTTTATCGCAAGAATGTATACACACATACGTACAAACTGAAAGACTTCGCACGGGAAAATAAAGCAATTTCTTGGGCTATCGCATTTATTGCAGAGGTCTCATATCCTTCCTTAAATGAAGTCATTCTCTTAATGTGTTTGCAAATATAGGGAGACGAAGGCGCTTGCGATCGCGTACTTTCCTTTGGGGCATACGGCACCAACGCCAATCTCTTATCAGATAATTGATCGATGCTGTAGAAGCCATTAGGGAATTCAAGATGCCACACTTCTCATAATAGTGTGGGCGTAGATATTATCTTCCATTCCTTCTTACAGTATATCCACAACTCTTACGTAATCGTTAGTTTACTTTGGGAGTAGCGCTTTTTTTATAATTCCATCCACATATTTACTATATGTAGGTTCATGTCTGGGCTTTATTATATGTATTTAGAAATATTAATTTATATAATTTTTAACCATTTTTTCACTACCTAGGCAGTATGTTTTCGATCTTTGTCGTGTTAAAAGTAAAAATGACTACCCGACTTCGGTTTTCCCCGCAGGTGGTAGAGGAGTATATTTCGGAATAACTAAATCTGTTTTACTCAACGAAGCATCCCCATAGTATCATATTTCCTACATTGTACTTTGCGTTTGGTTCTTTTTCTTAATTGCGGTGGTTCGTCTCGCAATTAATGCACTTCTTTGTTGTGTTTGTGCTATTGCGGTATATTTGCCCTTTGGTGCAACATTCAGAACATATAATAAGTAGTTTTGTAGTTCAGTTTGCATAGCAAGTGAAGCATATCTGAATAGTGACGAAAACGTATCTCTGTATGTGCGTAGAGGGGTTGTCAACATGCTGAATGGCAGTTTCTTTTCCTAACGCTTTCAATGCCATTTTTGTGTTATCACACGCTACTTGAAACACATGGATGTGATCTCTGAATATGATTACCTCTTGTACTTTGCTTCATTTTTTGATACTCCCTGAATTCATGCTTAATTTCCTGTCATGTGTGTGTTTCTACCATGCTCTTTCGGCACACAAAACTCTTCTTACACGTAATATGTGTGGGTATTTTCACTTTCATATCCTTTCCTTGAGGGCATATAATCATAAATCCAGTGGGCATTTAGATAAACACGATCAAAAGAATTTCCAAGTCGGAGAAAATCTATTGGGCGAGTTCTTGTGAAGTATGTTTTTTTTTCATTTGGTATTAGTCATAATGGCATATATTTGAATACATCCGGTGGGTCCATATCTTTTCTGCTAATGTTCTAGTGTGCCTCACGTTGGGGATCCAATTTGAAAGTAAAAGATTACGCCGTTCGACCGGAGGAAGAACCCTCCTGTATACTCTAATTCTAATTGAACCTTCTCCCGAGATTCACAATCTCCTTGGTCACCCTTCTTAAATATGACTATCCCTATCAGCAGTATGCATACAGTTGGGTTAGGGCTTATGGCCGATTATCGGCCCCCTTTTTTGGCCCCAAACGGGGTCTCATGCAGAGGTTCCCTATACCATAATACAAACTACAACTCAAACTTTTCTGGTGACTAAGTTATGTAGCACAAATATGAAAGAAGTCAGAGTCTGACAATAAAAAAGAAGAAGAAATACTCGTAGATGTAGGAATAAATAGTCTGTCTTGAGTCAGTTTTCTCGCTCAAAGGGAACTGGAAGAATTTCCAATAAGTCTAATGAGCGCATATATTTCTTCTGATTCTTCTGTTCTCTTGCCGAAATATTCGGCCTTACCTCCTTACCGAAATGCTGCCTTTACTAGTGAGTAGTTTTACTAGAGTGCAATGCACGAGAAAGCAACCTAACTGTGTTCTTCACTGATTGAAGATGATGGTGATGATAATAATGAAAATAAAAATGGGAGAAAAAAAACAGCTCTACCTCCCCTCCCCCTCTCCCATGGCAGTTAATGCATCTTTTAACCGAATTGTGGCAATTGCGCCAGGAATATCCTTCTGTTCCGCATTCTGAACAGATGATCACGACTTGTTTATGACAATTTTGCGTCGTATGGTCCTCCATGGCATAACATCTGAAGCATATTTGTATGCTTGAGAAGGCGTCTCTTTGTATGGGGGCGGGTGGGATTCTCATGCGGAAAGCGAGAACCCCTTTTTATAGGATCTTTGATGCAATTTCTTTATATTACCAAATAACTTTGAAAACGTGACTATAGTCTAAATTTGACCACTTCGGATATTTGAAGCCATTGAGGTCTCTTCTGGAGTTCTTTCACTTCCTCACATGAATGTTCTTCTGCCCAAGTTTCGAACTTTCAGCAGATGATGCTTCTGTTAGCCGTAATTTGTGGGAGTATTCTCGCTTCTAGATGGTGTTGTGCTTTCTGCTAATAAAAGCAACCGTTCGACGTTCATGTTTCCCGGCCAAATTACAGTGAATCCTGATGCAGTCTTAATACATTTGATGAGTGGAATTTCTATATCTGAAAATATCAGTTGGACTATTTCCTGCAGAGAACTCTTCTTTCCGTTCGGTGTGAGTTTAAAGGGGTAGCTTTGTGAAGTCCGGAGAATACATGTTCCCTGGGCGGTGTCCCAACCCCTTCCGAAGAGAAATTTATTCTATATATTATCACCTGTGGAGAAATCTCCCAGTTTCTACTAGTGAGAGGAACCCTTCTCTCCACCCACAATTGGGTTATGGCTCGTGACCGATAATATCAGAACCCCTATTCTGGCCCACTAACGGGGTCTCCTACATGGGTTTACTATACCTTACGACTAACTTTAACTCAAATCTTGCCGGTGACCAATTTATGTAGTTCCAGAGAGAAATAAGTTATAGGTAAAAAGTGTTTAAAAGGAACCAAAAAATAGAAAAGAGAAAAAGTTGCCTCTTCTGGTGGGGTGGAGGATTCCTTGCTTAAATTGTTTAGGAGAAATCTCCAATCAACCCTAAGAGCCATATATTTCTTTCATACTTTCCTGAGAGTCGTTTTTTTCATCTCTCCTCCTTAAAACTTTCCGCCTTTACCTGAGATAGCCTTTATCAGTTCGCAGTGAGCGAGCAAGCGTTCAGACTGAGAAATGAAAAGTGGGGAGGGGTAACAAAAAGAAAAAGGGAAAGAAGCAATAGTGCTGCCCTGGTATGGTTTGATGTTGTGTTGAGCAGTATAGCTGGGTACACCAATTATTGTTCCAAGGTGTCCCTTCATGCCAAGACTGCCTGGATTGAAGACCAGGAGCGACACACTTGGTTAGGAGTCGATTTCAGTGTTGCCGATTTTAAGTGTAACGGCCGATGTCGCCCGAGCGGCAATCCCCATCGGGCAAAAAAAAAAAAAGAGTACAATGAACTTTTATTACCATGCATTCATGGACACGGATAATAAGGGGTTTTGGTTTGAAGGTAGGGAACCAGTGGGTTGCTGCCCAAACCAAGTGGATTTTATATGGCAGCTAGGATGAAACGAGGAAAATCATCTATAAAAGGTGGAGGAGACTATTTTGTGACAAAATTTTGAAAAACAAGGGGTTAAAATATTCCTCCACCAATATGAATCGAAGACGATGTGTTGAGGAATATTTAAAAGGGTCGGGAAAAAGGACAACCGGAGAATGGCGAAATGGATACAATCCAATAAAAGGTGGGCAACCGATTGGTCCCCAACGCAAAAACGACAGCAAGGGCTGATATGAGCATCGCCCGAAACAATATGGCCATGAGTAAGTCTCGTGTGGCCAATGCAAACTCGGCAAAGGGCCACATCCAACGACCGCATTCTATGACGGCTCGAGGGCCAAGAGCGAATAGAATTTTTAATTTTGTATAGTTTGGATGATGAACAGTCATCCCATTCATTCTGCCACAGTTGAAAAATATATTTTCTTATTGAAGGAAAGTAGTCCCTAAAAGGCAGAGCCGAGTTCTCAGGGGACACAGAATGTGCTGAGCGGGCCATCCGATCAGTCCTCTCGTTGCCCAGGACCCCCACATGCCCAGGGACCCAGCAAAAAATAATTCTACATCGGAACGCATTTTGGATCAGCAAGTTGCGAATTTCAGTGACTATGGGATGGGACGCATTAAAAGATCTAATTGAATGTAAGACACTCCTTGAGTTGGAAAAAATGACAAAATCACTAAAAGGTAAAATTTGGATGAGTCTAAAGGCTAAAAGGATTGCTCAAAATTCAGAAATTCTCCTCCTGGGTAGATGCCTGCGGCACCCACGCCACCGTCCGACTTAGAGCCATCTGTGTATAGTGGGCAGCATTGTTTGTGCGAGATCGAATGCTCTAAGAACAGGCTCTTAATGATGCGAGGGTCCATGGAGGACTTCTCCAGGTTCCACATGTTGGTACATACTGTGGGGAGTGGAGCACGCCAACTAGGGGTTAGTAAGGATGGAAGGGTAAGGACCCTTGGAGCACCCAGGTTAGAGAAATGATCTCCTATGCCAAGGTTTAAGGGCCGGGGAAAAGATGGCAACTTATCATATGCTGCCATTGATTCGGCAGCATACAGGCATCTGTAGACCTCTGATACAGGGGCTTGCTGTACTCGGCAGAGGTATCGCTTACAGATTTGAAGTCTATGGTAGGGCAAAGGGAGTACCCCACTCTCGAAGTAAAGACTGTTGACGGGAGAAGTACGGAAGGCTCCACTTAAAAGGCAAACTCCGAGGTTTCGAATGGGGTTCAGCATTTTAAGGGCTAAAGGGAAAGCCGATGAGTAAATTTGACAGCAATAATCCAATTTTGATTGGACGAGGGCTGTGTATAATGTCCACAATGTTTGTCAGTCGCTGCCCCACGAAGTGTGTGAAAGGACTTTCAAAATGTCTAGAGCCTGTAGACAGCCCGTTCGAAGTCAGCGTAGGTGTGGTAACTAGGATAACTTTGGAACGAGAGTTACACCAAGGAACCGAAACTCGGAGACAAACTCTATATCTTCGCCTTGTAGGGAGATAGATGGTGGATCAAGAACCTCTCTGCCTCGGTGGAAATACATTGGTTTGGTTTTGTTCGTGGAAAAGCGGAATCCCTTAAGTTGTGCTCTTTTGGATACAGCATCTACCGCCAGTTGTAGCCAACGCGCTGCTGATGGAAGGCGAGGTGAGGGACAGTATAGTGCTAAATCATCGACAAACAGAGTTGCAGATACACCCTCTGAGAGAGACGAAATAATATCATTGATGGCAAATATAAAACATACGACACTTAAAACACTGCCCTGAGGAACTCCCTCCTCTTGGGGTTGCAGGTCAGAGTATGCGTCCCCAACACGTACCTTGAAGAATCAAGATGATAAAAAACTTTAAATAAGTGATTGTAAAAGGCCTCTCATCCCCCAGACGTATAACTGCGTCAAGATGCCGTATCTCCATGTTGTGTCGTAGGCTTTCTCAATATCGAAAAATATGGCCAGGACTCGGTATTTTAATGAGAAAGCTTTCCGGACCGATCCCTCGAAACCTACTAGTAGGACAAGGGTACTATGACCTTTGCGGAAGCCACATTGAAATATATAGATAAGGTGATTGGTTTTTAGGAACCAGTTTAGGCACTCCAATATCATTTTTTCCAGCAACTTACTCAAACAGCTGGTGAGAGCTATAGGGTGGTAGTGATCTGCTTCCAACCCGTCCCTGCCCGGTTTGACAAAGGGAAGGATGACCCCAATGCGCCATGATGAGGGGTAAAAACCTTTCACCCATATAAGGTTGTATAAATCAAGTAAGAAGAGAGTAGAGTGTGGATGTAGGTGCCGAATCATATCGAAATGGATCTCGCCAAGGCCAGGGGAAGTAGATCTGCAAAGGGACAAAGCGCTATACAGCTCATGGATGCCGAATAGAGCGTTATATGGAAGGTTAGATTTTGTTGTGAAGTTGAGAGAATGAGATTCTTCATTTGATTTGTAGGATTGAAAAGCCTTATCGTAACGGCTGACACTGCTGACGGCGCGGAAATGGTCAGCAAAAGCATTGCTGACCGCCAGGCCGTCATTCTCCAAGGAACCGTCTAAGTTTAGTGTGGGGATATGATGATTAGCATAACGGCCCCTGATCTTATTAATCCTCTTCAGGATCTTAGCAGTAGGTGTCATAGAGGAAATTGATGAAACATAACGGCGCCATGAATTTCGGCGAGCCTAACGAAGGGTTCTTTGGTGATGCGCACGAGCTCGGTTTTTGTTGACCTTGTTGCACAAAGTTAGGGTCTTTCGGAATCGGGCATGGGCTAACTTGTAATTTTTGATAGCTGTTGCACACGTCGAGGTCCACCAGGGCACGGTTAAGCGGCCCATGGTGGGTCGCCTCCGTGGGATGGTCTGTGTTGCTGCATTGTAGATAGTCGATGTAAAGTATTTTACTGCCGCGTGCACTCCATTAAAGGTCCCCAGGGATGCACTTGTGAAGGACGCCTCTTGGAAACCTTCCCAATCTACATGACCTAAGTCCCACTTAAGGGGCATGGTTGTATGAGGGCTAACTTGAAGGGACGATAAAACAATAGGGAAGTGGTCACTCCTATGGAGATCGTCAAGAATTGACCATCGAAATTCCGTGAAGCAATCAGGGAAACAAACAGACAGGTCAACACAGCTAAGAGAGTCCATCTAGTCATGATAAGAGGTAAAATCGCCAGTATTTAAAACACAAAGAAAGTCAGATAATAAAAGAAACTCTAAAACACTGCCTTTGGCATTTCGAGTGATGTCACCCTAGTATGGGTGACATGCGTTAAAATATCCTAGTAATAAGAATGGGGAGTGCAACTGGTCTCTTAGTTATAAAAGGTCGGGTCTTGACAATGATAAACAAAAGGGTAGGTAAATAGAGCAAACGGTAAAAAGCTTAGTAAGAAAAACCCTCACGGCACCCTCATGGGAGAAACATGGTGGGATGAAGATACCATGATTGACACCCCTCCATGAGAGGAGCTTCCAGCAGGAGCAATAGACTTGAAAGAGAGAAAGCCGGGTACCGACAGAAAGGGCCGCATACTCAGTTTATTTTCCTGAAGACAAACAACAGCGGGTTGGATAGTCGTCAAAGGAATTTTGAGTTCTTCCCACTTTGGAAGAACGCATTGGCAAATTCCATTGTAAAATGGAAGATATTATGTGTGATGATTAAATACCACTGTGGATATATTTTTCTCTTTTGAGGCCGATATTGTATTTGAGGTTCGTCTTAAAGAGCATGGAAGACGGAGAGCTGATTTTGAGGAGCCTGCTTTTACAGGGGGAGATCCTAGATGGAGCAGTAACTGGGGCTTTTTTCGTGGGTTTTGGAGAACCGACCGAGGCCTTTGATTGTAATTCGGGCTCACAACCTGGCCGAAGAGGAAGATCAAGAAGAAATTTTCGGCCGGTAGATCCGGATTCATGGGTCGAGGGCATTTTTGGTGTCTGAGCAGTTGGTCCAACCGCCGTGATTGGTGATGTTGGAGTATCAACTGCTTTCATCGGATCTTGGGTTGAGGGGTGAGCGGAATAAACAGGTGATCTGAGCGAGGTGTGTGGAGCTGGGTGTATATCTGCCATCGTTTGGATCAGGATGGGACCTAAGTCCTGTGAAGGGCGGGACGGACTTAAGGGCATAGAATGTTCAGCTATAGGGGAGGAGTCCATTGGAGATTCCCGGGGCTCGGCCGAGTCAGCTCCAGAGGCTGCCCGCTTATTGGTGGTCGATGACCCAGGTGAGGAATCCTCCCTCTCACCACTGGGCTTTGGGTCTCGGGGCCGGGTGTATGAACCTTCACTAGTCAATGTTGAGGATTCTTTCAAATAGCGTCTGATGTCTTAAAGTGTGTCACCCTAAGCGTCTCTCCCAGCTAGAGCTGCTGGAGAGAGGGAGGTTACATTGGCTATCTCGGTGTGAGAGCCATGTTTAAACTTCCAGCGTCACGTAAAACGTCCGAGAAGAGCCGGCCGAGTGGTGAAGTTTGTGCTCGGGCACGCTGGCGGGCCTCTCTTATATCTATACGTAGGGAGTCGCGCAAAGCGAGCACCTCCTTTTCATATAAAAATATAGAGCAGAGTTTTGACGCAGCACTGTGGGTACCTCCGAAGTTGGCACAGCGGGGTGTTTTGGTGCATTCTGGGCCATGGTAGTCAGAGCTACAATTCACGCAGGAGCGAGGGTGCCGACAAGCACGGCAAACACGTCCAAATTGATTGCAATTGAAGCAGCGTCTGGGTAGTTCGATGTAGGGACTTACCGAGACACGAAGGTACCCAGCTTTAATATACTGCGGCAGTTCTTGTCGTTCAAATGTTAAAATCAGTGTGGCGGTTGGGACTTTAGTGGAGTCTAATGTTTTAGTTATCCTGTGTACGTGTGTGACACGTTGGGTACTGATCTTACTCTGAAGGCAGGTGGGGTCGTAGTCCTTTAGTTCGTTTGAACGGACGACACCTTTGACAAAATTCAGACGCGGATGGGCGAGACAGGTATTGGAATTTCAGCTATCGAAGATAGATTTGGCACAAGGTTGTGTTGAGAGTGGGATGACACCTCGACTACGACATTGCCACTACCTCTTGACCACATCCAGCGGGGTTAACCACAGCGGGACTCAAAAGATTCATTGACGTCAAACACATCGACTTTTGCAAGTGGGATGTCGGATGATGAATTCATGACAAGAAAGCAAGGATAATATAGATCTGGGTCTACTTCGTTGGAATAAGGGTCCAACGAGCGAGGGAAGGCTGAAATGGGCGCTAAGGAACGTTTGGCACGAGAACCCTTACGAGAAGGGAAGGCTTTTGGTTTATGGCTAGCCATTGCAAAAAGAAAAAAAAATTCGCATTCTCCCTCGTGGCTCCCGACCATGGAGTCCTACAAGGGACCGGCACTACTGCAATTATACAATCAGTTACGTCCGGTAGGTCCTCTTGGAGAATGGATACGGATCCACCACACCATCTTTAGAAACCTAAGTGCCTGCCCGAGTTCTCCTACGCACGGAGAAAAGGGGCCAACGATGGGTTTCTCCTTGGGTATTCGGTAGACGAAGGCGGTGGAGATGCCCAGACTCTTTCACCTTCATGAAAGAACAATTCGGAATCAATCCATTAAACCAGCAGAGGTCGGGTATCCATAAGGACCACTAGATAGGTGAAGGAAGAGGGGGAAGTAAGGGCAGTGAAAGAACGTAATTAGGAATGAAAGAAAGAGGGGCATGTTAAAAGTCTTGTTGGCAGCACCATGGGTCCCCTAAGGGGCTCAGGGCTGATACCCCCCCCCCCCCCCCGCCACGAGAAAGCCAGAGACTCTCTGGGAACAACCCCCGAAGAAAAGATCTCAGAGATGGAGGGGCGGATAATAAGGAGGCTGTGAAAGTTCTCAAAGCCATTAATCACCGTAACGTCACTCTCACCCACCCAGTAAACAATTAATTTAGTCATTTATAACATACAGGGTGGAAATGCAAAGTGTAAACTGCCATTTGCAAATTATTATGTTTTCACTTTATTACTATATTCATTTCTTATGTTCTTTCAGGATTTGTTGAATTTTGTGATTGAAAGTATAAATTCACCAGGCAATGTCTTCGCTACTAAGATTAAAATTTAAAATCTAAAAAAAAACAGCCATGGTTAAATTTTTATAAATTTTCTGAACTTCGCCAATTATTAAAATTTTAAAAAGGAACTCTAAACTAAATTTGGTCCCTTTCAAAATATCACGTTGCTAAAATATAGTTATAGAGAAGATATATAAAAATAAATTTTCTGAACTTCACCAATTGTAATTCTTTGGGTTTAAAAAAATTCACAAAACTTTGATACTTATATTCATTTCTGAACTTCACCATTTTTTTTTATATTATAAAATAATTATTAGAAATAACTTGGATAAAAAAACATAAGTCATAACCAAACTAAGATGAAATTATTATTCAAATACGCCCAAAATCTCCTTCTTAAATTATAGAGATAGTGATGATGATTAGGTATAGAAATGAATTTTATTTGACAATTAAATAGATACAGAGCAGTGCGAATGCTGAGAAATACAAAAAAAATAATTAAATATTAATATATTGGTACGCAACTGCTTGTGAAGAAGGCTTCTGGACGACCAAGAGCAAATGACGCCAAGATTGTCTCCTGTTAAGTTCAAGGTCAATGAAGGGGTTGCCTCTTGTTCCAAGCTTGCAGGTGTGAAGGCTTCATCACGCATATAATAATAATAATAATAATAATAATAATAATAATAATAATAATAAATTTCTTATAATGCGCTCTTCAAGGCCAGAGGCCTTCACAGAGCGCACGTTCGGCTGTGACCTAAGATCAGGTGGGTGAGTAGGCAATCCTGAACAGATGCGTTTTCAGGAATCGCTTGAAAGTGGTAAGTGAGGCAGCAGATCTAATTTTGGCTGGAAGAGCATTCCAAAGCTTGGAGGCACAGACTGATAAGGAGCGGTCGCACATTGAGCAGGAGGACGAGTAAGGAGTAATCAGGAGAGGAGCATGAGATAACCGAAGGGCCCGAGGAGCGAAACGTTGGGAAAGGGCAGAGGAAAGGTAGGTTGGGGCCTTTTGGTGAAGGACCTTGAAAGTGAAGATAAAAATCCTGAAATGAAAACGATATCTGACAGGTAACCAGTGCAGTTCCTGAAGCAGGGGCTTAGGAGGGAGAAGCGAGAGCGACGGAGTAGTAGTCGGGCAGCATAGTTCTAGACTAGCTGTAGGGGATGTAGAGAGGAAGATGGTAGATATACAAGAAGAGAGTTACAGTATTCAAGGCGGGAGGTAATGAAGGCATGGACAGCAGTCTCAAGACTTTGGCGATCGAGGTGAGAGCGAATACGGGAGAAGTTACGGAGGAAACAAAGGGAAGATTTACTAATATTGAGGATGTAGGGCTTAAAGTAGAGATGTTCATCAAACACAACGCCCAGATTTCTAACAAAATCAGAGAAAGCAACAGAGTTTCCACCCAGAGGGAGGGAGGGAAAGAGGGATTTAACTTTGTATACTAGAGCGTGGGAACCAACCAGAAGAACTTCAGTTTTGGAGTAGTTAAGTTTGAGGAAGTTAGCCGATAGCCAGTCAGAGATAGAAGAATAGGCAGATAAGAGGTCACAGATTGAGTGGGCAATGGTCGAGGGGGAAGAGGAAATAAAGATTTGAATGTCATTGGCATAGAGGTGGAAGGATAGACCGAGATTACGTAGGAGGGAGCTAAGAGGGAATAAGTAGATACAAAAGAGGAGAGGGCCGAGGACAGATCCTTTGGAGACACCAAAGCGAATAGGAGTGGTGTTCAGAGGAGACATCGTTAATCACTACAGATTGGGTGCGAGACGAAAGGTAAGAGCGGAACCAGTCGAGAGCAGCGCCAGAAATGCCAAGGAAAGAGTGAAGGCGATCAAGCAAGACGAAATGGTCAATAGTATCAAAGTCAGAAGAGAGGCCAAGTAGAATGGGGATGGAAGCACAACCCCAGTCAGCAGCTCTATGTAAGCAATCAGTAACATTGAGTAGAGCGGTTTCGGTGAAGTGCCCAGCTTTAAAACCTGTTTGATAAGTCTCATCAATATTAAAGGCAACGATGTGGGAATTATTTCGCGAAACAACTACTCCCTCAAGGACCTTAGAGAGGAAGGGAAGTTGCGAGATCGGGCGATAGCTAGCTGGGTCGGAAGGGTTAAGCTTCGGCTTTTTAAGGATCGGACGGATTTGGGCACATTTGAAGGAAGGAGGGACAACACCAGTAGCAAGGGAGGTATTGAACAGGTAGGTGGGGGATCATTGGAAGTATGACAGGCAATACTTTGATTAATAGCTTGCGGGGGAACAAGTCACAAGGGAAGCCAAATTTTTTAGAGCGCGAGAGTAAGGCAGACAACTCAGAAGCGGTCACGGCAGGAAATACGTTGAGCGGCCGGGAGGGGGAGATCAGGGAGAATGTGAAAGGCCTGGTCAGGCAGTCGTGATAGGGAGGCACGAAGGTTTATGACCTTATCAGCGAAGAATTTCGAGAGGATGGTGGGGCTGATATGGGTGGGGACTTGGTGTGAAGCGATAAGAGAAGAGAGCAGGCGGAAAACGGCACATGGGTCATTCATATTGTTGGCTAGCCATTTACGCGAATGGGCTTCACGAGCAGATTTCAGTTTAGCCAGGTAGAGATATGTCGCAAGACGGTAAAGGAGCGAAAGAGCAGTTGTATCTTGCCCACGGGAGCGAGCCTTACGAAGAGCTCTCTCGTGGGCACTTAAAGACTGTCTCAAGCGTAGGGGCGCGGTGACCGCGAGAGGACGGAGGAATAATAATGGAGGAGTGGGCATTAAGGCAAGTTAGGAGGGATTTCTCTAAGGATGAGAGGATTTGGTCAGGGAAGGCGAAAGCGTCGGGAGGGGGTAAATTAGAGGCAACATCATTAAAGAGGGATGAGATGTCAATGGAGCTAGCCGTCGATAATGTTTTGGGATAAGAGGAGGCCGAGAGGGCAAAGAAGTAGAGGTTGGACGTTGAAGTTAATAAGGTAATGGTCAGAAATAGCATTAGACAGGATAGAAGTGGTCAAGTTGGAAATTTGACAGTCGGAAATTACAACGTCTAAAATGTTACCATAGGAGTGTGTTGGGAACGAAACGTGTTGAGTAAGGGAGAAAGGGTCAAGGATCTCAAGGAAGGCAGGTATATTAGGGTTAGTGACTGGGAGGTTGAAGTCCCCCATGATGAGAAGATGACCCGATGGGGAGAGACTAGCGAGGTTACTAAATTCGTCAAGAAAAAGGTCAAGGGAGGAGCTGGGATGGGGGGGGAGGTAGAGCACAATAATTGTTACAGATTAAACAGAATTAGAGACAGAGATAAAGGCCTCAAAAGAAAGAAGAGGGGGGGATGGAAGTGTATTCAGAGAGAGAGAGAGGCACTATGAATGAAAGCAACCTGTCCGCCACCTTTGTTCCAGGGGTTATGGGAGTAGACGTAGCCATCAGGGGTCGCTAGCGACAAGCAGCCATCACTCTGATCAAGCCACGTTTCACTGAGACCAAGGAGGGAGATACGCGAATTAGTCAGGAGATCGTGAATGAACTCCACTTTATTAGCGACGCTTCTAATATTGAGTAGAGCCGCATTATAAACTGAGAGTGGGGAGGTTGAAGGGGGGAGTGAGAGAGACGGGGGAGGGGGGGTAGACGGTTCAATGAAAAATAACTTTTTTAAGACTGAAGATAAACGGAATCCCCTTTTTATAGGACGAGATTGATTTCGAGCGATTCCTAGTGCTTTAATTCTAGAGCCAACCGAGCGAGATACCTTAAACCCTCTATTAAGAGAAAGAAGTGTGGCTTTGTCCATCACTGAGGGAGGAGAAATATAAGTAGGATAAAATGGATAAAAATTTGATGTGGAGACAATAACAAAATAAAATTAGGGAGGCAACAGCGAAAATAAAAATGAGGAGGGAAGAATATGATGTGAAGAAAAAAAAGGGGTCACAGAAAAGTAACAAATTCAATAAAAACAACTACTAACAAAACAAAAATATATACTAAGAATGGCGAAGTACAAAGCACGTGTCAAGGCAAATATAAAGCAGCGCAAAAAATTAGAGGACGGGAGAAGAAATGAGGCTGAGGAATTAGTCGGAATGAAACAAGTGACCGCGTGGGTCAGAAAGCAGAATAATCTAGAAGAATTTAGGATGGGGGGAAAAGTGAGGCAGGAAGAGCAGGCAAAAGAAAAGGTAGATAAGAACGGAGAGGAGTCAATAATAGGGATAAAGAAGTAAAAAGAGCACGGAAGAAAATTATACGAAGAAAAACACGGAGCTAAAGAAAAATACAAAGTAATAAAAATACTACCGAGAATAGCAAAGTACAAAGCACGTGATAAGGCACATTAGAAAATAATGGAATTATGGACTGAAACTAAAACACGGAGGCAGGCAGAAAAAAATGATTGAATAATAAGGAAAGTAATGAAAATGGCCACAAGGAGAAACAAAAAAAACACAAAAAAACAAAAGGATTACTCACAAACGTATAGCTACAGCAAACCGTAAGACAGGCACTAATAATTTAGGAACTAATAATACAATCACACAGACAAGGCTATGGCAGCACCAACAACGGTTAATAAACTGAACAGCGAGACAAAGCAACAAACAAACACCGTAGCGAAGTGTAAAGTCGGCTCGGCTAAACAACGGAGAGCAGAAAGAGCAAACGATACGCGCATCGATCTGCGTTCCATGAGAGCAGAGAGTCGGAGACTTTTCAACAAAGGTCTCATGTCGAGAAAGGCTAAAATGTATCCTCGTATCACCAAGAAATATAAAGAATAATGGACTGTTGAAGACTGGGGCAAAGCGATATTCTCTGATGAATCTCCTTTCCGCTTGTTTGGAACTTCTGGAAGATCTTGCGTTAGGAGGAGAAAAGGAGAGCACTTTTCCGAGTCCTGTCCCGTACCCACGGTAAGGCATCCGGGCATTCTCCGTGTTTGGGGCTGCTTCTCATCGAAGGGAAGGGGAGCACTAACGATTTCTCCCAAGAATACCGCCATGAAACTCAAAAGAGTACCGAAACTTGCTTCATCAGTACCTTTTCCCAACAGTTACGACCAATTTGGAGATAACTGTATTTTTCAGCATGATGGACCACCTTGTCCGAAAACGTAAGCCATAAAAAAGTTCTTGCCTAAAAATAACATCGAATTTTTGTGACTTTGGAGTAGAAATTCGCCAGATTTGAACCCTTTAGAAAAGTGGCATTTAATAAACAGAAGCCATCCAAATTTAAGCAGTTGCGGGTGCTTATTGGACAAAAATGGTGCACTATCAGTCATGATACAATCACAAATTTGGCCTCCATCATGCCAAAATGAATTGAAACAGTCTTGAAGAACAACGGACATCATTGTAAATATTAACTGCGCGAATCAATTGACTGTATTTATTAATAAAATGGATTTGTGCTCTATTATTGTGTATATTTCACCTTTGAATTATGATACAAACATACAAAAACAAAATGCAACGTTTGATTAGTTAGATTAATTTTCATATATGAAAAATTATAGTAGTCTCAAAACTTTTGACCATGACTGTAGTTTGTTTACATGTGTCAAAAAATTATAGTGCATTTTTTTTATGGTTGAGTCAAATCGAAGTGCAGTCTATAACATTTCTTTTATTGTGTATTTACATATTTTAAAGAATTTAACCTGAAAATAAACTGAGTCAAAATTATTTATAAAGAAGTGCGAGACATGACTGCGCCCTTAAGCCCAAACAAGATCTTTCTGCCCAAATTCCAGCATACAACTTTTCCCCTACGAGTACATTCTGGTTGAGACTATTACATCTTTTCTCCTCTTAAGATAATCGACCATAATTATTCAACCCCAATTTTTCTTACCTAGGTATCGCTTATCTGCAAGTGATCTAAAAAAATAGAAGGTGGCCTTCATCAGTTAACAGCCCTCCAGAAGTAGGTAATCAATGAAAAGATTCTAAAAACATACGGGAAATGGAAAACCAAATAACATTTCATAAAATTACCGTGAAGTTAAGTAGAAGGTCATCTTTCAAGTATGCCAGTTTAAACAAGAGTACTAAGTTATACTATGCCCAAGTTCTAATTCAAGACTCTCATTTGGAGGTCCTTTGCCAGCTCAAGTTGCCAGCGAGGGGATGAATCATGTAAGAGGGGTAAATTTCCCTCTAAAGCTAGAATTTGGAGGAATGGAACGCCCTTTCGGTAGCACTATGTACCCTACAACGGAATATTAAGGGCAGCACAGCCATTATCCTTTCAGAGGATTTATAAATTTGGGGCTAACAAAGACCAAATGGTATTTTATATCTTAAAATATAGTTTATCAATTCTACTTTTGAACATATTAATTGATGTATACGACTTCCGCTAGTAATCTATTCCTTATCCGAGCAATTTTATAGGAAAAGAAATTTTGCACAACTGCTGCCCCTTGAAATGTTTGTTTTTTAGTTTGAATCCATTATCATTTATCCTAAAGAAAATTGTTAATCTCTCTTCATACGGTTTATTTCTAAGTTCGGTAATCATTTTATTAGATTTGCGATGAATCCGCTCTATCATCAAAATATCCTTATCCAATGATGGAGAACAAAGCTAAACGGCATAGTACAAGTGTGGTTTGACTTCTGCTTTTTATAGGAGAACAATGATTTCTTCGCTTTTATAGGTAAAACCTCTAGCTATGTGATCGAGAATTACGAGGGGCGGTCAATAAGTTTTGCAATTCGGATATAAGGAAACGAGATATAAGGAAAAGTGTTTTATTATTTTTTAATATAACTACCCTCGACTTCAATGCACTTGCGCCACTTGTCCCTGAGGCTTCGAATTCCCGACAACCAGAAATCTCCCGACTGCTGTTCAATCCACTCCTGGACGGCGAGCTAGAAATCTTCATCGTCCCCAAACCGACGTCAACGCAGTGCAGCCTTGAGCTGGCGGAATAAAAAGTAGTCGCTGGGGGCAAGATCTGGACTGTAGGGGGGAAGGTTTAGCTCCCCGAATCCGCACTCGCGCAGGGCATCTTGTGCAATTCTGGCCTTGTAGACAGGGGCATTGTCGTGGAGGAGCAGGACACCGCGTGTCAACTTGC
The DNA here is from genome assembly GCA_963969495.1 of Ceratothoa steindachneri. Taxonomy (NCBI): domain Eukaryota; kingdom Metazoa; phylum Arthropoda; class Malacostraca; order Isopoda; family Cymothoidae; genus Ceratothoa; species Ceratothoa steindachneri. Next base: position 82,742,994 of record OZ018321.1, read on the forward strand.
CGCGCCGCTTCTGAAGGAGGCACTTCTTTAACCCAGCAAGTTCCTTGGCGTAATATTGGCCTGTGATGGTTCTTCTACGATGCGCATAGTCCATCATCATCAGTCTCTCAGAATCCCAGAAGATGGTGGCCATGATATTCCCGGCTAAGGGTTGGGTCCGGAACTTGATGGGGGTCGGAGAGCCTCTGTGCTTCCAGGCCATGCTTTCGAACTTGGTCTCGGGATCCCAGTGATGGACCCACGTTTCATCACCAGTTACTATGTGTGACTCGAATCCCGCCGGGTCTTGGTTGTACAGGAGCAGAAGCTCCTCCGAACTTTGACGACGATGAAGTCGATCATGGGGAGTGAGGTTTCTAGTGACCCAACGGGCAGAAACCCTGGTCATGGCCAAATTGTCGTGGATGATGTTGATAACACTTCCATGTGATAGTCCAAGTTCTCGCTCGATTTCTTCGACCTTCACCCGTCGATTTTCGAGAATCTTCCTCTCCACACGGGCCACATTATCCTCGTTGGTCACGTCTGACGGGCGTCCTGGACGGGGGTCATCTTCAAGGGACTCACGACCATGGCGGAACTCCCTATTCCAGTGAGCAATGGTTGCATAGGAAGGGGCGGTGTTGGTGTACACTGCAACCATGCGTTCATGGATTTCTTTTCCATTCTTGCCTTCCTTGGTCAAAAATTTGATCACTGCGCGGTGCTCAACCTTCTCCATTGTTCAAAAATTTGTGACTGGCGATCTGCGATCAGCTACTGCTTCTTAAATAGACGATGCAGGAGCGTGCGGCTGCAGGTCCTGACTTGTCATAACTTGTCCTAACACTCCCATAAACAGCCATCCCCTTCCTCTGTTTTGCCCTACCGATTTGCAAAACTTATTGACCGCCCCTCGTATGTTTGCTTTCTTGGATACTTCATCGCATTGCTTCGAGTGCTTAAGATAATTTGAAATTATAACGCCTGAATCACGCTCCTGATCAACAGACTGTACATTATAACCTGTCGATGTATGTCTGTGAAGACACGCACGGGCAGATAACCGACCCGAGGCCGTCTGCGATATGCTTTGGAGCAATTAAAGGAGTGGGAAGCCGCCTCCTTGATTTTTTTAGAGTGCTTTACGATTGACCAGGATTAATCTAATGGCTTGCCAAGTTGCAGTTCAAAGGATATATAAAGATCAAGCCCCCCATAATATAATTTTAATATATATAATAAACGGGTAAATATATATATATACAAAAAGGGGAATAAATTGCTTAATAAGGATAGTTAAATGGATCGTGACAGTTTACTATGTGACAGAGCTAAGCGGGGAGTGAAAAATTAGCGTTGATTCGTCCAATGGATATTATTTTTGTTTGAGTGGGAGTCAATTCAAAAGGGGATTCAGGTGACGATGACGCGGGTGTAGCACAATCGCTTTATTTTAAAGCTTAGAGGTGTTCGGGAGGAGGGGGGGACCAACGGCACAGGTCTTCGAGGACATACTTCTGTTAGTCCTGACGAGGAGGACTCGTAGATGGGGATTTTAGGTACTTCTTGTTGAAGAACGAGATTTTGTCTGCTCCAGAGACATGGAATCTCAAACACGAGACGGATCTGTGGCTCGGCAGGGAGTCTCAAACACGGGGAATGGGAGTCTTGAAGGAGGGTGTGAGATGAGGGGGGGGGCGCACAGTTTTCCGGGAAGAAGGTGGCTCGATAAGCTTTCCTTTGAACAAGGGCCAAAGCTTCACAAAGGGCAATATGGTCGTGAGGTGATATCTTAACGACGAGGTAGGACTCGAACAGGGCTTTTTTTTTTTCTTTTTTATTGAAGAGTTTATCTGGCGACTGCCTACTTTGGCATTAGTCACCGTATTGAAAATTGCCTAAATTAGGCATATTTAAAAGAGGATGATAAAAAAACCCATAAAAACCCATCAATAAAAATAAAACAGAGAGAAAAGGAAATAAACAGGAAGCAAGCTCCGGCGTCGGGGGAAGATCCGCCTCCCCACGACGCAGGAACATGCGACCTACTAAAATAAAAAACAACAACAACAACAACAAAAACAATATTTAAATAAAGGGGAAAAGGCCGGCCTCCTCCAAAAAGTCTAAAAGTCTGTGAGCCTGTCCCGAGTACAAATGACAGGTGGTAGCGATCCCGCCCATGCCGGTACCGGGACAGGTAACGTGCGCGGAGATCGCCCAGACTGGGACATTCAACAAGAATGTGCCGAACAGGGTGGAAGACAACGCAGTCTTCACAGTAGGTCGCAGGCGAGCGCTCCACCAAATAGCGATGCGTCACACGAGTGTGCCTGATTCGGAGACGACAGAAAGCAACCTGAAGCATTCGGGGCATTGGGGGGTAGGTCCATAGGAACAGTCGCGGCGCAATGGCACGCAACTTTACCTTCACTTCGACTGTCTCCCATCTTCTTTGCCAATCAGCCAGAAGAGCTGCCCGTAATCCTGCAATGTAGTCGATGTGAGTAAGAGGGAAACGCTGGTCCGGTCGCAGAGTCCTCGCGGACTCTTTGGCTCCCTAATGAGCGCGCTTATTCCCCGCAATTCCTACATGTCTAGGAACTCAGCAAAAGATAATCTCGACATCCGCCCGGCTTGCCAAAACAGTGGCATCATGGATATCGCGAACCAGGGGATGCGGAGATTCTAATGATCCGAGAGCACTTAGGGCGCGTTGTGACTCGCTATAGATCACAATCCGGTCTCCGAACCGGGCACGTCGCGTAATCTCCCGTACCGAGTGGTGTATTGCCACCAGTTTGGCCGTGAAGACAGACGCAGCGACTGGCAGAGCCCCGCTGACTTTAAACAGATGGGATACAGAGTGGAAGCCTACCCCCTCTTGGGACGTGAGCCATCCGTATAAACCTGCATGGTTACAGCGTGTGCTGTAAAAAGGTCGAACGCAATACGCTCCGCGCTGTATAAGCTTTGGGAGCAGAGGCATGGCGACAAATAGCCAAATGTGGTAGCCTCCAGGGTGGCGTTCTGGGTAGAACCAGGGAAACCACCGGCCCGAGAGCTATATCTAGCTCTCGAAGGAGTTTCCTAGACCGAAACCCAAAGGGCTTAGGGTATGACTCGCGTCTTTCGGCGGCATAGGCACCGTTTAGATCAGCTGCGGATGCTTTGAGATCAGTTGGCGAATAAGGGAGACGCTGCGCTCGTGCGTACAGGCAGGTAATGCACTGTGCACAGCGCATAGATAATGGCATCTCTCCAGCATCGACAAGCCGGCTCGCAATGGGGGAAGTGGGGAAGGGACCGGTCGCCATGCGCAGGCCGATGTGGTGAATCGAGTCCACCTTCCGCAATAGACATTCGGCTGCGGATGCATAAAACTCACATCCGTAGTCGAGCTTCGAACGGACAAAGGATCGATAAAAAATTAAAGCAGTAGCCCTATCAGCGCCCCAAGCGCTGAACGTCACGGAACGAAGAATATCCATGGCGCGGATATAAGAGACACTAAGACTACGAATATCAGCCTCCCAGGTGAGGCGTCGGTCAAATACCAGACCAAGGAAACGCTAAGTTTCAGCCACTGGGCGGCGTCCCCTCACCCGTATCGTGTGGAGAGTCTCCATGATACCGTATCGCCATGCGGTATCATAGGCCTTCTCCAGATCGAAAAATACCGTGGCGTAGTGCTTTCTACAAAGGAAGGCCTCGCAGACGGCATTTTCCAGTTGGAGCAGAGCATCCGACGTGGAGTGGAACTTGCGGAAGCCGCACTGTGCGTAAGAAAGATGGCCTCCACTGTCAGGAAAAAAAGCTTAATCTAACATTTACCAATTTCTCAATCAACTTGCACACGCAAGAGGTTAGAGAGATTGGGCGGAAATCTGTCGGAGTAGAGTGATCTCTCCCCGGTTTGCGAAAGGCAAGCCCAGTAGCGATTCGCCAGCAGTCTGGGAAGTTACCCTCTACCAAGATGCTGTTGAATAAATCTAACAGAAAGGCGATATGCCTTCACATGGTAGCGATACCAACCGGCACGCACCGACTCATGGAGCTTGTCACAGTCGAACGTGACGAAGAGTGTAAGGGTGGGTCTCATGGCCCCTAACTGTTTTTTCATCACACGTTTGATCTTGACCGCCCCATCGTCGGCCAGATCTAAGGTGATGTCCTTTATGGAGTAGTCAACGAGTTCTCTCGCCTGAACTCCTTTCACGAAGTTCATGATAGAATGCGGCGTCACACTCACAGGCGTGCCATCAAGTGGCCGGAGGGCACTAATCATGGCCGCCTCGGAGCGATTCGACGCATTCGCCAAAAGGCTCCCGTCCGAGAAACGGGTAACCTGCACACTAACTAAAGTTCTCTGATAGATGATGTTGCCCTTAGCCAACATGGTGCCATCATTGGAATGAATAATGAGGAAGCGTTTGAAGCTGGCGGGATCGAAAACGGCGGGTAATCTCTGAATGAGGGGCCCCGATGTAATCAGGCTCCGCTCTGCGCACTAGTACTTTTGGTCCTAGTCAGGGGCCCCGCACCCGGGGTTGGGCAAAGGTGCCGGATGTGCAGATCTTGGCTTGGTCGCTTACCGAAAAGTCAGCAGACCCATCCGTCCCTGCAGCCCCCGCGGATGGAGAGGAGCCCCGAGTCTTTATTCTTTTTTTCGGGTTTTTTTATGAGAGGAGGGCGGGAAATAAACCCGCTTCTCCCCTCCGCAGGCAGGAGCCCCCAAGCCCCCAGCATGGTCCTGCACTGAGATGGAGAAGATCCTGCAGTCGAAGGGGCACCGGTTGGAGGAGATCCCTCCCCTCCTTGTACTTCCTTGGAAACCCTAGCCGTTTCAGGAGTACCTTGCATAGGGGCGGACTCGGGTTCGGTGCTTGGCGCCGAGCCCGGATTCGCTCCCATGAAAGGCCCTACTGTCTGAGAACTGGGTTTCCTCAAGGGCCATGTCTATCTTAGTGGGGCCTTCATTTGGCCATCCCCCCGCTCACCCTAGGACATCACAGGTCCCATTGGCAGCGCTGTCATAAGTCGAGTTTAGCAAGGCACAGGCCTTGACCCACGCAAGGTTCAATATTCTCGCCAGCAGGTCTTTTGAGGGAAGCGACCGATGGAGCATGGCTTTTCTCTCCACCTTAAAGGGGTTTGCCCTACCGAGCCGCTTCCATGGGGAGCGGTCGGCTATGGGCTGTCTGCTCGTTTTTTTGCCAGTCCCTTGGAAAGTAAAGGGGGGACTGCCTTTGGGAAGATGTAGGTGCCCGAAAGCACTTCCAGACAAGGGGGTGAAGGGGAGTCCCCTACACCCATAGGCGAAGGAGATTAGTAAGCCTCCTCTCCGGTTAGAGAGATTTGTAGGGTCCCCTACGAGAGCACAGGGAGAGACCTCCATTTTTTTCTGTAGAGCTACCCGAGGGCGGCTCCGAACATGGAAAAGGGGAAATTGAGGGAAGATTTTTTGGGGGCATCATCATTGGGCATGGTGACCCTATTTCTTTTACGGTAAGCAATCGCTCATCACCCCTCGCAGTAGCCCGCTCTGCAAGGGGAGCCTACAGGCCTGGCATAACCATGTGCCACCATTCCAGACCACCCCTCCAGCCTGGTGGCCTGGCAGTCCATCGGCATGGCGGCTCCACCTTGGGCACGGCTTAAAATGTATAGTCTTTTAAAAGAGAAAGAAAGGGGAGGTGAAGATGTGGGTGGGTATAAAGCAGGTTATTTAAAACACACCATGCTAAACCGGAGCTCAAGGGTGATGGATCATCGTCCCCTTCCCCCTCAGCCCCGATCCGGGGATAGTTGGCTGTGATTTTTTTTTCTTAAGAGCTCATCTGGCGACTGCCTACTTGGGCATTAGTCGCCGTATTAAAAACTTGCCTGGTACTAGGCATCTTTAGAATCTACTTCAAAAACACACACAAAGAACAAAAACAAACCAATTCCAACACCAAAAATAAAAAAAGGAGAAAAAGAAACGTGTAGTAAGCAAGCTCCCTCGTCGGGGGGAGGTTCCCGGCGCAGAAGCGTGCGACCTATGAGGGAAAAAAACAAAAAAAAACTGGTTAAGTAATAGGGAGCTGGCCGCCTCCCCCCCCCCCAAGTCTACTATTCCACCAATAAATGTGCACGCAATCGTCCCGAGTACAATGGACAGGTGGTAGCGACACCACCCATCCCGGTTCCGGGACAGGTAACGTGCGCGAAGATCACCTAGACTGGGACATTCGACAAGAATGTGCCGAACAGTCTGGGGGACGACGCAGTCGTCACAATAGGGCGCAGCCGAGCGCTCCATCAAATAGCGATGCGTCGCACGAGTGTGCCCGATTCGGAGACAAATGAAAACGATCTGAAGCCGTCGCGGCTTCAGATCGTGTTGTAAGGAAGTCGTTGTGAGGAAGAGCGAAACGCTGGTTCAGTCGCAGAGTCCTCGCGGACTATTTGGCACCCTCATGGGCACGCTCATTCCCCGCAATTCCTAACTGTGCAGGACCCAGCAGAAGATAATCTCGCCAAAACTGTGGTGCCACGGATATCGCGAACCAGGGAATGCGGAGATTCCAATACCTCGAGAGCAATCAGGGCACTTTGTGAGTCGCTATAGATCACAATCCGGTCTCCGAACCGGGCACGTCGCGTAATCTGCCTTACCGAGTGGTGTATTGCCACCAGCTCTGCCGTGAAGACAGGCGCAGCGCCTGGCAGACAACCGCAGACTTCAAACAGAGGGGATACGGCGTGGAAGCCGACCCCCTCTTGGGACTTGGAGCCATCCGTATACACTGGCACGGTTCCAGCATGACACGAGATGTGCTCCAAAAAGGCCGAACACAATACTCCCGGCGCAGTACAAGCTTTGGGAGCAGAGGCGTGGCGACAAATGGCCAAATGTGGTACTCTCCAGGCTGGCGTCCTGGGAAAAACCAGGGGAGCCACCGGCCCGAAAGCCATACCTAACTCCCAAAGGAGTTTCCTGGCCGTAAACAGAAAGGGCTTAGGGTATGACTGGCGTCTCTCGGCGGCATAGGCACCGTCGAGATCAGCTGCGGAGGCAGTGAGAGCTGTTGGCAACTGAGGGAGGCACCGGGCTCGCACGTACAGGTGAGTGATGCACTGCACACGACGTAGAGCGAGTGGCATCTCCCCAGTATCCACTATTAGATTCTCAATGGGGGGAGTGCGAAAGGCACCTATCGCCAGGCGAAGGCCGGTGCGGTGGATCGAGTCCACCTTCCGCAATAAACACTCGCCTGCGGATGCCTAAAGTTTTCAGCTGTAGTCGAGCTTCGAACGAACAAAGGATCGATAAAAAAGCAAGGCAGTAGCCTTATAAGCGCCCCAAGCGCTGAATGTCATAGCGCGGGGACAAGAGACCCTAAGGCTGCGAATATGAGCCCCCCCAGGTGAGGCGTCAGTCAAATAAAAGACCAAAGAAACGGTGCGATTCAACCACTTCCAGGCGCACCCCATTAAGAATTAAATCTGGGTCGGGGTGGAGGCGTGGATAGTGGCAGAAGTGCACCACACTAGTCTTGGCCAAAGAAAACCGAAACCTGTGCGCTTCGGCATAGCGGGAGACGCGGTTCAATGCCTGTTGGAGTCGACGCTCCAGAGTTGGCATTTGGACCGCGCCAAAACAGATCGAAAGGTCATCCACGTAGATCGTAGCGAGAACATCTTCCGGCAGCTCCTATGTGATGTCTTTGATTCTCAGGGCAAAGAGTGTGACACTGAGGACACTTCCTTGCGGGACACCCTCTTCCTGCTCCATTGGGCCGGAGAGGGCTCCCCCAACCCTTACGCAGAAACGAAGATCTCACAAAAATTCAGATATAAACATTGGGAGGCGTCCCCTCGCCCCTATCGTGTGGAGAGTTTCCATGATACCGTATCGCCCTGCGGTATCATAGGCCTTCTTAAGATCGAAAAATACCGTGGCGTAGTGCTGTCTACGAAGGAAGGCCTTGCAGACGGCATTTTCCAGTCGGAACAGAGCATCCGACGTGGAGTGGAACTTGCGGTAAGCTGCACTGTGCAAAAGACAGATGGCCTCCACTGTCTAGGAAAAAGCCTAATCTAACATTTACCAATTTTTCCATCAACTTGCACACGCAAGAGGTTAGAGAGATTGGGCGGAAAATGGTAGGAGTAGAGTGATCTCTCCTCGGTTTGCGAAAGGCGAGCACAGTAGGGATTCGCCAGGAAACTGGGAAGAGACCCTCCACCCAGATCCTGTTGAACAAATCTAACAGAAAGGCCATGCCTCGCTAACCCAGGTGTCGAAGCATGGCGTACTGGAGATCGTCCGGTCCATGGGTGGTGACGCGCACGAAGTAAAAGCGCAACGCATCCCACTCAGAGTAAACCTGTCGTTGAAGGGTTCTCCACCTCTGGAGGTAAAGTCCAGCGGCGGCCTTTTACGACCTCACGACGGGCATTGAATGCTGGCGAAGCAGCATCCCGGCTAGACAATGCGGTGAAAGCGGTAGCGAAAGATTCCGCCACGGATGCGGGGTCCGAGATTGCGGTTCCATTCTCCTGGAAAACGGGAGGGGGTCCTGTGAGAACTTGCCCCGAATCCTAATGACTCGCTTCCACACCTCTGCTAGAGACTCTTCCCATTAAGTGAAGACACGTATGCCCGAAAAAGAAGAGCGGCGAGCGTGCTTCGAAATATACCGGAACCTAGCCCTAGCCCGACGAAATTCAGCGACAGTGAAATCGTTCGGGCGGTGCTTATAGGGCATGTAGTCATAACGCTTCGGTTTGAGGGCCTTCTTACACTCGGCCGACCACTACGGGAGTAAGCGGCGTGCAAAACGGCCAGAAGTTCTTGGAATAGTAGTCAGGCCCGCGGTGATGAGGTTACTGGAGAAGAGCTCAACAGCCTCAGCTACCGACCTATACTCCTCGACTGAGATAGAGAATTCAGTCATTTCCTGAAATGCAGGCCATCGCGCCCGCACCAAGCACCATCGAGATGGGCTCTCAGGTAGCAGTTGCCCTGAAAATGATATTTGAATGGGAAAGTGATCACTACCAAGGAGGTCATCGACCACCCCCCAATCACATTCAGGCTATGCATCCGAAGAGCACAAAGATAGATCAAGGCAAGAAAATGAAGTGGTTCTCGGACAGTGATGTGGAAACTAATCCACATTTAGGACATCTATCTCAAGCTCTTCGATCAGATCGGCAAGGACTTGTCCCCTCGGATTTATTGAGTAATCTCTCCTGAGAGGATGCCTGCCGTTCAGATCTCCAAGCAAGAGAAAGGGCCTTGGCAACCGTGCAACGACGGGGCGGAAGTCCCCCGCGTTGAAGTCAGCTGACGGTGGAATTCTGCAGAAATGATAGTATACCTCCTATCCAGGTGAAGCTGCACAGCTACTGTTTGAAAGGAAGTATCTACAGTGAAAGGCAGAACGGAGACATCATGCCGGGTGTAAACCAGTCATCCCCCAGCCCGGCCCTCTCCTGGTGGTGGGGTCACAAAACCCTTATACCTCGGGAGGGCGGGCAGGGGGCACGCACCTAACATGGTCTCCTCCAGAAACATAGCTAACGGGTAACGGGACGAGACGAGCCTCCGCAGCTCTCCCCAGTTTGCCCGGAGTCCACGGCAATTCCATTGAAGGATTATGCCCTCCAGGCCTAGCTCAGAGTAGACGCGGGGGCCCTCGTGGAACATAGGACACTCACTGGAATGGCCTTACGCTTCCCGGAGGCAGAAACCCGGTCGCTGTTATCCGGACAAAGCGCTGAAGGCGCTGTCGCCTTCGAGGACTTATTGGGGGAGGCTGGGCTCGCCATGCGAGTCTTTTCCTCCCTCCGCCTCGAAACCTTAGGCGGGCGTTACGGCTTCAGAGGGGGGGGACCCTCTTTTCGAGGAACTACCGTCTCCAAGCCACTTAGCCCACCACTAGGCTTGGGCAAGGATCCGAAGCTCCTTTGTTGCTGTCCTCGTTTCAGGGGACAGCTTTAGGAACCCCAGAAGATGCCATGGTGACCAACTTCAGGGATGTTGCCTCTTGTGAGTCTAACGACTCGGTGGAGGCGCGTGGCCGTTTTGCCTTACGGGAAAGGGTCACGCTGGGGGAAGAGGGAGGAGCCCTGGTTTTAGCAGTAGCTGTGTGTGAACCCTTTGGGCCGCCAGCTTTATCAGGGGAGTGCCTAAGTTGAGTAGAACCCCCAGAAGGGCTCCGAATGGGCGCGGAAACAAACTTCTTCCTTGGCCTGGATGGGCCTAGAGCAGAGGGTTCATTTCTAACTATTGAGGCATAATACCTCCCAGGCAGAGCCGGGCGCGCCAGGACCAAATCCTTTGCCTCGCGGAATGAGACCCGATCCTGGGCCCGAACGGCCAGGATTTCTTTCTCAAGGAGATATGCACCACATTGCTTGAAGAAGTAAGGTGCGGCTCTCCGCAAATTGACACTCTTGGCCACACACGATTTGGACTTGTCGTGTGCGGCCATGGAGCAATTTACACATACTTCGGGCGACCCCGACTTTGCACGTTTACATGAACGATTCGTATGGCCGAAGCGGTGACAGTAATAGCACCGCCGCGGAAATAGCACGAATGCCTTCACACGGTAGCGGTACCAACCGGCACGCTCCCACTCAGGGAGCTTGTCACCTGCCGAACGTGACGAAGAGTGTAGGGGTGGGTCTCGAGGCCCTCCCTGTTTTCTCATCAAACGTTCGACCTTGACCGCCCCATGGTCCATCAGCTCTAAAGTGATGACCTCTATGGACTAGTAAACGAGTTCCCTCGAATAAGCTACTCCTTTCACAAAGTTCCTGGTAGAGTGCGGTGTCACACTCACCGGGGTGCCATGCAGTGTCCGAAGAGCACTTATCTTGGCCGCCTCGGAGGGATCCGCCGAATTCGTCAGAAGGCTCCCGTCCGAGAAACGGGTCACCATCGGCTCTCTACCAATTGCACTAGCTAATCCTCTCCTCTGATGGATCATGTTGCCTTTGGCCAACATGGTGCCATCAGTAGAGCGAATAACGAGGAAGCGTTTTAAGCCATGGGCTCGAAAACTCCAGGTAATCTCTGAATGGGGCGCTTCGATGTATTGGAGGCTCTGCCCTGCCCACATTTCGTCTTAGCCTGGGACTCTGCACCCAGGGGGGTAGAAGGGCCGGATGTGCCGATCTTGGCTTGGTCGCTTAGCGAAGTGGCGGGGAATGAACCCGCTTCTTCCCTAGGCCTGATGGACTGGCCTCAGCCAGGTCCTTCTCTGAGATGCAGAAGGTCTTGGTAGTCAAAGTGGCACCGGTTGGAGGAGATCCCTCCCCTTCTTGTACTTCCTTGGAAACCCGGGCCGTTTGATGAGTACCTTAAATAGGGGCAGATTTTGGTTCGCTGCTTGGCGTTGAGCCCAGATTTCCCCCCATGGAAGGCCCTACTGTCTGAGGCTGGGTTGCCTCAAGGACCATGTTTATCTCAGGAGGGGCCTCCAGTTGGCCATTCCCTCCCAAGACATCGGAGTTCCCGTTGGCAGCGTCACTAGTCTTGTGTGGAAGTCTTGTGTGGGGAGGCCTTGACCCCGGCAAGGTTCAATATTCTTGCCAGCAGGTCTTTTGAGGGAAGCGACCGAAGAGGCCGGGCTTCCCTCTCCTCGCTAAGGAGGTTTGCCCTACCGAGCCGCTTCACTGGGGAGCGGTCAGATATGAGCTGCCTTCTGGCTTTAATGGCAGTTCCCTTGGAAAGAAAAAGGGGGACTGCCGCTGGAAAAAGAGAGGTGCCCGAAAGCACCTCCAGAGAAGGGGTTGAAGGGAGTCCTCTACATCCGTCGGCGAAGGTGAGGAGTAAGTCTCCTCTCCGGTTATAGAAATTTGGAGGGTCCGCTGTGCAAGCACAGGGGAGAGACCTCCATTTTTCCTGTGGAGCTTCCCGAAGGTGGCTCCGACGGTGGATGCGGGAAAATTAAGGGGATTTTTTTTTAATGGACTCATTATTGGGCATGGTGACCGTCTTTTAATTACGGGATGCAATAGCTCATCACCCCCTGCAGTAGCCCACTCTGCAAGGGGTGCGTACGGGCCTGGCAGAGCCAGGTGCCGCCATTTAAGGGTACCCCTCTCGCCTGGTGATCTGGCAGCCCTTCAGCATGAAGGCTCCACCTTGGGCACGGCGTAAAATCGATTGTGTGTGAAAAGAAAAGGAAAAGCGATGTGAGGAAGGTATGGGTGGGGATGAAACAGGTTGTTAAAAAACACCATCCCAAACCAGAGCTCAGGGTTGAGGGAACCTTGTCTCCTTCCCCCTTAGCCCCGATCCGGGACGGTTGGTTGAGAAGAGGCTGACCAGAGAAAGTTGTTCGAGAGGTTGTATGAAAAGCGAGGCAACAGCGGGGAAACTCAAGTCTCTGAAGGAAGAAAAAGAGGATAAGCTGGGGTCGGAGGGGGTGCTGAGTCCCGTCAACACGGTGGCCAGGATGGCAAATCGCCGCGCCACTTACGGGGTAGTTGGCTGAGAAGAAGGTCGGCATCTACCCTGAACAAATAGAGGACGACCCGAGAAAGTTGTGGGAGAGGTTGTAAGGGAAGTGAGGAAGTAGCGGAGAAATAGAGGCTGTCTGAAAGAATGAGAAGAGGTTAAGCTGGGGCCAGACGGGGCTCTAATTCCCGTCAGCACGCGGCCAGGAAGGCAAATCGCCACGCCCCTTACGTGGTCGAACAGGGGTTGCGAGACTTCGCGGGGGAGCAGACGAAACGCTCTGAACGGGGGGACTGGCAGACTCTCAATCTCCTCGAGGAATGGCGGACGCAGGTTTAAATAGCCAAGTGGCTGGTACCCTTAGATAGCCCCGGGGCATGGCCGTCCCCAGATGATTATCGACGTCAGTCTATGCAAACTTATTTCGAGATAAAGAGTTGGATCGCACAGCGAAGTTTGCCTCAGGATATGGGGTTGAGTTTGTACGGCCGGGTTCTTGGGGAAGGAAATGCCTGTGAGGCATGGGGTCGAGAATTCGGCGTTATCGTGGTGGGGAAAGAACGAAGTGCGTCGCACATAAGCAACTACAGCCGGGTCGAGCGCCTCAGCGTGGGGCTGCTTCCTTCTCGATGATTCTAAAATTCCCACGCCAAGGAGTACGTGGTTTGGAGCGAAGGGGTTGAAAGGGGTATTCCAGGGGGCTTTCTCTCACGCTGGTCCTTCGAGAGGCATCTCCTCACATAACCATTTATAATATAATTATAAAGACCAGTTCTGTTTCTTAAATGAATAAATAGTCTTCCATATGCTGACATTTAATTTCATCTTACACTTCTCCGCCTATTCATTTATTTTGTTTAGATCTCGCTGTAAATTTTCGCTATCCCTCTGACAAATGGCTCTACAACACAACTTAGCTTCATCAGCAAACATTGAAATTTTACTAATTAGATTTTCTCTAAGATCATTGACATAAATTATAAACAGTAACTGAACGGTCACATGAGGAACGCTACTACTCACGAGAGCCCAGTTTGAAGTAGTACCATTTATATCGACACTTTACTTTTGGTTTGTAAGCCAGTCTTCTCTCCACTTAAGCAAGTTCCATCTTATTTCATGGGTCTCAGTTTAATAGCAAATTTCTTGTGAGGAACGACATCGAATGTTTTGTGAAAATCCAAAATGGATAATCCATCGTAAGTTTTTATCATCTCGTTAAAAAATTCTAAAAGATTACTGAAGCATGAACGTTTGCGTCGAAAATCATGTTGACTGTTTTTTTTATTAAGTTTGGAAGTTATAAATGTTTGACGGTTTTATTTTTAGTCGGTCGGTCTCCGTTTTGCTTTGTTTTGTAATAACATCATAACTATTCGGCTGATTCTAACGAAATTTAATACCCTTGTGTTGTTTTACATTCTCTTTAAAATGCTATAATTGCCAAAGTCCTCCCTACGTTAGCCATGGAATTATTCTTTGGGGGGGGGGGGTTAATAACATAATAACTATTCTGCCTATTCTAACGAAATTTTAAACCCTTATGTTGTTTTACATTCTCTTTCGAATGATATAATTGCCAAAGTCCTCTTTAGGGTAGTTCGGGGATTATTTTGTTTTGGTAATATCATCATTACTATTCAGCCGATTCTAGCGAAATTTTAAACCCTATGTTGTTTTACATTCTTTTTCGAATGATATAATTGCTAAAATCTTCGCAAGGTTAGTCCGGGAATTATTTTGTTTTGGGAATAACATCATAACTATTAGGCGGATACTCTGCTAGACTAGGCTATAATCTGCTAGGCAAGCCTAGAATATGCCATACTATGATAGGCTATTATAGGCTAGGCTAGGCTATGTTATGCTAAGCTATGCTAAGATATAATGTATAAAGGTAAGATATACTATGCTAATTTAGGCTATAAAATGTTATGCTAGGCTAGCATATAGTATGTTAGGCTAGACAATACTAAGCTATGTTTGACTAGGGTATAATAAGATAGTATATTCTATAATTTGTCTATGATAGTTAATGCTAGGCTAGGTTATACTATGCTAGGCTATGCTAAGATATGATAAGCTATACTAGGCTAGTTAGGGCTATACTATGCTATGCTAGGGTAGGCTAAAGAATAATTGGCTAGGGAGGGCTATGTTAGGCAGGGTTAGGCTAGCTAACCAAGACTATAATAGGCTAAGCTATGCAAGGTTATTCTAGTCTAGGGTGTGGTATGCTATACTAGTCTAGGATATACTAGGCTAGGCTATAATATGATACGCTTAGCTATATTATTTTAGGTTTGGTCATAAATCAAAATAAGTGAGGACACGCGACTTTTTGGTCAGCAGACCTTATTAATAATAGATTCGAGTCGTTTACCGACTACTGCCCTCAAACTTATTGTCTTATAGGAATTTGGGTCGTCTTTTGAACCTTTTTTAAAACTTGGGGTGACGTTAGCTTCCTTAAAATCCTGTAGAAGGAACAGCATTTGGCACAGAGGCTTTTATAATTCATTTTACAGTTCTTTTAAACGGATCGGATAGATTTTCCCTGTCCTGGAAATTTCGCGAGTTTCATTTAATTAATATAGTCTAGAGCAACAATTCAACATTTATTTATTAATAAATAAGTCGTTTATGTCTGTATGCCATATTGCAGCAATCGCTCCATGAATATGAAGCAAGCTACTAAATAAATTTAAGGACATATTTAGGAGTCAATTATTCTTTTAACAAATATGTTAAGTGGGGACCAAATTGTAGAAGAGTAAAAGACCTATTTTATAACTTAATATTTTGTAGTAGAGAATTGAAGTTCATTTAAAAAATCGTTACTAATAGAGTAGCTATTCATTTGCATAAATATCAAATACGAGATTACACGTCTGGATTTCCAGCTTTAACGGTGCTTCGGCAGCCCAAACAACCAAACGTAACATAAAAATATAGGATAAAAAATAGTATGGCATATCAAAGTCATCCCAGTCAGAGTGTCCAAAAACCTCTGAAGCAACCACTTTTGTATAATCTGCATCCACTGGATTGCGTTATCAGCCATCAGCCATTGAGTTCTAAATTACAAGACCCCAAGCATGCAAGTGCTTAATGAATTCTAAGAATTAGTATGGTTATTCAGATATGGTAGTTTCTGGCTGTTAGGAAATAAAATATTGTTAAATACAGAACCTATGTAAACATGGATTCCAAAATATGCTAGTGAATTTGGGACTTATAAAGTTGCTTTGGCTTCATTCGGGCATACAATAGAGCTCGCTTAAATTTTAAATCCGTGAATTTGGCTCCACACTATCGATTCACTTACCTTAGCTTGGCAGAGTTCTCATTATCCGTAGCTCCGTAGAATGGCAGAGAGTAGGCCACGATCCACTGTTCCGAAGCACCACAGTCCAAGAAAGGATTTGATATCCACACACCATCTTTGGGTCTGGTGATGGCGTAAGAGGGGGCTGCAGCTCTTGCACCCGTTGTGTTGATGGTGCGAAGAGGGTGTCTGGGGATAGAGGGCGAAGACGAGATATCAGTATCAAGTAAACCTTAACTGACACGATAGTTAGGATAGTTAGGGGGAAATAGAAATGAGTTTACGAATACTCGTCGATAAATGAGAATGGACAAAATATTTACGACTGCGAAAAGAGGTAAAGAGAATGTGTAGGAAGTAGTAGTAAACCTGATTTAAACGTAAAGAGCAGTACTAATGATGTCACATAGTCAAAAGTTTGGCCAGGAGACAGTGGTACATAGAACGACTCATTTGCGATAAAGAGAGATGAAAGAAACGATGGAGCTGATTCCTAATACGTAGCAAATAGCGAAGAAGCAAGAACAATTTTCAAGAAATTCAGCATCAGAAATTAAGACAAAACGAGTAGACACAAATACATGAATTTGTATGTAGATGTTCCGATGTTCTGCTTATTTTAAGAAAAATACAAGATCTAACTGCACTTTTTCGACCTAATAAAACAGTATATATATATATATATATATATATATATATATATATATATATATATATATATATATATATATATATATATATATGTGTCGAGGGACGAAAGCGTGTGACCAAAAAGTCTCTAAAGGTACACATTACTGTACGCCAGGCAGCCACTATCGGCGCTGCGCTGCGCTCGGGTACATTTGAATTTGGAAAAAGGTAAGGACCTTCTACTTAAAGTGCGATATTATTAGGTTGGCTCTTTAAAATGGAGTACGTTTGCCGGGTTCGTCTCAAGGGTTATTCGAAAGATAAACACCTCTGCAAAAGTAAACTTTAATACAAATAATAAGAACAAGGGCACAGATAAATATGGAATCTTAAATGAAAATCAGTACGACAAAAGAATATTATGACAGGCAAAAGTTAAGGAAACTAGGTCCGGGAAAATATATAAGTGATCCAATACGTTGGATTGAATGAAAGATTTAGCAAGTCTATTGGCGTTATACCAAATGGAGAATTCTTCTTAGGACTGGGAACGAAGAGGTGGGATTTATGAGAAGTAGGACTCCTGGTTACCTATGAAGGATGAACTTGGGATGTGGAAGACCAATGGCCAGGTCTTCGTCGATGGGGTCTCGACGCGAAAGCGTCTAGAGAGATTCCGAAGGGGGTCGATATTACTTCGGCTCCAGGGAGAAGTAATCACAAATCGAGATTCGTCTGCGGGACGCAGGAAGTTTCAACCAATGTAGTGAGACGATAGAGATCCAGGACAATCTTCCGGGACGTAAACGGGTTTCCGTAATCTTCCTTTGATCAAGGCGGATTACACGAAGATGATCTTCTGACGAGATCACAAGGGCGAGGGGATCACTTCACGGGAGACAGATACGAGTACTAGGGTCTGAGCGGCAAGAAGCTCGGTTTCTCTCTATCTCTTGAGGATTTGCAGACGTCACCTTAAATAGGAGCCACAGCCATGGTCGACAGAGGGCTGCGCGCGCGAAGGCGTCCCAAGGGGATATCGGACGCGGCTTATGCAAACATGGACCTTGATAATTTCGGGCATCGACGAGGCGAAATGGAATTAAGCGAGATTCCTAAGGGATATCAGACACGGCTGCCACCTGGGAGTGGGACAGCGTAATCAAACTGAGGGGAAGACAGTGATAAAGCACCCCAAATTAAACACAGCTGTGCTAGTCTGTCTTGACAAGATAAATTCTGTGTGATAACGGCGTATTGAGTTCCATGCTCCTACAATGTTATTCTCATTTTCATTATTACTATTTCAGTTATTCCTTTTTTTTTATCCCTATTCTTTCCCTGATTTATTGTGGTATGTCACGCAAATGCTACAATTAAACTAATTTCGTTTCTGTCGACGAAATTTGCTTCGTGGGGGATAACTTCGGCGGAATTTAAGCAGTGACGAGACGAGTCAGAAAGGACAAAAAGGGGCCTAGAAAGGCTATTAATTGCCTTTAAAACCGACGAATCACTTCTAATCAATAGCCCAGAGTATTTTAAGGCTCCAAGTCAACCCTTTATCCTCCCACAACCTCCATACACCCACCTCACCCGCAAAATTTTTCTCTGACCACCCAATATTATCGTGTTTTTTTTATTGCGGATACAACTGGTTTGTAAAATACATATTGCCACCATAGAGGGACAGCTGCGGGGGAATGGCTCTTGTACGAGAATGGGGCTACAGATCTTTAGGAAAGCGGAGAGTAGACTAGTTGTGTGGGTAAAAGTCAGAAAGAAGGTAAAAAAAGATAATCAAACAGATAATAATTTAATTTGTGGCGAACTTTACATTGCTTCATCGAAGAAACATGGCACATATCTCTAGGAGAAGGAAATCCTGGCCGTTGAGGGTGCGTTTCCGTTTGGTCTCTCAATCAGTGATGCTAAAGAGTTTGTCCTGACACGCTCAGCGCTGCCTGTGAAGTCTTGTGCTCAAATGTTTAAAAAGGCACCCTCTCCTCCTGACCCATCCAGGGCTACGAGCACGGTCGTTTTGTCGCTCATTCAGAACCCTTCTGCGGGACCTAACTACACAATCCCAGCTTTAATAACTACGGAAGAAGACCTCACGACCAACTTCAGGGTTGTTGCCTCCTGAGAGTCTAACGACTCGGTGGAGGCGCGCGGCCGTTTCGCATTACCATAAACAGTCTAACTGGGAGAAGGGGAAGAGAGGCCTGGTTTTAGCCGCGAGTGGTGCGAACCCTTTGTGCCCCCAGCTTTAACAGAGGAGCGGCTGGGGAAAGTAGAACCGGCAGAAGTGTTCCGAATGTGCGCAAAAACGACCGTGCTCGTAGACCTGGCTGGGCCAGGAACAGAAGGCGTCTTTTTTTAACATTAAAGCGTAAGAGGTGCTGGGTAGCGCCGTGAAAACCGGCATAAGTCCTTAGCCTCGCGAAATAAGAGACGATCCTGGGCTGAATAGCCAGGAGTTCCTTCTCAAGGAGATACCCACCACATTGTTTTGAAGAAGCGGGATGTTGATCTCCGCAATTGAGACACTTGGCCACACACGATTTGGATTCATCGTGTACGGCCTTGGTGAAACTTAAGGAAACCCCGACTTTGCACGTGTACAGAAGCGATTCGTATAGCCGAAGTTGTGGCAGTAGTAACACCTAGGCGGCAGTAGCACGAATGCCTTCACTCGTCGCGATACCAAAAGGCATGCACCTTGTCATAGTCGAAAGTGACGAAGAGTGCAGGAGTTGGTCTCGAAGCACCTGCCTATTTTCTCATCACACGTTTTAATTTGAGCGCTTCATGGTTGGCCAGCTCTAAGGTGATGTCATATATAGAGTAGTCCACGAGTTCCCTCCCATAAATCACTCCTTTCACGAAATTTCATGGTAGAGTGTAGCCTCACTTTCACTGGCGTGCCATCAAGTGTCCGAAAGACACTAATCATGGCCGCCTCGGACGAATTTGACGCATTCGCCAAAAGGCTCCCGTCCGAGAAACTGGTCATCTTCTGCTCTCTTTTGATTGGTCGTGTTGCTCTGGCCGACATGCTGCCATCAGTAGAGCGAATAACGAGAAAGCGTTTGAAGCCAGCAGGCGCAAAAACGCCGGTTAGTCTCTGAAACAGGGGCCCCGACGTAATCGGGGTTCCGTTCTGCGCACTTTTGGCCTTTCTCTGGGACTCCCCCGATGGAGGAGCACCGGGGCCGGACGTGCTGATCTTGCCTTGGTCGGTTATCTAAACGGCAGTGGACCCGTCTGTCCCTGTGGCTCCGACGGAGGGAGATGAGCATTAGTGTATTTAGTTTTACGCTTTTTTTTCTTTTTAGGAGAGGAAGGTGGGAAATTAACGCCCCCCCTCCAGAAGGAGCCCCTAGGCCAGATGGACCGGCCTCAGCAAGATCCTTCTTGGAAATGGATAAAGTCTTGGCTGTCACAGGGGCACCAGCCAGGGGAGGAAATCCCTCTAGTCCTTGTGAGGCCTCTGGGTCCCAAGCCGTCTGAGGAGGAGCTTGCACAGGATAGGACTCGGGTTCTGTGCTTGGCACCGAGCCAAGGTTCAACCTTATGGAAAATCCTATCGTCTGGGAATAGGCAATCTCAGGATTTATCTGCATCCCAATGGGTGCCTCCAAGTAGCCATCCCTCGAGGTACCTTAAGTCGTCTCGTCTTGGGCCGGCGAACCGGCATCGGCAAGGAAGAGAGGATGGGGGGGGTCAGGTACGCCGGACCCCTGCTAAGTCAGAATGCACGAGTGCAGGACGTTAAGAGGCACGGGCCCTTCCATCTCTTGCCCCCATAAAAGGCTTAGCCCTATCAAGCCGCTCCCAGCGGGAGCGTTCAATATTGCGCCGCCTGCGGGGTTTTTTGGCAGTCCCTTGTGGAAGAAAAGGAGGGACTACCGCTGGGAAGAGAGAGGCGCCCAAGGGCGCCTCCAGAGAAGGGAATGAGGGGGGGGGGAGTCCCCTGTATTTATAGGCGTAGGAGAGGAGTAAGCCTCATCCCAGGTAGATTAAATTTGGAGGGTCCCCTGAGAAAGCACGGGGAGGGCGCTCCATTTTTTCTGTGGAGCTGCCCGAAGGCGGCTCCGACGATGTTAGGGGGAAAGGTACAAAGCGAGTATTTTTACATAACTCATCATTGGGCATGGTGACCCATTTTTAGCACGGGACGCATACGCAAATCGTCCCCACGAGGTAGCCCGCTCGGCGAGGGGTGAACACGGGGCCGGCAGAGCCAACTGCCGCCATTTAGAAACATATTGTGGGGGAGCGGTGTGTGTGTGTGTCTGTAGGGCCATTCTCCCACCCCCCTTTACATATATCTTTCCCTACCCATGTGTGAGTGTCTGGGTATAATTTGCTTTCCGATTTTTATTATGAATACAAATAATAACTGATTGTACTTTGCTTAAAATAATCTTTTATCAAAAGATATAATTTTCTAAACATAAATATAAGAGTAAATATTTAGAGTGTTAAGTTAAATTTATTTGTTCAGCGCATTGGGATATTACCCTAGTATCGCATCCTGTGTCTTCAAAGAGTGAAGCTTAAGCGGACTGTGAGAGGAATCCTCGAGGCAAGTGCTCCGCCCAGCCCAGCCCTGAAACGAAGGGCGTTACCTGCACTGCCTACCTTCATTGGCTGATGAGCCCGTCCCTCTTCTTATTGGACAACTACGACTACTACCACCACCCCTCAGCCTTCAAGTGATAGTCCTGTGCCCCTTCTCGTTCGGGTGTTGTTTTGGTTGATTTGTTGTGTGGACCTTGTTTGGGTTGTTGAAATTTGTTCTCTGCGCCTGTCATATTTTATTTTTGTTTTCGGTTGGAGAAGTTTAATTTGTATAGAATATTTATTTTTAATGTGCACCGGTGTTTATTTATTTTTTTTTGTAAATATAAACTGTAATTAAAACTATTTTTTTTGTAAAGTAAAGGACTGTATATCAATTCTTCCTCGGGGTTCTCAAGGTCGGTAAATTCTAGGATAAGGTTGGAACGCGGGGTTGGTAGTGTTGCTTTCGGCCCGCTACAACATCTCCCATCCAGTGGCCAGGCGGCCTTCGTTATAGCCGCTCCACCTTGGGCTGGGCTTAAAATTGATAAACAGTAAAAGGAGAAAGAAAGGGTATGTGAGGAGGGTAATGGTGGGGGTGAAGCAGGCTGTTAAAAAACCACCACACTAAACCGGAGCTAGGGGGGGAGGGGTCGTTGTCTCTTCTCCCCTCAGCACCGATCCGGAATGGTTGGGGAGAGTTGGCTGGACGGCGTCCACCCTGTTCAATTAGAGGCCGACCAGAGAAAGTTGTGGGAGAGGTTATATTGAAACTGAGGAAGCAGAGTAAGAAGACAAGATGTCAGGAAGAAGGAAAAAGGCTAAGCCATGCTAGGTCCCGTCAGCATGGCGGCCAGGAAAGCAAATCGCCGTGCCCCTTACGGTGTAGCCATTCAGATGTGGAGCTTCCCGAACACATTTACGAAAATAGTAAAAGGGGGTGGTCGGAGGGAAGCTCCTCCACAGGTAGATCGTCTCCTCTGTTTATCTGGTCGTACCCAATACTAGGTGGGACGAGACTGAGCACGGAGAGAGGCGGCTCTTCTTTATTTTCTTAGCGCTTCCTGTTACTTCTCCGTTAAAGTTGTAGTGTAGATTATGAGAGAATAGATAAAAGGGCAAGTGCAAAAAAGATACTATGCCTTTCCAATGCTTGGGGAGGTAAAATAAAAAAAGTCCCTGTGGGATCAAAAAGGTCGAGAATGTAATAATTTATACATTCTCGGCGATCGCAGTAAATGGACCTCGTGGTATATATATATCCTACAACTCGGCCAAGTTCTGGTAAGAGGCTGAAAGTACATCGAGTTACCAGAATCTCTCTGAATTATAAGAGAAAAGGTTGGAAATGGATAGTCTAGGGTATGTAATAAAGGAGAGTAGAGATATGCGGCTCCACTAAGGAGTAGGAGGGGCAGGCGTCTATTGTTATCATACTTTGGCACTTGGTCGGCGCGGGGTGATGTGCAGACCCTCCAGATACCATGTGTAAAGCCTTGCGGAGCTTTAATCTTAGGAAGAGAAGATAAGGAGGAGATTTTCGTAGGATAAAGCGAATGGATAAAGGGTATTGGAGACCGCACCAGCTTCCTCAGGCCCTGGCCCAGAATTGAAATCAACACAGTGAGCATGGAGACGGGAGGACGTGTCGTTGTCCGGGTAGCAGGTGTAACAATATAGACAAGGTAGCACCCCAACGAGGGAGGCTGCCAGGCCCGCGAGCCCTCGCTTATTGTAAGCAGGAAAAGAGAGGAATGGGGGGAGGGGGTCAGCAACGCTCAGAATGATTCCTTTCATTACGAAATGAAGCGCGACCTAAATCCAATAATTTGCAGTTTAAACTGAGCGGGTGAGGACTGGAGGGCGCGTCTGGAAGAGCCGGTTCGGGGACGGGCCGCTCCAAAAGCCGAAATAGCCTCGTGAGTTGCAACTAAACATGGAAGATGAAAATGGAGAAACCTCTGGAAGAGAAAAAAATATATATATTTTTTTTTGTCACAAAAGAAAAAAAGAGACTAAAAAGAAAACACAACAATAAAAGATAGAGGTTAGACCCAAATTGAAAACCATCAATCCATAAGGAATTTCTCAATTCAAAAAGAAAAAAACTATCAAAACAACCCACTGGAATGCCTCGAATTGCAACGAGGTTGCGTCAAGCAGAAAGTTTGCAAGCGGAGATCTATAAAAGGAGTAGTGAAGATAGAACAAGTTAAAATGTGTGGAAGATATATAGCCGAATATCCTTCTGCGAGCGTTGGGGCAAGGAAGGCACACAAACCGCCTGACCTCCCCTTGCAAGTGAATCGAAGTAGAGATGAGAGAGACGAGGGAAAAGGGTGGGAACGATGCCTGCGTGTTACCCCCCCCCCCCTGCCCCCAACCGAAGCCAAAAGGGAGGGATGAAACAGCCCACCCTAGCCCCTGCCCAGCCACAAACAAGGATGAATAAGCAAAAGCTGTTTGGCGACTAGCCTGCAATATTAGCCACCAATGGGTGGACGCGCAGCGCTCAACCGTGTATGGGGGGTGGGTAGATCATTGACACTCATCACTTAAAAAGAAGTCTGAAAAATTACAGCAACTGATCGAAGCGGTAAACATGGTGGAAATAAACGAAAATAATACAAAAATAAATCTGGGACAAGGTTCACATCGCCCAGTAAATCACTGAACCACCACATTTAAACCATTCAACTCACAGAGTGGTAGGAAATATGAAAAATTGATCACCCATTAGCTAGGAAATGATTCCCTCCATTAACTTACGAATGGAGAGGCTAAAGAACCCACTCAAAGAAGGGGGCCAAATATAAAAAGGAAGTTAGGAATTGTCAAATGGCGACATCATTAGAAAAGGAACATTTTGAGAAAAACAAGGATATTTTAACCAACAATGATATTTCCACTAATAATGGTATATGGATAAAAGATGAAGAGGTGGATAAAGGATAGATTCGTAGATGGGGAAATAGAACAAGAAGAATGAAAAAACAATGTTAGAGCGAAACCCTTTGACTCTAAATACTGAAATACTACGTCCAGGATAACCTATATTAAAACACATAAACAAGTTCGTATAAACGTTAAATGTCCTCAAAAGTACGACCCTGAACTCACTTCTTTGCTCGCCTATTTTATCCCAAGGAGTTGAAAGGATTCTAGCCACATCATCCATCAACAGACTTGTCACCCAGCATCAATGATGAATGAGATTTTACCAGCAGCAACAACGATAAATAAGATTTAAAACATCAGCATCAACGATAAATGGGATTTCCCACTTCAGCTTTTTCTTTTATCTAAATTCTAAATAATTCTTTGAAGTTATTTTTCTCTTTGGCCTTTTCTTTCCCGAAATTTTTCCACCACTGTATGAACTTACTCCTTCTTCCCAAATGCGCAAATTTCCGTTCTTCATTAGTCTACAAATTGCCCCTTCAAATGGCACGCTAAAAATATGAACAATGTTCTATATTTCCTCAAATATTGGGTTTGAAACTAAGTTCCCGCCCCCCAAATTTTAAGTTTATTTATTTATAGATTTAAATTTATAAATTTATTAAAATGTTTATTTACTTACTATTTACATAGGATGTACGACGAGTCAATGTGTAGACGTAGTGGCCTAGTCTTTCCTAAACCTCGCATGAGAGTGCACAGTGACCTAGAGCCTAGGTCACTATGCACTTTCAAGCGAGGCTTACGAAAAACTAGGTCACTTTAGAGGAATTAGTCGGGCACTGTAATTAATAAAGTTTCAAAAATTACCCATCAAATGACTCTTTCTCGTGAACAGAACGTACTCTTTTACTTTAAGATTACAATTCCGGCCTAAACGTTGCCCAATCGCAACACCGTATCAACCAAGCATTTGGAGACGACACAATAAGTCTTCGCACAGCCTACGATTGATTTTAGAAGTTTCAGCATAACCAATTCGATCTCCAAAATAAGCCAAGAAGTGGCTGACCCTCGTTTAGTGACAATGACCGTTTGTGCGCCTGTGTCAAAGCTGATCCACATCTGACATCAAGCAAGCTGGTTGAAAAGCTTAGCGTCAGCCATACAGACATTTTGCATCATTTAGAGGAAATCGGCAAAGTCAGCAAATTGGATTTGACGTAAACTGACCGACTTCGACCGTCAACGCCGTATATATGATGCCTTCTGCATGACACTGCTGTCCAAGAAACGTCGTTTTAATTGGCTGAACAAAGTGGTTACTGCAGATGAGAAATGGTGTGCCCAACTTCAAACAAAAGCCGACGGACATCTAAAGAAGCTCATGGTTTGTTTCTGGCGGGATGTGAAAGGATTTATTTACTTGGAAATGTTAGAACGCCTGACACCGGCGTGGTGGATCGAGTCTACCTTTGTAAATAAATGATTGGATGCAGAGGAATTAATCTCGCATCCATTGTCAATCGTTGACCAAAAGAAGAAGTGGTAAAATATGAAGAAAAAATCCCGAACAGCAGCAACGTGCTGATCGCCACTGAGCGTAGAACATCCATGGTAAGGGTGCAAGAAATATTAAGACTCTGAATATGCGCCTTTCAGGGAAGGCCTCGGTCGAATACAAGACAATGGAATCGGTGAGGTTCCCCTACGTCCAGGCGAAGTACATTAAGATGGGCTCCGGGTCGAGATTATGTGTGTGAAGGTAGCAAAAGTGCACCGCTTTAGTCTTCACTAAGGGAAACCGAAACATCTGATTTTCGGCATAACAAGAGAGGGTGTTAAAGAGGCTGTTTGAGCTTGTCCTCCAGTGTAGGATCTGCCTCCGCTTGTCGGAAGCTGAAGGCTATGTCACCTTCGAGGACTTATCCGGGAAGGTTGCGCTCGCCATGCGAGTCTTTTTCTCCCTCTGCCTCAAAACCTTAGGCAGGCGGGGCGGCATCGGAACCGGGGGGGTCCCTCCTTTGGAGGATCCACCGCCTTCGATTCACCCAACCTAGCACTCGGTGTGGACGTAGGAGGTGAAACTTCTTTAGTGCTCTCCTCCTTTCGGGAGGCAACTTTAGAAATCCCAGAAGATGGCCTCAAGACCAACTTCAGGGGTGTTGCCTCCTGTGAGTCTAACGACTCGGTGAAGGCGCGACCCTTTTGCCATACCAGAAACGGTCACGCTGGGAGAAGGTGGGGGAGTCCTGGTTTTAGTCAGGAATGGGTGTTAACCCTTTATGCCGCCAGCTCTACCAGAGGAGCGCCCGGGGTGGGTAGAACCCGCAGAATGGTTCCGAATGGGCACGAAAACGACCATGCTCGTGGGCCTGGAGGTCTTTTTTAACATTGAGGCATAGGACATCCCAGGCAGTGCCGGGCACTCCAGGACTAAGTGTTTAGCCTCGCGAAATGAGAGACGATCCTGGGCCTTAACGACCAGTATTTCTCTCTCAAGGCGATACGCACCACATTGCTTCGAAGAAACGGGTGGTGGCTCTCCGCAATTGACACACTTGGCCACACACGTTTTGGACTCAGCATGAGCTGCCTTGGAGCAACTTACAAATACTTTGGGTAACCTCGACTTTACACATCTACAGGAGCGATACATGTAGCCGAAGCGGTGGCAGCTGTAGCACCTCAGTGACAATGGCACGAATACTTTCACGCGGTAGCGATACCAACCGGCACGCACCGACTCAGAGGGCTTGTCACAGTCAAACACATGACGAAGATTGTAGGGGTGGGGCTCTACCCCCCCCCCCCGCCTGTTTTCTCATCACACGTAAGACCTTGACCGCTCCTTGGTCGGTCAGCTCTAATTTTACTTCATCTATAGAGTAGTGCAAGAGTTCCCTCGCATGAACTACTCCGTTCGCAAAGTTCATGGTAGTGTGGTGCGACACATTCACCGGCGTACCACAATGTGTTCGAAGAGCAGTAATCTTGGCTGACTTGGATGATTGCGACGCATTCACCATGAGTCTCTCGTCCGAGAAACGGGTCACAATAGGCTCTCTATTAATCAGGCTAGCTAGTGCTATTCTCTGATGGAACATGTTGGCCTTGGCCAACATGCTGCAATCAGCGGAGCGAATAACCTAGAAAGCGTTTGAAGCCAGTAGGCTCGAAAACGCCAGGTAACCTCTGAATGAGTGGCCCCGATGTAATCGTGGCTCTGCTCTGCCCAGTTGCAATTTTGGTATATGTCAGGGACTCCCCACTCGGGGGAGCACCGGGGCCGGACGTGCCGATCTTGGCTTGGTCGCTTAAGGAAACGGCAGCGGACCCGTCCGTCCGTCTTACGGTTTCTTTTCTTTTTAGGAGAGGAGGGTGGGGGAATAAACCTGCTTCTCTCCTCCGCCGGAAGGAGCATTTAGGCCGGATAGACCAGCATCAGAAAGATCCTTCTCTGAAATGGAGAAGCTCTTGGCTGTCAAAGGGGCACCAGCCGGGGAAGGAGATCCTTCCTCTCCCTGTGAATCCTCGGGGGCCCGAGCCGTCTGAAGTGAAGTTTGCACATGGGTGGACTCGGGTTCTGTTCTTGGCACCGAGCTCGGATCGACCCCAAGGAATATCCTACCGTCTGGGACTGGGGCGTTGATAATCAGACATAGAGTGACGCAGAGGACATATTGCTGAAGAACACTCTTTTCTAAACAGTTCCCTAAAGGACACCCTCCTCGGACACTTTCCTGAAAGACACCTAGGTAGACTGGAGTGTCATCGACATTGAAAGGAAATAATAAGAGACTAGGGCACCAGAAAAAAACCGGGGGATGGCAACTAGATACTCGTAACTAAAAGGAATGGAAAAAGAAGCCAACGATGCGAAATACCGATACGCGCCTCTTCCTCATTAGAATGACCCTACTGATAAAAAAGATTGACTAAGAGATTATAGGGTAGAGCGAAACCAGTAATGAGCGGCTCAAGAACCCCACAAGAATTAATGAAGACGATGAAGCAGAACAGCGAGATCGTCCTTATCAAAGGCTGGCGAAAATTCACGAATTACTTAAATAGAAGGCTGACTAGCATAAGCCGATAGACGAAGGTGGTCAGTTATACTTAGGAGAGCATATTTAGTGTTGAAACCATTCTTGAAACCAGTTGGAAATGTGTTATCATTGTTGGTAGATGACATTTGATCTAGAATCCTGGCTGACATCTGCCTTTCAAGCAATTTAGAAAGGAAATGGAATTAAATGACTAGAGGGTTTGTGGGTCATTTGAGCCGAGGCCGGATTTCTTTAATAGTAAACAAAGAGCATCTTGCTTTAAATTGGATGGCATCACTCCAGAAATGTTAGGATACCAAACATGCAGAAGAGGGAGGCAGGGCGGAAACTGATGACTGAGAATCGTGGGGAAGGGGGCAAAATGGGAACATCTTCCTAGGGAGACACAAGGGTAGGGGGATATACTATGTTGTAAGCAATGAAGGCAGAACCTTCTGAGAGGACGTCATGGCAAAATGAATGTGGGATTATACTCTCAGTATCAACCTCACTCGATGTAAGAACGACTAGTCTTTACGGATTAATTTAAGTTTTTGTAGTAAGCTATAAAGTCGGATCGATACCAGAGATGCTTTGAGTCGAGTGAAGTCCCAAATTCTCTCGTTAGTTCGTAGTTAAAAATGATGAAAGATGACTTGAATATTATAAAATAAGGTATTAAAGTTTGATAAGACAAATGAATTTGAAAAGAGGCTGCATAATGTAGTCTGAAAGGGATTTGATTGATTTGCCATTACGTGCATGGGAACCAAAATTTCCCTTCAACGCAATTATTTGTGGTATAGTGCGGTTTCATTTGACAGGTTAACCATTGAGTGTCAGAAGATAACCAATAATAGCCGCATGGGAAGAGAGGGTCCGCAACATTAGCCAGGTGCCTTCCGTCCGAGAAAAGGGTGACTTTCGGCTCTCTACCAATTAACGTAGCTAAATCTACCCTCTGGTATAACGTGTGACCTTTGGCCAACATGTTACAATCAATGAAGCGAATAACCAGAGAGCGCTTGAAGTCAGCAGGATCAAAAACGACGGGTAATCTCTCGATAAGAGGCTATGAAGTCAGCGTGGTTCTACTTGCCCAACTTGTATCTTTCGTCTTTTTCTGAACCTACCCACGAATTGGAGCCTAAGGGGTCGGAGGTAACACTCTTGGCTTGGTTGCATGCCCAAACGGAAGGAAACCCTTTCGCCCTTGGAACCACTTGAAAAGAGTGGAACCCCTGGTTTTCTTTATCTTCTTTTTAGATATTTGTTAGTCTTTTTTTTCTCTAGAAACCCAGCTGAAGATAATCTTAACATCCACCCAGCTCGCGGCCACTGTGCCGTCAAGAATACAGCGAAAGTAGGGGGTGCGGATATTCCAATTCTCCAAGAGCACTATATGTGCTTTCTTAATTGCTATATATCACGATCCGGTCTCCTCACCGGACACAGCGCGTTAATTACGGCACCGAGTAGTGTATTGCAACCAGTTCGGCTGTGAGGACTGAAGCAGTGACTGGTAGAGCCCATATAACTTCAAACAGAAGGGATATGACGTGGAAGCAGACCCTGGAGACAGCCATGAAGCAGCCATGGACTAATTCGGATACATAGGCATGACATGACATGATATGCCCTTCAAAAAGGCCGAGCACGATACTCCCAGCGCTGTAGAAGCTTTTGGAGCAGAAGCGTGGCCACCAATAGTAAAAAAATGGTACCCTCCAGGGTGGCATCTTGAGTAGAATCAGAGGCTTTCATCGAGTTCTCGAAAGAGTTTCCTAGCCCTAAACCTGAAGGGCTTACGGTATTACTAGCATCGGTTGACGACATTGGCACCCTCAAAATCGGCAGCAGAGGCTATTGGGGGCGTTGACGAGAGAGGAAGATGCTAGTTCTCGCGTAAAAGTGCATAATGCACGGCTCAGAGTGGGCAAGTGCCATCAACAAATAAACTCTCATTAAGGCACATACAGAAGGCAGAGTTCACCAGAAGGAGGCCGTGTGGAAAATCGTATCGACCTTTCGCAATTCACCTTCGGCTGCAAAGTCGTATAATTAACATCCGTATTCAAGCTTTGAGCAGACAAAGGAACTATAAAACAACAGAACTGAATTCCTATTAGCTCCCCAAGTGTTGAAAGTAACCGAACTAATAATGTCTATGGCGCGTGGACTAAAGACTCTAAGGTGCGAATATGGACCTCTCCGGGGATACATCGGTTAAAACAATAGAGCAAGGACATGGTGCGAGCCCACTAGATCGATGCAAACACCGTTTAGGAAAAACTCTGGGTCGGTGTTAAGCCCTGAATAGCGGCAAAATTGCACTACCATAGTCTTAGCCAATTAAACCGAAACCTGTAAGCTTCGGCAGAGCGATAGATACGGTTGAAGGCTTGTAGGTGTCGATGCTCCAAAGATGGCATCTACACCACACCAAAATATACCGAAATGTTGTTCACATGAAACTCAACGTGAACATCTTCCGGCAGCACAGGAGTGACCCCGTTGATGCTCAGGGCAAAGGATGTGACGCGGAGGATACTTCCTTGAGGGACCTCCGCTTCCTGCTATATGTGCCCTGATATGGCTTCCCCACCATTGCGTGGAATCGACGATCTCGTGTAAAATTTTAGATATGAAATAATGAAAGCATCCCCTCTCCCCCTTTGCGTGAAGGTCCATAGGCCTTCTCAAGATCGAAAGAAGATACCGTTGCGTAATGCTGCATGCGAAGGAAGGCTTTGCAGATGTCCTTTTCATGCCGGAGCAGAACACCTGAAGTGGAGTGGAACTTGCATAAGGTGCACTGTGGAGAAGACAGGTGCCCTCTGCTGTCTAGGAAATAAGCTAATCTAGCATAAACAAATTTCTCCATCAATTTTCAGAGGCAGGAGGTTATGAGAAATTGGGCGGAAACTGACCCAGACCTGGGAGAATGCCCTCTGTCCAGATCCTGTTGAGAAATCCTATCAAATCTAGCTCACAGGCCTCACTCACCTATGTGTCGAAGAATGAGATACAGGACATCGTCCGTACCAGGAGTGGTGTCAACGCACGAAGCGAGAGCGGAACGCAACTCGCTCAGCACAAATCTGGCGTTGAAGACTTTTCATCCTCTGTAGGGAAAGTCCTGTCAATTACCTTCTCGTGAGGGAAGTGATCTTTTGTGAATCTTAGAGCTCTATCGAGGCATGTGGGAGGGAGATCTGGTTTTAGCCAAGGCTGGTTGTGAGCCTTTTGTATTACCAGTTCGACCAGAGGAGAGGCAGGGGATCAGAATGGGCGTGTAAGTAACCGTGCACGTAGGTCTGGATGGGGCAAGAGCAGAGCGTGCCTTTTTAATAATTGACGCATAGGACATCACCGATATCGCTGGACGTGACAGGATCCTGTCTTTAGCTTCACGAAAAGAGGGCCGGTCCGCAGTCTGAAAGGCTAAGAATTCTTTCTCGAAATGATACGTGTACTACATTTCTTCGAAGAAATAGGTTACCTCTGGCCACAATTTACACTCTCGGCACTTCACAATACAGATTTGTTATACAATGACTTTGTGCAATTTGCGCAGATTTAGGGTTGACCCGATTTAGCACGTCTGCATGTTGGATTTGTATGGTGAATCGGTGGTGATGTTAACACCCCTGCGGTAGTCGCAGGAATGTCTTGATGCGGCAGCGATACCAAGCTCCAAGCACCGACTCAGGGAGCCTGTCACGATCTAAAGTTACGAAGAGTGTAGAGTTGGGTCTCGACCATCTACCCATGTGTTCTCATCACATGGTCTACCTTTACTGCTCCTTAGTCGGCAAAGTCTTTGGTGATTTCTTCTAAGAGAGTGGCGGGCAACCTCCGACACGCGAGGGCCTAGCGTCTGGTCTGCCACCTTGCTCGGCATTAATATTGCAATCTCCATCCCCCCGAAAAAAATCTGCAAAACAGCCTCTGTCTCAGTAGACTCGTAGAGTAAGAGGGGAATAAGTCTTACGTCTGGTAGTGAAAATGAGAAAAAAATGACACGACGCTCATGCCGCCTTGCAGATGGAGTTGGTGGAGCTGCCGTGCAATGATGAACTGAAAGCGAAGTTCCGCACCTTTTCTCCGATGTCCTTCCGCGACATCGTCCTCCCTTTTAGCAATTTTTCAAATTACATTGCGTATTTTCAACGCATCGTGGCCATATTTGGAAGAACCTACTGTTGCGAACAGCTCCTCTCCAAAATGAAGTACAAGAAGTCTCACCTTCGCTCCCAACTCTCGGACCGCCACTTCTTCCTGGCAAGCAGCACCAGCCGTCTCACTGATTTATATGTTTTTCAATAAAATTATTGTATAATGTATTCTAGTATATATATATATATATATATATATATATATATATATATATATATATTAGGAATGTGAAGACCCAGGTGATTACATTAATCATTTATTGGCCTGACGTTTCGGACCTTCACTAAGACCATCTTCAGCGACTGTGTCGACTAATGAGAAGGGAAAGGAATATTAACGATAACCGTGAAAAGAATGCATTAAATAATGGCTAAAAAAGCGGATGAAGATAAGTTAAAATAATAAAATTGACAATTATTGAGATTAAAGTAAAAACACAAATAAAAATATATAGAATCAATTAATGCTATCCAGTGTAATTTTTAAAAAAATAATAGAAATAAGTGAAGTTAGAACATAAACTGACTTGAATATCAAATATTAAAGGTAATTGGAGTAAACAATAAAATAACCTATTATATTAAATTATAAAAACACAAAAAAAAACGAAAACAAATTAGAATGAATTAAACAGTGACAACCTTTATCGTGGGAGTTGAGAAATCAACTAACTAAAGATATACAAACTACTAACGAGATTTGTTCGGTTAGTCGGTTGGCTAGGTAATCTATTGAAGTGTTGGTTGGTTATATAGTAAATAGTGTTGTGGTATAACATTACATTATATCAATACCATATTATATCTATGAGGGAGGGACCAATAACTTGAAAGAGAACCGACAAAAGGGACGGAAAACCACGAGTTTAGACGGGCTGAGTAGCGAGAGAGTGCAACGAGGTCAGCAAAATTATAGACAATGGCAGAGCTCAAGGTTATTTAAAGAGACATGTACAAAAATATAATTTTATTCACACAAAACTAATAAGAGAATTGATGGGTAAAATTACCTCAGAGAATTAACGGGCAAAATCACATCAGTAAATGAAAGGGGGAATTGTAGTTATAAATCAGGCTATGAAGTTAGAACTTAAGGTATTCCAGGAGCAGACTATTCAAATGACAGGGGGTTAACTCAATTGGGTAACTGAAGGGGGAAGAGGCGTTGGCTTACGCATGTCTTCTGCACGTGAGGTCAGACCGCTCGGACTTCAGAGGGGGAGGTTGGAGTGATGACGGTTCTCCAAAAGCAGGGGGAGGGTAACTTCCGGTCCAGGGGAGAGTATTTTGGCTACCCGAAATAAGAAGGGCTTCGACAGGAGTTGATGAGAGAAGTCGGGAAAATCACTCGGGGCGATCCTTCAGTGGAATTACCTCCTGACTGGGGCTAATTCCAAATACACAAAATAGTCCAGCTGTCACTTTGCTTTGTTACTAGCCCTTGACTTAGAACCATAGGGAATCTTCTGGGGTCTGGGCGAGACTCCTCAACTCTGTGTCTCCTCATGGGAGTCGAACACTATATATGTCCGAGGCTCTCCCCGAGGGGGGTTAGCGGGAAACAGCTCTACTCTCGAATGGCCTCGAATCTTCTTACAGAGGCTATTCTAGTCCGCGTAAAGGTGAATCGTGGGTGGCGCGATTCAAGGCTACCGCTTGTGGGAGGGAAGGGGGGGGGGGGTAGGCTTACCAATTTAGGCCTAACCGGGCCTTTTGCAGCGCGTGGAAGTTCCGTCTGCTCAAGAGATTCCACGTGAGGTTCCCTCACACATCTCCCAATCGAAAGATGATGCTTTACAGAGCAGTTGCGTAGGAAAGGATCATCCTAACCCGTCAAACTAGAATTATCAAAGGTCTCGGGAAATTCTGACCTGCTAAGACAGGTGTGCACACCTAAAAAAACGTAAATCTGAGCTCAGCGGGGAATTTACGGACATAAGCCTTAAACAGGTCGATTATAGAGAATTTAACTAATACAATTTTAAACAAAAGAAAAATCACAGCAGAACATTGGCGACATTTTAGTGGAACCAAAAAAAAAAGGATACAATTAAATGGAGGCATAAATATGGGACCAAAAAAAAACAACTTAACAATTTAGTGGCCCCCCCAAAAATCATAATTAGGAACATTGATGATATAATATATATATATATATATATATATATATATATATATATATATATATATATATATATATATATATATATACAATTCACGTTGAAAACCTTCGCTTGCACCGGAGTATGAATGAGGTAATCCACGGGTCCTCTAGCCTCGAGGACGGGGTAGGGTCCCTTTCACTGGCTAAGGATTTTGTTGCTTCCCGTGGGAAGTAGCACCAGCACCTTGGCGCCAGGTTGAATTTTTGTTCTCGTGACTTAAGGTCCAATTAGGTCTCAAACCTCTCGATAAGTCCTTCTTCACGTGATACGACACTCGTTTGTTACCTGGCGTGGACTCACGCTCGAGGGATTTAGTTTTCTCCCAAAGGGGAAGAAGAGTTGCGCACTCCTTCTGGGCGCGGGAAAACTTATCGCTCCGGAGGGCTTGGAGCTCCGGGTCGATAGGGGTTTTCAGGGAAACAGGTGCACGGGATTCCAGGGCTGCCTGTGTAGGGGTAATCACGGGATGGTCGTGAATTACGAGGTTCTGACCGAATAAAACGGAGCAGAACTGGATTGGAGCCGCTACCACTTCGGCCCAACTGAAAATATAGTCACACTCGATGTGACAACGAATTACTGGGAAACGACTGGCCCGGCCAAGATAGTCGTGGACCACCGCAAATTTCTTGTGGTCGGGCTCAACAGGGGGGAGTAGGTCCTCAGACACTATAATACAGGTGCCCCCGATGTCACGGACGAGGGTAGATACTCGGCGACCGTTTACAGTTCCGTTCTCGAACTTCAATCCACCAGATTGTTTTTATCAAAGAGAAAGTTTACCTAATGGATCGGGTCTTTGGCGGGCGAGGGAGGATCGGGAGTCTCCTGATGCGACGGAGGAGGATGAGGGGCGGCCCAGATTTGGTGCACTTGGTGGGACTGAGAGTTTGCGAATCGGGAGTTTTGAGGACAGTTCGTGCGGTAATGGTCGGGAACTCCGCAGGTGTAGCAGACGATCTGGTTCTTTTGGTACGGCACAACCGGGGGAGAAGAAACTAGGGGCTTAACGTCTCGGTGTTCCGATGGATGAAAGTTTCTTGGCTTCAAGGGACTAGGAACTTTGGTAAATTTTGGAACCAATTTAGGGGGGTCTTAGGGCCATAAAATTTAGTTTTGGGGGGTGATTGGGGAGCCTTTTTAACATCCTTAGGGTATAAATTGTGACTACCCGCGTAGACATCGGCCTCTTCCAAAGCACTTCTTAAAAGTAGCGCAACGTTTATCCTTAATGAAGACGCGAATTTCGGGAGCCACGGCAGCTAAAAACTGATCCCCAAGGAAGAAGTCCAGAAGGGACTCGTAGACCAGGGGAATTTTGCACGCATCCAGCCAACACTGAAGGTTTCTTTGAAGGATGTACCCGTGTTGTCGAAATGTTTGGCCAGGGCGGATCCTTTCCTGGCGGAATCGGGAGCAGTAGAATTCGCTATTCATATGAACAGCGGCTAACAATTCGGATTCTAACGTGGAATAGACCAAAGTTGCTTCCGGTGGAAGGGATACGAAGATATCCCTTAACTTGGCATTTAGGAGGGGAAGTAAGCGAGCGACGCCATAATTTTCGAGATCCCATCTATTGATCTGAAAGATTCTCTCAAAATGGGCCAAAAATGACCCAAAGTCCTCTCCATCATTAAAAGCGGGAAGGTAGACTGAAGGAGTTTGGGGAATTTCAGCCTGGGAACCGATGGACTGAGAATCCATTTGATTTCGGCTCATTTCCAGCTCATGCTGCCTAATTTGTTCACGTTCTTCCATCTCCATTTTTTTCTTCTTCATCTCCATTTTTCTTAGTTTCTCTTCCGTTCGTTCTGCCCCTTCGTTCCTGTCTTCTTTCTGTACGTAATTTAGCAGGTCTTTGCCCGAAAGACCTAGCATTTCACCCTGACTCTTGAATTTTTCGAAGGATGACATTTTAACGCAGTTAACTGTGGGAACACTGATACGCGAACGAGCTAGGACACTACCCACGCGAAACGAATACTTTTGAGCGGAAAAAAAATTTAAATGGTCCTACCGGAATTAGGACACCAAAGACCTTTACTCTTTTGGATTAATAACCAGGAGAGTCTCGAAAATTCGAACACCATAAAAAAAATTAATTACCTGGTGTCCAACACGAAATCTAAATAGATAACGTTCCACTGCTCTTCAAATAACTTGAACTTGCCTTCTGCCAGTACAATACAAAAATTAAAATAAAAGGGATGTACGTGAATAACAAAGGAACTTCTAATGTCGAAATTAAAATGACACTGGTTCGTAAAAACCCCAAGACACTTAACACCAGATTTATATAATAGGTATATTAATATATATATATATATATATATATATATATATATATATATATATATATATATATATGTCGTGGTATGACATTACATTATATCAATACCATATTATATCTATGAGGGAGGGACCAATAACTTGAAAGCGAACCGAGAAAAGGGAAGGAAAACCACGAGTTTAGACGGGCTGAGTAGCGAGAGAGTGCAACGAGGTCAGCTAAATTATGGACAATGGCAAAGCTCAAGGTTATTTAAAGAGACATGTACAAAAATATAATTTTATTCACACAAAACTAATAAGAGAATTGATGAGTAAAATTACCCCAGAGAATTAACGGGCAAAATCACATCAGTAAATGAAAGGGGGAATTGTAGTTATAAATCAGGCTATGAAGTTAGAACTTAAGGTATTCCAGGAGGAGACTATTCAAATGACCGGGGGATTAACTCAATTGGGTTACTGAAGGGGGGAGAGGGGTTGGCTTACGCATGTCTTCTGCACGTGAGGTGAGGCCGTTCGTAACTTCTGAGCGGGAGGTTGGAGTGATGACGGTTCTCCAAACACAAGGGGGGGGGGGGTAACTTTCTGTCCGGGGGAGAGTATTTCGGCTACCCGAAATGAGGAGGGCTTCAACAGGAGTTGATGAGAGAAGTCAGGAAAATCACTCGGGGGTGATCGTTCAGTGGAATTAACTCATGACTTGGGCTAATTCCAAATACACAAAATAGTCCAGCTGTCACTTTGCTCTGTTGCTAGCCCTTGACTTAGAACCATAGGGAATCTTCTGGGGTCTGTGTGAGACTTCTCAACTCTGTGTCTCCTCATGGGAGTCGAACACTATATATGTCCGAGGCTCTCCCCGAGGGGGGTTAGAAGGAAACAGCTCTACTCTCGAATGGCCTCGAATCTTCTTGCAGAGGCTATTCTAGTCCGCGTAAAGGTGAATCGTGGGGGACGCGGTTAGAGGTTACGGCTTGTGGAAGGGGGAGGGGGGTTAGCCTTACCAATTTAGGTCTAACCGGGCCTTCTGCAGCGCGTGGAAGTTCTGTCTGCTCAAGAGATTCCACGTGGGGTTCCCTCACAAATAGTTTAATGGAGGAGGAGTAATTATTTAGGTTTGGATTTATTTTATTGATGTACAATGACTCTAAGATTTTCAATTCGAGAGAAGTTAAATGAATCAGAATTAAGAGGATAATGCTGATACTCAGAGTGTTGCCTGTTATATATATATATATATATATATATATATATATATATATATATATATATATATATATATATATATATATATATATATATATATCAGTAAATGACAATAACATGTGACACGGTAGATGCTTCATACACATAGGAAATATGACATAGAAGCGATCTTGTCTTTTTAA
Organism: Ceratothoa steindachneri; assembly: GCA_963969495.1. Taxonomy (NCBI): domain Eukaryota; kingdom Metazoa; phylum Arthropoda; class Malacostraca; order Isopoda; family Cymothoidae; genus Ceratothoa; species Ceratothoa steindachneri. Next base: position 82,780,942 of record OZ018321.1, read on the forward strand.
AAGACCAAATTAGGATCAAACATAGATTAAGAAAGAAGGAAGAGAGAGAGAGAGAGAGAGAGAGAGAGAGAGAGAGAGCAAACGGAATAAATAATATAAACTCTTTCAAGCGTTAAAGAAAGTGAAATAATAGGTATTGTTCGAACCTATGCCATCGAGCGCTCTTCGCACTTTAGGTTTTAGGACACTGTGCTAACCATTAGCATACCACCCGTGCCCCTATGTCTCGCTAGCTTCTCTCTTATTTGGTTTGATCCTTGTTTGTTCTTATTTAAAAAATATATATATACGCTGTCATGAGTTATCTCGATTAGCTACATCAGCGTTGTTGGCAGAGTGGTCCAGGCAATGATTGACAACGTCTTTGTATCTTTTTCTCTAATCCCCAAGGACCGATTAACATGGGGCATTTCAGCATAGACCGCTTTGTTTTGGGAGGAGGCATCTTGATTTCGTCGCCAGTTCAAAGAAGTATATGATGGGTGATCAGAGCTTTAATACTTTAGGATTGAGTCTCTTTCAAGACGCCGATGATAGTGCGCCTCTCGTGTCAGAAGATGCTGAGTAGCATGCGAAAACATCGCTGGTGGAATTTATCTAGTGCTTTGATGTGGCGAGCATATGGCTCCCATTATTCTGCACTATACATGAGGCCTAGAACTATAAAAGCTTTTTAGACAACAATCTTTGTTGTCTCCCAGATATTATGCTAATCGAAGGCTCTTTGCCGAAGAGCACCATTTGCAATTATGGATTGGAGTGAGTGTCCAGTGTTAGTTGGACGCTGATAGAGAACCTTTGTCTTTCTCATGTTCAGCTTCAGACTGAATCTGTTGTAGGCTTTTTGTAAAGGTATTCACACTAAGCTATAGATCTTATTCAGTACACGAGTAAACAGAGGTGTCTTCTGCGTTACTGTAGTTCCACAAGGAGCTGTGTGTGGTTTTCTCGGTTGCTTTCAGGTGGTCGAGATTAAATAGCTTGCCATCGGTGCGTTACGCAAGTTGAACACCTAGAAGCAACTTTCAATCATTAATGTAGAGGACAGCCGCCAAGAAGTATGTGAACAGAATTGGTGCGATGATACACCCCTGCTTTATTCTTGTGCGAACATCTATGGAGTCGATCATATCGATATTGCAGAGGATGGCAGACTTCATATCATCGAAACAGTCATAAGATGTTGAATAATTGGTTAGGACATCCAAAACAAGATCTTTAATAGAGCTTTACGCTTGACAGAGACAAAGATCATCGGTAGATCGATAAACGTCCTGGAGTGATTGTTTTTGTTCATGAACCTTCTCTTGCAGCTACGAGTATCTTGTTAAAAAATTACGTGTTCAGTGCCTTTGTTTAGTCTATAACCACACTGTGTCATAGACATAACCTGATCTCGTATCCATTATTCATTCGTTATTTATTCATTCAAATTCAGATTATTCCATTGTTTTTCCCGCTTCCACTTTCCTCCGTTGTATGAACTTATTCGACAATGGTTCATCAGATACAATTTAATGTAAGTGTGCGTGTGTGGAGGGGACAAAGCATGTGCGGCGTTGACAGAGCAAAATAAAAGGGGTGAAAAGAGAAGGTAGTTTAATTTGCAAAGGGATGCAAAGCACCTGGTGATCGGGCTTATCGCTTTCATTACATGTTTTTATTTTAAGTATTTTTGGTTGTGGTTCTTATTTTAGTTATTTTAACGGCGTTCGGACCTTTTGTCCTAAAAACTTTGTTTTTTATTGTATATTTAGTGAGCATTTGCTGTTATATTTATGAATTATTATGATTTATCTCATTTATTCTGTGGCATATGTTGGTTTTATGTTTTTTGTAATCTTCTTTTGGCTTATTTGGTATTTTTGAGTCATAGTTGGTAAGGTTTTTTGGCGTAGTTAGTTAGATTTCCTTAATTGGGTGGCTTTAGTGATCGGTATAACCTTTCTTTTCCGGTGTTTGACACTTTTTATCGTGCGTAGAACGGCACTTCGTCTCCGTCAGCTAGAAGGCTAGCGGAGCTTGGGAATCTTACATGGCTTCTGGCTCTTCTGTTTTGGTTAATCATTTAAATGATTTCTTCAATCATCTTTTGATTAACCAGCTCCTGCATATTCCTAGTCCGTTCTTCGATGATTATGTTAATGTGACTTATCCCCGCCTCCCTGTACAGCCCTTATTGGTTTATTATTTCTCGCCTGCGTGTACCCGTAATTAGGTGCACGCATTTCTTCTGCACGACCTATAGTATCCTCTTTTGTGTCCTCGAATAACAAGAGGGCTGCGGACGAGGCTTTTGAAATTCGATCAGAGACGTGCTTAATGTACCCGGATGAAGTAATCTTCCTTTCAAGTATATTGTACTCAATGGTGTAGGGATAAAGCCTGACTACCTTGAATTTCTCCTGGTTAGTTCTTATTTTCCATTTGGCTTCGTCAAACGAGCTTGTATAGGCGCGTTACGGCAAGGGCACTGTATTATCTGGCTGAAATCATTCGCGAATTGAATGTTGAGGCAATTGGGGTTGACAGGGGCTGTGATATTTGCTGTGTATATCAAGTAGGGAGTTGGGAACAGACACTCTTCTTTGCGGGAGACCTGCACGAAGCATAAAATTAGGTCCGTCCATGCTCCCCAAACTGATATACATACGCTGCTCTCTCCATGAGATAGTCATAGAGTTCTTTTTAAGTTTCCACTTAGTCACAGCTGCAGTATTTTTTACTGCATTCCCCTTTGCCTCACCTTATCAAATATTTTTTATATACCGCGACATACAATCTCCACGTAACTCCCCTCCCTTTTGGCTTGAGCGAGCTTTTCCGTGATGGCATTTATCGCCATCAACCTACTTCGCATTTTCCGAAAGCCAAATCGTTCTTCAGTCTTATTCAGCTTACCAGTTAGCCACAGTTCATTCATAATTGCTTTTAGTTATTTAAGACACAGATGTTATTTTCCTATTAAATCACATTTGAATCTCAGGTGTTGTTTCTCTATCTTGCCATAAAATTTCTCGCCAAATTTAAGCACGAACACCCGACACCCTCTGAAATAAGTCCGGTTACTCTTGGTGAGAGACTCTTCATAATATGTACTTGCATAAATACACAAAAAATATTTTACAGCAAAACATATACGAATAAATTACTTTTTTATTCAAATTTGAATGATGTATACACAAAGGAATAATGAAATAAAAAGATGAATTTATTGTCCTTTCATGTTTTTAATTTTTCTGTGTTACTGTTAAAACGATTCAGTATTTAAGCAAATTCAAAAGGCTCCTCTTTGCTGAATTTGCGTTCTCATTACAGCGCCTTCTTTAGACAAATACAGTGGCCCATATAAGTTTATACCATACTGTTAGAAATGCAAATTTACATACTTTTGTTAGCACAGATTAAGGAAATTTGCATGTCTAACAGTGTGTTGTAAACCTTTGTGGACCATTGTATATTTGGTGAGCTATCATCCTAATTTGTAAGAATATTCTCCTAGATTGAGTAGAGATTTTAATGGTTCGTTTATAGTCAATATTACTCTTGTTTAGAGTAATGGCCGTTTTCCCTGTGTGACATTCATGACCATACATAATAAAGCGTATCGTGTTAACCTACACATTCTTTCGCCATAGTGTATGGTGTATTGTTTTTCATTTAATGCCGGTGAAAACTAGCGGTAGAATTTGATTGAGGTTAGGAAGAAAAAGAATATTCATATGGAATAGGTAATCACACGCACATTTGCCTGTTTGTTCAGGTTCTCGGTCAGCTGTTTTAATCATTTTGGGAGGCCTAAATGTTCATTGCCAATTTTTTTTGCTTAAAATTTCTTTGTTATGGGTTTATGTAGATGTCAAATTTATTTAATCTTATATTTAAGGGTGTCAGTATTTTATTGCCATACAAAAAAAAAGGAATATCGCTAAATCAATCCTCAAGAAGGAAGCTAAAAAAGATTCAACAAGGCATGCAGCATTCTCCAGTACATATTGCTTCCTTCATTTCTACCAAAAAACTCTCGAACTTTCTTTCTAAAAGACCAAAGATTGCCTTTGAAATACTCGCCTCAAAGAGGGCTTATTATCAAAGGCACATGAAGCGGAGATTCCGGCATTATCCGAAGTTAAGCCAGCTGAGGCAAGAGAAAAAGAGAAAAAGAAGAAAGAAAAAAGAAAAATAAGAAAAAGAATAAAGTTGAAGCAAAAGAAGAAGAACCAAAAATAGAAGAAAAACGGAAAACAAGAAGTAAAAGGGGAATAAGAAAAAGAAGGATAAGAATGGGGAGAGTAACAAGGAAAAGGAGAGGCCTCTTCCACAAGGGAAGACCCTGTCTTCAGAGACCAAGTGTCCGAAGGTCACCCTCATTGGTGACTCGCAAACACGGGATCTGCAGCCGCTGCTAGCGGCCCACCTTCGCACTAGCGTGAAGGTAAGCTGCCTGTCAGGACGGGGTAACCACAACATCAGAGTAGAGGCAGAGAAAGCTCAGATTTCTGAGAATTCAGTTGCCGCTCTGATGGTGAGTGGCAACGACCTCTACCTCAGAGGGAGTAAGGTTGGCCTCAGTGGTAAGACCATCCAAACGGTGAAAAGAGCCGTGGATGACATAAGGCTTAAAACCCGCAAACTTGTAGTGTTTGGCATGCTTCCGAGAAGAGGTCCATCCCGAACCGCTCACAAGAGAAACGTCGCAGTGAACCAACGGTTGGCGGATCTCTGCACGGCAGAAGGAGTTTTCTTTGTAGACCCCTACCGCACTTTTTACGGGAGAAACGAACTGTATAAAAGCAATGGAGTGCATCTTTCCTTTAAAGGGAAAGCTGTACTCGAAAACATGATCCAGGATGTTGTGGAGCGGACCCAAAGAAGTGTCAGACCCCGAGTAAGGGAGGACGTACGCTAGTACACCCGTGTTACCCCCTGGAACGACGGTTTCTGAGGTCACAAAGATGGGAGTGACCGCGCCACAGAGAAACAAAGCAGGAAACGGAAGAGCGTAGGAAGTCCTACAGTCGGGGACTCTTTCAAGGTTCTTTTGTTTAATGCGAGGTCTATCAGAAACAAGTTTCTTGAACTTCGTGGCCTCGTAGCAACAGAAGAACCTGAGATGGGGGCCATAACGGAGTCGTGGATAAAAACCTCAAGCCGAGATTTTGAAGGTGAATTCACGATTCCCGGTTACCAGCTCTTCCTGAAAGATCGGCCAGACAGAGAGGGTGGCGGTGTGATGTTATATGTCAAGGATACTCTCAACTCGACGGATTGTAACATCGTATCCGACCATGAACTACTAGGTGTTGACCTAGAGATAGGTCCTGCCAGATACAGGACCCTGCTGCTTTACAAACCCCCTGCACAACTCTTAGAACAGAACAGGAGCCTGTACCAGCTGTTGGGCGAACTTGTAAAAGACAGAGTGTGTATCGTCATGGGGGATTTCAACACACAAGTTAACTGGAAAACTAGAGAACCCTGTGGCGAGAACGCACTACTCCTGGAGTTCGCAAGCAACGAGTTCCTGACTCAATGGGTGAGAGAGCCAACGAGAGGAGACAATATCCTCGACTTGGTTTTGACCTCCGATGATGACTTTGTTGAGGACCTCTCTGTTGGCGAAGAGCTCGGTGGCAGTGACCACCGACTAATGAAAATTGTAGTCAAAGTTCCGAAGGCAGGGCCTGCAACTAGTAAAGCGAAGAAACTTGATTTGAGAAGAGCAGACTTGCAAGGTCTTCGTGTTGGACTGACTGACGCGAGGCTAGAAGTGTGCGAGGCTATTGAAGACTCGTGGAACAGGTTCAAAACCACATTAATGCGTCTTCAATCGCGTTTCATCCCTCTGAAATGCCCCCGTCGGTTACCTATTCAACCAAAGTGGTTTAATCGAGAATCGGCCAACTGCTAAGGAAGAAGAGAAATGTGCACTGGCAATCGAAGATCTCGGGTAACTTTGACGAATACCGGAGGCTATCTAAGAGAGTTAAGTCCAGTATAAGGGCGGCTAAGCGGTCTAAGGAACTCCGAGTGGCGAGACTTTGTAAAGAGGATCCCAAGGAGTTCTTTGGATATGTAAACAGCCAAAACCAATCCGTCGAACGATTGGACCTTTGAGGAATAAGGAGAGGACATTAAAGCACTCAGATGCAGAAAATGTTAACCTCCTCAACGACTACTTCTCTTCAGTGTTTACTGAAGAGTGTGGTCCCATCCCCAAGCCAACGGATTCCTACTCGGAAAAAAAGCTGGAGGATATGGACTTCACCGAAGGGGAAATAAAAAAAGAAGATCACTCACCTAATGACGAATAAGTCACCTGGCCCGGATGAGTTTCTATCTAAAGTGTTGAAAGAAGTGCACGATCAAGTGTCATGACACCTGAGCGCCTTCTTCACATGTCAATCGGGACCGAATGCGTTCCTAAAGACTGGCGTGAACCGGAGGTGACTCGTATCTTCAAGAAAAAAGACCGTAGCCAACCGTCGAACTACCGATCTATCAGTCTGACTTTGATAGTCGGTAAACTCATGGAAAGCATGATGGTGGACAAAATGATGTCGCATTTAGAGTCAAAGCTGCTACTGAGGAGTTCCCAGCACGGCTTCCAAAGGCAACGGTCATGCCTGACGAACCTTGTGGAATTCTTTCACTTCGTGTTCAGTGAGCACGATCGGGACAAGGCGGTGGATGTGGTCTACTTAGACTTTCAGAAAGCCTTTGATAAGGTAGCACACCGCCGCATTCTCCGGAAAGTGTGAGCGCTAGGCATAGACGGAAAAGTAGCAGGCCGGATAGAGAACTGGCTAAATGGCAGACGGCAACGGGTGGTGCTGAATGGACGCACTTCTGAGTGGGTGCCCGTTACTATTAGGGTGCCTCAAGGTTCTGTTCTGGAATCACTACTATTCATCATCTACGTCAACGACATGGACGGTGACATGGTTGCCAAGATTTCTAAATTTGCCGACGATACCAATCATGGTATGAACGTTGCAAAGGATGGAAATACTGCCCCCCTGCAAGATGATCTTCGGAAGATTGGGGAGTGGTCTGATACGTGGCAAATGCCTTTCAACGTAAACAAATGCAAAGTGATGCATATCGGCCACTGAAATCCCCATTCATCCTATATCCTTAAGAAAACTGCTCTTGAATCCACCGACACTGAGAAGGACTTGGATGTAACTATCACCAGTGACCTCAAGTTCTCGAAACAGTCTATTGAGGCAGAGAAAAAGGCCCAAAGGATGTTAGGGTATATAAAGCGACAGTTTGGATATTGGAACAAGGAGATAGTACTGTGACTGTACAAATCCCTCGTCCGACCGCACCTGGAGTATGCCGTACAATTCTAGAGTCCTTCATTTAGAAAGGACATCGCGAGATTGGAACGCGTGCAAGCCAGGGCAACCAAACTGACTCCCTCCATCAGACATAAAAGTTATGAAGATAGATTAAGGGAATTAGATATGTTTTGATTGGAAAGCCGTAGAACTGCTAGGTCAGCTTATCGAAGTTTTCAAAATACTTCGAGGGTTCGACAATGTTGACTACAAGGATATTTTCACACTTGCTGAGAGCAGAACAAGAAATCACGGCTTTAAACTTGAACTGAAGCGCTACAACCGCGATCTGTGTGGAAAATTTTAACGTACAGTATCTGCGGTAGTTGGAACGCACTTCCAGTGGAAGTTGTCAACAGTGAATCTGTTGACCAGTTCAAGCCAAGACTAGACATGGTCTTGAAAAGTGGCCGTTTAAGGACGTAAAGCATTTGAGCAGAGATGTGCTCGCTCGACTGCTACTCCAAAGGTACCCTCATTAAATGGACCGTAAGGTCTTCTAGGGTACTTTCTTTCTTTGTTACTTCTTGTTACCTGGACGGATTATGCCGATGATTTTAAAGCATGTGTGACTGTTTTAAGAGGAGTGCAAGTCCCTACTGAAATGGCAGAAGGCGGATTACCTTGATCCAAACTTACAACACCATGGTTAACATGGGGAATTTTTTTTTAATTTTAAGAGCCCATTTGGCTTACCATGGAGGAGCAGCAGCGCTGAAATCTATTGCAGGTTGCAAAAAAACTGCAATTCACAGTCGTTGACACTGAGACGAATTACTAGGAGAAAAAGTTGGCTCCAATGAGAACTCTCTAATTCCATGACAGTCGCCGAAATAGTATTGTACTTTCTTCTGATGGTAATGCACCTTTACCTTTTACTTGAACGAACATTTATGAAAGTGACCCCTGATAAAATACAGCATAAATCTTGAATAATCAATGTACTATTTTTGTTTTAAAAAGAATTTTTTTTTTATTTAAGACGTCATAAATCTTATATGAAAGACATTATTTCAATTATTAATTGCTGACATAATAGCAGTAGCGATGGGATGGGTATTAAAATATTCCTACTTCCGAAATTGAACCTGAGAAGTAAGGTAGAACCGAACTAAAGAAGACCAGAATCTGGGCACTAATAAGGTCACAGAATCGATCCACTATTATACCAAATGCAACCGAAATATAGAGAAGTGAAACCAACGTTAGACGTGGCCGTCATCCGCAACACACAGCAGCTAATTTTTAACAATAAGGAGCAGGATCGAGGCAGATTGATCAGATTTTGGCAGGAAAAGGGAAGGTTTTATAAAACATGACACAGCTCTATGATGTAAAGACAAGGAGAGAGACCTACCAGCTATTTTCCAATATAGGAAAAGAAGAAGATGGAAATTAAGGGATATTTACGAGATCACAAACCTCATCTCCACAGGCTAGGGTGAAAAAAACGGAAAGGGGTGTTGAGGGTGACTAAGTTAGAGATCGATTATGAGGATTGATGAGATCCTTACTTATGAGAAACAAGGTCTGCTGACCAAAAAGTTGCGTGTCCTCACTTATTCTGATTTATGTCCTTACCACTTTGGAAACTTTCAATAATTATCGGAGTAACCTTGGGAGGACCTTAGCAATTCTATCATTTGAAAGAGAATGTAAATACCTTAAGGGTTTCAAATTTCATTAGAATCGGCAGAATAGTTATTATGTTATTTCCACAAAAAACGAATTCACTGGCTAACCTTGGGTGACTTTGGCAATTATATCATACGAAAGAGAATGTAAAACCACATATGGTTTTAATTTCCTTAGAATCGGCCGAATAGTTATTATGTTATTGCCAAAACAAAATAATTCCCTGGTTAACTTGGGAGGACTTTGGCAATTATATCATTCGAAAGAGAATGTATGTAAAACAACATAAGAATTTCAAATTTGTTAGAATCTGCCGAATAGTTATGATTTTATTGCCAAAACAATATCATTCCCGGGCTAACATGAGGGGACTTTGGCAATTATATCATTCGAAATAGAATGTAAAACAATATAAGGGTTTCAAATTTCGTTAGAATTGGCTGAATTGTTACAATGTTATTAAAAAAAAAGCAAAACGTGGACCGACCGACCGACCGACATATTGAGATGTAGAGTCACTGGCGACTAAAAAGTCACAACTTTCTAAAAGCTTATAAAAAAAAACAGAACTAAATTATATTAAAATATATTTTTTTATTAAAATGGCGGGAATACGTGTCTTTACTAACGGAAATACCGCTCTTGTAGAAGCTTCAAAAGGATTAGGGAGAAGTTTTAGCAGAATCCCCTCCCCCTTCCTGACCTCCATGAATGCTTGCAATCTTGGACTCCGCGTCCAAGGCGTAGTCCTTCGTGACTGCTTAGTATGTATTATCTATGAGGGATGCTGATCATCCAGCAACTAAAGCACGTCCTGAGCATGTTGAAAGCTGCGGACTGCACTTTACCTCCATAGTTGGGGAATCCTTCAACAAAATATTTGTAATAAGTTAACTCGCTTCGTTCTCGGTTTATTGGCGAATACGATAGCTTGGAGACTCTCCACACTCGGAGTGCGAGCTTATGCAAGATCCCGTATTCCTATTAATGAGAGTGGAGCTCTCTTCGTTCCAGTGTCAATCTATTTGCCTTGACCACCGCGGTCTAACTTCGGTGCGGCCGGAAGAACTCGCTGCACTCTTCGTAACGATCTTTCCATCTTTTTTGGTGCGCCCAGAAACCCAACTCTCACACTATCGAAGCGCACCTTTTTCGGCTTTACTTGACAAGACCAAGGTAGTGAACTTTTGCTGCCATCTACGGCCCCAACCCAGGCCGGAGTTGTTTCTAAATAAGGTTTACCTGGAATTAGCGGATATTTACCGTGCCTCTCCCGGAAGGCCCATATCCTCATCCTCAGGGGGTATTATACTCACGGTATGAAGATTCTTACTTTCGTTACGTTCAGCAATTAGGGCTCACATATGGCGACCGCCTTATTCCTTTATCTTTCTTTTGTTCGCTTGAAGGTAGACTACGGATGCCAGATTTATACAGAGGCAGCCGAGCGTGAATTTCCCAACGCAGACTCTATCTACCAAACCGATCTTTGTCTGGCGAAAGTTTCCTGCCTCGTGTTGCTTTTTGAGAGCCTGCTTGTCAATGCCGAGATGTCAATTTCTCTGCGCGGTAGATAGTGCATTGTGCAGTTGTACGCGGGATCGACGGCTTCACCAGTCGCCATGGGCTCGCATTGCATCAGCAGCCGATATCAACTGTGCATATGCATCCGAAATAGGCTAGGCATACCATTAGCCCTTTGGATTTAGGGCGGGGTTACTCCATCGATAATTCAGTTGTTTTTTTTTTTTAATTAAGGGGCTATCTGGCGACTGCCGACTTAGGCATAAGTCGCCGTAAACAAACAGCCTAGTTCTAGGCTACTTCAAAAAATTGAACAGAAAACAACAATAAAAAGAAATAACAATAACAATAACAAAGCAATAACAAAAACAATAACAAAAACAACAAAAACAATTGAACCTGGTTAAATGAAAGGGAGAAGGCCAGCCTCCCCCAAAAAGTCAACAAGTCCACCAGTCAAAGTGCACGCACTCGTCCAGAGTACAAGGGATAGGCGGTAGCGACCCCGCCTATCCCGGTACCGGGACAGGTGTCGTGCGCGAAGATCACCCAGACTGGGACATTCGACAAGAATGTGCAGAACAGTCTGGGGGACGACGCAGTCGTTGCAATAGGGCGCAGGCTAGCGCTCCATCAAATAGCGATGCGTCACACGAGTGTGCCCGATTCGAAGACGACAGAAAGCAACCTGAAGCCGCCGCGGCATTGGGGTCGATAATTCAGTATAGTTCTTGAGCCGGTGGTGCCTCCGGCTCTGCCAAGCGCACTACTCTGGAGAGTACAACCTTTGAATATTTGCCAATATGCGTCTGCTCCCAAAGCTTCTACATTACCGGGGTATTGCGTTAGACCTTCATGGACGACACTAATTGTCACGCTAGATCCATGCCAGTGTAAACGGATGGTTCCAAGTCCGAAGAGGGTGTAGGCTTCGACGTTGTATCTAATCTCTTTGTAGTGATAGCGGGGCTCTACTAGGTGCTACTTCTAACTTCATGACGAAATTGGTTTTAATTACCCTCTCGGCACGGGAGGTAAAGCGTCGTGGCTGGTTCGGAGACCGGATTGTAATTTATTGCGACTCATAAAGCGCCCTGAGTGGTCTAGGGGCATTGGATTCTTTGCGCCCACTGGTTCGCGGTATCTCTGTAGTCACGACTACCGCGAGACGAGAGAATGTCGAGATTATTTTTTGCTAGATTCCTGGGCATGTAGGGATTGCGGGGAATCAGGGTGCCAAAGAGACTGCGAGGGGTGGGTGACTGGACCAGCATTTCGCTTTTCCTCACAATGACTACTTGGCAGGAATCAAGTTAAGCCCTCTGTGCTGCCTGGCAAAGAAGATCAGACACGGTCGCCTGGAACCTAAAGTTGCGTCTATTGCGCCGCAACTGTTGCCGAGGATGTACCCCTCAATACCTCGCCGGTTTCTGAGAACTTTCTGTCGTATTCGCATTGGACACACTCGCGGGACGTAACGCTATTTGCTGGAAAAAAATTTTGGTTGCTTGTTTGGCTCATTTTCTTGTTGTTGCTTTTGGTTGTTTTTTCGTTTCGTTTTCGTAGTTTTTAAAGAAATAGCCCAAGATTACGTTGGGTTTTTTTCGACGGCTTATTTACTTGGTGACAGTGATCAGATGGGTGCTATTAGATTTTAAAAAGTCAAGCAGCCCCAATACCTTTTCTTTAGATTACTTGAGTGAGGCACTTTTCATTCATCATTTCTCTCACTATCCACTTTTCTTACATCTTTGAGGCGTCATAAAATATTCTTTAGCCCTTTGCTTGTTCGTTTTCCCGTGTGGCCTAATGTTCCATCAGTATGTGTAAGCAGCTGATCTCCGTTTCAGTTTGATCATTAAAGAATAATGGTATGACTCTCCTCTAACTCCACCTTAAGTCGTTTTTTTAATTGATGTAGCCAGATAAAAAAAAACCCTGACCCTTTCTCACCCATTCCACGCAAATCCCCCGATTCCCCAAATTTATGGACATTTTCTTTGATGAATGAGGCTGTTTTACGATGCCTGAAGTTTTTACATTTTTCTTTAACGCAAAATTATATTTTTCTCATTTAAAAATACAATTGAAAGCGAAATTGTATTACAATAGTATGTAATGTCGATTTTCATGCAAAGCATAATGAACGATTATTGAAAGTTTATTTTATTCCGTTGTGTTATTGATGTCATAGCCCTCCTTTTCTAGACATTGTCTTAGAGAACTCCATCATTTTTTATTCCTCAGCGTTTCCTTCAGAAAACCTGCGGTTGTTGTGGAACAGGCAGATTTATGTGTCCCTGTTGAATTGTCTCTCAAATTGTCTACTCAGGTCATCTTTCATATCGAACCCTTCACGAATCTCTTTTAAGAAAAATATATTTCAGGATGAGAATCTTTCATTGGCTTTCGCTCTACACATTGGAGTAAAGTTATTCTAAACATTTCTCGTTTAATTTTTGTTATTCGTGTTCCAGAATCACTCTATCAAATATTACAGCCCAACTGTTTGAACCTGTCAATTTGTTGTAATTTTTACAACCTGGTTGAAAGGATAATAATCATATGTTGAATTTTCTTAATCGTAGATATCGTATTTATCCGTTAAAATGCAACCAACCCGTAAGGGGCACAGCGATTTGTTTTCCTGGCCGCCGTGCTGATGGCACTCAGTGCCCCGTCCGCCCCCAGCTTAGCCTCTTCTCCTTCTTTATAACACCCTTTCTTCTTACTCTACTTCCTCACTTTACCTACAATCTTTCCCACAACTTTATCTGCTCTCCCTCTAACTTCACAGGGTAGACGCCGACCAGATTCCTCTCAGCCAACCATCCCGGATCGAGGCTGAGGCGGGGGGGGGGGGGGGGCGCAACGTCCTCTCATCCTTGAGCTTCGGTTAGGCGTGGTGAGTTTTAGCAACCTGTTTCTTCCCCGCCCACACCATCCTCACATAACCTTTCTTTCTCCTTTTAAGGTCTAGCAATTTTACGCTCAGCCCAAGGTGGAACCGCCCTACCGAAAGGATGCGTGGCTAGTAGGCTGAAAGATTGGGCCTGAAAGGGAGGGAGCTGGCTTTGCCCGCCCCGTATTTACTCCTCGCAGAGGGTGCTACTGCGCGGGGTGACTAGCGTTTGTGTGGCGTGATACTAATAGGATCACCATGCCCAATGATGAGTTTCTAAAAAATACTACCTGTCTACCGTCATCGGAGCCGCTCTTTGGCAGCTCCACAACAGAAAAGGAGGACCCCCCTGTGCTTCTTCATGGGACCCTCCTAACCTCTCTGACCGGAGAGGAGTCTTACTCCTCTCCTAGGCCTATGGGTGCATGGGAATCCCCCTATCACCCTTCCCTCTTACCAGCGGCAGTACCCCCATTACTTTCACATCAGACTGCCAAGAAAGTACGCCAATGGCGCATAATTGACCAGGGGGGTAATGGATGACAGGGCCCCTCGGCCCGTGCGCTCTAAAGTCCTGCTGGAGTGCATTTCAGGTCTACAGGGGGGCACTGTACCTGCCCCCATCTATTCCCTGACGGATGCCGGTTCGCAGGCCCAAGGGGAGAGAAAGATAACTCGAAGGGGATCCGTGATGTCTTGGGGAGGGATGGTCAAATGGAGGACCCCACTGAGATGGACATGGTCCCTGAGGTGATTCAGCCTCAGTGTGTAGGATCTTTCATGGGGTAGAACCCGGGCTCAGTGATAAGCACAAAGCCCGAGTTCGAACCTGTGCAAGCTTCTCCTGAGACTTATTCCCCGGGCTTTGCCCCTGAGACAGCAATGACCTTCATTTCAGAGAAGGACCTTACTGAGGCAGGTTCATATGGTCTAGGGTCTACTAACGGCGGAGGAGAGAAGCGGATTGATTCCTCCCCTCCACTACTCTCCTGAAAAGAAAAGGAAAAAAGAGAAAAAAGACTCCGTTTTGCTAAACGACCAAGCAAAGATCGCCACGTCCGCTCCCAGTGCTCCCCCGGGTAAGGAGTCCAAGACAAAAACCAAGATTGCAAGTGCTCAGAGCGGACCCGAGATTAAGTCGGAGCCACTCATTTAGGGACTACCTGGCATTTTCTAGCACGCAGGCTTCAAACGCTATCTGGTTATTCTCTCCACTGATATAGCATGGTGGCCAAAGGCAACATGATCCATCAAAGGAGAGCACTAGCTAGCGTGATTGGTAGAGATCCAAAGGTGATTCGTGTGTTGGACGGGAGCCTTCTGGCAAATGCGTCGAAGCCCTCCAAGGCAGCCATGATTAGTGCCCTTCGGAGACTTGATGCACGCCGTTAAGTGTGACGCCGCACTCTGCGATGAACTTCGTGAAATGAGTAGTTTATGCAAGAGAACTTGTGGACTACTACATAAAAGACATCACCTTAGAGCTGGCCGAACATGGTGCTGTTAAGATTGAACGTGTGATTAGAAAACAGGGAGGGGCCTCGAGACGTTCGACTGTGACCATACTAATCGCTTCTGTCGACGTGCAAAAGTCTGGGTTACCCTAAGTCTGTGTAGGTTGCTCCAAGGTGGCACACGATAATTCAAAATCGTGTGTGGCTAAGTGCGTCAATTCCGTAGAACCGCATCCCGCTTCTTCGAAGCAATGTGGTGCATATCTCCTTGAGAAGGAAATCATAGCCGTTCAGGCCCAGAATCGTTTCTCATTTCTCGAGGCTAAGGACCTAGTGCTGGCGCGTCCGGCGGTGCCTGGGACCTCCTATGGCTCAATGTTGAGAAAGATGCCCTCTGCTCCTCTCCTTCCAGGCATACGAGCACGGTCGTATCCGTGCCCATTCGGAACCGTTCTGCGGGTTCTACCCACCCCGGGAGCTACCCTGGTAGAGCTGGCGGCACAAAGAGTTCACACCCAACCCCGGCGAAAACCAGGACTTCCCTCCCTTTCCCAAGCGTGATCGACTCGCATAAGGCAAAACGGCCGCGCGTCTCCACCGAGTCGTTAGGCCTACAGGAGGCAACACCCCCGAAAAGGGTCGTGAGGCGATCTTCTTGGATTCTTAAAGCTGCACCCTGAAAAGAGGACAACACTAAAGGAGCTTAGGCTCCTTTACCCACACCCAATAGTATGCTGGGTTGCTCGGAGACAGTGGATCCTTCAAAAAAAGGGATCCCCACCTCCAAAGCCGCCCCGCTTGCCTAAGGTTTCGAGGCGGAGGGAGGAAAAGACTTGCATGGCAAACCAACCTCTCCCGATAAGTCCTCGAAGGCGACAGCGCCTTCAGCGAATTGTCCGGCCAACAGCGCCCGGGGCTCTGCCTCCGGAAAGCCTACGGTCATTCCTGCATCTCCTCCGAGCTATGCCTGGAGGGCATATTCCTTCAATGGTATTGCCATGGACTCCGAGCCAACTGGAAGGAGCTGCGGAGGCTCGTCTCGTCCCGTTCCCCTTTAGCTATCTTTTTGCAAGAGACCATGCTGGGCGCGTGTCACCTGCCCACCCACCCGGGGTATAAGGGTTTTGCGTCCCCACCACCACGAGATGAGGGCCGGGCGGGAGGATGTGCGTTTTACACTCGGCATGATATCTCCGTTCTTCTCTTCGCTTTATATACCTCCTTTCAGGCAGTGGCTGTGTAGCTGCACGTGGATAACAGGTATACTGTTATTTCCGCGTGCATTCCCCCGTCAGCCGCCTTTGACGTGGGGGACTTCCACCTCGTCGTGGCACAGTTGTCGAGGCCATTTCTCTTGCTTGGATATCTGAACGGTAGACACCCCTTCTGGGGAGACTACACATTTAATCCCCCAGGTCATGTCCTTGCTGACCTGATCGACGCCGTGTAGATAGGTGTCCTAAATGTGGATGAGTTTACGCATCAATACCCGAGAACTGCTTCATTTTGCTGTTTCATCTATCTTTGTGTTCTCCGGATGCACAGCCTGATTTGGGTTGGGGGGTAGTCGATGACCTCTATGGTAGTGATCACTTTTAGATATCATTTTCTTTGCCGGTGCCGTCTGACAGTCCGTCCCAGGTGTGCTTGGCGTGGGTGCTGTGATCCGCATTTCAGGAAATGACTGATTTCTCTATCTCAGTCGAGGAGTTTAGTTCGGTGGATGAGGACGTTAAGTTCTTCTCCGGCAACTTCATCGTCGTAGACCAAACTACTATCGAAAGAACGTCTGAAATTTTTGCACGCCGACAGCTTCCGTGACTGTTAGCTGATTGTGAAACGGCCCTCAAACAGAAGCTTATTCTTATTAAGTTTAAGCGGGGGTGCATGTGAGGGAAGGACGATAGGGTGTGTGGAGAGATAGAGAAAATAGACAAGTGGAGAAGAGAGAAAGAAGTGTGGTAGAGGTGCAAAGAGATGCCTAGGGTCTGGTGATCAGACTTATCACTTTTATTATTTTCTTGGATGCGTGTATTCATTGATTTTTTGTAATAATTATAAAATTATAATTATTATGGCATTCAAGCCCTTTGTCTTAGCAACTTTAGTTTTTTTGGTTTATGTTGTGCATTGCTTACTTTGTATATGTTTTAAATACGTTTAAGTGCGTGCTTATTGTTTTGTTTTATTGTGTGTGTGTTTTTAATAGTATTTTTGTTTCTTCTTTCTTCTTTTGATGTTTCCTTCTTTTGAAGTTCTCGTCGTAATCGGGGGGTTTTTCTTATTCTTGGTAGGGTAGTCGTGTTCGGTAGGTTGTCGTAGTAATTTTCGAGTGCTTTTGTTCTTATTTTTGTTCTTGTTTTCACAGGTATTTTTTATCTCATTTTATGCATAGAACGGTACTTCGTCTCCGCCAGCCACTCGGTTGGCGGAGCTGGGGAATCTGGGGCGACAATCAGCTCTTCTGTTCTGGTTGATCATCTGGGTGATTTCATCACTCAGTTCACGATTAACCAGATCCTGCATTTTCCGGGTCCGTTCTTCAATGACTTTGTTAATGGGAATTATCCCCGCCTCTCTGTGCAGGTCTTCTTGCCGTCTTCTTTCTTGCCTGCGTGTACCCGTTATTAGGTACATGCATTTATTTTGCACTACTTGAAGACGCCTCTTTTGTGTTTTTGAGACACATGAGAGGGTGGAGGCGGGGTAAAGCAACATAGATCTTACAAGGGCATTGTAGATCTTCTCCTTGTTGCTTTCACGTAGATTTCTGAAACTATATAGAGTTCTGAGAGCGGACGAGGCTCGAGAAATTCTTCTTCGACGTGCTTTTTGTACCCGGTAGAGGTGATTTTCATACCGAGTACATTGCATTCGTTGGTGTAGGGGTATCGCGTATCCCCCACACGCACGTCTGCCCTTGAGGTGCGTCCGATGGGGACCACCTTGAATTTCTCTTGGTTTGTTCTTATTTTCCACTGAGCCTCGTAGTTGTTAAGGTTCGCAATTTCCATCGCTGTCATGCGAGCTTGCCACGGCGCATTCCTCCATGGAGATACGATTATCTGGCTGAAATCATCTGCGAATTGAATGTTGAGGCAAGTGGGGCTTACAGGAGCTGGGACATACGCGGTTTAAATCAAGTAGAGAGTGGAGAACAGGCCCCCCCCCTCCCTGCGGGAGGCCTGCAGTGAGCGGAAACTTTGGTCCGTCCGTGCACCCTAGACTGACATACGCCGCTCTCTCCATGACATAGTCACAGAGAGTTCTTTCTAAGTTTTCACTTAGGCCTAGCCGTAAGATCTTATACTGCATGCCCCGCTGCCACACCTTATCAAACACCTTTGACACATCCCGACAAACAATATCCACATAACTCCTGTCCCGTTTGGCTTGGGAAAGCTTTTCCGTTATGACATTAATTGCCATTATTACATGCGTTATAAGCGGCGCCCGAACGATTTCACTGTTGGTGAATTGTGTCGAGCTAGCGCTAGGTTCCTGTATGTTTCGAAGTACACCTGCCGCTCTCCTTGGAAGGCATACGTATCTTCATTTAACGGGAAGACACTCTAACGGAGTTGTGAAAGCGAGTAAAAAGGATTCGAGGCAAGTTTTTGCAAGACCCCACTCCTGTTCACCAGGAGAATGGGACTGCAATCTCAGACCCGCGTCCTTGGCTGAGTCCTTTGCGACCGCATTCTCTAGCCTGGATGCTGCTCCGTTAGCATTCACTCTGCGTCGTGATGTCGTGAAAGGCCGCCAACTGAACTTTACTTCCGAAGGCGGAGATCCCTTCAAAGACTGGTTTACAATAAGTAAGTTGACTTCCGCTCTCGCTTCGTGAGCGGACTCCTTTCATGGTACGGACGATGTCCATTACGCCATGCTTTGGCGCCAGAGTGAGCGAGGCATGGCCTCTCTGATAGATTTGTTCAACAGGATCTAAGTAAAGCGTATTCTTCCAGACTCTTGGTGAATCGCAACTGTGCTCGCTTTTTTGCAAACCTGGGAGAGATCAGTCTACCCTGGCCGGTTTCCGCCAAATTTCTCTAACCTCCCGCGTGTATACATTGATGGAGAAATTGGTAAATGTCAGATTAGCCTTTTTTTCTGGACAGCAGAGGCCGCCAGTACGGATTCCGTAAGTTACACTTCACGTCGGATGCTCTGCTCCGACTGGAAAATGCCGTCTGCGAGTCCCTCCTTCGTAGACAGCACTACGCCACCGTGTTTTCCTATATGGAGTAGGCCTAAGATACCGCCTGTCGATGCGGAATCATGGAGACTCTCCACACGATGGGGTCAAGGGGGCGCCTTTCAATCTTTTTATCCTTATTTTTGAGATCGTTGATTCCGCGTACGGGTGGGTTGGGGGGAGCTTTCTCTGTCCCAATCGAGCAGGAAGAGTGGAGTCCCGCAGGGAAGTGTCCTCAGTGTCACACCGTTTGCCCTAATCTTAAACGTCATCACTTCGGCACTGCCGGAAGATTTTCTCTTTACGCTCTACATAGACGACCTTTCTATCTCTTTTGCGCGGCCTAGATGCCCAGTCTGGAGCGTCGACTTCAATAGGCATCAACAGTGTCTCTCGCTAAGCCAAAGAGCATAAGCTTCGGTTTTTCGGGGCCAAAGCTAAGGTGGTGCACTTTTTCCACTATCCCCGTCTCCACATTGACCCAGATTTATTTCTTAATGGGGTGCGCCTGGAAGTGGTGGACTCGCACCCATTTCTTGGTCGTGTATTTGACCAAAGCCTCACCTAGGAGGCTCATATTGGTGGCCTCTGGGTCTCTTGTAACCGTGCCATGGATATTCTTTACCCCGCGACGTTCCGCACCTGGGGCGCTGATAGGGCTTACTGCCTTACTTTTTTATCGATCCTTTGTTCGTTCGAAGCTCGATACGGATGCGAGTTTTATGCATCCGCATCCAAGCGTGTATTGTGTAAGGTGGACTAGATCCGCCACACCAGCCACCACTGCCTTCCGCACGTCCCCGATTGAGAGCCTACTTGTCGATGCTGGGGACATGCTACTCACTCTGCTCCGTATATAGTGCATTATTTGCCGTAGGCGCGAGCCCGGCGCCTCCCTGAGCCCTCAACAGCTCTCATGGCATCCGCAGCTGATCTTGACAGTGCTTATGCTACCGAGAAAATTCTAAGAAAATTATTTAAAATTTTGGTATAGCTCTCGTACCGGTGGCGTCCCTGGTTCTTCTCAGGACGCCACCATGGACGATACCATCTTTGACTATCTTTCGCCACTCCTGTGATTCCAAAGCTTCTACAGCGGCGTGAGTATTGCGTTTGGCCTTTTTGGAGCACACTCTGGTCTTGCTGGAACCATGCCAGTATATACGGATGGCTCCAAGTCCCAAGAAGGGGTCGGTTTACACGCTCTCACGGCATTGGAATCTCTGCATTCTCATTCTTTGATTCGCGATATCTCTGACGCTACGCACTCAGGGAACCGGGCCTATGTCGGGAGTATCTTCTGCTGGGTTCGTGAACATGTAAGAATTCTGGGGAATGAGGGCGCCAACGATTCCGCGAAGACCGGGACACCAGACAAACGTTTCGCTCTTCCTCACACCGATTACATAGTAGGAATACGGGCTGCCCTCCCGGTGGCTTGGCAAAGAAGTTGGGAGAGTGTCGAAAGGAATTTAAATTTATGTTCTATTGCGCCGCGACTGTTCCTATGGACCTACTCCCCAATGCTGCGACGGCCTCAGGTATCTTTCTGTCGCCTCGGAATTGGACACTCGCGGGACGCACCGCCATTTAATAAAGCGCTCACCTGTGCCTTATTGTGACCACTGCCTGGTCCCGCCGAATGTTCTGGGTGATCTTCGCACACGTTACCTGTCCTGGTACCGAGACGAGCGGGTTCGCTACCGCTTGTCCACTTTGCTCGGGGTTGGTTCGCGCACATATACTTGTGGTCTATATGACTTTTTAGAGGAGTCTGGTCTCCTCCGCTTTATTTGACTGTTTTTTTATAGATCGCATGTTTCTGCGCCGGGGGCAGTCAATTCAAAAGTGGATGCGGGAGACGATTGACGGGGTGTAATCATGGGATTACAACACAAGATCGCTTTACCTTGAGCGTGGTGGTGATCTGAGGAAGGGGGGAGGAGACCAACGGCACAGGTCTTCGAGTAGATACTTCGTGGAGGCCTAACGAGGAGGACTCGTAGATGCGGGTTTTGAGTACTTCTTGTTGAAGTACGAGATTTTCTCTGCTCCAGAGAGATGGAATCTCAAACACAAGATGGTTCTGCGACTCAGCAGAGTCTCATACACGAAGGAACAGGAGCCTTAAAGGGGTTCCGAGATGAGGGGTGCCGCACAGTTCTCCGGAAAGAAGGTGACTCGATAGCTGTCCTCTGAACAGGGGCCAAAGCTTCACGAAGTAAAAACTGCTAGTGAGATCTTAACGACGAGGCACGACTCGAACGGGGGTTACGGGAGTTCACGGAGGAACAGACAAAACGGTCTGAACGGAGGGACTGGCAGACTCTCAATCTCCTTGAGGAATGGCAGACTCGGGGTTAAATAGTTAGGTGGCTGGTCCGATAGGTAGCCCCAGGTCATGGCCGTCCCTATAGGATTCTCGACGTCAGTCTATGTAAACTTACTTCGAGATAACGAGTCAGATCGGACAGCGAAGTTTGCTTCATGATATTGGGGTAAAGTTAGTACGGCTGCGCTTGTGTGGGAATAAACATGCCTGGGAAGCATGGGGGCGAGAGCTCGGCGTTATCGCGGGGGAGGGGGGAGCGAGGAGCATCCGAAAGCAAATACAGCTGGGTCGGGTGACTCATCGCGAACTGCTTCCTTCTCGAAGATTCTAAACTTTCCACGCCAAGGATCACATGGTTTAGAGCGAAGGGGATGAAAGGGGTATTCCGGGGGGCTTCCTCTCACAATGGTCCTTCGAGGGCATCCCCTCACAATCCAAATGCGGGAACCTTTCAACAACCTGTTTACTCTTAATTACGCTGGGGGGCGGGGGTGATACCAACTAAGGGTGGCGGTGAGCGACCAAGAAATTATTTTTAAAATGCCAAAATTGAAAATTAATATTTCAAACATTTCTAAAAAAATCTAAAGAAACTTGAAAGTATTTGAGACTAGCTTCTCTGCATTGTGCAACATAAAAACAAGGAAAAGAGAAAGATTGCAGACAGTGAATGAAGAAATGAAAGTTGCCTTGTCAACTATACGTCTCAATATTAGAGAATTATGTGATACTCATCATGCTCAAATTTCCCATTACACTTCTAAAAGTAAGATTTATTTATTTTCATTTTTTTATGGCTTCTTTCGATTAAATTAAGTTAAATATCAATCGTGGTTATGTATTTTTACATAAATTCTATTATATTGGGGTGCCGGGGCTGCTTCTTGATAGCAACTAGGATGCCACAATTATAAAAAGGTTGAAAACCACTGCCTTATATAGTCTAGACCAGGACTGGACAATTCTTAGCAGGCGTGCCAAAAGTGGCACGCCGGCGACTTATTACCGGCACGCGAAACCCCGTACTCGTCTTAAAAAACTAAACAAATGTACTCATATCTCCAACTTTATATACGGCAACCGCGCGTCCCTTAATTGAAGCCTCGCAGTATTCTTGCTACTCCGCCTAGTCAGTCATAAGTCAGTCAGATGGTCAGATGTGGTGTAACTCCTTTACCATCAGTGATGCAACACAAGTTTCATTGATAGTAAAACAAATAAAAGCTCCGCAATTTTCTTTGTCTTGTTTTGATCTTGTTTTCTCCTAAAAATAGTAACGATTGATCTGTTTAATATCATATGTAGTTTTGCATGTAAAATAAGAGATTTTGTCATTTTATCCATCATTCATAAGGGATTAAGAATCAATAAATTAATATCTTTAATTGTATATCCTTTTATTGTGTAGTCAACTAAAACGATAAAGAGATTGGGCATTGTAATGTATTGGCACGTGAGAAAATTTTAAGCAAAGATTTGGCCGATTTTGGCACTTAGAAAGGTAGCCCACCGCTGGTCTAAGCGATATCCAGTACACTAGCTTCGACACTTGGTTAAGGGAGGCATGGCCTGTCGCTGACTTTATTCAACAGGATCTAGACGCAGGGTATCCTCCCAGATTCTTGACAAATGGCTACCGTGCTTGTTTTCGCTTAATCTCTCTAACATCCTGCTTGTTCTAATTGATTGAAAAATTATTTAATGTTAGGTTAGCTGATTTAGGGGGACAGTCTCATTTGACGATGGATGCTCTGCTTCGGCTGAGAAATGCTATCCCTTAGGGGTTTCCAACGTAGATACTCGTAACATTTCGCTACGGTGTCTTTCGATCTGGAGAAGGCCAAAGATACCGCAAGACGATGACATCATGGAGTTGTCATCATTGCCATTCTCTTTGCCTTGAACATCAACGGTATTACCTCGTTATTGCCGGAAGGTGCTTTTGCAACGCTCTACGTAGATATTTTGATAGTTTAGTATGGCCCAGATGCTAACTTTGTAGCGTCAACTCCATAAACCTCTGAACCACATCTCTCTTTCCATGTCCAATCGCGCGGGTTTCGGTTTTATCTGCTAAAGATTCTGACGCCCCCCCCCCCCATGGCTTTACCTCGACGAGCACTTTTTCCTAAATATGATTTAACGTGATATTGTAAAATTTCACCGATTCGTTGGATTTGCTTTGACCAGAGCCTTACTCGGTAGGCCCATATTCGCTGCCTTAGGGCCTCTTTTACCTCCACCATGCACATCTTTCTTTCGTTACGTCTGGCACTCGGGGTACTGACAGGGATAATGCTCATCTTTTTTTTTAACTTCTTTTTCGGTCGAAGCTTCGGTTCGGTGAGTTGTTTGTTTAGTTTTAATCTTCGATTCATGTCATGCGCTTTTTCAACATGGTATTTTGAGATAACATATTGCCGGTTCATGGTGAGGCAATGTGATAAAGATGTTATACCAGCGTACTTTGATGGAGAAAGAAGCTTGAGGTCTTCATGGGGGCACATGAATTTGTAAATTACATTGCCATACTTTATTTCATTGGTTTTGTTGATATTATGGAAATCAAGTAATTACTGATTATCTTTGGTAATATATTATTTTTTATTGCCCATTTGGTTTTTATCAAAGACATTTGTCATTTCTTATTCTTTTGTTTGTTATTATGCAGGATCTTTTTGAGAAATATTTTCTTTTATTTTATCTCGCCTCCTGTTAGAGAAGATATTAGTGAGTATTTGTCTAATTTTTGCAAAATTTCTTAAGATAAATTTGTTGGGGGTTTATATACTTCTGTACTTTGGTCTGTTCTTACTTTCACTTTTTTATCTTTCACTTTCACTCCATTACTTTTTAATAAATTCTATTTATCACTTCAAAGGTTCGAGCATAGATGTGCTTGTTGGTTTTCACTTCATTGTTTATTAAAAGAAATTACTTTTGGAAGCCTTCTGTATGTTGCTGGGAAAAGGTCAAAGGTCACGCTCTCTCCCACGCTGGAATATCGAGATGCTATGAGCCAGGGATGGGCAATAATTTTAAGCAGCGGGCCACATTGAGATAATGTAAAGCTTTGCGGACCAAACTTAGATAAGGTTAATGATAAAATGTATTATTTAATGATCATTTTATCAACGAATGAAATATATTTGAAAATCACTGATTTAAGAATCACTTACCAAAAAATTAATAAAATGAGATTTTGGCAAAATGCTCAATAATGAATTTTCACTATTTTGCCCGATTCTGAAATGAAACGCGGGCCACATGAAAAGCCGTCGCGGGCCGCAGTTTGCACACCCCTGCAGTATAAGCACTTACGCTGCTGGAAGCATATCGTGCAACCTTTGTCCGAGCATAAAACTCCATTATCTCTCTCCAGAATTCTTAAACGCCTCTCTTCCACAAACACTACACGCCCCTCTACTTCTCCCACTTCTAGTCTAGATAAACACATTTCTAGTTGCGTGGACGCGACTCTTTATAAGTTACTATGTCGGTCCGTAGTCAGCCGGTCGGATGGTAACCATTTTACTTTTTAATAATTTTTTGAAAGTTTTAAAGTTGCATTAAGTTGACAACAGATAATGAATGTAAATAAACAAAACGACATGAATATGCTTACTAAAAATAAACTTTTGACTTAATAAATGACATTAGCTTAACTTGTTAATTTTGAAAGTACTCCCTTTAAATGCAAACAGCATCATGATTAGAATAAAAAGACCAATGTAAATGAAATTGGATTTAACATACTTATGATCGAGAAAGCCTCCTTCCTCATGGATAGCTGATTGGATTAACTGTTGAATCCCACGAGAAAGGATCTATCCTACAATAGAATGAGTAACTTCCAAATTATTAAAATCACTAACAATAATTATTGAAATAATTGAGAGTTCGCGACTTAGGTCGGTAGACCTTGTTTTTAGTCGTCTGCGAGTCAGGTCGCGAGCGTACTCTACATTACACTATGTCAGTCGGTCGGTCCGCGTTTTACTTTTTTGGTTTTTGTAATAACATCATAACTATTCGGCGATTTTAACGAAACTTGAAAACCTTGGGTGTTTTACATTCTCTCCCGAATGATATGATTGCCAAGGTCCTCCCAACGTTAGTCCGGGAATTATTTTGTTTTGGCAATAACATCATAGACAAGGCTATGATATGCTATACTCTGCTAGGCAAGCCTAGAATAGGCTATACTATGCTAGGATATTATAGGCTAATCTATACTATGCTAAGCTATGCTAAGATATAATGTACAAGGGTAAGATATAATATGCTAATTTAGGTTATAATATGCTATGCTAGGATAGCATATAGTATGTTAAGCTAGACAATAATAAGCTATGCTTGACTAGGGTATAATAGCATAGTATAGGCGATACATGTCTAGGATAGTTAATGCTAGGCTACGCTACGCTATGGTTGGCTAGGTTAGGCTCTGATATACTAAGCTATGCTACACTAGGCTAGTCTTCGTTATACCAGGCTAGGATAAGTGAGGCTTTGTTAGGGTAGGCTGGCTAGGCTATGTTAGGATTGGTAAACATGTAGACGAGCGGCCCAGCCGGAAAAAATTATTTTTGTGTAAATATTATCGTTCACCCGTGTTTGAATATTCATGCGCATTTGAGTTTTCTTCGAATGATAGCTGCCGCCATTTTTTGTATTAAGAAAATGCCCGAAAGTAAACAAACCGAAAACGTTGTTTACGTAGGCCATTTTTTTTACAAAATTGCCCGAAAAAAAACAAACGAAACACGCTGTTTCCGTACTAATTGCAGTGGTTATACTTCCGAAATAGCGAAGAGGAAAGCTTATTTATTTTGCGCGTCTGCGTCCTATTCGAAATCTAGCTGACTTGAATCACGTTTTATTTTCGAGCATCTAAATTCAAAGTTAGGGTTCACATCTAATGCTCGGCCACAAATGTTGCATTTGCTTTTAATTTATCTTTATCAGAAACTAGGGTTAATAATTCCGCAATAGACGACGGACAAAGTTCACTTTCCGATGATTATTTTCAAACTGCGTAAAAGGGAAATGTTTGACACCAAAACTGCTAAACAACAAGTAGTTCCTTGAAATGATCTAGCTAATTACATTTAAATGTATAAAAGAAGGTAACAAAAATAGCAAAATGGGGAAAAATATATTGACAAATAAAAATGACTCCGAATGAGGATAATAAAAAGCTATTAAGTTGGAAAAAAAAATTGAAATCAAGCATTTCTGACGTCATCCCCCCCCCCGACCCATATTATAATTTGCAAAACGATTAAAGACGCTGACATGATGTAGTTAAAGCATTCACCTCTGCAAACGTCAGAACATTATAACAATTAGGATTATATACTGGGGGGCTGTGCCCCCCAGAACCCCCAATTTAATGAAACTCAGGATATTCATAATGTGGTCCCCCCCTTGTGTTTACCCCCACACGAGCCGCCCTCTTAAATGTACTCCAAAAACGTGAAACATTTTGGAACACGGACGAAAATAGTACGTTTTATCGGTCGGGCCGCTCGTCTACATATTTACCTTAGGATCATATGAAGATCCTCCCCTCAGAGTATGTTTTGAGGGGAGGATCTTCATATGATCTAGCCTGGGGGGAGGATCTTCATATGATCCATTTTTTATAAATATTCTGAACTTCACCGCTAATAATAACAATAAGAATATCTTGATTTTAGAAACATGCAAAAACATACCAATTTTATTCAAATAATTCATATAAAGTTTGACAAAACAAAATGGTGAAGTTCAGAAATAGATGAATATCGAATGCTTTAGATTAAAAATAATAATAATAATGACCAGATTTGTATTGGTATATATATGAGTATATAGTCACATTTTGCCCATGTACTTAGTATCAAAGTATCAAGTGCACCATGGACCGTGATACTTTCAAGACTGTTGTGCTGCCCTTGCTAACTGAAGATTCTCTGTCAGTTATTAATTGGCTTAAGCAACGCAGAATGCTGAAAAGGGAAGTAAAATGTCCCTCTTGGAAATGCTTGGAAATGCCAAACCAAAAATTGTGTCAAGTATAAATCTACAGTATCTATAAGGACTGGATCGTTTTTTTCCAACTGTACATTAACGCTTCAGACCTGGGTTCATGCAATCTATATGTGGAGTGAACGTATTGGTGAATCAAGGGCAAGCCGTCAAGTTTGTGTTTCTGAGAAGACCATGATCGACTGCTACATTTTTTTCCGGGAAGTGTGCAGTATATATCTTCAGGCTAACCCAGGGCAACTTGGTGGTCTAGGAACAGTTGTGCATATCGATGAATCGTGATTTTCTAACAAACCAAATCATCATCGGGGCAGAGGACCTCACACTCCTATGTGGGTGTTTGGAATGGTCGATACCAGCACCTCACCAGAAACAGGATACATGGAAATTGTGGAAAAAAGGGATGCTGCCACACTTATCCCTATAATACAAGCAGTAGTGCAACAGGGATCGATAATCTACAGTGATGAGTGGAAGGCATACATTAATATACAAGGACTTGGCTTCACACACAGGACAGTTAACTATTCACTCAATTTTGTGGATCCGCAAACTGGTGTCCACACTCAGGCCATAGAATCATACTGGAACAAACATAAAGCACATATCAGCATGATGCGAGGATGCAGGCGGGACTTCTTGAATTCTTATCTTCAAGAACTTATGTGGCGTGACCGTTACTTCAGGAATGCTTTTGAAAATCTATATACTCATATTTCATTGAAAAATTTAGTGCAATAATTCTTTTTTTTAAGAAGCTATGTACACAAATTTACTGCAATATTTAGTGTAACAAAAGAGTAATCTGAATAATGTTTTATTATTTATTCCTTATTTAGTTTATTTATATTAAAATGTTGGGGGGGAGAGTATCTTCATATGAGCGCGACTGGGGGGGGAGATCTTCAGTTGGGTACTTGGGGGGGGGGAGGTCTCCATATGATCCCTAGGCTAGAGTAAGGTAGGCTATGGCATACTATACTAGGCTATGCTACTCTACGTTAGAATATGCTAACTAGGCTAGGATAGAGTATACTAGGTTAGGCTCCAGTGAACTAAGTTAAGTTGGGCTATACTAGACTAGGGTAAGCTAAGCTAGGCTAGACAAAGTTTTAATATAGAATTGTAGGCTGCGCTGCGCTAGGCTAGGTTATACTCTGCTAGGCAGGCCAGGCTATACTTTGATAAGCTAGGCTCGGCTAGGCTAGGATACACTGTGATAGGCTCAGGTATACTATACTATGCTAGGTTATTCTAATATATACTAGGCTAGGCTATAGTTCTGTTTTTTTAATAAGCTTTTAGAAAGTTGTGACTTTTTAGTCGCCAGCGATTCTACATCTCACTATGTCGGTCGGTCGGTCCACGTTTTGCTTTTTTTTTAATAACATTGTAACAATTCAGCCAATTCTAACGAAATTTGAAACCCTTATCTTGTTTTACATTCTATTTCGAATGATATAATTGCCAAAGTCCCCTCATTTTAGCCCGGGAATGATATTGTTTTGGCAATAAAATCATAACTATTCGGCAGATTCTAACAAATTTGAAATCCTTATGTTGTTTTACATACATTCTCTTTCGAATGATATAATTGCCAAAGTCCTCCCAAGTTAACCAGGGAATTATTTTGTTTTGGCAATAACATAATAACTAGTCGGCCGATTCTAACGAAATTAAAACCCATTATGTTGTTTTACATTCTCTTTCGTATGATATAATTGCCAAAGTCACTCAAATATTAGCCAGGGAATTCGTTTTTTGTGGCAATAACATAATAACTATTCTGCAAATTCTAATGAAATTTGAAACCCTTAAGGTATTTACATTCTCTTTCGAATGATAGAATTGCTAAGGTCCTCTCAAGGTTACTCCGATAATTATTGAAAGTTTTCAAAGTGGTAAGGACATAAATCAGAATAAGTGAGGACACGCAACTTTTTGGTCAGCAGACCTTGTTTCTCATAAGTAAGGATCTCATCAATCCTCATAATCGATCTCTAACTTAGTCACCCTCAACACCCCTTTCCGTTTTTTTCACCCTAGCCTGTGGAGATGAGGTTTGTGATCTCGTAAATATCCCTTAATTTCCATCTTCTTCTTTTCCTATATTGGAAAATAGCTGGTAGGTCTCTCTCCTTGTCTTTACATCATAGAGCTGTGTCACGTTTTATAAAACCTTCCCTTTTCCTGCCAAAATCTGATCAATCTGCCTCGATCCTGCTCCTTATTGTTAAAAATTAGCTGCTGTGTGTTGCGGATGACGGCCACGTCTAACGTTGGTTTCACTTCTCTATATTTCGGTTGCATTTGGTATAATAGTGGATCGATTCTGTGACCTTATTAGTGCCCAGATTCTGGTCTTCTTTAGTTCGGTTCTACCTTACTTCTCAGGTTCAATTTCAGAAGTAGGAATATTTTAATACCCATCCCATCGCTACTGCTATTATGTCAGCAATTAATAATTGAAATAATGTCTTTCATATAAGATTTATGACGTCTTAAATAAAAAAAAATTCTTTTTAAAACAAAAATAGTACATTGATTATTCAAGATTTATGCTGTATTTTATCAGGGGTCACTTTCATAAATGTTCGTTCAAGTAAAAGGTAAAGGTGCATTACCATCAGAAGAAAGTACAATACTATTTCGGCGACTGTCATGGAATTAGAGAGTTCTCATTGGAGCCAACTTTTTCTCCTAGTAATTCCTCTCAGTGTCAACGACTGTGAATTGCAGTTTTTTTGCAACCTGCAATAGAATTCAGCGCTGCTGCTCCTCCATGGTAAGCCAAATGGGCTCTTAAAATTAAAATAAAAATTCCCATGTTAACCGTCGTGTTGGAAGTTTGGATCAAGGTAATCCCCCTTCTGCCATTTCAGTAGGGACTTGCACTCCTCTTACAACAGTCACACATGCCTTTAAATCATCGGCATAATCCGTCCAGGTAACAAGAAGTAACAAAGAAAGAAAGTACCCTAGAAGACCTTACGGTCCATTTAATGAGGGTACCTTTGGAGTAGCAGTCAAGCGAGCACATCTCTGCTCAAATGCTTTACGTCCTTAAACGGCCACTTTTCAAGACCCTGTCTAGTCTTGACTTAAACTGGTCAACAGATTCACTGTTGACAACTTCCACTGGAAGTGCGTTCCAACTACCGCAGATACTGTACGTTAAAATTTTCCACACAGATCGCGGTTGTAGCGCTTCAGTTCAAGTTTAAAGCCGTGATTTCTTGTTCTGCTCTCAGCAAGTGTGAAAATATCCCTGTAGTCAACATTGTCGAACCCTCGAAGTATTTTGAAAACTTCGATAAGCTGACCTAGCAGTTCTACGGCTTTCCAATCAGAAAAGATCTAATTCCCTTAATCTATCTTCATAACTTTTATGTCTGACAGAGGAAATCAGTTTGGTTGCCCTGGCTTGCACGCGTTCCAATCTCGCGATGTCCTTTCTAAATGAAGGACTTCAGAATTATACGGCATACTCCAGGTGCGGTCGGACGAGGGAGTTGTACAGACACAGTACTATCTCCTTGTTCCGATATACAAACTGTCGCTTTATATATCCTAACATCCTTTGGGCCTTTTTCTCCGCATCAATACACTGTTTCGTGAACTTGAGGTCACTGGTGATAATTACATCCAAGTCCTTCTCAGTGTCGGTGGGTTCAAGAGCAGTGCCCTTAAAGATATAGGATGAATGGGGATTTCGGTGGCCGATATGCATCACTTTGCATTTGTTTACGTTGAAAGGCATTTGCCACGTATCAGACCACTCCCCAATCTTCCGAAGATCATCTTGCAGGGGGGCAGTATTTCCATCCTTTGCAACACTCATACCAAGATTGGTATCGTCGGCAAATTTAGAAATCTTAGCAACCATGTCTCCGTCCATGTCGTTAACGTAGATGATGAATAGTAGTGATCCCAGTACAGAACTTTGAGGCACCCTACTAGTAACGGGCACCCACTCAGAAGCCTTCCATTCAGCACCACCCGTTCCTGTCTGCCATTTAGCCAGTTCTCTATCCGGCCTGCTACTTTTCCGTCTATGCCAAGCGCTCACACTTTCCGGAGAATGCGGCGGTGTGCTACCTTATCAAAGGCTTTCTGAAAGTCTAAGTAGACCACATCCACCGCCTTGTCCAGATCGTGCTCACTGAAGACGAAGTGGAAGAATTCCACAAGGTTCGTCAGGCATGA
Source organism: Ceratothoa steindachneri (assembly GCA_963969495.1). Lineage (NCBI taxonomy): Eukaryota > Metazoa > Arthropoda > Malacostraca > Isopoda > Cymothoidae > Ceratothoa > Ceratothoa steindachneri. The sequence continues at coordinate 82,812,572 of OZ018321.1, forward strand.
CCGTTGCCTTCGGAAGCCGTGCTGGGAACTCCTCAGTAGCAGCTTTGACTCTAAATGCGACATCATTTTGTCCTCCATGATGCTTTTCATGAGTTTGCCGACTATCGAATTCAGACTGATAGGTCGGTAGTTCGACGGTTGGCTACGGTCTCCTTTCTTGACATGTGAAGATTGCGCTCAGGTGTTGTGACACTTCATCGTGCACTTCTTTCAACACTTTAGGTAGAAACTCATTCGGGCCAGGTGACTTATTCGTCATTAGGTGAGTGATCTTATTTTTTATTTCTCCTTCGGTGAAGTCCATATCACCATGCTTTTCTCCCGAATAGGAATCCGTTGGCTGGGAGATGGTACCACACTCTACAGTAAACACTGAAGAGAAGTAGTGGTTGAGGAGGTTAGCATTTTCTGCAGCTGAGTGTTTAATGACCCCTCCTCATTCCTCAAGGTCCCATCGTTCGACGGATTGATTTATGGCTGTTTACATATCCAAAGAACTCCTTGGGATTCTCTTTACAAAGTCTAGCCACTCGGAGTTCCTCAGACCACTTAGCCGCCCTTATACTGGACTTAACTCTCTTAGATAGCCTCCGGTATTCGTTAAAGTTACCCGAGATCTTCAATTGCCGGTACACATTTCTCTTCTCCCTAAGCAGTTGGCCGATTCTCGATTAAACCACTTTGGTTGAATAGGTGACCGACGGGTCATTTCAGAGGGATGAAACGTGATTGAAGACTCATGAATGTGGTTTTGAAACTGTTCTACGATTCTGCAATAGCCTCGCACACGTCTAGCCTCGCGTCAGTCAGTCCAGCACGAAGACCTTGCAAGTCTGCTCTTCTCAAATCAAGTTTCCTCGATTTACTAGTTGCAGGCCCTGCCTTCGGGACTTTGACTACAAATCTAATTAGTCGGTGGTCACTACCACCGAGCTCTTCGCCAACAGAGAGGTCCTCAACGATGTCATCATCGGAGGTCAAAACCAAGTCGAGGATATTGTCTCCTCTCGTTGGCTATCTCACCCATTGATTCAGGAACTCGTTGCTTGCGAACTCCAGGAGTAGTGCGTTCTCGCTACAGGGTTCTCTGGTTTCCCAGTTAACTTGTGTGTTGAAATCCCCCATGACGATACACACTCTGTCTTTTACAAGTTCGCCCAACAGCTGGTACAGGCTCCTGTTCTGTTCTAAGAGTTGTGCAGGGGGTTTGTAAAGCAGCAGGGTCCTGTATCTGGCAGGACCTATCTCTAGGTCAACACCTAGTAGTTCATGGTCGGATACGATGTTACAATCCGTCGAGTTGAGAGTATCCTTGACATATAACATCACATCGCCACCCTCTCTGTCTGGCCTATCTTTCAGGAAGAGCTGGTAACCGGGAATCGTGAATTCACCTTCAAAATCTCGGCTTGAGGTTTTTATCCACGACTCCGTTATGGCCCCAATTCGGCCATATCTTCAGAGAATGCAAAGAACAAATGAAGAAATGCATCAACTGCCAGGGTCCTCACAGGGCTATGGCTATAAACTGCACCAAACGCAAGAGCATCATAGAGAGAAAAGAGCACGAACAACGAAGGAAACTCAGAGAAAAAACAACCAGACCTATGCAAGTATTGCCAAAGCCACGGTTAAAGAAGTAACAAAAACACAAGAACCCAAAATTAATATCAACGTGAACGAGGGCACCGGCTTAGACATACTTGCCTGTATAATGTTTACCCACGTAAACAATATCGAGGAACCGGTTACCTTCGCGAATACCCTAAACCTCCTTTTGGAGAAAAATAGGATTCGCAAGATGTGGTTCCCCCCAAACCAACCATCAGCACTCATATACGGAGTCACAGCCGGGAAGACATTACACGTAAAGGACATTATGTGTGTTGGAACAGAAACAGAGAAGAGAGAACAAGGACAGGCCAAAGAGAACAAAAAAGACACCGAATCAGAAGATATAAATGCCGATCAAAAATTAAGGAAAGACACTAAAGCACAGAAGAAGACGAAGAAGAATAACCAAACCGACAGAAACCGAAACAAATTGGACAACCGACTCCGAAGACAATTTCGATATCGAAGAGGGATGCCAGTACGAAGCCCGCAACTTCAATCTCAAGGTCTTCGTACATGAAGCATACCCCCTCCCAAGACAATTGAAACCAATAGACATGAAAAAGGGTATAGAACGAGGGACATGCAGATGGATCTTCGTTTCTGACCACGAAGAAAAAATCATTGAAAGACTCTTAGAAGAAAATAAAATCAGTCTACCCCGACGACGTCAAAATACTAAGAAAGGAATTATTTGAAAGAGTAACGAACGGGGAATGGACAAAAGGCAAACAGGGACTGGTCAAAGCAAACTCAAACTAGGAAACTCCCAAAAAACCATAACTAAGTTTTTCCTCAGCAATAAGATCAACCTAGAGCAGGAGGAACTGACTATAAAAACATAACTGGACATGAAATGTTGAGAAATCAACAAGAAACCCAATATGGAATTCCAAGCTAAGAAAAAAGAAGATAAAGGCATGAATGACCCAAGTAGTCACAAGAGACTAATACAATAAAAATACAGCAAAAGAAATTAGAAGAAACAAACAGATATACGGAAAAGATTTATATTAAGAAAAAAATAACTCATCATCAAAATTAGAAGCAACGCACCTGTAAAGGTCCCACTCAAGCCAAGAAGAAAAGTGAAGACAAAGAACCCATAACGCCAAAGAGATCAGCCAGTAACCTGGCAATTAATCATCTTTATCATCTCATCTATAAGCCAATCTCCCTCAATCCTTCCCCCACAAAAACAACAACAAAAAAATTTCATGCTATCATTCTCTCCCTCCCCATACTTCTCTCATCTCATTTTCCGAATTTGATTTACTCAGTCTGTACGCTTGCTCTCTCGCTGCGAACTGGTAATATGCGCTCCTGGGGCTGATTAGAGATTCCTCCTGTTCCTCTTGAGCGAAGTAGACCCCCCCCCCCTCCCGAAGAGGTTGCTCTTCCTTATTCTAAATTTTTGATTCTTTTTTAATACTTTTTACCTCAAACTTACTTCTCACCAGCACTACATAACTTGGTCACCGGAAAGGTGAGTTGCAGTTGGTAGTAAGTTATAGTAAACCCCTGTAGGAGACCCTCTTAGGGGGCCAGAAAAGGGGGGCCGATTCTCGGTCACGAGCCAGAACCCAACTGTGGACCGCTGTTAGGGCTAGGCCCAGTTAGGTAGAGTTGACCAAGGAGAGTGAGAAAATTGGAAGGTAGGCGAGATAGAACTAGGACAGATAGAGGGGCTCCTCCCACTTGTGGAGACTGGTTAAGACTCCCCAGCTAAAGATCGACAGAAGAACCCCTCTCCTCGGAGAGGGGACGACTCCCGGGAAGATGGACCCACCGGACTTCAAAAGGCTTACCCTGAAACTAATACTCAACGGAAGGAAAAGATCACCACAAGAAGTAGTGCAATGCATATTTATAGATCTGGAGATACCACTAATCAAATGCATTGAGACGCCATCTGGATTCACAGTTATTTGCCCAGAAAACAAAGACGTAGAGCAGCTACTGTCATCTGCGGGGATTATTACGCTAAGGAAGTTGGACTTGGAAGCTAGGATACCACCATAAATCACGGCTAACAGAAGTGTCATTTACAAAAAAAAGACTCCTGGGTAGGAGAGCACTCATGCCAAGAAATAAGAGAGGAACTTCAGGAGAGACAGAAATGGCTCAAAATTTCAAAGGTGGTCAAATTTAAAGATCACACTTACGTTTTCACGGTCATTTGTGAATCTACCGAAATGGATTCAAGGATCATGGAACAGGGACTTCTCGCTTTCAACATGATGATCCCATCCACTTACATACAAAGAGACGTCTTCACAAGTATACAGATATGCTTCAGATGTTATGCTTTGGAAGAACATACGACGCAAAATTGCCCCCCAAAAGACCTTATAATCTGTTTTAAATGTGGAACTGAAGGGCATTCTTGGCGATACTGCAACAACACAGTTTAAAGATGCATTAATTGCCAAGAGGAACACAGAACTATGGCCATGATTTGTCCCAAAAGAAGAGAGATTATAAAGAGAAAAGAAACAGAGTCAAACAGAAATAAAAACTCATACGCAGCAATGCCACAAATTGACCAACAAGGACCAGCAACTCAAGATTAATTCAGATGGTACGCTCAACGTAAAAATACTTACTTGTATATTACATGCTCACGTGATTAACATAGCTAACCCTGGAAGTTATGCAACAACAGTCAACAGCATGTTACAGGAAAACGGGCTCGAACTGATCAAATTCCCCAAAGAAGTCGATTCGTCGGCCATTTTCAGAATCAAAGTCACAGAAAAGACAAGACATGAGTTAATCGAAGAGGCAAAAGGAAATCAACAGTCAGGAGAATCAGAAGAGGACACAATCAGCGAAGACTCAGAGACTGAAAACTCCGACGACGACACAGAGCAAGAGTGCACACGGGTTACTCGCAGGAAAGCCCAAAGAAGGGGCAGATCTAAGTCCGCAAGTAAAATGGGTCCATCACCCAGAGATGAACTACCAGAGGGACCCTCGAATGCAGTCACCAGAGTGAGAACCCAGGAGAAACGAAAGAACAACCAGAAAAAAACACCTATAACTTAACAGATAGGACAAACTAAACAGAAAACGAATAAACGAACGGAAATGGACAATTGGATTATGGATATTAAGAAATTAAAAATACTACAAATTAACACATGCGTATGAAAGACAAGGAAATTATGCACGGAAACTTATTCAGAAAGACTGACCCAGATGTTATACTAATATCAGAACATAGAAGAAACACAGAAAACGAGAAACTAAAGATATGGAACTACAATGTTATTAACACAAAACCTTCAGGAGAAACACACGACGGAGCGGCAATAGCGGTCAAGCAAGGATTGCAGTACAAAACAATACAAGGATTGGTAGATGCATATTTAGCTATAGAAATTAAAATGGAATTAAGCAACATCATTGTCGCAACTGGATACCAGCCATCCAGGCGCCCCCAATTACCGGTACAAAACTTTACTAATCTTTTCAACTATTGGATACCGGTCATTTTGATGGGCGATTTAAACGCCCATTGCGGGGCTTCTCGGTACAGAAACGCAAACAGAGTCGGAAAACAACTTAACACGCTTATCAATAGACGTACACTGCAAAGACTGGGACCCAATTTTCCTACATACTTACGAAGAGATCACGCAACAAAACTGGACATCTGCCTGGCTAACTTCAATCTGCCCTTTAACTATTTCATGGAACCAGTGGATGTTCCTTGCAATGACCACACTGCGACTCTAATGTACATAAACAAGAATCCTATACAAATCCCTCCGAGAAATGGAAGGCGTACGATAAGGCGGATTGGGATAAGTACAAAGAATTACTTGAGACGTACGTGCCCAGCCCGCTCGGGTAAGTCACTCTAGAAGAAATCGACGGGGAGTTGGATAGGATCAGAGAAGAAACTAAAAGGGCAGAGAAGGGGGCCATCCCTATTTATTCGTTCCAAACCATTAAACAATTTAGGTGGACACCAGAAATGGTGGCTTTGAGCGAGGAGTCGGCCGGGCGGCAGAACATATAAAAAGATTCAGAACATCAAGGGAAGCATACAACGCACTAAGGGGACAGAAAAGAGAACTAATAGCACTAATTTATGAAAAACAGAAAGAGAAATGGGATCAGCACATCGAGAAAATAGATGTGGAAACATCACCAAGGGAATTTTGGAGACATATCAACAGATTAAAGACTCGGACAACAAGGGATAAAATGAAAATTAAGGAAGCAGGGAACAAAATTTTAGAAGATGAGAGAGAAATAAAGGAATTATTTAGAGAGCACTGGAGAAATGTATTCAAAATTAACGAAGAAGAGAATGAGGACTATGACATTGATTTCAAACATCAGATCGTGGAAGAACTCAATGGAGAGATCGAAAGGACATACCCCTTCCACTTTGTCGAGGAAAGGAGAAACAACAACGACAGAATAGACGCAATCATTACATCTGAGGAATTAAAAGAAACCATAAAGAACTTCCGACAGAGAGCCCCAGGCAGATCGGGACGCACTAGATTAAATTATACCGAAGCACCCCCGAACATACTGGAGGGAGTGAGAAACGTCTTCAATGCGTGCTTGAACACGGGATACTTTCCTGATGAACTGAGTGGCGAAGATGATATTCATATCCAAGGCGGAAAAACCCCCAGATCAAGTGGGTAACTACCGCTCCGTCTCGCTGCTAGATTTCATCAGTAAGGTATTGTAAAAAATAATAAATAACAGACTGTCCAAATTCCTCGATGATAATGGCCGAAGAAACAGCTGTCAATTTGGCTTCAGGAAAAACAGAAGCACGGAGATGGCCCTTGGCGGCATCCTTGAAAAGATAGCGAAAGCAAAGAGAACAAAAATGAGCGTAGACATCGTATGCTGAGACAAAGTATGGCAGAGGGGTATACAACTCAAGTTACTTAGATTAGGAATGAAAAACAAGATCGAAAGGATTTTATGTGATTATGTAATGGAGAGATGTGCTTATGTGGAAATCGGACGACATCAGGGTGAAGTATTCAAGCTCGCTGCGGGTTTGCCCCAAGGCGGATGTCTGAGTCCGTCTCTCTATTTAATCTACACACCATCCAATTTGCCAACAACATCACTCAAATCATTGTTTGCCCCTACAAGAACGGCCCAATGCAAGCTAGGATGACTGCATAAGAGATAAGCAGCATTAATAGATAGGAAGGAAATGGAAAATTAAAACCAACAGGGATAAATTTAAAATGGTACACATGTACAGGAGGAGCATCTCAGATGTATATGTAGAAGGACAGCGCTACAGATACGACAAATAATTGCAAAAAGAGCAAGGAAAATCTTAGAAAATACACAGAATGAAGTAGGAGTTGAATTAACCAACCAAATTGCCCAGAGAGAAGGATGGAGATCACACATATTATTCCCAAGTTTCCCAAGGATAGATGAGGGAGAAGTAGACGAAGAAAAAATCTACACTTAGAGAAAGAGATTAATACTCGACGACAACTAAGAGTAATTAATTAACCGAAGCAAACCAGAGAATAGCATATAGTCAATTATAACTAAGATAGGAATAGGAAAGAATAGATAGAGAGATAGAAACTTACACCAGTTTTTAGTAAGAATATTTACTAATAACGGTTTGAACGCTTCATAAATACCAATACTACTTTTTAACTTTATCATGCTAGCTATACTACCTAAAATAAACAGATATAAGCATGACCTCCAGGCAATTAGCATCTCTTTGCAAACATCTTACTTCCTTCAGTCTTTTGCATCTATTCGTTTTTTACTATCATATTCGCACACGGAACTCACAGTGATACGTGGGACAGGGGTCACGATAAACTGTAATAGTTATAGTTAGAGACAAGCGACACATCGTCCTTCAGATTCCACGTTAAGATGTAGGCCCCATGACTAACTAAGTCCACTTTTGTCTCCTACTATTTTCTTCGCGGTCCTATCCTAAAAACTTCTTCTTCCTCTCCCTCTCACTCCTAACTGCAGTACTTACAGCGCATGGAGCCTACTTTAGCTCTAGACAGTGTGACTATGGGGGTCTATAAAGGAGTACGGGGCCTCCCCTCCTCCCTCCTTGGCCGCTCCATGAGCGCCAAGGAGGGGGGGCGGAAGAGCTGTTCTTTGTCTCCCACCTCTCTTTTCATTCATTTCCGAATTTTTAGACTTGTAAGAAATCTACAAGAAAATTAAGCTAACCGAAAAGTTCACAGCCGGCAAAGGAGGAAAAGGCGAGGGTGAGTCACCTCAAGAAAACGCCAACGATTTTATTTTTACCTTTTTCCCATGGGGACTTCAAGAACAAGATCTATTTTGTACGGAGCCACGTATAGCCGACTCATGATATAGTACTACATAACTGGGGAGTTTAACTTCCCATTTACGAAAGAGAAATACTAAAAAGCTGGAAGTTTATCTTCCTATTTATAAGGTTCAATGTGTGAACAGTTTAAAATTTTCAAACGAATGTTTACTAGGTTCGACCACAACAGTCGTACTTAATTTTTTTTTCATAATTTACGTTTTCAAATTTATTTAAGATTTTGAATACTTTGATAAGCTCACTTCGCAATCGCCTAGTTTCAAGAGTCGGTAGTCCATAACCCTATATTTTAAGAACGAGATTTTTTTAAGGTGTTTGGATAAGATTTTTTCTTTTAGTTCGGTTGTCACCTAAGAAAAAAAAAGAGAAAAGGAAAAAGAAAAGGAAAAGAAAAAGAAAAAAAAAAGAAAAAGAAAAGGAAATAGAATAAGAAGAAGAAGAAAAGGGTGTTCAGGGTGTTAAAATAAAGAGTCTATAAGGGGGATTAAAAAAGGCGGTTAAGATTAGCAAATAAGGCCGTAGGCCACCACCCCCCGCAGGGGTGCCTGTGTAACCAAGCTCTTCCTGTTAAGGAAGAGAACACCGGCTTGTTTTAATATATTTAATCTTTCGAAATACGACTTATTTTTAATCGAGGGAATTAGATGAGTTGCCCGTCGTTGAATAATTTCCATTTTATTTATGTGTACATGTGTATAAGGTGACAGGAATTGTATCGCGTATTCCAGGTGTGGCCTTACTAAATTTTTATGTAGAGGTATGATTATATCTTGGTATTTGTAATGAAATATCCTCGCAATAAATCCAATCATTCGGTTCGCCTTCTTACACGTTTCGTCACACTGTTTGTTAAACTAAGATCCTTTGAAACCCGCGCCCCTAAATATTTTTCTTCGTCCACGGGTTATTTCGACCTACATGCAAAACTCTACACTTGCCTAAATTGAATTTCATGTTCCATTTATTAGACCATTCGAAAGTTTTATCTAGATCCCGCTGAATTAATTTGCTATCGTCCTCATTTAAAATACCCCCCTTCCCCAATACTTCCGTCGTCCACGAATTTGGATAATCTACCAAGTAGACCAGTCTCTATACCGTTTAGATGAATAAGGAACAATAATAGTCCCAACACAAAACCCTGATGACGAGGGAAAAGAATAGTGATAATGCGCATGGAGATCTGCCTCCAGTCCAAGCGCAGCCTCGCCCTCCCTAGGAGGCAGAGAGGGCGAGGAAAATCGAAACACCCCTTCGAACGGTGAAGAGGCTCCCCCTATCACCATCTGCATGCGGAAAAGGGGCTTCCCTTTCGCAATCTTGGGACCGCTCTCGGGCAGCTGAGTGGAGCTTCGATTACGTCAGGGCTGCTCATTGAGAGACTGGCTTCAAGCGCTTTCGAGTCATCTGCTCCACTGGTGTCAGCATGTTGGCCAGAGGCAACATGTTATATCAAATTATACCATTAGCTAGCTTGATTGGTAAAGAGCCGAAGGTGATCCGTTCCTCGGGCGGGAGCCTTCTGGCTTATGCATCGGACCCTTCCGAGGCAGCCATGATTAGTACCCTCCAGACACTTAATGGATCGTCGGTGAGAGTGACGCCACACTCTTCAATGAACTTCCTGAAAAAATGAGTTGTTAGACTCACATGAGGCAACATCCCTAAAGGTGGTTGTGAGGCACTCTTTCCGGCTTCCCAACCTGCCCCCCGAAAGGAGAGCACTAAATAATTTTCGGCTCCCACTCCCTTACCCAAGGATGTACTAGGTGGCTCTGAGATGGTGGTTCCTCCAGAGGAGGGATCCGTGCATCTGAGGCACCCGCGCTCGAAAAAGGGTTCGAGTATGAGGGAGGAAAAGACTTGCATAGGGAGCCTAACCTACCCTGATAAGTCCACGAAGCCGATAGTGCCTTCAGCACTTTTTTCGGCCAACAGTGCCCCCACATCATCTACGAGTTAGGTCTGGAAGGTAATTGGGAAGAGCGGCGGACCTAGCCTTCTCCAATTCCCCGTAAGTTACCATTTTGCGTGAGAATATGCTGTGCGCATGCTCCCTGCCCATCTTCCAGGGGTATAAGGCTCTTGCAACCTTGCCAACAGGGGATGGGGGCCGGACAAGAGTATGCGCTATTTTTCAACTAGCATGATATCTCCGTTCTTCCTTTTGCTATAAAAGCCTCCTTTCAGGCAATAGCATTGCAGTTGTACCTGAATCCAGGGCCGGTTTAAAGATCTGTGGGGCCCGTAGCACAAGGAACAGCGGGGCCTCCACCCGTATATATATATATATATATATATATATATATATATATATATATATATATATATATATATATATATCGTATATAATATAATATATTTAATATCATATATAATAATAATATAAGAAATCAGGAAAATGAATAATTATTTTGTCTCGGCCTTCAGTGCCTAAGGGCAAAACCTAATTATTACTAATTTTTTACAACCCTGCGGGGCCCGTAGCACGTGCTACATGTGCTACTAGGTTAAACCGATACTGCCTGAATCCTCCAAATGGGTGATCCACGCCTCGGAAGCCGTCTCGCTTCCCAAAGGTTTTGAGGCAGGGGAGGAAAAGTCTCACATAACGAGCCCAACCTTCCCCGATAAGTGATCAAAGGCGATAGCGTCTTCAGCGCTTTGATCGGCCAAAGCGCCCGGGTTCTGACTCCGAGAAGCATACAGCCATTTCCGCGAGGGTCTTCTCTTCGAAGAGGGCCTCTTACATCTTCTCTAAACTAGGCATACAAGACATTCATACAATGGAATTACAATGGACTCTAGGCCAACTGCATACATTCCATATTAATCCGAATTGGAGGTAAAGGATATCCGCCGAGAGCCTTTCTACTGCTCGTGGATACGAATCTTAGATACCATCGCTGGGGAGATTATTCGAATCCTAGGGGTCAGGTCCTTGCCGAACTGATTGATGAACTGGAGATAGGTGTTCAAAAACTGTGGCCTAACTACTATTCTTAGAACGTCTGGCTGTTTTGCACGCCGTCCGCTTCCGTTGTGGTCAGTCGAGCGTGAGGCGTCCCCGAAAACAAAAAGAGCTATGAGTACTATGAGGGAATTCCACGTGGAATTTCTTTTCCAGCCCGGAAGTTCCATGTGCTGGAGAAGATTCTGTTAGGCTTAAAATAGTAAGCCTAACCCCCCCCCCCTTCCACAAGCGGTAGCCTCGAACCGCGTCCACCACGATTCACCTTTACACGGGCTAGAATATCCTCGGCAAGAAGATTCGAGGCCATTCGAGAGTAGAGCTGTTTCCCACTAACCCCCCCTCTCCCGCGGGAAGAGCCTCTGACATATATATTGCTCGTTTCCCATAAAACCGACACAGAGTTGAGAAGTCTCGCCCGGACCCCACGAAAATTCCCCTAGTTCCAAGTCAGGTGCTAACAACAAAGCAAAGTGACAGCTGAACTATTTTTGTGTATTGGAATTAGCCCCAGCCAGTGAGGTAATTTCATTTAACGATCGCTACCGAGTGATTTTTCCGACTTCTCTCGTCAACTCTTGTCGATGCCCTACTCGTTCGCCCCTCGTTTTCGGGTGGCCGAAATACTCTCCCCTTGGCCGGACGTTACCCCTCCCCCTTTTTTTTGAGAACCGCCATCACTTTAACATCCCGCTCAGAAGCTTCGAGCGGCCTCGCCTCACGTGCAGAAGACATCCGTGAAGCCTTACCCTGACGTCTTACCCGGAATCCTCCGTAAGCCAACACCTCTTCCCCTTCAGTAACCCATTTGCGTTAATTCCACCCATTTGAATAGTCTCCTCCCGTAACACATTAATTTTAACTTCATAGTCTGATTCGTAACTACAATCACCCCTTCGTTCATCTGATGTGATTTTGCCCGTGAATTCTCTCATTATTTTTATGTAAATAAAATTATATTTTTGTACATGCCTCTTTAAATAACCTTGAGCTTTGGCATTGCCCATAATTTACCTGACCTCGTTGCACTCTTTCTTTCTACTCACCCCGTCTAAACTAGTGGTGTTCCGTCCCTTTTTGGTTCGCCTCTAAGTTATTGGTCCCTCCCCATAGATATAATATGGTATTGATGTAATATAATGTCATACCACGACAAGTAAATACGCTATAAACACCGCCCAAACGATTTCACTGGCGGTGAATTTTGTCGAGCTAGGGCTAGGTTCCGGTATTGTAGCAGAATAAGGTCAAATGGCAACCACGTGCCCTTCTGTACCCACGTGGATCCTGAGATCACCGCATGAAGCTGTGAAAGCATGGCTGAATCTGAGCAAGGAGGCGACCGACGCCGTTATCACACGCCCCAGCTGTATTTGCCTAGGGACTGATTTCATCGTCTCCCACCGCCCGCTCGAACATTGAAATCCGTTGGACATTCCAACCAACGTTATTACGATTCCTCCTTCCCTCGAAAGAGTAGCCGACTTTTTCCTAAATTCGCGCACGCGCCTGGAGCCACCTCACCAGGCGCCTATATAACGCTCCGACTGTGCTTATATAAGGCTCCGACTGAGTTTAGAGAGCAGCACTGTTAGACTTCCACCTACTCCGGCGAACGAGCTGAAGGACGCTCTCCCCTCCCCCCCGCGCGGCGATTTTGATTCAAGTTGAAGGCTAAATCGATCCGTGAACTCTGCCACAGTGAATCGGCAAGTATCCCAATCCGTGAACTCGGCAAGTACCTGACGAGGATTCCCAACTTCGAAGGCCTGACAAGTGCTCCCTCGTCTGAAGTAAGAGGTAACCGACTTCTTCCGTCGCATTCATCGTACCCCAACTGGCCCCTTTTCGGCAACAAGCACACAAGGTAATCGTAACCATTGCTACCTGCAGATTGATCTTGAATCTGGCCTACCCAATTGCTCCATTATTTGTGTGAACGCCTTAGTTTAAAATCCCCCTTTAAATCACCAAACTGAATCTGACCTCTTTAATCCCTTAATTAACCTACCTGTATCTCGTGTGGACCTTTAATCCCGTCTGGGCGACCATTCCCTTTAAACCCAATTTTTGTGTAAATATAAATATCATTTTGTTGTTAGTAAAGATATATTTTCGTCATTGTCTTTCTTTTGCAACCCCAGCGCGTCCCAGCTACCTGTTAATCTTTGGCCAACTTACACTCTGAAATATTTGTTTAAAAGGACCCTATAACAGGACTCTATAACAATTTCCCCTTTCACTAACGGTCTTCAACCAACTTCGGCCCCAAGCCCCAAAGTACCTACGTATATATATATATATATATATATATATATATATATATATATATATATATATATATATATATATATATATACATATATAGCGAGAGAGAGAGAGATAGAGTGTGTGTGTGTGTGTGTGTCTGGCTATTCCACGACAGGAATGTTTCGATGCTCGCCCGCCGCTCTTACTGGTGGGCATGCGTGTCTTCAATTAACTGGAAGACCTCTCTTGCATAGGTGCGGATGAGAGTCAAAAGGATTCTAGCCAGTTCTTGCTGGACCCCTCCCCTTCTCCAGAAGAATGGGACCGTAATCTTGACCTCACGTCCGTGGCGGAGTCATTCTCGATCGCTTTCTCCGCATTCTCTTGCCGAGATGTTGCTCCTCCAGCATTCAATGCACGTCGTGATATCGCTGATGGCCACAAACTAGATTTTACTTCCAAAGGCGGAAAACACCTCAACGACAGGTTTAGATTGAGTGAGTTGCGTGCTGCTCTCGATTCGTACGTAGATAACGCTCCTAGTCCGATATGCCATGCTTCAACACCGGGGTTAGCGATGCATGGCCTTTCTGTTAGATTTTTCAAAAGTATCTGGACAGAAAATCTCCTCCTACTCTCCTGCGAATGGCTATTATGTTTCGCTTTTCGAAAAGACGGGAGAGATTACTCTAACCCGATTGGTTTCCCGCAAGTCTCTCTAATTTCTAGCGTATACAAGTTAATGTTCAAAGCGCATGCCACCTGACTTATACACAGTGCGGCTTTAGGATATAAATTCTACTGCACGTCTAATGCGCCAAATGGAAAATGGCGTATGAGAGGCCGTTTTGCGTAGACACAACCGCCCTACGGTGTTTTTCGGTCTAGGGAAGGCCTATGATACCTAATGGCGATATGGTAGACACTCCACACCATGGGGGCGAGAGGATGTCTGTCAATCGTCGATTCCGTGAAAGACCTGAAAGACTCTCTCTCTCTCTCTTTTGTCATAACAAAAATAGAGGGAGAGGTGACGCCCCCTTGTCGCGGGAAGATAGCTTGTGTGGACCTTGGACTTTTCGACCTATGTCGGCGGGGGTACCTCTTCTGGGTACCCCTGGTAGAGCTTCCCTTGTCGATTTGGTCGGGAACGAGGTTCCAGACTAAGTGCGTAATTCCTTCCTTTTTCTACTCTATCCCTCTCCTTTTTTTACTTTTATGCTATCTCCCACTCATACAAAAAGAAAAAAAAACAAAAAAAAGCCTACTCCTATCGTGTCACTCTTTCCCTTTCTTCCTCTATCTACCTATAAGGACCTGGCAGCTACCTCATGCGTCAGAAGAGAGGCTTTGGAACCTCTATAAACAACGCCAATCGACGCTCACTGGTTGCGAGAGACTAGGACTAGAGGTGTCCTAGGCGTTGGGGCACGATTAATGGGATGAGGGTAGTGCCTCGTTAACCCCTTCCCTGGCGCGTAATTATTGACCGTTCCCAGTGACCGTTGACGGGTGCTTATGGTAGCATTGGTCCGAGGTGACGGCCCTTTGTTCCCATGTTGGCTGCCAGGCCAATAAAAAGCCTTGGGTCGAGTTCCTTGGTGTGGCGGGATATCCATTGAACGCTACTCCGAGATCCTGGCCGTTGTGAAGGGAACTAGTAGGAGTTGAGTACGGGGCGTGCTTCGTTGTTGTTCACCTGGTGAGAAATCGATGGCCCCTTCGGGGACCGTCAGTGCTGCTTGGTTGGGAGCCACGGCACGCCGAGGCTTGACGACTTGGTCGGACGAACAGCAGCACATGGAGCGTGCCTTCTGAAAGATCCGAAACCTCTCCGATCGATAGGCGGGAGCGACTCACGCTGGGAGAACTCACCAACCCCCCTTTTTTATCATTGATTGGTCACGAGTTTTCAGAGAGAGAGAAAGCACTCAAAATGACAGGCAAAAAAGGACCCGTTCGTCTCAAACACAACTGTGCAATATGCCAGTTAGAAAAGTGGTGCGTTGACTTTCCGGAGGGCTGCTACTCAAAATGCAGCCTTGAAAGTATCTGCACTACTTGCATATTGACGCGAGAGGTGGAAAAATTAAAAGACCTCTATAAAGCCTCAGAGGAGAGAGCTAAGGTCCTTGAGGGAAAGTTGGAGAAGCTCGAAGCCCTTAACGTAGCTCAGGTTCGATGCCTAGAAGAGGCGCCGCCCACTGACGTTTCGGAATCCCCTGGTAATGAAGCGGACATTCCGGCATCATCTGAGGCTAAGCCAGCTGAGGCGAGAGAGAAGGAGAAAAAGAAGAAAGGAGAAACGAAGAAAAAAAGAAAAAGATGATAGTTGAAACAAGAGTAGAACCCAAAATAGAAGAAAAACAGATAAAGAAGAAGAAAAAGAAAGATAAGAATGTGGAGAGTAAAGAGGAAAAGGGGAGGCCTCTTCCACAAGGGAAGACCCGTCTTCAGAGACCAAGTGTCCGAAGGTCACCCTCATTGGTGACTCGCAAACACGGGATCTGCAGCCGCTGCTAGCGGCCCGCCTTCGCACTAGCGTAAAGGTAAGCTGCCTGTCAGGACGGGGTAACCACACCATCAGAGTAGAGGCAGAGAAAGCTCAGATTTCTGAGAATTCTGTTGTTGCTCTGATGGTGAGCGGCAACGACATCTACCTCAGAGGGGGTAAAGTGGGCCTCAGTGGTAAGACCATCCAAACAGTGATGGGAGCTGTGGACGACATAGGGCTTAAAACCCGCAAACGTGTGGTGGTTGGGATGCTTCCGAGAAGAGGTCCATCCCGAACCGCTCACGAAAGAAACGTGGCAGTGAACAAAAGGTTGGCGGATCTCTGCACGGCAGAAGGAGTCTTCTTCGTGGACCCCTATCGTACCTTTATCGGTAGAGACGACCTCTACCAAAGGGACGGGGTACATCTCTCCTTTAAAGGGAAGCCCTTTCTCGCCAATCTAATTCAAGATGTCGTGGAACGCACCCAAAGGAGCGTTCGAAACAGAGCGAAAGCGTTCGTGCGCCAGCATGCCCGTGTCACTCCTGGAACGACCTTCTCGGAGGTCGTCAAAAAGGGTGTGACCACGAAAACAGAGATGCCGGGAAACGGAAGAGCGTAGGGAGTCCTACACTAGGGGACTCCCTCAAAGTTCTTCTGTTCAATGCGAGGTCAATCAGGAATAAGTTTCTTGATCTCCGTGGCCTCGTAGTAACAGAGGAACATGAGATGGTGGCCATAACGGAGTCGTGGATAAAAACCTAAAGCCGAGATTTTGAAGGTGAATTCACGATTCCCGGTTACCAGCTCTTCCTGAAAGATAGGCCAGACAGAGAGGGTGGCGGTGTGATGTTGTATGTCAAGGATACTCTCAACTCGACGGATTGCAACATCATATCCGACCATGAACTACTAGGTGTTGACCTAGAGATAGGTCCTGCCAAATACAGGACCCTGGTGCTTTATAGACCTCCTGCCCAACTCGTTGAAAAGGATAGAGATCTGTACCAGCTACTAGGAGAACTTGTCGAAGACAGAGTGTGTATCGTCATGGGTGATTTCAACACACAAGTTGACTGGGAAACCAGAGAACCCTGTGGCGAGAACGCACTACTCCTGGAGTTCACGAACAACGAGTTCCTCACTCAATGGGTGAGAGAGCCAACGAGAGGAGACAATATCCTCGACTTGGTTTTGACCTCTGAGGATGACATCGTTGAGGACCTCTCTGTTGGCGAAGAGCTCGGTGGCAGTGACCACCGACTAATTAGATTTGTAGTCAAAGTCCCCAAGTCAGAGCCTGCAACTAGTAAATCAAGGAAACTGGATTTGAGAAGAGCAGACTTTGCAGGTCTACGCGCGGGACTGATTGACGTGAGGCTAGAAGAGTGCGATGCTGTTGAAGACTCTTGGAACAGTTTCAAAACCACATTCATGAGTCTTCAATCGCGTTTTATTCCTCTGAAATGCCCCCGTCGGTCTTCTGTTCAACCAAAGTGGTTTAATCGAGAAATCGGGCAACTGCTTAGGGAGAAGAGAAATGTGTACCGGCAATCGAAGATCTCGGGTGACTTTGACGAATACCGGAGGCTAGCCAGGAGAGTGAAGTCCAGTATAAGGGCGGCTAAACGGTCTGAGGAACTCTGAGTGGCGAGACTCTGTAAAGAGAATCCCAAGGAGTTTTTTGGATATGTGAACAGCCGTAAACCAATCCGTCGAACGATTGGCCCTTTGAGGAATGAGGAGGGGACATTAAAGCATTCAGATGCAGAAAATGCCAACCTCCTCAACGACTACTTCTCTTCAGTGTTTACTGAAGAGTGTGGTCCCATTCCCCAGCCGACGGATTCCTACTCAGGGGAAAAGCTGGAGGCAATGGACTTCACTGAAGGAGAAATAAAGAAAAAGATCGCTGACCTAAAGACGAATAAGTCCCCTGGACCGGACGGGTTTCTATCCAAGGTGTTGAAGGAAGTGTGCGATGAAGTATCACGACATCTGTGCGCTATCTTTAACATGTCAATCCGGACCAAATGCGTTCCTAGAGACTGGCGTGAGGCGGAGGTGACTCCAATCTTCAAGAAAGGAGATCGTAACCAACCGTCGAACTACCGACCTATCAGTCTGACTTCGATAGTCGGTAAACTCATGGAAAGCATCATGGTGGACAAAGTGACGTCGTATTTAGAGTCAAACCTGCTACTGAGGAGTTCCCAGCACGGCTTCCGAAGGCAACGGTCATGCCTGACGAACCTTGTAGAATTCTTACACTTCGTTTTCAGTGAGCACGATCGGGACAAGGCGGTGGATGTGGTCTACCTAGACTTTCAGAAAGCCTTTGATAAGGTACCACACCGCCGCCTTCTCCGGAAAGTGCGAGCGCTTGGCATAGACGGAAAGGTAGCCGGCTGGATCGAGAACTGGCTAAGTGGCAGACGGCAACGGGTGGTGGTAAATGGACAGTCTTCTGAGTGGGTGCCCGTTACTAGCGGGGTGCCTCAAGGTTCTGTCCTGGGACCACTACTATTCATCCTCTACGTCAACGACATGGACGGTGACATGGTTGCCAAGATTTCCAAATTTGCCGACGATATCAAGCTTGGTATTAACGTTGCAAAGGATGGAAATACTGCCCGCCTGCAGGAAGATCTTGGGATTTTTTTTTTTTTTTTTTTTAAGAGCTCATCTGGCGACTGCCTACTTGGGCATTAGTCGCCGTATTAAAACTGGCCTAGTTCTAGGCTACTTTAAAATGAAATTAAAGAGAGAAAAAAAACCCCAAAAAAACAACACCCCAAAAGGGGGAAAGGAAGCAAGCTGGTGCGTCGGGGAGAGGTCCCCCCGGCGCAGGAGCGTGCAACTAAAGAAAAAAAAACAAACAAACAAAAAACAAAACAAATGCAAAAAAACAACAAAAAAAAACAAACAAACCCTGCTTAAATAATAGGGAGAAGGCCGGCCCCCCCCAAGAAGTCAACAAGTCCACAAGTCAGTGTGCACGAATCTGTCCCAAGCACAAGGGACAGGCGGTAGCGACCCCGCCCATCCCGGTACTGGGACAGGTATCGTGCGCGAAGATCACCCAGACTGGGACATTCGACAAGAATGTGCCGAACAGTCTGGGGGACGACGCAGTCGTTGCAATAGGGCGCAGGCGAGCGCTCCATCAGATAGCGATGCGTCACACGAGTGTGTCCGATTCGGAGACGGAAGATCTTGGGAAGATTGGGGAGTGGTTGGACACGTGGCAAATGCCTTTTAACGTGGGCAAATGCAAAGTGATGCATATCGGCCACAGAAACCCCCAATCTCAGTATATCCTTAAGGGCACTGCTCTTGAATCGAGTGACACTGAGAAGGACTTGGGTTTTACTATTACTAGTGACCTCAAGTTCTCAAAACAGTGCATTGAGGCGGAGAAAAAGGCCCAAAGGATGCTAGGCTATATTAAGCGCCAGTTTGGTTATCGGAACCAGGAGATTGTACTGTGCCTGTACAACTCACTTGTCCGACCGCACCTGGAGTATGCCGTACAATTTTGGAGTCCTTCATTGCGAAAGGACATCGCGAGATTGGAACGCGTACAAGCCAGGGCAACCAAGCTGATTCCCTCTATCCGACATAAAAGTTATGAGGATAGACTAAGGGAATTAGATCTGTTCTCGCTGGAAACCCGTAGACAGCGTGGTCAGCTCATCGAAGTTTTCAAAATACATCGAGGGTTCGACAATGTTGACTACCGGGATATTTTCACACTGAGTGAGAACAGAACGCGCAATCACGGCTTCAAACTTAAACTGAAGCGTTACAACCGCAATCTGTGTGGAAATTTTTTCACTTACAGTATCTGCGGTATGTGGAACGCACTTCCAGTGGAAGTTGTCAACAGGGAATCTGTTGACCAGTTCAAGTCAAGACTAGACAAAGTCTTGAAAAGTGGCCGTTTAGGGACGCAAAACAATTGAGCAGCCTTGTGCTCGCTCAATTGCTAGTCCAAAGGTACCCTCTTTGAATGGACCGTAAGGTCTCCTAGGGTACCTTGTTTCCTTGTTGTTACTCCTTGTTGTTACCTTTCGACCTCTTTTTATGCGGCCTAGATTATAACTCTGGAGCGTCAACTCCAAGTCATTGAACTGCATCTCTCGCTATGCGGAAGCGCAGAGGTTTCGTTTTCCCATGGCCCAAACTAAGGTGGTGTACCTCTACCGACATCCACGGCTACACCTCGACCCAGACTTGTTCCTAAACGGGGTTCACCTGGAAGTGTTGGATTTTCACCGTTTCTTGATCTTATTTTCGAACGACACCTCACTTGGAAGGCTCATACTCGTATCATTAGGGTTTATTGAACCCTCTCCGTGAACATTCTTCGTTCCGTGAACATTCTTCGTTCCGTGACGTTCAGAACCTGGAGTGTTCTTAGGGTTATTGCCTTGCTACTATTGATCCTTCGTTCGTTCAAAGCTTAATTAGGGATACGAGTGTTATACATCCGAAGCAGAGCGCGTACTGCGGAAGGCTGACTCAATCCACCACACCGGCCTTCGCCTCGCGACCGGTACCTTTCGCGTATCCCCCATTGAGAGACTACTTGTCGATACTTGTGACATGCCATTCGCTTTGCCCCACACACAGTGAGCCCGGCACCACCCTCAGTGGCCAACCGCTCTTACTGCATCCGAAATCGATATCGATGGTGCTTATGCCACCGAGAGACGCCAGTCATGCACTAACCCCTTTCGGATTAGGGCTAAGAAAATCTTTTGAGAGCCCGGCATAGCTCCTATACAAAGTATTTATATACCTGGTTCTTTCTAGGACGCAATACTGGAGGGTACCAACTTTGACAATTTTTCGTCACGCGTCTGCTACCAAAGCTTCCACAGCAAAGGGAGTATTGCGATCGGCCTTTTTGGAGCAAGTGTATATGGATGGCTTCAAGTCCTAAAAGAGGGTCGGCTTCCACGCCTTATCTACTCTGTTTCAAGTCACACAGGCTATACAGCCGAACTGGTTGCTAATCACCGCTCGGTACGAAAGATTACGCGTCGTGCCCGTTTTGGAGACCGGATTAGGATCGTTAGTGACTCACAAAGCGCCCTGAGTGCTCAGGAGGCATTGGAATCTCCACAGCTCCTGGCCCGCGGTATAGGTAACGCCACCCTTGCCGCGAGCCGAGTGGATGTCGAGATTATACTCTGCTGGGATCCTTGGCGTAGAGGAATTACGGGGAATGAGCTCGCCGATGAGAGTGCCAAATAGTCCGCGAGGACTGTGCAACCAAACCAGCGTTTGGTTCTTCCTCACACCGATTACATGGCAGGAATACGGACAGAAGTGACATTAGGACCGCAATGCTTTTGTTTTAATTCAGCTCCAAAACTAACGAGGTCATTGACTACTCGCAGTGAATTTGGAGGAATTTGAATGTAATACTGTTTTCTCTGGATGATTGCAAATAAAGAGATTTGATTTTGTGGTTTATTAAAATAAGTACAGAGGAAATGATTAATTAAACGATATTAATTAAATTTGAGAAAGCAAATGTCAACGCATAAAAGATGGAATTATTCGTTTCAGCTGAAATTACTAAAGATAATTAATTTATTATTATTACCTTGAATGTATCGCTTCACTTTAGGAATTGTAGAAACACAAATTAAATTTGAATTGATAAATATGATATTCGCCGTAAGTTAAAGTATGTGATAAATCAAATCACAGCGTAAGTTAAATTTTGCTTGAGTTTGATGAAGTTAAAAGAGATATGAGTGTAGCAATTTGCAGAGCAATGAGAATAGGAGAGATGAGCGGTTTGCATCGACCTTGACCTTGGATTCGAAGAGAGTGAATGTTTCTCCTCGGTTGTCTTTCCTCCTTACGTCTTTTATGTGCGTGCTGGTTAATGGATTGAATAGCTGGGAATGGAATAAGACTCGTGCCTTTGGACATGCTAGTTTTATTCTCGCCAAATTGATGTAGTCTGGCAATTCCCATGCGTAGAAAGAAAAGCCTTAGTTAGGGAAAGTTGCTTCAGGCGATTCGAGAAGGGATATAGGAATGATCTAATTAGGAGGAGGGGGGGGGAGGCTGCCTAACTAGCGATAGCTGGAATAGACACCTTGGTCGATCAAGTTGTGTGGGAAGATAGGGACGGTGCTCCCACGAGGGTTTTTTTTAAGGAAAGGCAATCCAGTGATAATAAATAGTGACACGATGTCCATTATTATTCCATTGTTAGTTTTTTATTATTATTTACTTAAATTCAGAAGCCAAAACCGACGAGGTCACCTTCACCGTAGTTTGGGACGAGTAGATAATCTGGTGAAGTTAGAAAAGTAAAAATTTGCAGACGTTGCTTAGCTCTTGTAGTACAGAGATGACTTTTCTGCCTTTTTGGACTATGAGCAAGGTGTCTAGTTGGGAAAGGACAGACCCAAAATGGATATAAAGTAAATAAAATTAAATTCATCTTAGCCGGAAGAAACTCATCTCTGTTTGTGTCGTTGCCGTAAATAAATTATTGGGTGCTACTGTAGCATGATTCCTACCAGCAGACTTCCTTAAAAAAATAAAAAAATAAATAATAATAATAATGATGAATTATTTTTTTAATCGAACCCTACTCTCTTATAGTCTTGCTAAGCAGTAGCTTCACCATTCAAAATTGATTTACTTTTTACTTTTAATTTTTAAAAAAATTATTACTTTTAAAGTAAATAAAATGACTGCGTTCTTTTTAATTAAATATTTATGGTAGGAATCGAGACTATTGGTAGGAATCAATCCACAGTAGCAAGGCACCAGTTATTGTCTCTTCAATGATTTGGCCATTGTCCTGCCGAGAGAGAAAAAAAAAATAGGAGAATTGGACATGAATTCTGAATTAAAAATGAGAAAATAGACACAAAAAAAACGAATACACACGTCAACGCCTACACAAAAAAGTGAGATACATGGGAGAAAGGATTGTACAAGAACGGGATTGAAGTATGGAAGAAGAGTCCTCGCAGGCCCTTTAATAAGAGCTGTCAGAAACAAAGAGACAGCACAAGGCGATTACAGCCGCCCGTTGCTTAGAACAATGCGTCCTTTGTCTCTCTTTCACAGAGGATGTTTTATCATTTGACGAAGGCCAGTAATCACAATGACTCGAAAACACAAGCTCCCCCTCCCCCCAAAAAATAGTACGAAGATGAGAATTAAACAGAAAACAATGACAATTTGGCCAAATATCTTCGAAGTCTTTCAATTCTTGTTCTGGTCATTAATAGCAAATCTCAATTGTTAAACCCCAACTCCGGCAAACGTCATATATGCCGAACCTGGAAATGAACTCACCGTCCAACTCCTTTGATGAAGCCCCTTGCTAAACATTTTAATTTCTATCAAATTAATGATTGGATTTCTAAAGTCTTCTGAAAATCAATGTTCGATTGCCTTGTATAAGTCATTGCCCCCCGGCTCCGTTCACACGAGTGGCAATTTTGTGGATGAGGGAAGGTATGGAAGTGGGTCATCGATTGAAACCTTGAAACCTTTCTTGAGATGGAAATCCTCAAAAGACCCAGCCTTAACTCCTCAGCCCCTCTTTTCCTCTAGTTACGAAAAATTCGGTAAGGTCGTAAATGCGTAAACAACATATCGATGCATCATTTGCAGTGGAGTCAATACGTATTTCCCGAGTCGTGGAAGCGATCGCCCTCATTTATTTTCTTGTAAAATTACAAGTCTTTCAAAGGTCATAAATCCGCTCAATTTGCCCGCAAGTTAATTACACTGTCTCAAACAATTTAACTCTTAGTCGACTACAAAGATTAGAATAACATTTTTTTAATGTCGTTTTATGTATAGATTTATAAAATAGGAGTCATTTTTATCGAAATGACTCCAGTTTTTTTATAAGTTGCCAATTACTATTTTTTTGTCAAATTATGAAGATTTTAACGAATTTCATTCTTTTATTGCTTATTTTCAGGTTATTTAACTAAATAAAATGTTAAATAAAAGCAACAATTTTAGTTAAAATGCCAAGAGGACAGTGTAAAAATAGCCCAGTTAAATTCTGCTACATATGTGGTTCAGTAACATTTAAAAAAAATCAAAGAAAAATCCCTTCTCTAGTGAAAAAACTATATAATTTGTATTTTGGATGTAAAATTGGTGACTAAGATAAACCATGGGCACCACATATCTGTTGCACAACATGCTTTAATTCTTTAGTAAAATGGTCTAAAGGAAAAATAAAAATCCTTCAATTTGGTGTTCCAATGGTATGGCGAGAGCCCCAAGATTATGCCACTGACTGCTATTTCTGTTTGGTAGACATACGAAGTAAGTAATAGTTTATTGTCCACTGTACCTATATTTTGAAATAGTATACTTTAATATTATTTTTTTAAAATATAAAAATAATTAAGTTTAGAGCTACTTTATTGTAATCACACATATGTACATAACATTAAATTTTATGCATAATTTCCATACTTTTAGGTAAAACAACGAAGTGCTCTTCAGCTTTGGTATATCCCAACCTTAGATCTGCTATTCGGCCTATACCTCACTCAAATGACATTCCAGTACCTGAACGACCCGCAGAAATTGTTTTGTCTAACTCTGATGAATCAGATATGGAATCATGTAAACCAGAAACTGAAATTTATGTTCCTGAACCTGTTGATACTACTCCAAAACCTTTCTCACAATCTCATCTAGATGATCTTGTACGAGATCTAAACTTAACAAAGCAACAGAGTAAATTACTGGCCTCGAGAATGAAAGAAAGAAAGTTAGTAGCAGAAGATGTTCGAATTACTAAGTTCGCATTCGATCAAACAATTTACAAGACAAATTTCATTTGACAACAATTTATGCCAATGTAATAATATTCCACGTCTCTTTGAAGAATGAAATGAACCCAGTCAATGGAGACTTTTCATTGATGCTTCTTTATATAGTACTAAAGCCGTGGTTCTGCATAATGGAAATAAATTACGATCGATACCAGTAGCTCACTCTGTTGTTTTGAAAGAAACTTAGGAGAATTTAGATTTCATTTTAAAAAGCATTAAATACAGTGAACATAAATGGTTGATTTGTGCTGACATTAAGGTAGTAGCCATTTTAAATGGCTTGCAATCAGGCTACACAAAATTCATGTTTTTTGTGCCAGTGGCTCAGTAGAGCTCGGGGAGAACATTACATACGCTCAGAATGGCCTTTAAGAGAAGAGACAAAAGTAGGTTGTCATAATGTCATACGTGAACCACTGGTTCCTAAGGAAAACATAATTTTGCCACCACTTCACATAAAATTAGGTTTAATGAAACAATTTGTGAAAGCCTTTAATTAAAGCATGACCAGCCATCCTTCTTATATTTAAAAACAAACTTTCCTAAGATAGATTAGTGATGCTAAAATTAAAGAAGGAATCTTTGTTGGGCCTCAGATTCGACAACTTATGGTAGATAGTGAGTTGAGGCAAAATTGAGCAAGCCAGAAATTTGAGGCCTGGCATAGTTTCAAAGGTGTATGTAATGGTCTCCTTGGAAGGCACAAATCAGAAAATTACCCCATTCTTGTTCACAATTTGATTAGGTCTTATAATGAGTTGGGATGTAGTATGTCACTAAAGGTGCATTTTTTGCATTCCCATCTGTCTTTCTTTCCAGAGAATCCACCAGACGTCAGCGATGAGCATGGTAAAGATTCCACCAAGATATTGCTACTATAGAAAATCGTTATAAAGGAAAATGGAGTCCTGCAATGCTTGCTGACTTCTGTTGCACCCTTCACAGAGACAGACAAGATGTTGTAGAGGGTCTTTTAATAAGGTCGCTTGATTTTTAAATGTAAATATAACAAGTTGTGTGTGATATATGCACTCAATTTATTTTAAATTTGAAAGTACATTTTATGGCATTAAGTGTGGAATATGACGTCGTTCAAATGTCTGCCGCGGCTTTGCTTGGTGTAACGTATTAGGGAAGGAAGCCCAATTTTCGATGACTTTGTCGCATAAATCTGGCTGAATGTGCTGGATGGTGTTCGTTATGTTGACTGAGGACATCAACTGTTTACGGATTATTCGCATATACCTGCAATTTAAGGTAGCCCCAAAGAAAGTAGTCTAATGGCGTTAAATCGCATGATCTCGGTGGCCAGTTGACGTCGCCGCCGCGCGAGATGACACTGCCCTGAAATCGCTAGTGCAAAGTGTCTATCGTGGCGTGCGCAGTGTGGCACGTAGCGCCGTCCTGTTGGAACCACATGTCGTCAGTATCCATATAATCCAGTTGAGGCCACAAGAAGTTGCTTATCATCGATCTGTAGGTCTCGCCGTTGATGGTGATGGCAATCCCATCTTTGTTCTCAAAAAAAATACGGACGAATGATTCCGTTAGACGAAAATCCGCACCAAACAGTGACTTTGCTGGGATGCAATTGGTGCTGGTGTATGTCATGTGGATTGTTTTCGTCCCAAATCCGACAATTTTGCTTGTTCACAAATCTATTCATCCAAAAATGGGCCTCGTCGCTAAAAATGATTTTTTGGGGGAAATTTGGGGCAACTTCCAACTACTCTAGAGCCCAATCAGCGAACATGCGGCATTTTCTATAGTCGTTTACCTTAAGTTCCTGGGTAAGATGGATTTTGTACGGGTGCAGACCCAAGTCCCTGCGTATAATTCGCTAAACTGAAGTCGCAGAAAGGCCCAGTTCTTGTGAACGACGAGAAATTGACTGCCTCGGATTCTCCCGTACACTCTCATTTACGGCAGCGATGTTTTCAGCAGACCTTGCGTTTCGGCGACGTACGGGTGTTGGCTGATTGTTGATCGACCCTGTTGCCGCGAATTTGGCCACCAAGCGTCGAACAGTGGACTCGGCAGGACGATTGTGGCAGGGATAAAAATCGCGTAATGCGTGGAACGTTTGTCGAACGGAGCACTGATTTTGATAATAAATAACATTTGATGATTTGCACACGCTGTTCAACGCTATAACCTTCCATCGTGACTTGCCAAGTACTACTGAACAGTTCACCATAAGGTTGTCAGATATCGCTTTAACAACATGACCAATATCGCCTGACAAAGCTTGAGTGTCCTTGTTGAAAGACCCTTTACATAAAAAGAAGCCTAAATATTCTAAAAAATATGACTATTGTTTAGATTTCAGCAATTTTGAAAAAATCTTAAATCTTCATTATTTTTTTAAATATATTTTTATAATACCACAGTCTGAAATGTATTAAAAGGACATATTAATTTCTTTTGATGAATAAGCTTTTTGTTTCTACTTATCTTTGTACTTTTTGTCAAATAAAATAAAAATAATAACATATTCCATATCTATATACTGAATAACCTAATATTAATAAAAGATTAAGTGTGCAGATTACAAAAAACTTAAGTAATCTCATGAAAAATAAAGGCCATTTTCGTAATCTACGCAAAAAACTAATATCTCATTTCTGTAGCAAAATCATTGTTGGACAGTTTTATCAAGGAAGCCCTTAAAAGCGTCACCTCTAGGTGGATTGTATATGTTTATACTTGTTTCAATTTATCTTTTGTGTGCAAATGTTCCTAAAGTATATGAAGGAGAGACAGGCATTAATAACTCATCATCCTTTATTCTTTGCCCATCATTTCTCTTGATTCGTTTTTTGGGGGGGGAAAATCTTCTTTTTTTTTACCACAAATGTCAACCAAATCTCTTTTGCTCGCGAAATTTTCAACACGAATTTGATTAATCCTCTTCAATTTCGATACTCCTAGGTGTTTTTCTAAAGCTGGTCATCTAATCACCATAATTCTTTTAGGAAAAGGAAGAATTATTATTAATTCAATCCCTTTTGTTTATTCCCTCGCCTCTTTAATTCCATGATGGTGTCACCATCTCTACTTATCTTGACCCAAGGGCAAATCCTACGCTACAAACTTAGAGCAGTGTTTATGTTCCTACAACATGGTTCAGGCAGGCAAAGGTGGGTGTAACCCATCCTTCTACTTTCCATTCATATTAATCTTTATTTATAATGAAATGAGACTTATTCATAGAATCCCAAAGTGTAAAATCGCTACACGGCTTCGAATGAAGGCAGTTCTGATCACCAATATAAGGGGTTAAAATCCAACTCAAAAAAGTAATTCCAAAATTCGGAATTTATGCAAAGTAAATACATTTGCAAAGACCTCGACGGAATAATCTTTAATTTTTTCTTGTGCACATTTCCAGTATAATCTCCTTTTCAATACTTTTTTAAGCTCTCCAATAGCTGAGATGATACCTTTTTTATCTTTAATCTTCAAAAACAATATATTTAAAAAATAGAGAACCAACGAATGTATGTCTGTCATTTTTTAGGAGTTTTTAAAGAAATAGTCAAGTTAGGGACGGATAAAAAAGCGTGTTAAAGATAGGGATGTGCCGGATATCCGCTCCTATGATAGATTCTAACAGCTACCAGGCTCTTTTTACCCTACCTGGCATCCGGTTGGATAGTTACAGTATCTAGTCAGATATCCAGCACTTAAATTTAATTCAATAGCTCAAATCCTTGATTAATTTAACAAGTACCTAATAGTTAAGTGCATTAATATTATTAAATACATTAGTGTCATTTTGGAAGGTTGTGAATTATGAGCAATATTCCATGTAAAATATTAATATATTGTCGACGAAATACAAATAATGAAAAAGAATATATGGCTACTATAGCTTGGAATTATTTCTTCTCATTTCAATTCTTTTTATTTGAACATGCAATTTTTGCTTATCTATAATTGAGTATATTTTTACTATTCATAATAAAAATAAATTTTTCAGCATTAGCTGTCAATAACTTGCTTCGATTTTTTGCCTAAACCTAACTTACAGCACTAAATAATCTTTCAGACAAAACTGAACTTGGGAGCAAACTTAAATACTTAAGAACCATTATATTTGAAGCTTCAAATTGTTTAATATTTTGCACCAGCAATGAATTGGATCATCAGTCCTGTATAGATGTAGGGGAATAGCATAATGCTCCCAAGTTTTCCCTACCTCCCTTCCGGGCGGGCCGCGTTAGCAAACCTTTCCCTTCCGGCCCGATGTCTTGTGGCCTCCCGCCGGAAGAACCCGCCGATCATTTCAGCTAACTACCGAATTCCGTCCTAGACTAGATATCGATAGATGGGAGCCCATCTTGGCTTCTGGTGGTTCCCGGCAGTTTACAAAGGACGAAATGGAGGAGATAATCAAGCAACTCTCACCCGAAGAAGGGCGCTTGACATCAAATCTACTTCCGGAGCCGTGTGAACCTCTCCCGAGTTTCGAGTATAAAAGATGAATTCTTTTAACCCTCGGTAGTAGAGCTTGCACAACGTCTGGCGGGGCAGGAATTGCCATCTATCTCGGTGTAGTGGTGAATCGTCGTAGCACCAAGTCTTCAGAGAGGAGATCGGTCCCAGTTAGGGAAGCTCCTTATCCCGTTGGTCTGCAAGTCAGTGCGGACCCAGGCTCGTACTCACGTTTCAGAACCCAAGATACAAACAGCCTCACTCCAGTTCCCTAAGCGAGAAAACTACATCCTGGCTTTTCTCCGTGACCCTACGCGTCGATAGGTTACTTCGCCCCACCTGACAGAGGCACCCAAGATTCCTCAGAGTTCACGAGCGTGGGGCCCTCTTTAACTAGAAGCTCCCGTCACCACTTTCACCCACCAGCGCCACCCGAACATCAGGCTCCAAGGTAACTCTTTCCTTTCACATTCTCCAACCTCACCGCGAAGCTTACCAATATTAAAAGTGTATAGGGATTTACATAGTGAAGAGTTACTTACAAGCCAAGTGAGATATCCGAGCTTCACTTATTAATTTATCTCTCAAAGAACCTTATTTGTATATATATATATATATATATATATATATATATATATATATATATATATATATATATATATATAATTTTCTTGTTTAGCGTTCATTAAAACTTTATTTTCATATTGTTTGTGTATCTAACTTCCTTTAGGTCGCTTGCTGGCAAAGTTAATTCCATTCCCTCCGTAGCCAAACACTGAGTCAATAAACCCATTCAGGGCACGGGGCGAACGAAGTATAAGGAGTAGTACGACGACCCCTCCGCATTCGTGATAATAGGATATATATTTATATAAGAGTCGGGGGAAACTGCAACCACCCCTCGGCCTATTCCTCAACAATATATCTTGTATGCCAAGTATTTGTCTACTGAAGTATAGAAAACCTAAAGGTTTTTTTTACTCTTTGAAGACTTATGAGTCCGAAGCATATTAACATTGAATGAGCTTGAAGTTCGAGAAACATCAAAATTTATCTTGACCGCTGTTGCCACTGTCTAGTTCATTAGTTTTTTTCATGTTAGTTCATTGCTGAGACAATATTTGCTGTGTCTTATAATTCGTGTTCTTTGGGTTCAGTATAAAAATGGTTAGAATTTTCTTTTGACGTTTTTCATATTCAATTAAATTTGCCACAACTTGCTTTTCATGTAATTCTTCTCTTTCAGATAAGTAAACTCTTGGGGATGATCTATAATTGTTGCTAATGGAAATCATATTTCATCTAGATTTTCTAAGTTCCTGGAGTTTGGGTTTAAAAATGGTTAAGAGCATTCTTCAAATTCTTCTGGCTCTCATAAAAGATAAAAATGTAGTAGAACAACTAGTGGAATTACAAAACTGATCATTTCGTTGCCACTACTTGCTTGTTTGGTTAGTTCTTCAACAGTCGAAAGATATTTTCCACCAGCTCACAGATTAAGGCTGTAAGTGTTGGAATTTCTCGTTCTGCATCAGATGCTCTCACAATCTATCTTGCTTAAAGAGGCGTTCTAACATTTGTATGTTGAGTTTAATCTGGTTTGAACATCTTGTATTAGATTATCACCAATTGAATTATATGGATGAGGCAACTTAATCGTTATATTAGTCGTTTCTGAAAATAATTAAAATAAATACTAAAACATCAATCAACTTTCAGCAATACATAATGCATCCTATCGAATCATCCCAAAAGTAATGCCCTTAAAACTCATTAATACTATAGAGTTTACAGAAAAGAACATAAGAGATATGCTATGCGAGTTCAAGAAACAAAAGTGTGCTACTATTTCTGTAAAAAATATAGATTAAAATGAAAAATATATATTTGATTAAATTCATTTTTTTCCGACTTACAATGGCTAAAATAGGGAAGAACAGTGGACGACCGTAGGCGTATGGAAATCCACCTACAATGCAGCCTTACTCTCCTTAGGTGTCGGGGAAGACGAGGTAACACAAGACACCTCTTCAACCGGTGGAGGTGTTCCCCTCTTAGCATCTTCGTGTAGCAAAGGGGCTTTCCATATGTCATTTTTGTAGCCACAGTCTCGAAACACCTGGGAAAACGTGCCTCTATATTGTGCTTCCTCAGGAGTCTCTCGAACCTGCCTCTAGCGGAGAGGAGGTTTATCCTCTACTACGTTACGCTCTACGAAGACGAGCTTTTGATTTCTTTTGGTGCGACCCAGACGCCAACTCCGGAGCGTTGATTACAACAGACATTAAACCTCATCTCTTGTAAAGAGGAAGCGCAGTGCTTTAGATTTTCATTTTTGCGTTTCAATGATTGTTGGAGAAGACGGTCGAGAGTTGGCTTCTTTTTTTTAGTGTCCATCTGGCAACTGACTTCATTCGGGCGGCAGGGCATATTGGCATATCGCTTCTATTTGAGGGCCGCCTCACACTCTATTGACCCCCACGGAAGTGATCGGCGTGCAAAACAGCCAAGCATTCATATAATTGTAGTCGGGGCCACGGCGATGAGATTCCCCGAGAAGAACTCGATGATCTCATCCACCGATCTATAAAACCTTGACTGGGAAAGAGAAAGATCATTTCATGAAATGCACACCAACTTGCCCGAACCAAGCTCCAGCGGGGTGGTCTTTCAGGCTGCAAAGGTCCGAAAATGATATTTTAATGTAATTACTGCATAAGTCGCAGTAATGACGATAGCCTAGCACTAGGCTACATTAAAATAACAATATGCAAGAAACAAGCAAACAAACTAAAAAAACGGAAAAGAGCAACAAGCTGAAATCACACTCCGGACTTGGGAGGAGGCCCGCCTCCCATCGGCGCAGGAACATGCAACCTACAAAAACAACAAAGGTCAAATGAAGGGGAGGAGGCCGACCACCTTCAAAAACTCAAAGTCAACAAGTCAATGTGAACGAACCCGTCCCGAGTACAAGTGATAAGCGGTAGCGACCGTGGTCGCCCCGGTACCGGGACAGGTAACCTGCGCAAAGATCGCACAGAGTGAGCCAATGGACAAGAGCGTGAAGAATAGTCCGGGGAGAACGCAGTCTTCACAATAGGGCGAAGGAGAGGGCTCCTTCAAATGGCGGTGACTCCCGCAAGTGTGCCCAATGTGGAGACGACAGAAAGCAACCTGAAGCCGTCGCGGCATTAAGGAGTGGGCCCATGGGCACAGTCGCGACGCAATGGAACGCAACTTTAAGTTCCCTTCGACGGTCTCTCATCTTCTTTGTCAAGCAGCACGAAGAACTTCACGTATTCCTGCAATGTAATCGGTGTAAGGAAGAGCAAAACTCTGGTCTGGTCGACAAGTCCTCGCAGACTCTTTGGCGCCCTCATCAGCGTGCTCATTCCCCGCAATTCTTGCATGTCCAGGAACCCAGCATAAGATAATCTCGACATCCACCCGGCTCGCCAAAGCCATGGCGTTACGGATATCACGAACCAAGAGATGCGGAGATTCCAATGCCCCGAGAGCACTCTGGAAGCTTTGTGAGTCGCTATAATTCACAATCCGGTCTCCCAACCGGGTACATCGCGGAATCTTCAATACCAAGCGGTGTATTACAACCAGCTCGGCCGTGAAGACAGACGCAGCGCACGGCAGAGCCACGCTGACTTAAAACAGAGGACTTTGAGTTATCCGTTTACACTGGCACAGTTCCAACGTGACACGAGGTGGGCTCCAAAAAGGTCGAACGCAATAACCCCGGCACTTTACAAGCTTTTGGAGCAGAAGGGTGGGGACAAACTGCCAAAGGTGGTACCGTCCAGGATCGCGTCCTGGGCAGAAACAGGGGCGTCACTGGCCCGAGAGATATACCTTGACCTTGACTGAGTTTCCTAACCGGTATTATTGGCGTCTCTTAGCGGCATAGGCATCGTCTAGATTAGTTGTGGATGCAGTGAGAACTGTTGGCGACTGATGGAGGCACCGGGATAGTGCATACAGCGACAAATGCACTGTGCACGGCGCAGAGCGGAAGGCATCTCCACAGCATCGACAAGTAGGCTCTCAATCGGGAAAATTGGAAAAGCACCGATAGCCAGGCGAAGACCGGTGTAGTGTATCGAGTCCACCTTCCGCAATACACGCTCGGCTGCGGAGGCCTAAAACTCACATCCGTAGTAGAGCTTCGAACGAACAAAGGATCGATAAAAAAGTAAAGCAGTAGCCCTATCTTCGCTCCAAGCGCTGAAAGTCACGAAACGAAGAATATCCATAGCGCGGGTGGAAGAGACCCTAAAACTGCGAATGAGTCTCCCAGGTGGAGCGACTCCTGTTGGAGTGGACGCTTCAGGGTTGGCATCTGGGCCGTGCCAAAAGAGCTCGAAAGGTCGTCCACGTAAAGCGTAGCAAGAACATCTTCCAGCAGCACCGTAGTGATGCCATTGATGCTTGTCGTGGTATGACATTACATTATATACATACCATATTATATCTATGGTGAAGGGACCAATAACTTAAAGGCGAACCGACAAGGAAAGGAACGCCACGAGTTTCGACGCGCGGAACGAGATAAGAGTGCAACGAGGTCAGGTAAAATTGGGGTAATGGCAAAGCTCAAGGTTATTTAAAGAGGCATGTACAAAAATATAATTTTATTTACATAAAAATGAGAGAATTAATGGGAAAAATTACATCGGTTATGCATCAGACTATGAAATTAAAAATTAATGTATTACAGGAGGAGACTATTCAAATGGGGAGGATTAACTCAATTGGGTTGCTGAAGGGATGGGGGTTGGATTACGGAGGATTCCGAGTGAGACATCAGGGTAAGGCTTCACGGATGTCTTCTGCAGGCAATAAACGTGAGGCGAGGGCGCTCGGAGTTTCTGAGCGGGAAGTTAACGTGATGACGGTTCTCCAAAAGGGGGGGAGGCGGTAACGTCTGGTCCAGGGGAAAGTATTTCGGCCACCCGAAACCGAGGGGCGAACGAGGAGGGCTTCGACAGGAGTTGATGAGTTGAGTTGGAAAAATCGTTCAGTAGCGATAGTCAAATGGAATTACCTCACTGGCTGGGGCTAATTGCAACTCACAAATAGTTCAGCCGTCACTTTGCTTTGTTGTTAGCACCTGACTTGGAATAAGGGAAATCTTCTTGGGTCTGGGCGAGACTCCTCAACTCTGTGTCCCACATGGAAGACGAGCCATATATAGATATCCAACGCACTCCCCGCGGGGGTGGAAAGAAACAGCGCTACTCTCGAATGGCCTCGAATCTTCACGCCGAGGCGATTCTAACCTGCGTAAAGGTGGTCCTTGGTGGACGCGGTTCAAGGATACCGCTTGTGGATGGGGGGAGGGAGGCTTACCAATTTAAGACTAACCAAATTCTAGAATCTTCTCCAGTGCAAGAACTTCACTTCCGTGCTTGAAAAGAAATTCCACGTGGAATTACTCCACAATGCTCATGGCAATGAGTGTGATACTGAGGACACTTCCCTGCGGGACACCATCTTCCTATTCTATTCGGACGGAGAGGGCTCCACCCAACAGTACGCAGGATCGATGCTCTCGCAAAAATTCAGATATAAAGATTGGGAGGCGTCCTCTCGCTCCCATCGTGTGGAGAGTCTCCATGATACCGTATCACCATGCGGTATCATAGGCTTTCTCCAGATCGAAAAACACCGTGGCGTAGTGCTGTCTACGAAGGAAAGCCTCGCAGACGGCATTTTCCAGTCGGAGCAGAGCATCTTACTTGGAGTGGAACTTGCGGAAGCCGCAGTGTACAGGAGACAGATGGCCTCCGCTGACCAGAAAAAAAGGCTAATCTAACATTGACCAATTTTTCCATCAACTTGCCCAGGCAAGGAATCTGGGAGGATACCCTCTACCAAGATCCTGTTGAACAAATTTAACAGAAAAGCTATGCCTAGCTCAGCCAGGTGGCTAAACATGGCGTACGGGACATCTTCGGGACCAGGGGCGGTGTCCGCGCACGAAGCAAGAGCGGAACACAACTCACTCAGAGTAAATCTGTAGTTGAAGGGTTCTCCGCCTCTTGGGGTAAAGTCCAGTCTGCGGCCTCCCGCAAGAACACGAGGCGCAGTAAATGCTGGCGGAGCAGCATCCTGGCTAGAGAATGCAGATAAAGAGGTCAGGTTCCGAGATTGCATTCCCATTCTCTTGGAGAACGGGAAGGAGGTCCTGCAAGATCTTTGCCCGAATCCTTTTGACTTGCTTCCACAACTCTGCTAGAGGGGCCTTCCTGTTAAGTAAAGACACGTTTGCCCGCTAAGAAGAGCTGCGGGCATCCTTCGAAATATAACGGAACCTAGCCCTATCCCGACGAAATTCACAGACAATGAAATCGTTCGGGCGGCGCTTATAGCGCATGTAGGCATAGCGCTTCTGTTTGAGGGCCTTCTTAAACTCTGCTGACCACCACGTTCTAGGAATAGTAATTAGGACCACGGCAATAAGGTTACCGGAGAAGAACTCTACGGCCTCATCTACCGAACTAAACTCCTCGACTGAGACAGAAAAATTAGATATTTCCTAAAATGCAGACCACCGCGCATATGGCGGGCACTCGGCGGCAGCGGCCCAGAAAATGATATTTAAATGGGAAGGTGATCACTACCATGGAGGTCATCGACCACCCCCCAATCAAAATCAGGCTCTACATCCGGAGAGCACAAAGATAGATCAAGGCAGTAAAATGAAGCTGTTCTCAGGCAGTGATGCGTAAACTCATCTACATTTAGGACGCCTATCTCCAGCTCGTCGAAAAGGTCGGCAAGGATCTGACCCCGGGGATTAATACAGTAGTCTCCCAAGAGGGGGTGTCTACCGTTTAGATCTCCGAACAAGAGATAGGGCCTCCGCAACGGTGCCAAGACGCGGCAGAAGTCCCCCGCGTCGAAGTCTGCTGATGGTGGAATGTACGCAGAAATAACAGTATATCTCCTTTCTAGGTGAATCTGCACAGCCACTGCCTGAAAGGAGATATCTAAAGTAAAAAGAAGAACGGAGACATGCCGGGTGTAAACCGAGCATCCCCCAGCCCGGTCCCCATCTCGTCGTGGTAGGGTCGCAAAGCCCTTACCTCCCGGGAGGGTTGGCCTTGGGCACGCACCTAGCATGGTCTCCTGCAGAAAAATAGCTAACATGGAACGGGACGAGACGAGCCTTCGCAACAACTCCCAGTTGGCTTGGAGTACGCGTCAATTCCATTGAAGTAATATGCCCTCCAGGCCTAGCTCGGATGAGATGCGGTGGCGCTCTTCGAAGAGAAGACCCTCACGGGAACTGCCGTATGCTACCCGGAGGCAGAACTCCGGGCGCTGTTGGCCGGCCAATGCGCTGTCGCCTTCGAGGACTTATTGGGGGAGGTTGGCTCTCCATGCAAATCTTTTCCTCCCTCCACCTTGCAACCTTAGGTGAGTGGGACGGCTTTAGAGGCCGGCACACTTTTGGAGGACTCACCGTCTCCAAGCCACCCAGCCTACCATGTGATGTGTACGAAGGAGCCGAAGCTTCTTTACTGCTGTCCTCATTTCGGAGGGCAGCTTTTGGAACCCTGAAAGATGTCTTCACGACTATCTTCATACTAGTTGCCTCATGTGAGTCTAGCGACTCGGTGTAGGCGCACGGTCGTTTCGCTATACGAGATACGGTCACGCTCGGGAAAAAGAAGGCGAGCCCTGGTTTTAGCCTGGGCTGGGTGTGACCCCTTTGTGCCGCCAGCTTTACCAGGGGATCGCCTGGGATGGGTAGAAACCGCAGAAGGGTTCCGAATGGGCATGGAAACGACCATAATCGTAGGCTTGGTTGGACCAGGAGCAGAGAGTGTCTTTTTCAACATTGAGCCATAGGACGTCCCGGGCATCGCCGGCACGCCAGGACCAAGTCCTTAGCCTCGCGAAATGAGAGTCGATCCTGAGCCTGAACGGCCAGGATTTACTTCTCAATGAGATACGAACCACATTGCTTCAAGAAGCGCAGTGCGGCTCTTCGTAGTTGACACACTT
Source organism: Ceratothoa steindachneri (assembly GCA_963969495.1). Lineage (NCBI taxonomy): Eukaryota > Metazoa > Arthropoda > Malacostraca > Isopoda > Cymothoidae > Ceratothoa > Ceratothoa steindachneri. The sequence goes on from OZ018321.1 coordinate 82,849,555, forward strand.
GGCAACACACGATTTGGACTTATCGTGTCCAGCCTTGGAGCAACTTACACAGACTTCAGACAACTACGACTTTGCACGTCTACAGGAGCGATTAGTATAGCAGAAGCGGTGACAATAATAGCACCTCCGTGGCAATGACACGAACGCCTCCACGCGATAGCGATGCCAACCGAAACTCACAGACTCAGGTATCTTGTTACAGTCGAACGTGACGAAGCCTGTTTGGGTGGGTCTCGAGGCCCCTCCCTGTTTCCTCATCACATGTTCGACCTTGATCGCCTCATGGTCGGCAAGCTCTAAATGATGTTCCCTTGCATAAACTACTCCTTTCATGATGTTCATGGTAGAGTGCGGTGCCACACTCACAGGCCTGACAGAAGTGTCCGAAGGGCACTAATCATGGACGCCTCGGAGGGATTCGACGAATTCGCCAAAAGGCTCCCTTCGGAGAAACGGATCACCTTCTGCTCTCTAACAATTACTCTAGCTAAGACTCTCCTCTGATGGATCATGCTGCCCTTAGCCAACATGCTGCGATCAGTGGAGCGAATAACGAGGAAACGCTTGAACCCAGCGGACTCAAAAACGCCAGGTAGCCTCTGAATGTGGGGCCCCGACGTAAACGAGGCTACGCTCTGCGCAATTCTGGTCTTTATCTGGGACTCCCCAAACTGGGAAGCAACGGGGATGGACTTGCCGATCTCGGCTTGGTTGTTACCGAAACGGCACAGCTGCCCCGTCACTCCCCGTGTCCCCCCGGATGGATTTGAGCTCCGAGTCTTCTTCGTATTTTTCTTGTTCTGTTTCTTTTTAGGAGAGGAGGGCGAGGAATGAACTCGTTTCTCCCCTCAGCCGGCAGGAACCCCTGGGCCAGATGGACCGGCCAAAGACTTCTCTGAGAAGGAGAAGGTCTTAGCTTTCACAGGGGCACCAGCCGGTGGAGGAGATGCCTCCTCTCCTTGTACAGTCTTGGTGACCCGAGCCGTCTGAGGAGGACATTACACAGGGGCGGAGGTTCGGTGCTTGGCACCGGGCCCAGGTTCGTCCCCATGAAAGGTCCTACCATCTGGGGCTGGGTTGCCTCAGGGACCATGTCCATCTCAGGGGAGCCTCCATGTGGTTATCCTCCCCCCCCCCGGACATCACAGGTCCCATTGGTCACAAAGTCTTTTGTGGGGAAGGAGAGGGGGAACACGTACGGTGAGCCCCTCTAAGCTCAATATGCAAACCCGCAGGTCTTTAGAGGTAAGAGGCCAACGGGTCCTGTCTTCCCTCATACCCCTAAGGGGGTTTGCCCTATCGTGCCGCTCCCCCCGAGAGCGCTCAATTATGGATCGCCTGCATTTCTTTGCAGTCCCCTTAAAAAGTAAATGTGTAAATGCCGCTGGAAAGAGGGAAGCACGCGAGGGCACCTCCAGAGAATGGGGTGAGAGGGAGTCCCCTGCACCCGTAGACAAAGGAGAGGAGTAAGCCTCCTCTTCCAATGGTAGAGTTTTAGAGGGCCCCATGCGAAACCACAGGGGGGGGGGAGTGACCTGCATGTTTTTCAGTGGAATTGCCCGAAGGCGGGTCCGAGGATGGTCAAGGGGATGGTAAGGGAGTTTTGTTTAAATTTCATCATTTGGCATGGTGACCCTATAATAATCGCAGGATGCGAACGCTCGTCAGCCCACGCAGTAGCCCGCTATGCGAGGGGTGAGTACGGGGCCGGCAGAGCCAGCTGCCGCCATTTGGGCCCACTCCTTCCGCCTAGTGACCTAGCAGCCCATCAGCATGGCGGCTTCACCTTGAGCTCGGCGTAAAATGGATAGAGATTTAAAGGAGAAATAAACTGGAAGTGAGGAAGGTATGAATGGGGATGAAGCAGGTTATTAAAAACCCACCACCCCAGACCAGAGCTCAGGTGTGAGGGAAGGTTTTCCCTCCCCTCTCAGCCCGGATCCGGGATAGTTGAGTGAGAGGAATCTTATCAGCATCTACTCTGTGAAGTTAGAGGCCGACTAGAGAAAGTTGCTGGAATGGTTTCAGGGAAAGTGAGAAAGTTGAGTAGCAAACGCAGGCTGTCAGAAAGAAGGAGAAAGGGCTAAGCTGGGGCCGCACAGGGCGCTGAGTCCCGTTAGCATGGCAGCCAACTAGGCAAATCACCGCGCCCCTTACGTGGTCACTACCATGAAGGTCATCCACCACTTCCCAACCAAATTTTTTGCTGTTGACTCGGAGAGCACGGTGATAGATCATGGCAGCGAAATGGAGCTGTTCTCCTGGAGTAATTCATAAATTCATCCCCATTTAGGACACCTATTTCCATCTCGTCGATCAGCTTAGCAAGGACATGACTGCTGAGATTGATCAAGCAGTCTCCACAGAGGGGTGTCTCCCGTTCAAATCCAGGAACAGTAGAGAAGGCATCGGCAACCGTGCTACGATGCGGCGGAAGTTCCCCGCATTGTAGTTGGCTAACGCTGGAATTACGCAAATATACGAGTATACCTCCTATCCAGGTGCAGCTGCACTGCTGCTGCCTGAAAATGGGTATTTATAGCAAAGAGCAGAACGGAGACATCATGCTGGATATAAATTGAGCATCCTATTACCCGGCCCCAATTCCGTGGTGGTGTGGTCGCAAAACCCTTATACGTCGCGAGGGTGGACAAGGTGCACACAACGAGCATGGTGTCCGAAGCTCCTCTCAGTTGCTTCGGAGTCCACGACGAATCCATTGAAGTAATATGTGCCCCGGCCTAGCTCGGAGAACATGTGGTAGCCTCTTCTTTGAAGAGAATACCCTAAAGGAAATGCCCGTACGCTTCCAAGAGGCATAACTCAGGATGCTGTTAGCCGAAGAAATCGTTGAAGATACTGTCAACTTCGACGACTTATTGGGGGAAGTTGGGCTCTCTCTGTGAGTCTTTTTTCTCTGTCCGCCTCAAAACCTTTGGCGGGCGGGGTTGCTTCATGGCGGGGGGGGGGCCTTCCTTTAGGGTTTGGAGGATCCACCGTCAGCAGTCACCAATTTTAGCCTTGGGTGGGGGCGTAGAAACCGAAGGTGGTTTGGTGCTGTCCTCCTTTCAAAGGGTAGGGTTAGGAACCCCTGAAAATGATCTCACGACCTCCTTCGGGAGTGTTGCCTCCTGTAGAATATAAGGACTCTGGGGAAGCGAGGACATTTCGCCTTGATGGAAATGGTCACGCTAGAGTAGGGGGGAATTTAGCAAAGGCTGGTGTGAACCTTTTGTGCAGCTTGGAGAAGGGGGGGGGGGAAGGGAAACCAGCAGAATGGTTCCGAATTGGCCTTTGAACAACTTACAGACTTCGGGTAAACCTGACTTTGCACGTCTGCAGGAGCGATTTGTATAGCCGAAATGATGGCAGTAGTAGAACCTCCCGGACAGTGACACAAAGGCCTTCACGCGGTAGCAATAACAACCGTCACGTAACATGTCGTTGAGCCTGTCACGCTCGACCCTGACGAAAATTGTACATATGGGTCTCAAGGCCCCTTCCTGTTTTCTCATCCCACATTCGACTTTGACCGCTCCATGGTCGCCAGCTCTAAATTTAGGTCTTCTCTGGAGTGGCTCAAGAGTCGTGTCGCACAAATCACTGATTTCACGAAATCCATGGTAGAGTTCGGGGTCACACTCACCGGCGTGTCTTCATGTGTCCGAAGGGCACTAATAATGGCCTCCTCGGAAAGATTTGACGCATTCGCCAGATGGGTCCCGTCTGATAACAGGGTCACCTTCGGCTCTCTACCAATCAAACTAGCTAATACTCTCCTTGATGGATCACGCTGCCATTTGCTACCATCCTGCCATCAGTGGAGTGGATAACTATACAGCGCTTGAAGCCAGCAGGCTCGAAATCGTCAGGAAATCTGTGGATAATGGACCCCGACGTAATCGAGGCTTCATTCAGAGCCATTGCGACTTGGCTCTTTGTCTGGCACTCCCAGCTAATGGAAGCGTCGGGCCCCTCCTTCCCCGGAACCCGGTGGAAGAAGAAGAATCCCTATTCCACTTCGTCATCTTTTTGCTCTTGTTCTTTCTCTTTTGGGGGGAGAAGGGCGGGGAGTAAACCCGCTTCTCTCCACCTACGAAGGTGCCCCTAGACCAGATGGCTTGGCCTCAGCAAGATCCTTCTCAGAGAAGGGGTTGGCTGTCAAGGGAGCACCAGTCGAGACCCCTTTTCAGTGAAACCCCCACACTCGCTGTCGCTCACCAGCAGAACGCTAGTAAAAAACCAAAACTCTAGTCTTTTTTCATATTCCTCCCCTCTGGGCTCTGTCTCATTTTTCCTCTTTTTCCTATCGACCACCGTTGCTCTCACCCCACACAAGGGGGCCTACCTATATGTCGTAGAATTCAGGTAGCCTGAACCTGAACCATTTTGGCTTCCCCTCCAAAGATGCAAGGGGGGAAGACGACAGCCCCAAATTAGGAAAAGATTTCCCCTTCGAGTGCGATGGAATTTTAAATAACGAGAATGAATTAATCGTTGGCCGGTATTGCTACTATTTAATTAGCCTTTGGTGGTTGGAGGATTTAATAATTACACTAATTACCTGAGGGAAAGCGGGAGGCGACTACGAGAGGAGTTTTAGCTGTAGAAGGCTCAATAATTATTACAATAATTACCCGAGAGGGACGAGGAGGGGATCACGAGGTGAGTCACTCCGCCAGAGAGCGTCATGCCTCTTCGATGATGAAGAAAAATGTAAGTCTTACGATTTTCTGGAGAAAACCACGAGTATAGGTACTCGGTGGAAGGTATTTCTTCGAGGAGGAGGGTTGGGCGTGATATTCCAGACATAGTCTTTGTCGTTCCGAATATGGATTCCTGCTGCGAGACCAAATAGCACCGGGGTTTGTCGCTCGAGGATTGCGTTTCATCAATGAATGATTCCAAAGAGTTCTTATGATGCCACGTGAATACCTTCTGTATTGTGAGGGCTTGCTTACTTGGGAGCAACGTAGGGACAGCTTGCGACCCGAAAGCTCTAAGAATACTTCCTCGATTATTCTCCGGGTGTAGAATACATATTACTACGCCTTAAGTTCCAATGTTGGCCGACGGAAGCGTTATCGGTTCGGTCCCACAGCCTCGATGTCGGGAATTAGCAGTGAGGGTCGTAAGACCATAAATAGGGCGGAGTTCTGGCGCGTTATCACTCCGGAAGTTTGCCGCCGGTCTGGAAGCAATGCTCCTTCGTTCGAAATCCCTTTCTCATGACTCGATCACACACACACAGACACTCTCTCTCTCTATCTCTCTCTCTCACACACACACAAACACACACTCTAACTCTCTCTCCTGGAGTTCGCGAACAACGAGTTCCTGACTCAATGGATGAGAGAGCCAACGAGAGGAGACAATAGCCTCGACTTAGTTTTCACCTCTGAGGATGACATTGTTGAGGACCTCTCTGTTGGCGAAGAGCTCGGTGGTAGTGACCACCCACTAATTAGATTTGTAGTTAAAGTCCCCAAGGCAGGGCCACAACTAGTTAATCGAGGAAACTTGATTTGAGAAGAGCAGACTTTGCAGGTTTACGTGCTAGAATGACTGACGCGAGGCTAGAAGTGTGCAATGTTGTTGAAGATTCGTGAACTCGTGGGACAGATTCAAAACCACATTCATGGGTCTTCAATCGCCTTTTATCCCTCTGAAAGGCTACCGGCGGTCTTCTATTCAACCAAAGTGGTTTAATCGAGAAATCGGCAACTGCTTAGGGAAAAGAGAATTGTGTACCGGCAATCGAAGATCTCGGGTGACTTTGACCAATACAAGAGGCTATCCAGGAGAGTGAAGTCCATTATAAGGGCGGCTAAGAGGTCTGTAGAACTCCGAGTGGCGAGACTTTGTAAAGAGAATCCTAAGGAGTTCTTTGGATATGTAAACAGCCGTAAACCAATCCGTCGAACGATTGGCCCTTTGAGGAATGAGGAGGGGTCACTAAAGTACTTAGCTGCAGAAAATGCTAACCTCCTCAATGACTACTTCGCTTCAGTGTTTACTGAAGAGTGTGGTCCAATCTCCCAGCCAACGGATTCCTACTCGGGGGGAAAAAGCTGGAGGATATGGACTTCACCGAAGGAGAAATAGAAAAGAAGATCACTGACCTAATGATGAATAAGTCACTTGGCCCGGATGGGTTTCTACCTAAAGTGTTGAAAGAAGTGCGCGATCAAGTGTTACGACACCTGAGTGCAATCTTTAACATGTCAATCCGGACCGAATGCGTTCCTAGAGACTGGCGTGAAGCGAAGGTGACTCTTATCTTCAAGAAAGGAGACCGTAGCCAACCGTCGAACTACCGACCTATCTGTCTGAATTTGATAGTCGGTAAACTCATGGAAAGCATCCTGGTGGACAAAATAACGTCGCATTTAGAGTCAAAGCTGCTACTGAGAAGTTCCCAGCACGGCTTCTGAAGGAAAGGGTTAAGCCTGACGAACTTATGGAATTCTTCCACTTCGTCTTCAGTGAGCATGATATGGAAAAGGCGATGGATGTGGTTTATTTAGACTTTCAGAAAGCCTTTGATATGGTAGCACACCGCTGACTTCTCCGTAAAGTGCGAGCGCTGGGCTTAGATAGAAAAGTAGCCGGCTGGATAGACAACTGGCTAAGTGGCAGACGGCAACGGGTAGTGGTGAATGGACAGGCTTCTGATTGGGTGCCCGTTACTAGCAGGGTGCATCAAGGTTCTGTCCTGTGACCACGACTATTCATCATCTTCGTCAACGAAATGGACGGTGAAATGGTTGCCTGTTACTAGCAGGGTGCATCAAGGTTTTGTCCTGAGACCACTACTATTCATCATCTACGTCAACGACATAGACGGTGACATGGTTGCCAAGATTTCTAAATTTGCCGACGATACCAAGCTTGGTATGAACGTTGCAAAGGATGGAAATACTGCCCGCCTGCAGAAAGATCTTGGGAAGATTGGGGAGTGGTCGGACACGTGGCAAATGCCTTTTAGCGTGAACAAATGCAAAGTGATGGATATCGGCCACCGAAATCCCCAATCACCCTATATCCTTAAGGGCACTGCTCTTGAATCGAGTGACACTAAGAAGGACTTGGGTGTAACTATCACGAGTGACCTCAAGTTCTCAAAACAGTGCATTGAGGCGGAGAAAAGGGCCCAAAGGATGCTAGGCTACATAAAGCGCCAGTTTGGATATTGGAACAAGGAAATTGTACTGTGTTTCTAAAACTCATTTGTCCGACCGCACTTGGAGTATGCTGTACAATTTTGGAGTCCTTCGTTTCGAAAGGACATCGCAAGATTGGAACGTGTCCAAGCCAGGGCAACCAAACTGATTCCCTCTATCAGACATAAAAGTTATGAAGATAGATTAAGGGAATTAGATCTGTTCTCGCTGGAGACCCGGAGACTATGTGGTCAGCCTATCGAAGTGTTTAAAATACTTCGAGGCTTCGACAGATTGAACTACGGGGATATTTTCCAGCTCAGCGAGGGGTGAAGAAATCACGGCTACAAACTTGAACTAAAGCGATACCACCGTGATCTATGTGGGAAATTCTTCACATACAGTATCTGTGGTAGTTGGAACGCACTTCCGACGGAAGTTGTCAACAGTGAATCTGTTGACCAGTTCAAGTTAAGACTAGATAAATTCTGGCGAAGTCACCGTTAAGATCCTCGCGAGTGATCTTCGAGGTTGCCAACGGACACCTTCGAGGATTGCGCCAAAATTACCTTCCCTGTATGGACCGTAAGGTCTTTTAGGGTACTTATTTTTTTGTAGCTCCTTGTAACTTAAGGAATATCTGAATTATAACCCATCAGGAAATTTGGAATATAATTAAATCTGTCAAGATGGCAGTCCTCATATATCTTAAAAGGATCTCGTTGCGGTAGCAGGGAAGGGAGAACTCCGCACTCTTTGGATCCCGATAAGTCTGTTTTGGAAATTCTGTGTAGCTTACACACAAATTCCTTTCACCATTTTTTAACGTCTTTTTTACGAATCTGTGTTTCCTTTTTTTTATTCAAATAAATTCCTAATGTTATCTACAGATATGGGTCTATGTACTTAATAAGTTACCTACAGGTAACTCAGTGTTTTTAGGGGTTTCGTGTGAACAAAACTGAAAAAGAAAATTATAGAATTCTATTTGAAACTGAGGGAGTCCAACTATTGGTTCGATGCAGATGAAAGAAAATGTATTTTAAGACAATGATATGTTTTTATTATCACAAAGAAAGGATTTGGCTCAGAGTATCACACTTCATCCTTCAGCTGTTCAAACACTGACAAAGTTTGACCTTAAATATTTATTTCTTATATACAAAATGAAAAAAAGACAGCAGCGACAAACAAAAAAATAAATAATAATAACGCCCAAAAGTGAGCGAGAGATTCAAAATATGGAAAGAATATTTACAACGCTGTCTGTACTTGTAAATATTACCTCCATATTTTGAATCTCTCGTTCTCTTGTGGGCATTATTGTTATTGTTATTATTATTATTATTATTATTATTATTATTATTATTATTCATTTTTCCTCACTGTTCTTCCGCTTTCTTTTTAAACTTCTGTCCAGTCAAATCAGAGTTTGTTCTTTTTTCAGGAAAAATATGAATTATATTACAAAACCTTTATTACGGCCCTGAACAGTAGTGCAGTACTCCTAGTAAAATGATCACTTTTTTAAATGAGTTATAAGATGGATTTGAATATTTATGGAAAGCCGTGTCTATGTAAAGCCATTTTTAATAGTGCCCACCATATTCCGGTATACACGAACCCGCCTCGACTAAAGGTGACCGACGGTAGTAACCTTGCTTCTCCCGGTACCGCGACAGGTAACGTGCGCGAAGATCCACAGACTTAGGTAATTCTACAAGAATGTGCATGTCAATCTGGGATACCACACAGTCGTCGCAGTAAGGAGCATATGGTAGCTCAAATAATGGTGGTACGTTTCGCGAGAGCTTCCAATTCAAAAAGGGCAGAAAGCAACCGGAAGGCGCCAAGGTATTTGAAGATAGGTCCACTGAAACTGTCGTGGCGAGATGGCCCAAAACTTTAAGTTCTCGTCAGCCATCTCTTATATTATATGTTTTTGCAGCCTAAGGGCTGACCTGATTCCTGTTACGTAGTCAGTGTGAGGGAGAGCTAAAATGTGGCCTGGTCGCGCACTCCTCACGGACTCTTTGTCGCCTTCATTCTCCGCAATCTCTTCATCTCCAGGAAACTAGCAGAAGATAATATCCACATCCGCCTGGCTCTCGGCAACATCGAACCATAGGGGTGCAAAGATTCCAATGCCCCGAGAGCACGCAGGGCGCTCTGGGAGTCGCTATACGTATATAGATCAGGATGCGGTTTTAGAACAGAGTGGTGTATTACAACCAGTTCGGCTATGAAAAAAGACGCAGCCAATTTTAGGGCCCTGCTGACCTCAAACAAGGGGGATATAGCTTGGAGCTAACCCTTTCTTCTAATTTTGAGCCATCCGTGTATACTGGCACAATTTCCCCCCAAATTCTAATTTAGGAGCCCATTTGGGGACTACCTACTTGGGCATAAGTAGCCGTACTCACCACAGATAACTACTAAGCTATAGTAAACAAAAAATAATATAGAAACCAAAAATAACGATAAAAAGAAAAAAGGCTTAAAAAAAAGACAACAAAAGCAAAAGAAAAAATGCAAAAAAGCAAGAAGTAGGAACTGCGCTCCGGTATCGTGGGTAGGCCAGCCTTGCTCCAGCGCAGAAATACTACCTATAAAAATCAGTCAAATAAAGTGGAGGAGGTCAGCTTCCTCTAAAAAGTCAGATAGTCCACAGGTTTGTGCGCACGAAACCGTCCCGAGCACAAGTAAATTGCAGTGGAAACCCCGCGCTCGTCCCGGTACCTGGACAAGTAACGTGCGCGAAGATCACCCAGACTGAAACATTCCACAAGAATGTGCCGAACAGACTGGAGAACAACGCAGTCAACACAATAATTTACAGGCGAGCGCTCCATCAAATGGCCGTGCGTACCGAAGGCAGGCCTGTCCAATTCAGAGACGCCAAAGGCAACCTAAAGCTGTCACGGCATTGTGGGGGAGGTATAAGGGAACGGTCACGGCGCAATGGCAGGTAACTTTAAATTTCCCTCGACCGTCTCCCATTTTCTTTGCCAGGCAGGCCGGAGGGTGGCCAGAATTCTTCTCGTTTAATCGGTGAGAGGAAGAGCGAAATGCTTGTCTGGTCGCCAGTCTTCGTGGACTCTTTGGTTCCCTCATTCCCCACAATTCCTACATGTCCAGGAACCCAGCAGAAGATAATCTAGACATCCGCCAGGTTCGCCAAAACCGTGGAGTCACGGGTATCGCGAATTAGGTGATGCGGAGATTCAAATGCCCAGAGACCACTCGAGGCGCTTTGTGAGTCACTATAAATCACAATCCGGTCTCCGAACTGGGTACGTTAGGTTATGTCCCGTACCAAGCGGTGTATTTTAACCAGCTTGGCCGTTAAGATAAAGGCAGCGAATGGCAGAGCGCCACTGACTTCAAACAGATGGGACGCGGCGTGAAAATTGACTACCTCTTGGGAATTTGAGCGATCCGTATACACTGGACGGGTTCCAGCGTGACACAAAGTGTGCTCTAAAAAGGTCGAACGCAATACTGCCGCCGCTGTATACACATTGGGAGTGGAAGCGTGGCGACAAATAGTTAGAGGTGGTACCGTAAACAATGGCGTCCTGGGTAGAACCAGGGCACCAGCGGCCCGAGAGCTATCCACCGTCGAGATCAGATGCAGCGACAGTGAGAGCTGTTGGCGACTGATGGAGGCGTCGAGCTCGTGCGTACAGGTTTATAATGCAGAGCGAGTGTCATCTCTCCAGCATCGACAAGTAGGCTCTATATGCGGGACGTGCGGAAGGCATTGGTCGGCAGGCGAAGGCCGGTGTGGTACATCGATTCCACCGTCCGCAATAAACGGTCGGCTGCGGATGCATAAACTCGCATCCGTAGTCGAGTTTCAAACGAACAAAGGATAGATAAAAAGTAAGGCAGTAGCACTATCAGCGCCCCAGGCGCTGAACATCAGGGAGCGAATAATATCCATGGCGTGAGTACAAGAGACCATAAGGCTGCGAATATAGGCTTCCCAGGTGAGGCGTCGGTCAAATACAAAACAAAAAAAACGTTGCGAGTCCACCACTTCCAGACGAACCCCATTGAGAAACCGATTTGGGTCAGGGTGGAGCCGTGGATGGCGGCAGAAGTGCACTACCTTATTCTTGGCCAAGGAAAACCTAAGCCTGTGCACTTCAGCATAGCGAGGTACCCAGTTCAATGCCTGTTGGATTGGACGCTCGATAGTTTGCATCTGGGCTGCGCTAAAAGGGTAGGAAAGGTCGTTTACGTATAGCGTAACGAGAACATCTTCCAGCAGCACCGGGGTGATGTTGTTGAAGGCTTAGGGCGAGGAATGTCCCACTGATGACACTTACCTGCGAGACGCCCTCTTCTTGCTCCATTGGGCCGGAGAGGGATTCCACCCACTCGTCCTCAGAATCCACGATCTTGCAAAAATTCAGATATAAAGATTAGAAGGTGTCTCCTCAGCCCCACCATGTGAAGAGTCTCCATGATACCGTATCTCCATGCGGTATCATAGGCGTTCTCCAGAACAAAATACATCGTGGTATAACGCTGTATCGGTGGAGTGGAACTTGCGGAAGAAAATGGCTAAACTAACATTTACCAATTTCACCATCAACTTGCACACTCAAGAGGATAGAGCGTTTGGACAGAAACTGGACGGGGTAGAGTAATCACTCCGTGTTTATCGAAAAGCGAGCACAGTAGCGATTCATCAGAAGTCTCTGGGGATACTTTCTGCCTAGATCCTGTTGAACAATTCTAACTAAAAAGCCATGCCTCGCTCACTCAGGTGTCGAAGCATGGAGTACGGGACATCATTCAAACTAGGGGCGGTGTCCACGCACGAAGTGAGAGCGAAACGCAACTCACTCAAAGTAAACCTGTCCTGATAGGGTTCTCTGCCTCTGTAGATAACTTCAGGTCGGCTGCGTCCTGCGACATCACGACGCGCATTCAATGCTGGCGGTGCAGCATACCAGCGAGAGAATGCGGCGAAAGCTATGGAGAAGGATTTCGCTATTGATGCGGGGTCCGAGATTGCGGTCCCATTCTCCTGGAGAACGGGAGGGAGGTCCTTCAGAAATTTGCATCGAATCCTTTTGACTCGCTTCCACACCTCTGTTAGAAGGGGGGGGGGTCGTTAAATGAAGACACCTATGCTCGACAAGAGGAGCATCGGTTGAGCTTCGGAACATACCGGAACCTAGCCCTAGTTCGACGAAATTCACCAACAGGGAAACCGTTCGGGAGGCACTTATAGCGCATCTAGGCACAACGTTTATGTTTGTTGGCCGCGTCACAATCTGCTGATCACCACGAGAGCGGTCGGCGTGCAAAATCGACAGACGTTCTAGGAATAGTAGTTAGGCCCATGATGACGAGGTTGCCGGAGAAGAACTCAACGGCCTGATCTATCGACCTACACTCCTCGACTCAATAGAAAAATCAGTTCTTTCCTGAAATGCGGACCAAGGCGCCCGCCGCAAGCACCAGAGGAGCGGGCTCTCAAGCGGCAGTGGCCCAGTAAATGATATTTGAATGGGAAATTGATCACTACAATAGATGTCATCGACTACTCACACCCAAAATCAGGTTGTGCATCCGGAGAGCACAATGATATACCCATACTGGGAAATGAAGCGATTCTCGGGCAGTGATGCGTAAACTCATCCACATTTAGGACACCTATCTCGATATCGTCGATCAGGTCGGCAAGGACCTAACCCCTGGGATTGATCCAGTAATCCCCAGTGGAATGTACTAAGAAATAACAGTATACCTCCTATCCAGTTGCAGCTGCACAGTTACTGCCTAAAATGAGGTGTCTAAAGAGAAGAACGGAGAATCAAGCCGGGTGTAAAGGGCCTATCCTCCTGCCCGTTCCCATCTCGTGGTGGTGGAGTCACAAAACCCTTATACCTTGGGAGGGTGGGCAGGGATCACGCGCCCAGTATGGTCTCTTGCAAAAAGATAGCTAAGAGAAAACAGGACTAGACTAGACTAGCCTCCGCAGCTCCTCTCAGTTGACCTGGAGTCCGCGGCAATTCCAATGAAGGAATATATCCTCCAGAGCTAGCGCGGAGGAGGTGCGGGGGCCCTCTTCAAATAGAAGACCCTTACGGAAATGGCCGTACGCTTCCCGGAGGCAGACCCCAGCGCGCTGTTGGACGGACAATGCGCTGAAGGCGCTATCGCCTTCGAGGACTTATCAGGGGAGGTTGGGATTGCCAGCCGACTCTTTTCCACCCTCTGCCTCGAAACCCTAGGCGCAAGGTGGGTTCGGAGGCGGGGTCCTCTTTTGTAATATCCACTGTTTCCAAGCCACCCAGCCCACCACTGGGTGTGGACGAAGGAGCCGAAGCTCTTTTAGACCTGTCCTCGGGGAGCAGCTTAAGGAACCTCGGAGGCTTGCGTCACGACCAACTTCAGCCTCATGTGAGTCAACGACTCGGTGGGAGCGCGAGGCAGTTTCGCCTTACGGGAAACAGTCAGGCTAGGGGAAGAGGGGGAATCCTGGTTTTAGCCGAGGATGGGTGTGAACCTTTATTCAGCCAGCTCTACCAGGGAAGCGCCTAGGGTGGGTAGAATCCGCAGAAGGGTTCTGAATAGGCGCGGAAACGAAGCGTGGTGCGTCTCTTCGCAATTAAGACACTTCGCCTCAAACAGTTTAGACTTATCGTGTGCGGCCTGGGAGCAACTAACACAGACTTCGGATTACCACGAATTTTCGCCTCGACAGGAGCGATAAACATGGCCGAAGCGGTCGCAGTAGTAAAACCTTCGCGGCAGTGGCGTGAATGTCTTCACGCGGTATTGGTGCCAAGCGGCACGCACCGATTCAGGGAGTTTGTCACTGTCGAACGTGACTAAGAGTGTAGGGGTGGGTCTCGGGGCCTCTTCCTGTTTTCTCATCACACGTTCTACTTTGACCTCTGCATGAGCAACCAGCTCTAAGGGGATGAAGTCTATGGAATAGTTCACGAGTACCCTCGTATAAATAACTCCTTTCACAAAGTTCTTGGTAGAGTGCGGCGTCACACTCACAGGCGGGCTATCAAGTGTCTGAAGGGCACGATTTAACGCATTCGCCAAAAGGCTCCCGTCCGAGAAACGGGTCATCTTCAGCGCTCTACCAATCACACTAGCTAGAGCTTTCCTCTGATGGAATCTTTGGAAGCTCTCTGGCTCGAAAACGCCTCGTAAACTCTGAATTAGAGGCCCCGACGTAATCAAGGTTCCATTCTGCTCACCTTTGCTCTTAGTCTGGAACATTCCACTTTGTGGAGCACCAAGGCCGGACGTGCCGATCTTAGCTTGGTCGCATGCCAAAATCGCAGCGGTCCAGTCTGTCTCCTTGGTTCCCGCGGATGGAATAGAGCCCCGAGTCTCTTGATATTTTTTCTATTTCTTTTCTTTTTAGGTGAGGATGGCGGGGAATAACCCGCTTTTCCCCTCCGCCGTGCAACCCCAAGGCCAGATTTGGCCTGCCTCAGCAAGATCCTTTTCTAAAATGGAGAAGTTCTTGGCTGTGACAGGGGCACTAACCCGGGGAGGAGATCCCTCCACGGAGCCCGCGCCCTCTGAGAAGCCTTCCCAGGGGCCGACTGGGGTTCTGTGCTTGGCACAGAGCCCGTGTTTGACTCCATGAAAGATCCTACCGTCGGGGGCTGGGTAACCTCAGGGATCAAAACCATCTCAAGGTGGCCCACATGTGGTCATCCACCTCCTCCCCATAAGACATCACTGGTCCCCTTAGAGGTGCCTTTTATTCTATTTTGGACTGGCTAGGCGCCATCCGTCGGGGTAGAGAGGGGAGCACGTTCAGTAAACCCCTGTAAGCTCGATATGCACGTCAGCAGGACTTTGGAGGGCACGGGCCTACGAGCGCCGTAATCCCTCGCTTCCCTATGGCGGTTTGCCATATCGAGCCGCTCCCACCGAAAGCGCTCAATTATTGGCCGCTGGTGTGCTTTCTCAACAGTCCCCTGAGAAAGGTAAGGGGGCACTGCCGCTGTAAAAAAGGGTAGTCCCCCAAGGGAGACTCCAGAGAAAGGGGTGAGGGGGATTCCATTGCATCCATAGGCATATGAGAGGAGTAGGCCTCCCTTCTAGTCGAAGGGTTTTGGAGGGTCCTTTGCAAAAGCACAGGGGAGACCTCTATGTTTTCTGTGGAGCTGCCTTAAGATAGCTCCGTCGCTGGTGAAGGAGGGGCAAAGGGGGAGATTTTTTTTAGTTTTCTGATTTTCATTCATAGGCATGGTGGCCCTATTAGTGACACGGGACGCAAACGCTAATCACCCCATGCAGTAGCCCGCTCTGCGAGGGTTGAACACGGGGCAGACAAAACCAGCTGCTGCCAATTGAGGCCACTCCTCCCACTTAATGGGCCTGGCAGCCCATGGGCTTGGTGGCTCCACCTTAGGCTCGGCGTAGAATCGATATACAGTGAAACGAGAAAGAACGGGGGGGGGGGGTGAGGAAGTTACGGGTGGGAATGAAGTAGATTGTTCGAAACCACTCACCCCAAACCGGTACTCAGGCGTGAGGGAGCATTGTCTCCTCTCCCCTCTGAGCCCCAATCCGGGATGGTTGGGTGAGAGAAAGCTGGTCGGCATCTACCTACCCCTTAAATTAGAGGCCGACCAGAGAAGGTTGTAGGAGCGGTTGTATGGAAAGTGGGGAAGCAAGGTGAGAAGACAGTGTCAGAAATAAGGAGAAGAGGCTAAGCTGGAGCCGGACGTGGTACCATTCAAGTGAGATACGAAGTGTGCCTCAAGAGGGTCTTCCACAATGAAAGAGTATGGCTCGGTGGTATTTCCCACCGAACTCACCCACAAGGAAGACTGAAATATGTAGCGTAAAGACCCCTATGTCCATTTCCACCGCGTGAGGATCTTCAAAAGGACCATCCACACTAATGTGTCGGGGTCTCTCTAGCTTATGGAATCCAATACACGTCAATAGCGCCGGCGAGCCGTTCCCCATCGGGGAAGAAATGGGGGCAGTTCTTTATTATGATTTTGGGCACGGCCCGCCGAGCCACATCTCCCTAGACTCTCTAAGGGGTTTCACATCTATCAAGACGTACCTAACCTGGATCGCTCGATACTGATTCGCCTTCTTGACGAGCCCCTGTCAAAGAGAAGTTGGGGCCGCCGCTCTTACAAAAATGGAGCCGTCCATGGGCGATCCAACGAGGGGGGTGAGGGGGAAACCGCATCATCCGTAGATATAGGAGAGGAAGAAACTCCTTCTCCCCTAGAAGAAGATTGTAGGGGCCGATAAGAAAGGAGAGGGTAATCAGCTCCATCACAGAGGTGAAGTTGCCCGAGGACGACCCCGAAGATGGCAAAGGGGAAGCCTGTTGGCCGTAGCGAAATGGTTGGAGGGGAGCTGCTCCTGAAATCAGAGTGGTGGTCTCATTTTTTTCTTTTTCTTTTGTCGAAGGTCACTCGCACGGGCCAACAATGTCTACAAAAAAGCCTAGCCCAAGTTGAACTGTGTATATATTTAGGAAACGGAAAAGAGACAGTTGGGGGTCAAGGCTAAAAATTGATGGGGGGCGCTAACCTGAATTCCTCCCTCTGAATAGTCTGAGTAAAGAGCTTTGATGATTAATAATGGTTATCTTACACAGCATTGATAATAAATAAGTATCTCACACAGGAGTGAGCCCTAACTCTCTCAGATCAGAATTTTTTCCACACATCAGTAAATTATGAATTGTGGTTCATTGTAGTTTTTGGAAGTCAGCTAAGGTATAATATTAAATTTAATAATTATTTTTTAGATTTACCTCTATTTTGGACATGTATCATATAAGATAC
The DNA here is from genome assembly GCA_963969495.1 of Ceratothoa steindachneri. Lineage (NCBI taxonomy): Eukaryota > Metazoa > Arthropoda > Malacostraca > Isopoda > Cymothoidae > Ceratothoa > Ceratothoa steindachneri. The sequence goes on from OZ018321.1 coordinate 82,866,533, forward strand.
ATTCGATGGCAACTTAAAAAACTGTTTTATATATATTCGATATTATTACATAACTCTTTCTAAATAGCAGAATACAAGTATGGCTTTACAAAGAAATAAAAACATTAACGGGTCTAAAAGTTTGGGGAGCTTCAGCCCTTTAGCCCCCCTCCTATGGATATAGGCCTTAAAAGAGAGTCATGGAAGAGTATTTAAAGATTTTTGAAAAGAAAAATCCTTTTTTTGAGAAGGTAAAGAGTTCCCAAGTTTATGTGGGTAAAGAAGCAGGCATTAAGGTGTGTCCTTGAGTTCCTGGTCACCACACAATAGAATGCAATTCAAAAGTCTTCCAAATACTGAGTGGTCTGGATAGTGGTGGGCCACCCCAACATAAAGGTTTAGCAAGGTTTCGAGGATAGGAAGTTGGTCAGAAATTTTATCAAAGTTTACCAACAAAACAAAATTTCTGAAAGCTTGTGACCAAAAATAAAGAGAAAAAACTGTTGGTGAGCTGTATCCTACGTCCAGCCTTTCAAGGCTCTCGCATCTCAGGTTTTCGGACTTTTTTGCAAATCCACTCTGGGTGCGTTAAAGAGTGATGTGCGCACCTGTGCAGCGACGCAAACCGACCACTAGTTGTTCAGTTGACGGCCTCTCCCAAAGAGCCGCAGCTGCAAACTAAGTAGTCAAAGATGGAAGGCGACAGGGTGGATTTCCTTATTTGGTTGTACTAATCATTACTAGGTTATCCACTTAGAGAAATGGGTGAATATCGTTTCCCTACATAGAGCCCTGGGTAATGTCTGACGCTAATGGCACCTATGTCCTTTAGACAGCATGGTCCAATCATTAAATCGAATAATGAAAAAGCGTTTGAAGCAGCAGGCTCGAAGATGCCAAGAAACCTCTCATTGACTGATTCAGACGCAACAGAGGCTTCGCTCACTTACTCCTATCCATTGCCTGTTGGGACTAACATTCCCGTCCGAGGGCGTCCCTATACAAGCCTTAGCATCTGCCGAGGGTGTCCACGAAACCAGCTCCGGAAGAGAGGAGCCGTAGTCTTTGTGCAGCTACGTTTCTTTTTCTTTTTAGAATAGGTTCCTGGAAGCAACTTCTCTTATCCACTCCTTGAGGGAACCCCAATTCTGAGGGTGATAGCCTCGGCCTAGTTATTGAAAAAGTGACATTTTTTGGTTAAAGGGGGGCTTATACTGACAACTGCCAGAAATTGCATAGCCGCCGCAGACACACTTGCGTCATTAGGAGCCCAATCATTACCAGAAATACCTTAGAAAGTACGATATACAATGAATGAGGCCGGCTTACTCGAAACATTCTTCGATTCAGGAAGACAAGGTGCAAAAATTGTCCCGAATACAAAGGACAAGCGATATCCACTCCAACCGTTTTTGTTTTTTAAAGGCGCACATCTGGAGAGTGCCTACAATAGCATAGCCACCGAAGTTATTATTGGAGCCTATTCTTCAGGATTATTAACCAAAAAACAACCGAAATCAGCAAGAGTAAATAAATAAGTACAATGAAATAATAAAAAAAACTAAGTAAAAAAAGCCAGGTTTCCGAGTGGGAGGGAACACACTTGCCACTCCGGCGTTCGTTGAGGGCGCTGGAGAACTCAAGCACATGATGCATATAAGACGTAGATCAAGCGGCAGCTCCCAAGCATTAAAAAAAAAGAGGCTTTCTAAGGACAATGCGCCGAAGGCACCGGGCGTCAAACGGATAAAACTGTGGTGGGTCAAATCTACTTGTCACATTTAACGCTTAACTACGGATGCATAGAATGGGCGGTAAACCAGAACAGCGTTAGCCCGCCTATCACCCCAAGAGCTGAACGTCATGCAACGAAGATTGTTTATGGTGCGGATAAATTAGAATCTAAGGCTGCATTAATTGCCCTGCCAGGTAAGGAGCCGTTCATAAACAAGAACAAAGAACGGTGCGAGTCTAACCCATCTCGACAAGCCTAATTTAGGAACAAGCCGGATCGGTGTGAAGTTAGACATAGCGACAGAAGTGCATAACCTTAATCTTCGCCAAAAAAAAACAAAGATTGCTGACCAAAATCAGTGAGCTCTCACTTATTCTGATTTATAACCTTACGACCTTCAAACTTTCAATAATTCCCGGACTAACGTTGGGAGAACCTTGGCAATTATATCAGTCGAAGAAAATGTAAAACAACATAAGGCTTTCAAATTTCGTTAGAAACGGCCGAATAGTTATGATGTTATTGTCAAAACAATTCCAGATCTAAGATTAAGAGGACCTTAGCAATTATATTATTCGAAAGTGAATGTAAAACCACATAAGGCTTTCAAATTTTGTTAGAATCGAACGAATAGTTATGATTTTATTGCCAAATAATTCCCTGGTTAACCTTGGGGAGGACTTTGGCAATTATATCATTGGAAATAAAATCTAGAACAACATGAGAGTTTCAGGTTTCGTTAGAATCTGCTAACAATTATGATGTTATTGCCAAAACAAAATAATTACGAGGTTAATCTTAGGAGGATCTTGGCAATTATATCATTTGGAAAAGAATCTAGAATAACATAAGGGTTTAAAATCTCGTTAGAATCGGACGAATAGTTATAATGTTATTACCCCTACCAAAAAAGAAAAACGGGGACCGATCGACCGACATAGTGAGATACAGAGTCACCCACGACTAAACAAGGTATGCTGACCAAAGGTCGCGTGCTCTCACTTATTCTGCTTTATGACTTTACGAACTTCAAAACTTTCAATTATTCTCGGACTAAACTTGGGAGGATCTTGGCAATTATATCATTCGAAAGAGAATATAGAACAACATTAGGGTTTCAAATTTCGTTAGAGTCGGCCGAAGTTACTATGTTATTGTCAAATAATTCCCAGGCTAACTTTTTGAAGACTTTGGCAATTATATCATTCTAAAGAGAATTAAAAACAACATAAGGCTTTTAAATTTCGTTAGAATTGGCCGAATAGTTTTATGTTACTACTAAAACAAAAAAAAATCAAAACGGGGACCGACATAGTGAGATGTAGAATCGCCCGCGACTAAAAACAACGTGTGCATCGGCATAGTGAGAGACGGAGTTCAGAGACCGTTGGTAGCAGCACTAAATATTAGGAATCTGTGACGCCCAAAAGGATTCGATAGGTCATATACGTAGTATAACAAATATATTTTCCAAAGCACAGAAGTGATACTGTTGATGTTCATTGGGAAGAAACCACTTCACTGTGAGACGTCATCTTGTGCCCTATTGGAGAGGAGAAAGATACCGCCCTCCGTACCCGATGTTGGCAATCTCGTCAAACTCAGACAAGAAGTTGAGATGCGTCCCTCTGCCCCCATCGAGTGGATGGTCGTCTCCAACATACCGTATTGCCATAGGGTATCGTAGGCCTTTACGAAATAAAAAAAAAAACGTGATAAACTGCTGGATATGAAGAAATGCCGGAGCTAAGCATCCGATTTCGAGTGGAACTTGTAAAATTGTAGCAGACTTGTGCCTTACTCTGTGCAAAATTATGCTAACCTAACGTTAACCAATTTCTATATCAACTATGACACGCAGAAAATTAGAAAACTCAACATTCGCCTGTTGAAGTTGACAAATGGTGAAATCGTTTGGACTTTGGCTCTAGCGCTTATAGGCACACCACTTACCTCTAAGCAGCATCTCAAACTGAGCCAACCTAAAAATAAACGGGTGGCTTACAAAACAACCAGACAATTGTGGAAGAGAAGTCAGGTTTGCGATAATGAGGGGCACTTTGAAGAAGACTTGTGACCTAAACTCCTCGACTCAAATAGAAAAGTCAGTCATTTTCTTCGATGTTTACACGATGCCCGATCCACACACCATCAAAGATAGCTTCTGTGGCGGCATGGGCCATGACAAAAACTATTTGAATGGGAATGTTATCGCTACCATGGAGATCGTCGACCACACCTTAAAGTCTCGAGTATGTATCCGGGGAGCACAAGGACAATTCAAGGCAGGAAAACGACGAGGTTCTTTGACAATGATATGTTATTTTTTTCACATTAAGGGCACCGATCTCGAATAATTCGACCATTTTTGACAAAGTCTGGCCACTGTGTTTGATCGTGTACTCCCACAAGAGTGAGTCTACGAATGACTGTGAAAAGTAGGGATAGACAAGAGAATGCCACCAATGCTGAGGGAATTGATGGGGAAACAAGTTCACTGAATGGCAACTGCGCTATAGTTCCTCTATGTACAGTTGGGAACCAATCTCCTTCATATGCTAAATGTTATGAAATAAAAGTTGGCTTGATAACACAAAGAAACTACACTAATCAGCCTTGTTATTCTGTAGGGCTCCGTCTTGAAAATTAGGTAGACTTGTGGCACCTAATTTGCAGGATTTAATAGGTCCAGCGAGGAACTCCACAAATGGAGGCTCGGTGGATCTATCAAATCCTAGAAATGGTTATTTGTGTAAATTAAGGAAATAATATGCCAAGTGTAATAAATAAAGAACCAAAGAGAATTAGGAAAAGAAACCAAATATATGTCAAACTGTACAAATAAATGCGAGGCAAGCGGTCGTTAAAAGTCACGCGGAAACACGGGAACATACGAACGCTGGAAACAGCTATCAAAGGTGACCACCTGAACAAATATGAGGATCGCGCACAAACAAACATACGCGTGATGGGAGTATTTATCAGCAGACGGGAGACTAGAAGGCAAACTGAACAAATACGGGCTTCGACTAGAGAAATTGCACAGAGATCTGCAACAAGCGATTCCCTATAATAAAGATAAATCTATGGGAAATATGGAGGCACAATAGGTACACAGAGCTCAGCCCATGGGATGGAAATAACGAAGAAACTAGGTCACTGGGTCTGCCGCACGGACAAGTCAAGGTCACGCCCCTTGGAGACGACACATATGTATATAGAGAGAGAGACAGACTCTCATTACTCATTATTCATTCACTCAAATCGTTCATAAAAAGGTAGTCAATTCATTCCCTTAGTAGCGTTCGGAATCCCGTTTACTCGCCTAACTCGATACTTTGTATAAAACAGAAAGCCTACTCATTGACCACAAAGAACTCGAGACGTTTCCGCTTGCCCTTTTAGTAGGCCAATTTAAAAATAAAGTTATATTTTCTTTGCCGCGTCCTTTCGAAGTCCTTTACTTACCCCGATTACCGAGCCACCTTCGGTAAGCCCAGCCTAACGCATAACCCTCGTGAGAAATCATAATGAGTCAAACCCAACTCAACAAAGGCATAAAGTAGGCCCACTGCTTAAAATCCTCGTTATCCTTCGAGCGCAATAGCAATGAGGACCTTTCAATCCACCCCCTTATAATTACTGACCACACACCCATAAACTGGTAACTCCAACCCCACACAATTCTAGACAGGCAGCTAGAAAAAAAAACAAATGTTATAGCAGAGTGACCACTAGAAATAAGGGCTTGAAGTGTTAAAGTACAATTTTACATTACGATAGAACAAATTTTCTTGTGTAAAATTACTCAGATAAAGAATAAAATTCCCATGTAAGTCGCTTAAAGCATCTCAACCAATAAGTTTAAGAATGCCAATTATCACCGTTAACATATAAAAAATCAATATTGCCTTCGGTAGTCGATTTTATACTCCTTTTTGCTTTTTTACTCTCCGTCCAACCTGATCTTCTATCCTTTCATCGTTTTGACTTTCAAAGAAGTCTCAAAGGGAAATCAGGATCTTTGTTGTTCTCAAATTTTGTCATGAATAATATTAGCAAGAATAATGAGACGGCAATGATATCAGCTAAACTACAGAGCGAAATAAGAGACCGATTTTCCTCTATTAAGATATTTCCAAAAATATCAGTAGGTAAAGGAAGTTTTCGTGGTACATAAAGGCATGCATTTAATATATGTTATGAAGATTTCCTAAGATACAATTGTATTAAATAAACAAGCCAAACCTGCAGCATTCTTCTTTACAGGGAGGGGGGAGGGGGCTTGCGCTTGAAAGGGAGACCTTCGATCTGTGGCCTACGGCCTATCCGGCTCTGGCAACTTGCTTTTGTTTTTAAAAAACTTTAAAAGGTTTCCAGTACATATTTCCTAATCATTTACTCTTGGTTATGTTCAAGTTCATGCTTATTTTCTAGGTCTAAAGACAAGAAAAAACTCTTATTAGAATTCTTTTGAAATTGGAAAAAAAACAAAATTCTCACAACTTCTTTTTTTCATCTAAATTTCCTCTAATAATTTACATTTGGTTTATTAGGTTTTAGGGGCGAGCAGCTTTTTCCTCGAGCTAAAGATTCAAATAGAATGTCTACTTTAGAAAGAACTTCGATAAAAATTCGAATATACGAAAGAAAAAACAAAACAACCATGCCTTAATTTTATATAAATTTTCTCATTTTTTTAAGATCTTCACCATTTGTATTTTTTGTTTTAAAAAATTCCCAAACATTCGATAATAATATTTATTTTCAAAAAAGTTTCACTTTCTTTAAAAATTATCATTATTAGGATAACAAACTTGATTATACTCTAACTTAAAATAAATCTTAGGAATTATCCCGAAAAGTTCCGATAATAAAGTATAGTGTTATGGAGGACTAACGAATTATAATATTGACACGTGGAAAATATGAGAACGATATTTTCAGGAGCATTCTAGAAGTTTCTTGAAATCATTTAGCAACATTTTGGTCAGCAGAAAAAAACTGTACAACAGCCATTATTGTCGCACTCAATTTGCAGAGATGCCACAACACGTGAAAGTGACTCCTGAGCTCCGTCAGAGAATTGTTTGCTTGAAGACTTCGGGGAAGACTTTTTCTGAGATTTCAAGGGAGCTAAGAAAGCTTTAAGATTGTGATTTTGCGCGTTCTGATGTTATACAATAAAAAAAAACCCTATAAATCTCCTGCCTGCAAATTTCGGTCGACCCTGCCTAACCTTTCGAGACTGCAGCAGGAAGTTCTCGAAAAATTAAGACCGATAGTGGCAAAGAAGTCAGCCGTTACACAGTGTTCAGTCACCTCCATGCATCTGGTTTTAAAGCTCCTTCTCTAGTAGCCAAACCAATCGCCAATATAAAAAACCAGAAGGCGAAACTCTATTATTCTGAAGCTCATGTTGTTTGGAAGGATGAACATTGGGAGAAAATTCAGTTCAGCGATGAAAGTAAATTTAATTTAGTTGGATCTGATGGCAGACGATTTGTTAGACGCACTTTGGGGGACAGACTATACTGTAAATGTGTTAAAAAGTATGGCAGGCATGTAAGAGGCGTATATGGTATGGGAGATGTTTTCGTATGAAGGCATTGGTCCGCTAATGCGAATAATTGTAACGGTAAATGCGAATGTTTACCTAACCCTCGTACAATTGCATGTTTTAACTTCACTACGATCATCTCAGAACCAGTCAGAAGTGTTTATGCAAGACAACACGCCATGCCATACTGCAAAGAGTAAAGTATTATTTTAAACAAGAGGATATCGAAGTAATGAAGTGGCTTGCTCAGAACCCGGACCTGAATCTAATTAAGAGCCTCTTAAGGATCATTGGATACAAAGTTCGAGATAGTCATCCTTCAAACGTGACGGATTTATAGACGAAAATTGAGCAAGAATGGGAAAAAAAAACACCAAAAGTTTACAAGAAGCTGGTGAGGTTCTTTGGTCGTCGTTGCGCAAAGTAATTGAAAACAAAGACTTCAACGCATATGAAGTGTTTTAAGTTTCATCGTTGTCAAATCTTGCTTTGTTTCTAAGTGTATCTGCTTGCTAATCAATGCTGTGAATGATAGTTCTCTTATTTGGCCCGTGTCAATATTTTACTTTGTTAGTTAATTTGTATCTATAAGACGCTCGTTCTGTTCTTGCAGCCACAACGTTGTTCGCTCATAACTAACAGTCATTCATACACGCGCGTAAAGTGCCGGGCGCGTGCGGTGAAACGTTTACTCTTTGTTTATTATATGATATTACTAAAAATAGCTATCCGGCGTTACCCTGGATAAAATGTCCCATCGCAAATAAATATAGATGACCATTGTTTGAAATTCTTATATTGTGGCACAAAAATATCTTTACTTGCTGATTATTATTATTTGTGTAGGGAAGGCAAATTCCGGAAAGTTGCGCACACTCCCCATCACAGAATATCTTATAATATACTTACAATGAGTAAACGTTTCACCGCGGGCAACCCGCTGTTTACGCACATCCGTGAATGACCATTAGTTAGGAGCGAACAACGTTGTGGCCTCAGGAACAGATCGAGCGTCTTATAGATACAAACATATTATATGATAGGGATAGTGTGAAACTCTACTGAATCTACTTTTATCCTACAAATAATAATAATAATAAGCAGCAAATAAAGATATTTTTGTGCCCCAAATGTAAGAATTTCAAACAATGGTCATCTGTATTTATTTGCGATGGGACCTTTTATCCCGCGCAATGCCGTTACCTATGTTAGTTTAGTTTAATTTCTTGAATATACCATTGTATCATATGAAATCTTCATAAAATATATTAAATGCATGTATTTATGTACCAGGGAAATTTCATTTACCCATTCATCCTATTTTTAAAGATATTTTAAAGATATTTCTCTTATTTTGCTCGGTAGTGTACATTTCCATGGTTGGTCGATACAGCATAATTATTTGTGACAAGTCAAGGTTAGTTGTGTTTTCGAACACTCCACGCGAATGGATCTAGAGAGTATCCAAACAAGAGACTGATTTACATATGATATACCAAACAATTCCATTGAAGGCGAGAGTGTAATAGATTTCGGAGCTATTTGGAACACTTCAACACACCTGATGTTTGCCATCATTAATCAGAGAAAATTTCCCTTTTATTAAGAGATATAATCAATAGTGTAGGGTGATAATTTCTAAAATTCAGCTGCTCGCTCATAGCACTATTGAACAATGGATAAATCTATCAGGTATTAGACGACCCCATTGGTCGAGTCAATTCCAAGACCAGAAGACCTTGTGAAAAAGGGAAAGGCAATAAAAAAACATGTGATCACGTCACGATTATTGAAATTTTAAGTGTGAAAAGATAAAAATAACATGATTTACAGTCAAAAAGAGGAGTAAACCTAATCAAAAGCGGGTTGCAGCATCTGAACGATGCGAGGAATATCATCAATCTTTTGAAAGCTTAAGTTTAATTGTTCACAAAATATTCCTATACAAGAAAGAATACAGTGGAAATATGGTGAGGAAAGATTCAATGCATTTTGTGGTAAGACATGATAGACAGAGAGGTTGCTTTCATCTAACCAATCTCATGAAATTGGCTTCTCAATTCGTGAGGGGACCTAGAAGATGTGCATAGGAAATTGGAAAGAGTAGAGGCAGGGTCAAAAGAGGAGAAATGAGGAAATTGGAAAGAGTAGAGGCAGGGTTCAACAGATGAGAAATGGGGAAATTGGAAAGAGTAGAGGCAGGCTACAACAGATGAGAAAGGCGGAAATAGGAAAGAGTAGAGGCAGGGTCCAACAGATGAGAAATAGGGAAATTGGAAAGAGTAGAGACAGGGTCCAACAGATGAGAAATGGAGAAATTGGAAAGAGTATAGGCAAGGTCAACAGATGAGAAATGAGGAAATTGGAAAGAATAGAGGCAGAGGCAACAGATGAGAAATGAGAAAATTGGAAAGAGTAGAGGCAGGCTCCAACAGATGAGAAAGGCGGAAATAGGAAAGGGTATAGACAGGGTCCAACAGATGAGAAATGTGGAAATTGGAAAGAGTAGAGGTAGGTACAACAGGAGAGAAATTGGGAAATTGGACAGAGTAAAGACAGGGTCAACAGAGGAGAAATGAGGAAATTGGAAAGAGTAGAGGCAGGGTCAACAGGCGAGAAATTGGGAAATTGGAAAGAGTAGAGTCAGGGTCAACAGATGAGAAATAAGGAAAAGGGAAAGAGTAGAAGTAGGGTCAGCAGATGAGAAAGTGGAAAATTGAAAAGAGTAGAGGCAGCGTCAACAGATGAGAAATGGGGAAATTGGAAAGAGTAGAGGCAGAGTCCAACGTATGAGTAATGGGAAATAGGAAGGAGTAGAGGCAAGGTCAACAGATGAGAAATGAGGAAATTGGAAAAAGTAGAGGTAGGGACAACAGATGAGAAATGAGCAAATTGGAAAGAGTAGAGGCACGGCCAACAGATGAAAATGGGGAAATTGGAAAGAGTAGAGTCAGGGTCAACAGATGAGAAATAAGGAAAAGGGAAAGAGTAGAAGTAGGGTCAGCAGATGAGAAAGTGGAAAATTGGAAAGAGTAGAGGCCGGGTCAAAATATAAAAAATGGGGAAATTGGAAAGAGTAGAGGCAGGTTCAACAGATGAGAAATGGGGAAATTGGAAAGAGTAGAGGCAGGGTTCAACAGATGAGAAATGGGGAAATAATGATGAGCATGGAGCGGTAACAAGTGAGAGACACGAGGTGACACAGAACATGCAGCTACATCATTACATATGTTGCATAATGATTTTTTTTTTTTTATTTGGAAAAGAAGGTTTAAGTAAGACTGAGAAGTTCATCGTGTTATCAAGGAACACATTGGGGTGGGGTGGGGGAAAGGGTTTTTATCAAAATGTTATACATATTTTGAAAAAAAAGGCAACAGAAAGCTTCAACTCTAAATACTAGGTCGCAATATCCTATCCTAAATTCTAAGAACAAGTTCGTAAAAAGAAGCAGTTGCCTCGAATTACGAATTTCTTCGGCATGCGAGGGAGGAATGAAAAGAAACCTTGTGTAAGCCAACAGAGGGATTCTCATTTAACGAGGATAAAAGGAAGTGAAAAGCAAAGATAAACCAATAAATACTAAAGATCATGGTAGAGACCCCAGCAGCTGTAAAAAGGACTAGTATAAGAAACTTTGCCTTCCGTAATTACTTGGGACGGAATCATGCAAACTAGGGGATATGTTACTGTTTTTGGTTACACGAATACTGTGTTGAAAAAATAGGGGCGCATCGCTAGACAAGGGGTTGGAGGGTGGATAAATGAAAGAACATTAAAAAATGACTGATAAATAATTAGCTATAATAAATATACTTGCACCAAAATTCACTAATCTTTATTGATAAGGTCTGGACAATGCTCGGAAAATAACTCAAAGAACGAGCATTGGATATCAATAAAAAAAGTACCAGGTTAGTGGTGCAATGTAGGCAGTCTCACCACAAGTGGCCTAAAAGTCCATGATTTTATCCTTAATGTAATTAGACTGTTTTAATCGCATTTTTACTCATGGTTTATGGACTCGGAGAGTAGCGCCAAACTTCAATAACCATAGGTAGATTTTAGTGTTGGTGGCACAAATTAAGCCGTCAGAAGCCATCAGATTTTATGTCATAGGTGTTTTCGTGTCACCAATTTGCTACCTCTTAGATATATATATACCAGGACTTGGGATTCACTGTTGTCTGGCTAACATTGATTCAAAAGGGAAAGGCCACAGTAGGAGATCTTTGACTGCTAGATTACTTTAGCTTCCTTTGAAGGAAGCTGGAGGAGATCGACGAAAGAACATAATATAGAAGAAAGAAATGGATCTTATTTTTATTTCGAAATCTCACCAAAAGGAAGAAATTTTTAAGGGTATCAAGATTATAAAATTAGATTACAAGAAAAATTGATGGTTGAATTTTGAAGTTTAAAGTGGTAGTTGTGCGAACTTCCTGAAGGAGACCTGTCCTCTTTGTATATATACCAGGCCCCCTGGTCGCATACTCACAGGAAAAAAACTTTTATAGAATATTTGCAAAAGTACATTTAACGATTTTACTCTCGCAACATAACCATTTTGTACACAAACTTCTATATATTACTTAATGGTACTAAACTGAGAGGTGCCAGAGAAAGGAAGGTTTTAAAGTAATGAAGTTATGAAAAGTGAAAATGTAAGAAAGGTACATGCATGATATTAAGGCATTCAGGACCGGGAGGCAGCGCAATTCTTCCAATCTTGCTCATCCATCACACTCCATTCATCAAGGGAAAAAAAGAAAGCGAGTCTATCGCACCAGTGCGGGGCGGAGAGGAAAAGGCAATAAGCGGATAAATTTCAAGGGCCCTTCCCAAAGAGCGGGTCGGTCACCGGGAACAAGTGGCGTCCAAAACATTTCGTTTTTACTCACTTCGCTGGTTTCCCAAAATACATCATTTTGAGGGAACTTCGAGCCTGAGGAGTAGAGAGAGGGGGGAGAGTTCGACTAACTTTTTTTAAATAAATTGAAATATTTCAAGGACATTTCTTTCAAAGTTCTTCGAGGGGAACATTTTTTACTCAAAAATTACGAATACAGACTCTAAGAAGAATCGGCGTTATTCAATTAATACACGCCCTCCACATGAAATACACTCATATTAGCTTAATGGCAGAATTAACACCTCAGAAGAGCTCCCATGTATTAATATTTACGGGGGTTTTTTAATTTTGAGAGCCATCTGGCGAATGCATACTAGGAAAAAAAGTCGCCGTAGTCACAACATCCTAGATTAAAAACAAATAACAATATGTAAATTGTAGAGGGATAGAAAGTGACCCCCCCCCCCCTCCGACTTCACCCTTTTTAGACTTACAGCCAGGTCACGGAGAAATTCACACCGAGGCATGACGCTAAAATTGAAGGCTACCTCCCCGCCGTCTTAATCTCACCCCCACCCCACCCCCGGGTCGGAATATTACTCATCTATTGTGTAGATTTGCCTCGAAGAACTTTTAGGGCTCAGGCCGCTGGTCGTTCCGTCTGACCTGCTGATCCCGGCCTCTTACACTTTCCCGCAAGGACACGCTCGGTTGTCCCGGCCGATAATGAGGGTTTGAAAAGGCCTCTCTCTCTCCCTGTTTTAGGGAACCAGGGGTATATATGCACCCTCCCAAGGATTACCCACTCATTTGGTTAGACAACACTTCCCCGAAAAGAATTCGATTCAACGACGCTCTCTCCCGAGAACTCTTTAGTGACGGTCGCAAGCCACAAAAGAGCTGGACATCACACTCGTATCTTCGGGTCAGGGAGAAGAGTCTCTTGAGGCAACGTCAGCCTTTCTCAACCGCCTTCGGATCAAGGATTGGAGAAGCCGTCTTCCAAAGTTCTTCTGGTGACCTCTTGGGGACAAGAGGCACAATAGCTCGCTCAATCCGAGCTTGGAGCAGTCATCTCTCCCCCTCTCCCTTTTGAAGTTCGACTGGTGACCTCTTGAGAACAAGATCTTCGATAGCTCGCTCGATCTGAGTTTGTAAAAGTCACCTCCCCCATCGAAGTTCGTCCGGTGACCTCTTGAGGACAAGAAGTCCGCATCTCGTTCGATCCAAATTTGGAGAAAGTAGCACCACCCTCTGCGGGTTCTTGGCTACACCCATGAGTAATCAAGGTCACCAAGACCTCTTTCCAAGTTCGCCCCGCTTTTCTCTTGAGGTTCAAAGGAACTAAATCGCTCACTACCCCAAATCTCCCATTATAAGCATTTAATAACCCTGGTTATCTAATTAGTATTCGGAACCGAATTCTGTCTTATTAATGTCTCTCTATATATCGATATTTATTTTGTGCCTTTTATTTAGTGTGCATTAAAATCTATTTATGTCGTTGTGTTTGGAATATTCCTTGGTCACGCAGCTGCAGCTAACTATTCAAATCGCACTCTTAAACAATAACAATTTTTGCCTTGCTTAGCCTACCTTAGAGCCTGTGTGCGTATATTTCCGTACACTTGGCCATACTTCAACATAAATAACAAACTTAAAAAAGTTCATAGGCTAAGACATCGGATCAAAAAACAGCAAATAAAAAAAAGAAAATAAACCAAAAATACAAGAAGGAAGCGCGCTCCTGCGTCGGGGGAAGGCCAGCGTCCTCCCGGTGCAAGAGGGTGCGACCTGAAACAAACAGTGAAATTAAGTGGAGGAAGCAAGCTTCCTCTAAAAGGTAGTATAGTCCGCCAGTACAAGGGACAAGCAGTACCGACGCCACTCGTACCGGTACCGGGACAGGTAACGTTCACAAGGATCCCGCAGACTGGAACTTTCAACATGAATGTCTGGTGGGCAACGCAGTCGTTACAATAAGGCGCAGGCAAGCGCTCCATCAAATTGCTGTGCGTTCCGCGAGTCTGTCCAATTTGGAGACAACAGAAATCAACCTGAAACCGTCGCTGCATTGGGGAGTGTGTCCATAGGAGCAGTCCTGGCTCAATAGCACGACACTTTAAGTTCCCTTTAGCTGTCTGTAATCTTATTTGCCAGGCAGTCCGGAGGGCTGCCTGTATTCCTTCCATGTAATCGGTGTAAGGAAGAAAGAAACGCTGGTCTGGGAGGATACCATCGAACCAGATCCTTTGAAAAAATTCCACAGAAAGGCAATGCCTCGCTCACCTAGGTGACGAAGTATGGCGTACGAGACATCGTCCGGAGCAATGGCGATTCTCGCGCACATTGTGAGATCGGAACACAACTCACTGAAAGTAAACGTGTCGTCGAAGGGTTTTCCGGCTCTGCAAGTAAATACCAGTTGGCGGCCTTCCGCGACATCACGAAGAGCAATGAGTGCTGGCGGAGCAGTATACCGGATAGAGAATGCAGAGAAAGCGCTCGCGAAGGACACTGCCACGGACCTTGGGTCTGAGATTGTGGTCTCATTCTCCTTGATAACGGGAGTGGGGTCCTGCGAGAACTTAATCCGAATCCTTATGACTTGCTTCACACCTCTGCTAGAGGGGTCTTCCCGTTAAATAAAGACACGTATGCCCGCTAGCCGCCAGCTATCCCTACAAGAAGAGCGGCAGGCGTGCTTCGAATCATAAGGGAACCTAGCACCAACCTGACGAAACTCACCAACAGTTAAGTCATTCGGGCGGCGCTTATAGCGCATGTAGGCATAACTCTTATGTTTGAAGGCTGTCTCACACTCGGCTGACCACCCTGGAAGCGGTAGGCGTGCAAAATGTCAGACGTTCTCGGAATAGTAGTGTAGGAGCCTGAAACTCAATACGCCGTTATCACAGAGAATTTCTCTGGTCGAGACAGACAGCGCAGCTGTGTTAAATTTGGGGTGCTTTATCACCGTCTTCTCCCCAGTTTGTTAACGCTGTCCCGCTCCCAGGTAGCAGCCGTGTCCATCTTCCCCTTCTTGGCGTAGAAGGGAATCTTTCTCATTTCCCGTTCGCCTCGTCGATGCCCAAAATTATCAAGGTTCATGTTACCTTAAGCTGCGTCCGATTTCCCATGGGAAGCTCACTTAATTCCATTTCGCTTCGTTAATGCCCGAAACTATCAAGGTCCATGTTTGCTTAAGCACCGTCCGATATCTACTTGGGATGCCCTCGCTGCGCACAGCCCTCTGTCGACCATGGCTGTGGCTGCTATTTAAGGTGATGTCGGAATATCCTCAGCAGATATAGAGAACACAAGCTTCGTGCCTTCCAGACCCTAGTAACTCTCTCCCGTGAAGTGGCCCCCTCGTCCTTGTCATCTCGTCAAGAGATCGTCTTCGTGTAATGCGCCCTGATCAAAGGAAGATTACGAAACCCGTTTACGACCCAGAAGATTGTCCTGGGTTTCTCTCGTCTCACTACATTGGTTGAAACTTCCTGCCATCCGCAGACGAATCTCGATTTCGTGATTACTTCTCCCTGGAGCCGAGGTAATTTCAACCCCTTTCGGAGCCCCTCTGGACGCCTTCGCATCGAGACTCCATCGACGAAGACCTGGCCATTGGTCTTTCACATCCCCAGTTCATTCTCCAATATACTTGCTAAATCTTTTATTCAATCCAACTTATTGGATCACTTATATATTTTCCCCGACCTAGTTTCCTTAATTTTGGCCTGTCATAATATTCTTTTGTCGTACTGATTATTATCTAGATTTCCATATTTATCTGTGTCCTTGTTCTTATTATTTGGATTAAAGTTTATTTTTGTAGATGTTTTCATCGTTCGAATAACCATTGAGACGAACTAGGCAAACGTATTCCCATTTAAAGATCCAACCTAATAATATCGCACAGCGCCGATAGTGGCTGCTTGACGTACAGTAGTGTGTACCTATAGAGACCTTTTGGCCACACGCCGTCGTCCCTCGACAAATAGTTAGTCCCATGACTATAAGGTTGGCGGCGAAGAACTCAACCGCTATATCTACCGACCACAACGCATCGAAATGCGGACCACCGCACTAAGCACCACCGGGGCGGGCTCTCAGGCGGCAGCGGCTCAGAAAATTATATTTGAATTGGAAAGTGGTCACTACCATGTAGTTCATAGACTATCCTACACCCATTTTCTTTTTTTTAATTTTAGGAGCCCTTCTGACCACTGCTTACTTTGAGCATAAGTCACAGTACTTCAGCAAAGCCTATTACTAGACTATATTAAAAAAACAAATAATATATAAATAACAAATAACGATAAAAAACACAACACGAAGAGAAGGGGAAAAGGAAACAAGGAAGCGGGCTCCGGCGTCGGGGCTAAGTCTGCCTTCTTCCAAGGCAAGAACAGGCGACCAACAACAATCAAATAGAGTGTAGCATGGCCAACCTCATCCAAAATGTCGTATAGTCCACAAGTCAGTGTGTGCAAACTAGTCCCGAGTACAAGGGACAAGCGGAAGCAACCCTGCTCGTCCCGGGATCGACCACCTCGCAAAAATTCAGATATGAAAATTGCGAGGCGTCCCATCGCCCCCATTGTGTTGAAACTTTCTATGATACCGTATCGCCATGCGGTATCATAGACCTTCTCCAGATCGAAAAAGACTGTGGCGTAGTGCTGTGTACAAGGCCTCGCATACGGCGTTTTACAGTCGGAGCAGAGCATCTGACGTGGAGTGAAACTTGCGGAAGCGTCCCTGTGCAGAAGACAGATGGCCTCCGCTGTCCAGGAAAAAGGCTAATCTAACAGTTACCAATTTTTCCATCAACTTGCACACACAGGAGGTTAGAGAGATTAAGCGGAAACCCGCTGTGGTAGAGTGATCTTTCCCCAGTTTGGGAAAGAGAGCAGAGTAAAGATT
Organism: Ceratothoa steindachneri; assembly: GCA_963969495.1. Taxonomy (NCBI): domain Eukaryota; kingdom Metazoa; phylum Arthropoda; class Malacostraca; order Isopoda; family Cymothoidae; genus Ceratothoa; species Ceratothoa steindachneri. Next base: position 82,883,588 of record OZ018321.1, read on the forward strand.
CGACAGCAGAGTGGGAGGATACCCTCTACCCAGATCCTGTTGAACAACTCTAACAGAAATGCCATGCGTCGCTCATCCAGGTATCGGCGCATGGCGTATGTGACATCGTCCGGACCAGGGGCTTTGGCGGCGCACGAAGCGAGAGTGGAACGTAACCTACTCAAAGTAAACCTGTCATTGAAGGGTTCTCCGCCTCCAGAGGTAAAATCCAGTCGGCGGCATTCCGCGACATCAGGACGCGCATTAAATGCTGGCAGAGCAGCATCCCGGCTAGAGAATGTGGAGAAAGCGGTCACGAATGATTCCGCCACCGACGTTTGGTCGGAGATTGCGGTCACATTCTTATGGAGAACGGGAGGGGGAAGGGCGAAAACTTGCCCCGAATCCTTTTGACTTGCTTCCACTTCGGATAGAGGAAACTTCCCGTTACTGAAGACACATATGCCCACCCAAAAGAGCGGCAGGCGTGCTTGGGAACATCTCGAACCTAGCCCTAGCTCGACAAAATCCACCGAGAGTGAAATCGTTCGGGTGGCGCTTTTGTATGAGAGCCGCCTCACACTCGGCTGACCACCACGGAAGCGGTCGTCGTTTAAAATCGCTAGACGTTCTAGGAATAATAGTTATGCACAGGCCGATGGAGTTGCCAGAGAAGAACTCAACGGCCTCATTTACCGACTTAAACTGCTCAATTGAGATAAAAAATGCAGTCCTTTCCTGAAATGCGGACCACCGCGCCCTCGCCCAGCATCACCGGGCGGGCTCTCAAGCAGCAGAGGCCCAGAAAATGATATTAGAATGGGAAAGTGATTACTATCATGGAGGTCATCAACTACCCCCTATCAAAAATCAGGTTGTGCATCCGGAGAGCAGAACAATAGATCGAGACAGGAAAATGAAGCGGTTCCTGGGCAGTGAAGCATAAATTCATGCAGATTCAAGATACCTATCTTAAGCTCGTCGATGAGGTCGGCATGGACCTGACCCCTGGGATTGATAGAGTAGTCTCCACAGAGGGAAGACTTCTCGATGTACTCGTCAACATTGGCACGACGCGGCGGAATTGCCCCGCATCGAAGTCAACTTACGGTAGAATGTACGCAGAAATAACATTCTACATCCTATCTAGGTGGAGCTGTACATCTTTTTCCTGAATGGAAGTATTTAAAGCGAAGAGAAGGATGGAGATATCATGCGGAGTGTAAATGGTGCATCCTCTTGCCCGGCCCTCATTACACGGTGGTAGGGTCGCAAAACCCTTATTCCCCGGGATGGTAGGTTTCCTGCCTACAGATAGCTAAGGGAAAATGGGAGAATACGAGTCTCCCCAACTACTCCCAGTTGCTCTGGAATCCGCGCAAATTCCATTGAAGAAAAATGCCCTCCAGACCCAGCACTGAGGAGATGCTGGGCCCTCTTTGAAGATAAGACCCGCTTTCGATGACTTATCCGTGGAGTTAGGCTCGCCATGCGACTCGTTTTCTTTTCCACCTCGAAACCTTAGGCTTGTTTCAAAGGCGGGGGTGCCACCTTTGGAGGACCCACCATCCTTCAAGTGACCCAGCCTATCACTCAGTTTTGGCGTAGGAGCCGAAGCTCCGTTAATGCTGTCCTCCTTTCGGTGTCGGTGGGTAGCTTTATAAACCTTGGGAGATGGCCTCACGAATAACTTCAGGGGTGTGGGCCCCTGTGAGTCTAATGACTGAGTGTAAGCGCGCAGCCGTTTTGCCTTACAGAAAACGGTCACGCTAATTCAATGGGGAAGACCTGGATTTAGTCAGGGTTGAATGTGAACCCATTGTACCGCCAGATCTACCAGGAGAGCACCGAGGGTGAGTAGAACGCGCAGAAAGGATCCTAATGGCTGCTCGGACGCATGGATGGGGCAGGAGTAGAGGCATAAGACGGAAGTACGGGACATCGTCCGGATCAAGGGCAGTGTCCGCGCACCAAGCGAAATCGGGTGGCAACTCACTCAGAGCAAACCTGTCGTTGAAAGTTTCTCCGCCTCTAAAGGTAAAGTCCAGTCGGCGGCCTTCCGCGACTCACGACGCGCATTGAATGCTGGCGGAGCAGCCTCCCAGCTAAAGAATGCGGAGAAAGTGATCGCAAAGGATTCTGTCACGGATGCAGGGTCCGAGATTGCGGTCCCATTCTGCTGGAGAACGGAAAGAGGGTCCTGCGATAACCTGCCCTGAATCCTTTTCACTCGCTACCACACCTCTTCTAGTGGGATGTTCCCGTTAAGGGAAGACACGTATGCTTGCCAAGAAGAGCGGCGGGCGTGCTTCGAATTATACCTATACCTAGCCCTAGCCCGACGAAATTCAGCGACAGTGAAATCGTTCGGGCGGCGCTTATAGAGTATGTAGGCATAACGCTTCTGTTTGAGTGCCGTCTCACACTCTGCTGACCACCACGGGAGACGTCGGCGTGCGAAACGGGCAAACGTTCTAGGAATAGTAGCTAGGCCCACGGCGATGAGGTTGCCGGAGAACTCAACGGCATCATTAACCAACCTAAACTACTCGACTGAGTAGTTTAAGGTTGGCGAAGGAGCCGAAGCTCCTTTATTGCTGTCCTTCTTACGGGGGGGGGGCAGTTTTAGGAACCCCGGAAGATGGCCTCACGACCAAATTCAGGGGTGTAGCCTCCTGAGTGTCTAGCGACTCGGTTGAGGCACGCGGCCGTTTCACTTTACGGGAAACGGTCACGCTGGGGGAAGGAAGGGGAGCCCTGGTTTTAGCCGGAGCTGGGTGTAAACCCTTTGTGCCGCCAGCTTTACCAGTGCTGCGCCAGGGATGGGTAGAACCCGCAGAAGGATCCCGAATGAGCGCGGGAACGAGCGTGCTTGTAGGCCTGGAGGGGTCAGGAGCAGAAGGGGTATTTCTTAACATTGAGGCATAGGATGTACCAGGCTGAGCCGGGTGCGCCAAGACCAATTCCTTAGCCTCGTGAAATTAAAGACGATCCTGTGCCTAAACGGCCAAGATTTCCTTCTCAAGGAGATACGCACCAAATGCTTCGAAGAGGCGGGGTACGGCTCTCCGCAATTGACACACTTGACCACACACGATTTGGACTTATCATGTGCGGCCTTGGAGCAACTTATACAGACTTCGGGTAACCCCAACTTGTCACGTCTGCACGAGCAATTAACATGGCCGTAGTGGTGACAGTAGTAGCACCTCCGCGGCGGTAGAGATGCCAACGGGCCGCACCAACTCAGAGAGCTTGTCACAGTCCAACGTGAAGAAGTTGGTACGGGTGGGTCTCAAGGTTCGACCTCAACCGCCCCATGGTCGGCCAGCTTTAAGGTGATGTCATCCATGGGGTAGTCTATGAGTTCCCTAGCATAAAGTACTCCTTTCACGAAGTTCATGGTAAAGTGCAGCGTTACACTCACCGTCATGCCATCAAGTGTCCAAAGGGCACTGATCATTGCCGTCTCGGAGGGATTCGACGCATTTGACAAAAGGCTCCCGTCGTAGAAACTGGTCACCTTCGGCTCTCTACCAATTACAGTAGCTTACTCTCTCCTCTGATGGATCATGTTGCCCTTAGCCAACATGCTACAGTCAGTGTAGCGAAGAGCCAGAAAGCGTTTGAAGCCAGCGGGCTCGAAAACGCCAGGTAGTCTCTGAATGAGGGCCCCCGACGTAATCGAGGCTCTGCTCTACACACTTGCACGTTTGGTCTTAGTCATGGACTCCGCACCCGGGGGGGCAACGGGGCGGGACGTACCTATCTTGGCTTGGTTGCTAACCAAAGTGGCAGCGCACCCATCCGTCACTGCAGCCCCCGCGGATGGAGAGGAGCCCCGAGTCACTTTGGTCTTTTTCTTTTTTTTTGTATTTTTAGGAGAGGAGGGCGGGGAGTGAACCTGCTTCTCCCGTCCGCCGGCAGAAGCCCCCATGTCAGATGGACCGGCCTCAACAAGATCCCTCTCCGAGATAGAGAAGGTCTTAGCTTTCACAGGGGCAGGGGCACCAGCCGGAGGAGGAGATCACTTCTTTCCTTGTAAAGCCTTGGAGACCCAAGCCGTCTGAGGAGGGCCTTGCACAGGGGAATACTCAGGACCATGTCCATCTCAGGGGGGGTCTCCATGTGCCCTCCCCCGAACATCACAGGTCAGTTTGCTTTCATCGTCTTTAGTCGGGAGGGGGGGGGATCACGTACTGTGACCCCTTCTAAGCTCAATATGCGAACTCGCAAGTCTTTAGAGGTAAGAGGCTGACGGGGCCCGTCTTCCCTCCTACCACTAAGGGTGTTGGCCCTATCTTGCCTCTCCCACCGGGAGCGGCCTTTCCTGACAGTCCCCTTTGAAAGTAAAGGGGGGACTCCCGTTGGAAATAGGGAAGTACCCGAGGGCATCTCCAGAGTATGGGGTGAGGGGAGTCCCCTAAACCCGTAACTAAAGAAGAGGAGTAAGCCTCCTCTAAGGTTAAAGCGTTTTGGAGGGTCCCCTGCTCGACGGCGGCTCCGTCGGTGGTGAAGGGAAAAATGGGAGGGTTCGATCTTTTAAATTCTCATCATCGGGTATGGGTACCCTATTGCTTATACGGGAAGCAAAGGTTAATCACCCCCACACAGTAGCGCGTTCTGTGAGGAGTGAGTACGGGGCCGGCAGAACCAGCTGCCGCCATTTGAAGGTCCTCCTCCCGCCTAGTGGCCTGGCAGCCCATCGGCATACCGGATCTACCTTTGGCACGGCGTAAAATGGATAGATAGTGAAATGAGAACGAAAAAGGATGTGAGGAAGGTGTGGGTGGGGATGAAGCAGGTTATTAAAAATCCACCACCCCAAACCGGAGCTCGGGGATAAGGGGGCGTTTTCCCGTTCCCCTCAGACCTGATCCGGGGTGGATGGGCAAAAGGAAGCTGGTCGTCGTCTACCCTGTGAAATTAGAGGCCGACCAGAGAGAGTTGTGGGTGAGGTTGTAAGGAAAGTGCGGAAGTTAAGTAAAAACACAAGCTGTCTAAATGAAGGAGAAGAGGCTAAGCTGGGGCCGGACGGGGCGCTGAGTCCCGTCATCACGGCGGCCAGGAAGGCAAATCGCCGTGCCCCTTACGGAGTACGAAACATAAAAAATGGACTGTTGAAGACTGGGGCAGAGTGATATTCTCTGATGAAGCTCCCTTCCTTGTTTGGAGTTTCTGGAAGATCCTTTGTTAAGAGGGTAAAAAGGAGAGGGCTTTCGCGAGTCCTGTGCGTGCCCACGGTAAAGTATCCTGCCAGATTTGAACTAAATAGAGAATTTGTGGGCGATAATCAAACTCGCAGTTAATAAACAGAAACCATCCAATTGTGAGCAGTTTCTTGTGCTTATTAAGCAAAAAAAGGAGTAATATCAGTCAAGATATCATCATCGCCGGCATGCTAAATCAAATTGAAGCAGTCCTAAAGAACAATGAACATCATTGAAAATATTGACTAACGTATTAAATGAATGCATTTTTTTTTAAAATGGATTTGGCTCTAAATTCTTGTATATTTCACCTTCGAATTATTATACAAACATACGAGTATTAAACCAAAATGAACGTTTGATTAGTTGTATTCATTTTCTTAAATGAAAAATTATAGTAGTCCCAAAACTTTTGGCTATGACTGTACACATATTGGAAAATATTACATATACTCATCATATTTAATAGATAAAACTGCGCAAAAATATAGTTCATAATGCTTATTACCTCCATTTCTCTATTTCCAATTACTATTGAAGATGTTACCTTTAATTAGCTAAACACTTCCAAATGTCAAATTGAGCCGGAGCAAAAATTAAATTCCAGATAAATCGATTTCTTATTTTTAGCCAATAATTACATCCATAATGAAAATTAACCCTTTTTCAATATCTAATCTCTTATACCATCATTTAATTTAGAGCCTCCTATTTTCGGAGAATTAAGAAATACGTCCCGACTAGAAGGTATTGAAAATTACAGCAACTTTGTTACTTTTAAGACATTCCGGACACTAATATTTTACTGGCACATCGTAAATATCAGAACCAAATATTTTTCCCTAATTTCAATAAAGCTGGTTCTCCATCCGTTTCTTTAACTACCAATGTTCTTTGTAAATTGAGAAGGATGTCCTTCATTATGTATATGGTCTATAGTTATGCTCCCCAACAGAATGAAAACGCCTGTGCGTGCACTATAAGCGTTACTTACTGTCCTTCGCTGATCAATGGCCAGGAAACCAGGAGGACTGGAACTGATCGATCCGATTCTGCAGTCTTCATCCTCTTCCACAACCGATCAGTTCGAAAAAACTTGTTCAGCCTGATCCGGAGTTGACATAGTCTAGTCGCGTTTGGTTTTATGGCTGGGAAACCTGCAGTCCTCAACTAACTCGAGTTATTTACGAGTATATGAACTAGTAACTCAGTTTTCAAGTAAAGAATATTGAATGAAGATCATTGTTTTAGGCTTTTCAATTATTTGCTTATTAATATTTGAATAATATTGCCAAGAGATAATCAGTGTAATAAAATCCCCAAAGAAAAAACAATTAAAAGAGTTGAAGAATTTTCTTGAACTATGTACGAGGGGCGGTCAATAAGTTTTGCAATTCGGATATAAGGAAACAAGATATGAGGAAAAGTGTTTTATTATTTTTCAATATAACTACCCCGACTTCAATGCACTTGCGCCACTTGTCCCTGAGGCTTCGAATTCCCGACAACCAGAAATCTCCAGACTGCTGTTCAATCCACTCCTGGACGGCGAGCTGGACATCTTCATCGTCCCCAAACCGGCGTCCACACAGTGCAGCTTTGAGCTAGCGGAATAAAAAGTAGTCGCTAGGGTCCAGATCTGGACTGTAGGGGGGATGGTTGAGCTCCTCGAATCCGTACTCGTGCAGGGCAGCTTGTGCAACTCTGGCCTTGTCGACTTTGACGACATTGAAGTCAATCATGGGGCGTGAGGTTTCTAGGGACCCAATGGGCAGATACCTTGGCCATGGCCAAATTGTCGTGGGTAAAGTTTATAACACTTCCATGTGATATTCCAAGTTCTCGCTCGATTTCTTCGAACTTCGCCCGTCTATTTTCAAGGATCCTCCTCTCCACACGGGCCACATTGTCCTCGTTGATCACGTCTGACGGGCGTCCTGGACGGGGGTCATCTTCAAGGGACTCACGACCATGGTGGAACTCCCTATTCCAGCGAGCAATGGTTGCATAGGAAGGGGCGGTGTTGGTGTACACTGCAACCATTCGTTCATGGATCTCTTTTGCATTCTTGCCTTCCTTGGTCAAAAATTTGATCAGTGCGCGGTTCTCAACCTTCTCCATTATTGAAAAATTTGTGACTGACGATCTGCGATCAGCTACTGCTTCTTAAATAGACGAGGCAAGAGCGTGCAGCTGCAGTTCCTGACTTTCATAACTTGTCCTAACACCCCCACAAACAGCCATCCCCCTTCCTCTGTTTTGCCCTACCGATTCGCAAAACTTATTGACCACCCCTCGTATCAGGTATTTCAAATAGTTATACGCCAAAATTATATTAAACCTTATTATGCAAAAACCTATTATTTTTCAGTTTACCTCTTTATCCGTCAATATATTTGAGCAGGTGGCGTTTCTATTTTTATAACACTTCTTGAAATAATGAGGACTGGTGCCAATCAAACTACGTCCACACTGTTGATTTAGCGAGAGCGGACGGACGACTAATATCGGGTTCTTTTGAGATTCATTTGGGGAAGAATAAAGTTCCAACGTGGAAAACTCAGGACTTTGAGGTGAATGGGGCAAAAATTCTCCATGCAATGCCCTTAAATTATTCTAACAAACCTTCGAAGAATGATTCGGGCGTTAATCATTTCGATAAAGCACTCCTCGATGCACTAATGTTCCTTTCATTTTTTTAACAAGGTCAACAGACCTAAGTCGCGAGCTCTCAATTATTTTGACTTATGATGACCTTACGATGTTCAAAAACTTTCAATAATTCCCGGACTAACCTTGGGAGGACCTTGGCAATTATATGATTAGAAAGATAACGTATAAACAACATAAAGGTTTAAAGTTTTGTTATAACGGCCGAATAGTTACAATGTTATTGCCAAAAACTGATTGAACAGTAAAATGGTTACCATCCGACCCGCAACCTACGGATCGGAAGAGTAATTTATAGACTCGCGTCCAAGCGAATAAAAACATGGCCGTAATACGCAACTATGATTCTTCTTTACCTGCGAGAGTATCAAAATTACCCCTTCAGAATTCGCCCCCCCCCCAAAAAAAAAAAATGTACCAAAACCTTTTGTACCATCCGCGTCGTTTTTAATTTGACGAGACCAGTTATTTCACTTGGCAGGTACTGTTTCGATGGTATGTTGCTCTCTGGATCGTACTAGAAACTCCATGTCTCATTCCCGCTTACAATTAGCATAAAACAAAATATTCACCAACCTTAATCTTGTTTAAAAAAATCAATGAATGTTGAGTTCTTTGGTCAAGCTGTTTTGGGCGCAACTCTTTTGCATCTATCGAACAGAGGAGAGCTTTTCTTGGGGTGAAGAGGCTCATGAAAAATCGAATAAACCACACCTATCTCAGTTTCGATGAATTGTAGCTATACGCTCTTCTTCCTCGTTTTCTTCAATATAGTCTCACATTTTCTTTATTAATTAAGATTGCTCTTCGTTATTTGGGGTCATTGGCCATCTTTATAACGCTGATCCAACCTTGAAACTGTTCAAGTTTCTTTAAAAACTTAATGATCGTCGTGAAATCACGTTTGTCCTTGATTCCAAAAAAGGGCATGTAATGCAATTTATTCGACACAAATGCAATAATGACGATGTTCAGGATCGTTTAGAACAGAACTTTTCTTCTTTTTTTAAACTCATATATGATAGCGATGTCTATCGTAGAGAAGATGACCTCTCTTATCAGTATATAAGAAAGGTGCTACCAATCAGAAAGACGAAAGTTTACCCGCATTTAAAATATAAAAATAGCAAAGCGCCTAGAGAGGACGGGCTAGCAATCAACATTATAAGGCTGATGATGAAGGTCTTAATCAGCTACTTCCTAGTCAGTTTGAAAAATATTGTTGGGAGACCTAGGGTTCTAACCGCAAAGTATAATGCTCTGCAGTACTTTTTTGTAAAAAAAAAAAAATAATAAAGTACTAAACTATATCGAAATCTTATTAGCAACATCAAATTTACTTACCAATGTCCTAAACAGACTAACTCAACGGCAACAGCCACCGAAGGAGGTAAGTTAAAGATAGACCTTATAATCATCACCGCATCGTTAAAAAAAATCGCAGAGAACTAATAAATGCAAGAAAAAGCCTCCACCCAGTAAACACCGATTCAGAACTAAGAGACTTATAGAAACAAAGAATTAACAAAACCTACAGTCGCATAATTTCCTACATTAACATTCCTGCAATATCGTCATTTAGGCCGCACTCAAAAATAAAATAAATATAAAGAAAGAAGTGGAACAATGAGAGTCAGTCATTCTAAAACATTTACCGTTTATCGAGATTTTGTGGACTATGGATGGGAGCATCAAAAGGAAATCAGAATTAATAAGAGATAGTGAGGTCACTTTCGCTTTGCCGATGACGGGTATTATTTGCCTCGAATCAAGAAGAATTACAGTCAGAATAATTGAAATATCACAAGCCAGTCTCACAGATGGAATGAAATTGAATATTTTCATGATTAAAATAATGATAAATTGTTTTGTTAATACACCTAATGGGGTACCCTGTGCAGCCGGACGCCATATAGAGCTGAGTGCAAAATAGGGAAGCCCTGTCACTGAGTTGACGTGAACTCTGATGGAGCATGGGAAAGTTGATGTTGCGCTAACCCCTCGCTTCCTCTCAGCGCTACTTTATCTTTATTTATTAGTAGTAGTATGTTATTATTTGTCCTCTTCGGAGGCTGCAGTCGAGTGGCAGTATGTACCTTGAGGAACTGTTGTAAGGGCCGAAAGTTCGCTGGCTAAAGCAAGTATTAGGCAGGGGGGTGTTTTGCCGTCGACTCTGCTCACCTCCTTCCAGTACACACATAAGGTGACTACGTCAGGATCATCTTTTAGGGTTAAAGCTCGAGGACAATTTCGCCTGAATGGCAGGTCGGGTTATCAAGGCTAATCTTAGCTCGAAGCCGTGGGCAGAGTAGATATGTGGAAATGATCAAATTCTCTAATTTTCTGATCATATTGAGACTTTTTCATAACCTTCAAAGTATTGAGAGATCCTAGTATCTACTTTCCTCCCATTTTATTTCATTTTTCATACTAATCATGGCGATACTACTAGAAAGTAATAGTGGGCGAGGAGATATGCAAGGAGAGACGCTTCCAAGCGCGGCCTCGGCCTCCCTAGGTGTCGTTGGGAACGAGGTTACACGAGACGCCCCTTTGGCAGGTGGAGGGGCTCCCCTATTACCATCTCCATGCGACAAAGGGGCTTTCCCTTTGCCATGTTTGTAGCCGTCCGCAAGCAGCTCCAAGCCCTCCCCTATGTTTCCTCAGGAACTCATCCCACTATCTTAAACCAGAGAGGAGGTTTACTCCACTAGTAAATCAACGAGTAAGGTGGTTTCCCCCTCACATCCTTGTTTGAAGACGCCCAAGGGGGTCTCCATCTCTGCATCAACAGCTCGATGGGGCCGACCCCCTAAGAGGCCCAAGGCAGAGCGGGGCGGGCCTGGCCGTGACTGCTAACATCTTGGAAGCATGCGTTATGAGCTTGCGGGAGCCAGCACGCCCGCCCGCCCGCCTCCCTTCGGCCCAACGAATAAAACCAAAGGAATCAAGAGCTCTTCGGTTGGGATCGATGATACCTTGGGGAGATGGCCACATTGAGGCTCTCCTGAGCTGGACATGGTCCCGGAGGTGACCCAGACGAAGATGGCAGGATCTTCCGTAGGGGTGTACTCGAGCTTGGTGCCAAAAAAAGAACCTGAGCCCGGCCCAGTGCAAGCTTTTCCTCAAGCGGCACCCCGCCCCCTCCCCCTCCCTAGGAGAACTAGGAAGGAGAGGAGAGTCCCTGCCTAGATTGGTGCTCACTTGACAGCTAAGCGCTTCTCCATTTTAATGAAGGATCCTCCTGGTGCCGGTCTGTCCGGCATACGAGAGGCCTAACAGGGGTGGAGAGAAGCAGGTTCACTCCCCGCCATCCTCTCCTAAAATGTAAGAAGAAGAAAGAGAATTCAAGAAGTGCCTCTCCCTCCACAGGGGTTCCGGGAAAGGACAAGTCAGCTGCCTCTTCGGAAAGCTACCAAGCCAAAATCGGCACGTCCGGCCCCAAGGGGCCCTCAGGTGGCGAGGTCCAGATAAATACCAAACAAAGTAGCAAGTGCGCTGAACGGAGCCTCGATTTTTTTTAGGAGCCAATCTGGCGACCTCCTAATTTGGCATAAGTCGCCGTACTCGACACAGCCTAATACTAAGCTATATAAAAAATAATATGTAAATAACAAATAACAACGATATAAAAAGGACAGTGGCTAAAAAAATAACAAAAAGAAACAAAGCAAAAAGTCAAGAAGGAAGCGCGTTCCGACATTAGGGGTACGCCCGGATACACCCAGCGCAGGAAAATGAGACCTACAACAGAGTCAAATAAAATGGAGGAGGCCAGACTCCTCCAAAAAAGTCGTATAATTCGCGAGTCTATGTACACGAACTTGTCCTCAGTACATGGGACAAGCAGTAGCGACCCTGCTCGTCCCGGTACCAGGACAGGTAACGGGTGCGATGATCACCGAAACTAGACATTCAACAAGTATGTGCCGAACAGTCTGGGGGACAACGCAATCTTTACAGTATGGCGCAGGCGAGCGCTCCATCAAATGGCGGTGCGTCCCGCGAGTGTGACCAATTCGGAGACGACAGAAAGCAACCTGAAGCCGTCGTAGCATTGGGGGATAGGTCCATAGGAACAGTAGCAGCACAATGGCACGCAATTTTAAGTTCCCCTCGACCGTCTCCCATCTTCTTTGTCAATCAGCCCGGAAACGGGTCGTATTCTTGCCATGTAATCGTTGTAGGGAAGAGCAAAATGCTGGACAGGTCACCCAGGCCTCGCGTACTCTTTGGCGCCCTCATCGGCGCACTCATTACCCGCAATTCCTACATGTCCAGGAACCCAGCAGAATATAATCTCGAGATCAGCCCGGCTCGCCAAAATTGTGGCGTCAGGGATATCGCGACCCAGGGGATGCGGAGATTCTAATGCCCCGAGGGCACTCATGGCGCTTTGTGTGTCGCTATAAATCACAATCCGGTCTCCAACCGGGCACGTCGCGTTATCTCCCGTACCGAGCGGTGTATTGCAACTAGCTCTGCCGTGAAGACAGACGCAGCGTCTGGCTGAGCCCTCTAAGGTGGTGTCCTGGGCAGACTCAGGGACGCCACCGGCCCGAGAGCTATACCTAGCCTTCGATGCCTCCGGGAAGCTTATGGTCATTCGCCTGAAGGTCTTCTCTTCGAAGAGAGCCCCCGCATCTCTTCCCAGCTAGGTATGGATGGCATATTCCTTCAAGGAAATTGCCGCAGACTCCGGGTCAATTGGCATCAGCTGCTGAGGTTCGTCTCAGGGTTGCCAACTTAGTGCTTTTGGCACTAAATTCAGTGCTTTTTCGTTACTTCCAGTGCCCCAAAATATAGTTTAGTGCGCCCACGTAATTTTAGTTTCTTTTTAGTGCCTATTAATATCGGTTAATGCAAACTTTAATTTTCAAAATGGCACATACTGATTTCATATATATATATATATATATATATATATGCTAATATGCGATAATACAATTGTAAACTCTTTTAAAATTAAATATGATAAATATATAAGAGAATTAAATAATCACTAGCGAGATGAGATTTTAAAGCACAGAGTGCATATTTCTTATTCTTGCTGAAATTCAAATGGTGAGAGTTAAATATTAATGAACATGTTTTGAACATGGCTGTAAATCTGTGTAGCTTTGCACATTGGTATTTAGTTTGCTTTCGCTATTCATGAACTGAAGTTGTTTTGTGATAAAAAAAGAGAACTAAATAGGCTAATTTAATGATTTATTTATTAGTAACATGTGTGAAACAGGACAATAAGTGTTTATATGAAATTAATTATTTTTTACCCTTCCAGATGAGTAAAAAAATATTCACAGCACTTTAGAGGAGAATGTATGTCAAATCCGAAATACAAAAACTGGTTAAAAAGAGTGGAAGGTGACGATACGAAATCATTTTGTAATTACTGCAAATGTGTTCTTCATGCTAGAGTAAGTGACATAGACCGACATAGTAACACTAATAAACACATAAAGGGCTGAAGCACCTTTCAGTTGTCAAAGACAAACAAAGCTAACATTTGCAACTGTTGGGCCTAGTACTGATTTAACTGCGAAACAAACTGAAGAACAGTTAGCATTATTTATTGCTGAACATTATTCCCTACAAACTGTAGATCACTTAACTGAGTTATGTAATAAGTGCTTTAGTGATGCGAAACCAAAAGAAATTAGGCTTAAACGATTAAAATGCACAAACATTATTACTAATATTCTTGGTCCGCATTTTAAAGAAGATATAAAAAAGGATTTAGGAACTGCCAAGTACGGTTTAATAATTGATGAATCTAATGAAATTTCTGTCACCAAATTACTAGGAATTGTTATTAGATATTATTCAGAATTTTAAAATAAAATGATCGTAACTTATTTGGATTTAGTTCAATTAGATGAGTGTAATGCTAAGGCAATGAGCAATGCATTAAAATAATGCCTACAAAAGCATAATCTTAGTTTGCAAAATCTAATTGCAATAGGCACAGACAATGCTTCAGTCATGACAGGCGTAAACACTGGTGTTTATACGATATTAAAAAGAGAGATTCTTCATCTTATACTCATAAAATGTGTTTGTCATTTCCTCCAACTTGCTGTGTCACATGCTGCAAGTGAACATTTGCCAAGAAATCTGGATTTTTTATTAAAAGAAACTTACAGCTGGTTTTCATGTTCTTCAGTTCGCCAATCAAAATATAAAAAATTGTTTGCAACAATAAATGATGGAAATCAGCCATTAAAGCTTGTTCAGCCTAGTACAACAAGATGGATGTCAATTGAATCTTCAGTGGTAAGAATTTTGGATCAGTGGATAGAATTAAAAACTCATTTTCAAATTGCAAGGAATATTAAGAACGTTGCTATTCTTCCCAAATGCTTTATTTGATGTTTTGTGATAAAAAACTATGTTTATTTCATCTGTTTTAAGCACATTCTTTTCGAAGTTCAAAGAATGTATAAAAAATTTGAAGCAGAAACACAAGACCCAACGAAATTATTAAATGATCTTCAACATCTCATCGATGTACTAGGTTCAATTATTCTAATTCCATGAAAGAAATTAAATGAAAAAGATTCAGTGCAAGATTATCTTGATCCAAAACCATATCTTGGTTATCAATTTGAAAAAGAAATCTTGGAATGTAATTTTACTGAACAAGAAGAGAGTGAGATAAGAGAGATGCATAAATTTTGTTGTAAAAGTTTTAGAACGAATTTGGCAGCGTCTTCCTGATAATTTTAGTCTTTTAAAAGCAATGAGTTATTTCAGTGTAACAGAATGCCTCAAACCAATTAAACCAAGAATTATAGACCTTGCAAAGCATTTTAATGGTGATCCAGAGATTCTGACACAAATTGATTTCTAATGGAGAAATTTGCAAACAATACAGTGGACACAAGTCGCAGATACAGTTGCCTTTTGGATTGAGGTATCATCGTATAGGGATTCGACTGGGGCAAATCCATTTGAAAAATTGTCAACGCTGGCTTTGACATCTCACCATGCCACATGCAAATGCTGATGTGGAAAGATTATTTAGGCATATGAACTTAATTAAATCGACTGAGCGAAATCGGTTAAGCTTAAACACTGTAAGGACGGTTTTAAATATAAAATATGGACTTAAACGAAATGAAAAATGCTGCTATAGTTACACACTCTCAATAGAATTAGTGAAGATTGGATCCCTGGATTGCTATAAATTAGCCAGGGAGAGTCATCCTGAAGCTCAACATGAAAAGAAGTTGACTTCCCAATCATTACACTGGTCTGCGTCAAAAATGTACCTTAGGTTTTGTATAGTGTTTCTTAATAAAATTGACCTCCTAAATCCGAATCTGTCATCCATTTTTCTTTATCACCTCCAGTTTTTGCGATACAGGGGGTTATAATAATTTTATAGTTTATACATCTCCTATATTACATCAAATTTCAATAGTTTTTGCACTGCTCTATTCGCAGTAAATTTTGTGTACATTTTAAGTAATTATGCAAATAGGTTTATATTTTGCAGGTTAAAAATTGCTTAGCATTATAATAATAAGAATAATAATAATAGTGGTTGAGTTAAAAATGAACAGAAAATGTAAGAATAGCTCCGACAGATTTTGCTATGTTTGCGGCAAAGTGACTTTTCCCGAGCAGCAAAGTACAATCCCTCTTGTAATTAAATCTTTGTATCATGCATATTTTGGAGTAAGGCTAAGAGATCAAGATAAAAGTTTTGCACCACATATCTGCTGCAAGGGATGCTACATAAGTTTAAGACGCTGGAGTCAGGGCGAACAGAAATCCCTCTCTTTTGGTGTTCCCATGGTGTGGAGAGATGGCAAGGACCACACTACGGACTGCTATTTTTGCATGACAAATCTTAAAGGTGAGCATTGTATCAAGTATTTAAGCTTTCTGTATTATACTGGCTCCTGAAAATGTCATTATTATGCAAAGACTTAGCATAAAATTAAAAACTAACATAGTTCACTTCAGCATGAACATATCCTTTACTAAACATTTATGTACTATCTGCAACTCCAAATCAATTCCTTTATGTAATATGCAATTATATTTTCCACAGGTATAAATAAGAAGAATAAACATAGTGTGGCATATCCGGATGTTCCTTCTGCCATCAAACCCCTGCCCCATGGCCCAGGAATTGCTATACCTTCTTCCCCTAAACATATAGAGGTACATGAAGAGATTAATATGGAAGTTGACCAAGATTATGACACATCTGAGTCTTATCAGGTTTCCACACATGATATGGTCGCAAGACCATTCACTCAAGTTCAGTTAAATGACCTGACCAGGGATCTAGGGGTTTCAAAGGCGAATACACAACTTCTTGGCTCTCGACTTCGTGAAAGTAATCTTCTCGCTTAAGAAACAACATTTAGGGGGGTACAGAAATAGAGAACAAGAGTTTCGAAGCTATTTTTTACAGCATTCTTCCAGCTTTTTAGTATACTCCGCGAATATTAAAGGACTTGTTGAGGCCCTTGGAATTCCCTACAACCCATTAGAATGGAGACTGTTCATAGATTCCTCCAGTAGAAGTTTAAAAGCTGTGTTACTGAATATTGGTAACAAGATAGCTTCCGTTCCTATAGGCCATTCAATCCAACTTACTGAAAGTTATGAAAATATGAAAAAATTGCTGGATGCAATAAATTACTCTAGCTATAAGTGGAGGATATGTGGTGACTTAAAGGTAAGATCATTTTACACTTGGCATTTCTAAGCTTTTTGATATTGACATTTTCATTTTGAATTGTTAATACTTGTATACACCTTTTGGTCAACTTACATTTTACAAGAATGCAAATCTGGAAATCATGAGTCATTTTTGAGTTATATTTTTTGTTGAAGTGTGTCCCTATAGGTTAATGCATCCTATTGGGTTAATGGGGAACTTATCCTAATTGAGAAGGTATACAACACAACTCAATAAACTCAAAATAAGATGTACATATATCCAATTAGTTCCAATACGATGATTTAATGCATCGGCATACAGGATTTTTCAGTACATATTCATATTCTTATTGTTTTAAGAAATATTACTTTGAATTTGTTTTTAGAAATATTACACTGAATTTACATACCGAGCTAAATTTTTTTCAGGTAGTGTCTCTTACGCTTGGGACGCAAACAGGCTACACGAAGCATCCCTGTTTCCTATGTTTATGGGACAGTCGTGCAGATAGTATGCACTATGAGAAGAAGGTTTGGCCTCCACGAGAAGCATTTAGAATTAGATCAAACAATGTGATAGCTGAACCTTTAGTGCCTCCTCAAAAAATACTCCTCCCTCCACTGCATATAAAGCTTGGCATAATGAAAAATTATGTCAAAACCCTTAATAAAGTAGGCCAAGCTTTTAAATTTCTTCTTCAAAAATTTCCACAAATCAGTGACGCTAAGCTCCATGGGGGAATTTTTGATGGACTTCAAATCAGGAACTTGATCAGCAATTTGATGCATCAATGAAGGACATAGAAAAAGATGCCTGGAAAGCTTTCAAAGCTCTAGTTAACAATTTTCTAGGCAATAAAAGAAGCCTAGAAGAATATGTTGCCCTGGTCAATCAGCTCTTAACAAGTCTCAAACATTTGGGAGCTCGAATGTCTATAAAGATACACTTTTTACAGTCCCATCTGGATTATTTTCCCGACAACTGCGGGGATTACAGTAAAGAATAGAGGCAAAGATTCCACCAGGACATAAAAACAATGGAATCCAGGAACCAGTGTAAATGGAACGGAAACATGCTTGCTGACTACTGTTGGTGTTTGAAGCGTGATGCACCAGATGACAGGCACAAACGAAAATCGTCAAGGGCGTCTGTTCTTCGAAATTATAATTATTTTCTTTATTATGTTGCATTCTTTTATTTTTTGTTTATTAAAAGAATTATAGTTTACATACGTGTATTCCTGTTTATATGATATAACAGTAATAATGCATTATTAGATAGAGAAAGGTTTTTTTTTAAAAATTCAGAAAAAATGAGGTAATCTCAATGAAAATGGTGTATGCTGTACTGAGAAAATCTGACCTGATTGAACAAATATACATTCATTTTTGAGCTCAGGAGGTTGGATTCATTAAGAAACCACAAAGAAATCCTGGGGAACCTAAAATATTTTTTCAAACGCAGGCCTGTGTTATTGATTAAAAACAAGGTAACTATTTGTTCATATCATTTTATTCCTTAAAGTTTTAAAACATATTTTTATATACTTATAGTTAATTCGATTCTCCATTAGTGGTTTTAAAAAAATATTTAGTTCTTTTTGAAATTTGGAATTGGCAACCCTAGTTCGTCTGCTCCAATTTCCTGTTAGCTATTTTTTGGAGAAGACCATGCTGGGCGCATGCCCCCTGCCCAAACTTACTGGGTATAAGGGTTTTGCAATCCCGCTACCACGGGATGGTGGCCGTGCAGGAGGATGCGCGATTTACACCCGGCATGATGTTTCAGTTCATCGTTTTGTTATAAATACCTCCTTTCAGGCAGTAGCTGCGCAGCTGCACCCAGTTAGGAGTTATTCTGTTATTTCTGCGTACATTTTGCCATCAGCCAATTAAGACACGGCAACTTCTGCCGCGATCAATCAAAGTGCTCAGGTCCATGCTGACCGGAACAACGGGTGGAGAGAGGCGTCCTAACAGTGAATGAGTTTACACATCACTGCCCGAAAACCGCTTCATTTTCCTGACAACCTATTTTTGTGCTCTCCGAATGATTTTGGTGGAGAGATGATCGATGACCTCCATGGTAGTGATTCACTTTCCAATTTAAATATCATTTTCTAGACCGCGGCGACCTGAAAGACCACCGCAGTGTTCGTCATTTCGCGAAATAACCTATTTATATGCCCCAGTAGAGGAGTTTAGGTCAGTGGATGAGGCCTAACTGTTATTCCTAGAACGTCTAGAAGTTTTGTACGCCGACCGCTTCCATGGGGGTCAGCAGAGTGTGAAACGGCCCTCAAACAGAATCTTTATGCCTACATCTACTATATGCGCCACCCGAAATATTTCTCCCTCGGTGAATTTCTTCGCACGCCACTTTTCCTGGTGGGAATACTTAAGAGTAAGACCCCTCTTGCAGAGGTGTGGAATCGAGTCAAAAGGATTCGGGGCAAGTTCTCGCAGGACCACCTCCCGTTCTCCAGGAGAATGGATCCGTTATCTAGGCCCCCACTTCCTTGGCGGAGTCCTTCGTAACATCTTTTTCCCCGCTTTCTACTCGATGTTGCTCAACAGCATTCAATGCACGCCGTGATGTCGCTTAAAGTTAAAGACTGGACTTTACCTGCAGACGCGGAGAACCCTTCAATATGTTTACATTGAGTGAGTTGCGTTTCGCTTTCGCTTCGTGAGCGAACACCGCCCGTGGTCTTGGTAATGTCTCGTATTCGATGCTTCGATACCTAAGTTAACGAGTCATGGTCTTTTTTCTTAGATTTGTTTAACAGGATTTGGACAGATGGCCTTCTCCCAACTCCTGGCGAATGGGTGTTATGCTCGTTTTTCGCAAACCGAGGAGAGACCACTCAAACACGGAAGGTTTCTTCCTAATCTCTCTAATTTTCTGCGTGTGTATTTTGATGGAGAAAATAGCAAATGGTAGACTAGTTTTCTACTGGACAGAGTAGACTACCTGTTTTATCCATAGTGCGGCCTCTGCAAGTTCCACTATACGTTGAGTGCTAGCGTTGAATGGAAAAGACAGTCTACGCGCCTTTCCTTTTTAGACAGCCCTACGCCACGGTGTCTTTCGATCTGAAGAAAGCCTATGATACCGCATGGCGATACGTTACCATAGAGACTCTTAACACGATGAAGACGAGATGACGTATCCCAATCTTTATTTTTGCAAGAATCTTCGACTCCGCGTAAGGGAGGGGAGTGCCCGCTCTGGCACAAAAGAGCAGGAAAAGGGTGTCCCGAAAGGAAGATTCTTTTTGTTACACTCTTTGCCCTGAACATCAACGCTATTACCTCAGTACAGCCGGAAACTGTTCTCGCTACGCTCAACGTGGACGACTTTTCGATCTCTTTTGGTGCGAGCCTAAATGCCAACTCTGCAGCATCGACTCCAACAGGCATTAAAACGTATTTCTCACTATGCAAAAGCGCGCAGGTGTTAGTTTTCTTTAGCCAATACTAAGATGGTGCACTTCTGACACCTCCCATTGCTCCACCCCAAATCGAACTTGTTTCTGAACGGAATTCGCCTGGAGGTTGTGGATCCACACCATTTCTTTGGTCTTGTTTTCAACCAACGCCTCACCTGGGACTCATATTCGCAGCATTAGGGGCTCTTCTACCCGCAACATGGACATTCTTCGTCCCCTGACGTTCAGCACTTGAGGTTTCTGATAGGGCTACAGCATTACTTTTCTACCGATCCTTTGCTCGTTCAAAGCTTGAATGCGGAAGTGAATTTTACGCATCCGCAGCTCAGCGTATATTGCGGAAGGTGGACTCGATACACCACCCCGGATGCGCCTGTGAACCACTACCTTCCGCACACCCCTCATTGAGAGCCTACGTGTCGATGCCGGGGATGTAACACTCGCTCCACACCGTACACAGTACAACGGTTCAGTCGCCAACGGTTCCCAATGAATCTGCGTGCGATCTCGACGGTGCCAATCCTGCCAAGAGACGCCAGTCATACCCGAAGCCCTTTGGGTTTAGGACTAGGAGATTCCTTTAAGAACTCGGTGTATGATCTTGGAATTGTCTTCGAATTCTAAAAAATCATACTACAACAATGATCCTTTGGAGTGTGAAGAGCTCGGTGTAGATCTTGAGCAGTAGCGTCTCTTGTTCCGCCAAGTACACAACCCTGCAGGGTGCCATTTTATCTATTTGTCGACGCGCATATGTACACAATGATTCTACAATGGCAAGAGTATTACTTTTGACTTTTTATGAGCACATTTCGTGTCACGCTGGATCCGAGCCATTGTATAAGGATGGTTTCAAGTCCCAGGATGGGGTCGGTTTCCACGCCGTATATACTTGGTTTTAATTCACCGGTGTTCTAGCAGGCGTTGCCTCTGTCTTCACAGCCGAGTTGGTTGCAATAAACCGTTAAGTGTATTCGGAGACCGGAGTGTGATCCTTAGCGAGTCTAAAGCGCTCCGAGTGCTCTCGCAACATTGGAATCTTCATACGCCCTGGTTCATGGTACATGTAACGCCGCGGTTGCGGCGAGCCAGGTGGATGCCGAGATAAGCTTCTGCTGGGTTCCTGGACATATTGAAATTGCAAATAATGAGCGTGCCGATGAGGGTGCCAAGGAATCCGGGAGGATTGGCTAACCAGACCAGCCTTTCACTCTTCCTCACACTGACTACATGGCAGAAATCAAGGCAGCCCTTGGCTGCCTGGCAAAGAAGATAGGAGACAGCCTAGGGGTTGTCTCGCGTGTGTTCCCATTGACCTACCTCTCAATGCTGCGACTTCTTCAGGACGCAACGCCATCTGATGAAGCGCCCCTTCCCCCCTCCCTTCCCCTTGCACCTTACTGCGACGACTGCGATGTCCCCCGGAATGTTCATCTAATTCTTGTTGGATGTCCCAGTTTCGGTCATCTTTGCGCACGTTACCTGTCCCACTCCCGGGACGAGGGGAGTCCCTACCACTTGTCACTTGTACTCGGCACAAGTTCGTGCACATTGACTTGCGGACTATCTGACTTTATTTAGGTCGGCGTCCTTGATTTTATTTGACTCTGGTGTTTGTCGCATGTTCCTGTGCCGAAGGGAGGCGTGCCTCCCTCCGACATTGGAACCTGCTTCTTTCTTCTGGCTATGCTCTATTTATTTATTTTTTTATTTTTGGGGGGGTTTTTGCTTTTGTTTGTCGTGGGTTTTGTTGTTTTGGGGGGTGCTTAGTGTTTGAATTATTTTTATTTTAATAAAGCCTTGCATTAGGCTTAAAATTAATTACGGTGACTTGTTTTTTTAGGCAGTCGCCAGATGGCCTTTTAAAATTAAAATAAATATTTTTTGTAGATAAAGCAATTATAAACTGCGATCAAATTTTAGAGCATGTACAAGAATACTACGCTTAGGGTATTTTGCGAGAACTGACGGAAGCATGGAAAAGGAAGTCGGTAAAAGAACAACATTAAGGTGGAACGTGAAAGTCAACTTTACAAACGAAAACTACGAGTATTAATGCTTTTTTAGAAGATAGAACAATTAGGATTGACTCACAAATTTGAGATCAGGGCAAAAAATACCTATACTTTGAACAGCCTATGACTCCTGATACGGACAGGGGAAAGGAAACCATTAAAAGAACAAAATATACTTGAAGCACGGTAATAATAAATCCTTGGTATACCTTCACAACCGACAAATCACCATCCTAAAGAGCAAAGAAATCAGTGCAACTTACCAGATTTAACTTATGGAAAAGAAACTTAGACACAAAAGAAACAAATACTAAGGACAGACAACTCACAGAAAAATGGTACATTTTACTCTTAACTATCAATGAGCCTAAAAGAAATACGCGTATAAAACACGGAAGACAGATATAGTAAAAAGAATAAAAGTTCTGAAGTGGAAGTCGTTTATTGCACATAACTAAAGAAACGAAACAAGATGGACCAAATAAATTTCAAACAGAACGCTTTTATGCATACGTGGACAGAGAAGGGGACCTCGCAGAAAGCTAGTTAGCACTCCATTGCATGCGCTCTCTTTATTCTCCCATTGCCTTCCCCTTTGCTCTTCTCCCCTCTTTCCATCTGCAAGCACGAGATCCCAACTAATCCTATATATTTGAGAATAATCAATTTAGTTACTTCGCTGATTTTCTTGACCAAAATGTCGTCATTAAACATAAATATCAAGAGAAGTCGAAGTATAAATATGTATTTACTTATATGAATATTTTATTTAGTTCCTATAGAGCTATTCATCTCGTTTAAAGCGTAATCGCTTAAAAACATTTTATTACTCTTAAAATGTCAAGCCCATTTTTCTTAATATTATAACTAAAATGTGTGCATATTTTTTATCTGCCTTTATGATGACGTCACATGGTAAAAGTATTTTAAACAAAAATTATTAAGACATTACATTGTAAAAAGATTTTCAACCCAGATCTTTTCCTCACCTTTTCTTCCATCCCCTCGGTGATTTCAAAACTTGTGTTTGGTGTGAAACGTATTTTGCAGACAACATAAAAGGCTTCATAGCGAACCTAATTGTGTTTTTTTTTATAATTATTATTCTAGTTTCAGTCACGATTTACTACTAGAAGGTGTGTTTGTATATATGTATATTGAGGTAAACTTTAATTTAACTAAGACACAGAAGTTTAGAATTAGGTTATTTAAACGGGATTATTTTTTAGATATTATTTAAATGGTATTTGCTGCCCTGTTGTATAATTCCAAGTTTCGCGAGGGTAAACAAAAAGAAAACAGCACTCAGCCGATATAAATTCTTCATGCACCAAAGTTTAGGCTATTGCTTTAGGTTGTTATTTCTTCCTTCTTATTTTAGGTTATTTGTCCAAATCTGTTCTTTTTTGGCAGTCGAAAGACAAAATGCGAGATATCGTGGTTGAATTAGATTTCGATCGATTTTGATTAACCTTCCGACCATCAAAAAAGAAAAGATGTGGGGCAAATCGCACAAATTACTACAAAAAATAGTAATATACTGTAATAAAATGGTGATTACGGTTAAGTAAATAATAACGCGCATACGTAGATACGACGAACACAAGCAAGAAACAGAAATGCAAATGAAACATCTTTTAAAATGATTATGTATATAGCAAGCTATTTTTCTCAGAGAAACACTTATGCTAGGGAGTCGCCGAATAATAAATAAATTGGTTAAACAACCGTTTTAAAAATTTCAAGTCTAATAAATACAGGAAACCCCAAATAAAAATGTTGAGCATTTTTAGTTTAAATAAAAAAAAGCAGCATCAGAGAAATAGTTTTTGTTTTCTTTTATGTGACAATTGCTTTCTATTACCGATTTTTTACAATTTTATTATTCTATTTTCCATTTATCTCAATGACGTCGAACATAGCAACGCCAGTTTTGTGATTTGCCTATTTCATTAGTTTAATTTATGATGTGGCACTAATAACCTTGCTATCTTTTCTCTTCCATAGTTTGCATAGGAACAGCTGAAGATAAACCACACCAAAACCTACACTTTGGTTTGTCTTTACTTAAACTACCCTAGTTTCTTCTCTCTCGCCCTCCTCCCTCCTGTTTATTCGCCAACACCCTTCCGACACAGCCTTCCCTGATATTCAGCTCTGGGTTTTAAACCGAAGTTCGCGTGATTGCGAACTTCGCTTCAAGAACTCCGTTCACTGCCAGCTCGTTGTCCATATGAATTAGCCCAAAGCATTCTGTATCTGCTGTTCCTTCAGTTAGCTGCGTTTGTTCTCCACCCATATGAGGAATGGTCAGCCTCTCCACCCGCGCTCAGCAGATATTAGAATTCAGCGAAGCAACCCGATTATTATTCCTCATCACTACCTCACTTATATATATATATATATATATATATATATATATATATATATATATATATATATATATATATATATATATATATATATATATATATATATATATATATATATATATATATATATATATATATTTTATATTTTTTGCGTCTTTCTTCTCATTGGTTTTATTAAAAGAGTCTTCTTATGGGGTTCGTTGGTTGTCAGGTATTTTGTTTATTGGTTTTATTAGACGAAAACGCGTTGGGTTTTATACGGTTGGTTAGGTTGTTTGGCTGTATGCATTTTAGTTGACGATGCAGAGAGGTGTATGCTATACTGATCATTAGGTTTTTACTCGTGTTTAAGGTTGTTAAAGGATATATTTTTTTCCTAACTAAAACTCGCCCACGCTAACCAAAGGCTCTGGTTATGTTAACCTAATCTTCGGTCAGTGCTTGAAGTCTGCACCTTAAGATACCCCCGCCCTCCCCAACTTTAATCCCCTAAAGATTAACCAACCCGCGAAAGCATGGGGTAGCCTTAATTCAGGTGATCCTCTCTATTTTCGGTTGTGAATTGCATAGTTAACATTTGCCATCTCTAAGAAATTGATTTTAAAGAATTGATCCGCCATATTGGGAAGGATGAAAATAAAGCCATAGCATTATTTTGACGATCACAGATTGTTGCCAGGCAGAATTGAAATGTTCGAAGTGCTCATTTTACTATTAATCACGGTGAGCATTATGGGGATCTCAAAGTTCGTGCCGTGTACGCACACGCGCATACAACATCCTAAGACCAGGAAATATATATCCTTATTTCGGGTACTTCATTCGATATCTCTTCTTTTCAACAAACCAACTACATCATTTCCTTTTAATAATTGAAAAACTGTTCCCAAAACCTCGATAAGTAAGTCAACTTAATCATATATTATGGCCTAGGTTATGTTAATTATAAAAAAGGATAATTTTGAATATGACGGGCGCAAGCGTATTAGGCTACTACATCACGTTATACTTCTTCGTATTGACGTAGTAGTGTCTTTGAAGTAGTATTTTGATGGCGGAAACGGTCTATCACCCCTGATAAATTCACAAAAAATCAATAATTTAACCAAATTTTGCAACGCAAGAATTATTCAACGACATCTTTAAGTGCCACGAGACGGTCATGTTACCTTCGCTCGTTGAAGATAGCGAAACAAGGGAGCTTGATTTTAATGTTAATATTTGTTCATTTATAATTTTTGAGCGACAATGTAGAAGGTTGGTTAGTGGTACTATAACTAAGTTATTTAAACATGCTTAGTTTTGGTAATTCTACAGATTAACGCCGAAAATTCGTCAATGGGTGCAAGCGTTTTCTTTATTTTTTTACTCCCAAACGACGAAAACAACTTTTTCCAAGTCATTCCGAACTCGCGCTAGGGGGAAAAGGGGGAGGGAGCGCTCTGCAGCCATACCAAAACTAAACATATTTAAATGAGCTACTACCCTTAACCTACATCGTGTACTCGGAATATAAAAAATTGCTAATATTAACCTTAAAAACAAGCTCTCTTTGGTTTGCTATCTTCAACCAAGCTTGCGTAATTTAGGCTGTCTTATTCATTCAAAGATGGCGTCGCAACAAACAATTTTTTTTATTTTTAGAAACTTTCTACGTAATTAAGAAAATGCAAATAAATTATAAATATAAAATTTGCAAACCCAAATTAATGCTTTTTGGTAATTCTGAATTAAAAGGGAGTGTCTTAAGAGTAATATTTTGATTGGCGGGGAGGGTGTATTACGCTTTCTAAAGTAACGAAAAGTCAATATTTTCAGCTCATTTATAAATAAAAAATTCTTCAAGTTCCGATTGTTTAGGGTTCGGTTCTGTAATTATTTGCATAATTGAGTTATTTGACGTGTTTCGAAGGTTATTTGGGGGGTAATTGTTAAGATTAGAGGCCCCTGATTTTTTGGGCTACTTTTCTAGCTACCTTTTTGTTCTACCTAGAGGAGAATAAAAAGTAACCTTTTTTGAGGCACTTGCGAACTGTAAATATTCATAATTCGAAAGCAAAACATGAGATTTGAATGCAAAAGTCAAATACTAAATGTGGTTATGCCTATAGTTTTTAAATCTCTAGTTTCGTTTCGTTTTTTTTACGTCGAGAATAAAAGATAATGTGAGGGAATCCGCACGTGGAAGATCTTTAGCAGAAAGGAACTCCCATGTGCAGTAGAAGGCCCGGTTAGGCCTAAAGTGGTAAGCCTACCAACATTCCACAAGCGGTAGTCTCGAATCGAGTTCCCCACAATTCACCTTTATGCTGGCTAAAATAGCTCTGCAATAAGATTTGAGACCCTTCGAGAGTAGAGCTGTTTCCCGCTAACCCCCAACTCCGGGGAGAGCCTCGGATATAAATAACGCTCGACTCCCCGGAAGACACACAGAGTTGAGAAGTCTCGCCAGAACCCAGAAGATTTTCCCATGGTTCCGAGTCAAGTGCGAGCAACAAAGCAAAGTGACAGCTGGACTATTTTGTGCATTTGGAATTAGCCCCAGCCAGGAGTTAATTCCACTGAACGATCGCCCCGAGTGATTTTCCCGACTTCTTTCATCAACTCCTCTCGAAGCCCTCCTTATTTTGGGTAGCCGAAATACTCTCTCCTGGACCGGAAGTTATCCCCAAAGCTTTTGGAGAACCGTCATCACTCCAACCTCCCGCTCTGAAGTCTGAGCGGTCTCACCTCACGTACAGAAGACATCCGTAAGCCAACCCCCCTCCCCCCTTCAGTAACCCAATTGAGTTAATCTTCTCCCCCTTCGTTTATTGATGTGATTTTTGTCCGTTAATTCTCTGAGGTAATTTTACCCTTCAATTCTCTTATTACTTTTTTTGTGTAAATAAAATTATATTTTTACACATGCCTCTTTAAATAACCTTGAGCTTTGCCATTGTCGATAATTTACCTGACCTCGTTGCACTCTCTCGCTACTCAGCCCATCTGAACTCGTGGTTTTCCGTCCCTTTTTTCGGTTCGCTTTCAAGTTATTGGTCCCTCCCTGATAGATATAATATGGTATTGATATAATGTAATGTCATACCACGACAGATAACAATTTTTTAGATGTTTCTAAATGGGGGGCTTCGCCCCCATCCCCCCTCGTTTTTGTGGGGTGTTGCCTCATCTCAAAAAAAGCAATTTTAAAAAATAGGGTTATACTTCAGTTTAGGGGCGCACGATAGGGGGCGCTGTTTCTCGGCTGCAATCTAGGCCTTATGAGGTAAGACGGTAGCTTCAAAGGGGGCCAATCACGGCGTTGTATTTGTTTGGTTATTTTGTTTTACCTTTCTTCTTTATTATTTAGTAAATACCTGCACTTCTACTTAATTATAATATTTAGTGATGCATTAATTTTTTTTATAATTACTAACGTATTAAACTATGTATGTTTCGTTTAACTATTTTTGTGAAACTAAACCATTAATTTGACACACTGGCAATCCTTAATTCAACCTTATTTCAAACATTGGCAATCCTGAAACCGAGCAGTTAAAAGAGTGCGATTCCTATAAATACGGTTTGTTCGACTTCAATACGACTTGTGTTAATTCCGTAATCAATTTAATAGACTTTTCTATATATCGCAGCCTCAGTTTAAAGAAGCGCGGCTCAATTATAATAGTGAAAGGTGGAGATAGGGTAAACCTGAAGATCTGCGTCACGCGCTCGCCTCCGCTGTTCCCCGGTCCTGGCCGCATAATATTTCGTCCATGTTCCAATATGTTTCACCTTTTTTGAGTAAATTCAAGGGAACTGCTAGTGGGGGATATATCACTGCGGGGGAACCCCCTACGATGATCTTGAGTTTCAATCAATTGGGGGGGGGCACAGCCCCCCAGTATATACTCATTAACTAAAAAAATGTTATTTTTTGGCGGCAATAGCCTAAATTAGGTGACGCTATTGTCTTTGTTATTTTGATAAACGTGCGATCGGCTCTGCACGTTTATCGAAATAATAAAGACGATAGCGCCGCCTACTTTAGGCTATTTCCGCCCAAAATTTCATTTTTAGTTACTTTCGAAATGAGGGGCTTCGCCTTATGACGTCTGACGCCTAAATTATAGCCCAGAAACAGCGCCTCTAACTGAAGTATTACCACAAAGAGAAAATAACCCCCCAAAACATACTTTTTCCCTATTTATACAAACATGAAGGCAATCTTAAGAAAAATAAATGGTTATAATTGGTCAATGATAGTGTATTATACAGTTTGCTGATTGGCCAGTCGTATAGCTGAAGAAAAAAATAAATAAAATAGCAAAATAGCCTCAAAAAATCGCGCATGAAATAAGGGTCGCTAATCTTAACAATTACCGATATTTTCTTAGTCTGAGTTGTAACCTATAATGTATATTTACCAACCTAACAAACAACTATTTGTTGATATTGACCTCTCTACAAACTTCAAAGCGATATATTTTACCTGTACGTAAGATGAGTGAACCATTGAGTGCCTTCCTTATCGGAGTGATCGTAGGAGTAGTTGTAAAGGGCTGCCAGATCTTGAACTCGCGTTGCTTCCTTTTTCCTGTAAGCGTAGGCAGCAAACAGCTCTGGTTCATTCCAATTGTCAGTATCCCGTAGTCGAGGACTGGAATCAAAGATTGAATGGAATCCTCTCCTCAGAAAAGCAATTCCAATAGACACCAATGAGTGTTCTCCCTCAAGGGCAGCCTTGACCAGAGCGTAGAACACGTGTGAAGGATATCCAACCGAAGTAACCGAGTCGGAAGGAACTCCTAGAAATAAGTTGTTCAATAGGTTGGCAACTCGCAACGCGGCTTTCTTGCCCTCATTGAATCTTTTAAATTG
Source organism: Ceratothoa steindachneri (assembly GCA_963969495.1). NCBI lineage: Eukaryota > Metazoa > Arthropoda > Malacostraca > Isopoda > Cymothoidae > Ceratothoa > Ceratothoa steindachneri. Next base: position 82,912,831 of record OZ018321.1, read on the forward strand.
TCTATTGGTAATTTTTAGGTCAAGAACCCGGTGCGTGCAAGGCAATGGCTTCTTCCTCATGTGCTCTTCGGAATCTTCTTCATTTGCTGCCTCAGAAGCGTCTTGAAGAAGTTGCAGTATTTGAGTCAGCTGTTTTTCCCGAGCAGCAACTTGGGCTACATGTTGAAGAGGGTCCTCTTCATCTGATCGGGTCTCCAGAAGGATCAGTGAGAGAAACAAGAAGACCACAGACCACTTTTCCATTGCATAGGCCATCGACGATCGGATGAGCGCCTAAAAATGATTGATTAATTCGGGCAAGACTGAGGAACCAAAAAAATAGAAAGCTTTTCTCCTTATCTTGAAGGCATCTACTTTCTGTTCCAGGGGCATTTCTCTTCTATAATGGTCGTGCGTTTTCAATTTTCTTAAAATAATAAAGAAAAGTAGCTCCTGAGTGTCAAAAAACAATTTTACTTTCAAACTATTTTCCTTTTTTTTCAGGGCAAATAACCACTTTGATGTTTTAAAATTTATAAATCACTCAACACAATAGCACTTATACACAAAGAGACACTAATTTATAGAACCAATTACGACTCACAAATCTTTCATTCCAACAATTACTGGTAAATCAATGATGACGCAAGTGAAGTTCAAACTAGACATAAGACGGACACAACAACCACCAACGATGTCTCGCATTGCACTGAAGGTGAGTGAACGCGCGTCAACTCGAAATTTTGACAATTCTTCCTAAAAGCTAACAAAACAATGGAGTTTATTTGAAGCTGCAATTGTAAAAATAATGAGGACGTTCTTTTTTCACGTTTACCAAGCAACCAACAGAAAAGAGCACCCGTTCAAAGTCGTTACTATATCATTATTCTAATTTTACCTTTTAACGCTCTAGGTATTTTTTATCCTTGGAAGGATATGTTCGTAGATATTTAGGTTTCCCCACAATAACAATAATTTTGGGTGAACCTCAGTCCTTTTTCACTTCCTATCATTTATACTCTTATGTACTCTCTGTGCTTCCTCTCTCACCATCGTCCATTCCCACACTTAGCCCCATGAATCGTAATAATTATTCACACAACCAAAGTTGTTTATATATAATAAGAAATTTGTCGTTTACACAAAAACGACGCACAATTTGAAAAAAAAAATCTCTGAATCAAAGTGCTTAGATGTAACAAGGAATTTTCATATTAACGCAGTTACAGAAACAAAGAGTTAAAATGGACATTATTGAAGAATTTAACTTACTTTGGCTATAAAAATTTTAATAAAGATAGATCTAAACGAAGAGGTGGAGGCGTTATTTTAAACCTAAAAAACGAACTATGAAAAAGAACTCTAGTCGAGTTGCCCTTAGTGACAATCCCGAACACGTGATAAAGATATTCAATTAACATTTTGTAAATGTTTTTCACCGTCGAAGATACAAAGAACTAACCTAACGCTTTTGGTTATCCTCTCTCAAGAACTTTGGAGAATCATATGTCGTTGGACTTGATATTTACAATGCTTTTGACAGTCTGGTACAAGTCCCCTTTTGGCTGTACTTCCTTTCTATGTGAACCGATCCTTGGCGTTTGTCTGGCCGTTCGATCTTTTACTTAGTTGATTGTGTTAATTCCCCCTCTTTCTCTATTTCTATCGGTGTTTCTCAAAGTTCTGTTCTCTCCCCACCTCTTTTCCTTCTCTTCATCAATGATCTTTATACTCCACCTTGCCCCATACACGCATATACTGATGATTCTAGTCTTCATAAATCATCTTCAATCCTTTCTCAACCTTTCATCCATTGTACGCTTTTATTACACTGGTCTGCGTCAAAAATGTACCTTAGGTTTTCTATAGTGTTTCTTAATAAAATTGACCTCCTAAATCCGAATCTGTCATCCGTTTTTCTCTATCACCTCCAGTTTTTGCGATACAGGGGGTGATAATAATTTTATAGTTTATACATCTCCTATATTACATCAAATTTCAATAGTTTTTGCACTGCTCTATTCGCAGTAAATTTTGTGTACATTTTAAGTAATTATGCAAATAGGTTTATATTTTGCAGGTTAAAAATTGCTTAGCATTATAATAATAAGAATAATAATAATAGTGGTTGAGTTAAAAATGAACAGAAAATGTAAGAATAGCTCCGACAGATTTTGCTATGTTTGCGGCAAAGTGACTTTTCCCGAGCAGCATAGTACAATCCCTCCTGTAATTAAATCTTTGTATCATGCATATTTTGGAGTAAGGCTAAGAGATCAAGATAAAAGTTTTGCACCACATATCTGCTGCAAGGGATGCTACATAAGTTTAAGACGCTGGAGTCAGGGCGAACAGAAGTCCCTCTCTTTTGGTGTTCCCATGGTGTGGAGAGATGGCAAGGACCACACTACGGACTGCTATTTTTGCATGACAAATCTTAAAGTTGAGCATTGTATCAAGTATTTAAGCTTTCTGTATTATACTGGCTCCTGAAAATGTCATTATTATGCAAAGACTTAGCATAAAATTAAAAACTAACATAGTTCACTTCAGCATGAACATATCCTTTACTAAACATTTATGTACTATCTGCAACTCCAAATCAATTCCTTTATGTAATATGCAATTATATTTTCCACAGGTATAAATAAGAAGAATAAACATAGTGTGGCATATCCGGATGTTCCTTCTGCCATCAAACCCCTGCCCCATGGCCCAGGAATTCCTATACCTTCTTCCCCTAAACATATAGAGGTACATGAAGAGATTAATATGGAAGTTGACCAAGATTATGACACATCTGAGTCTTATCAGGTTTCCACACATGATATGGTCGCAAGACCATTCACTCAAGTTCAGTTAAATGACCTGACCAGGGATCTGGAGGTTTCAAAGGCGAATACACAACTTCTTGGCTCTCGACTTCGTGAAAGTAATCTCCTCGCTTAAGAAACAACATTTAGGGGGGTACAGAAATAGAGAACAAGAGTTTCGAAGCTATTTTTTACAGCATTCTTCCAGCTCTTTAGTATACTGCGCCAATATTAAAGGACTTGTTGAGGCCCTTGGAATTCCCTACAACCCATTAGAATAGAGACTGTTCATAGATTCCTCCAGTAGAAGTTTAAAAGCTGTGTTACTGAATATTGGTAACAAGATAGCTTCCGTTCCTATAGGCCATTCAATCCAACTTACTGAAAGTTATGAAAATATGAAAAAATTGCTGGATGCAATAAATTACTCTAGCTATAAGTGGAGGATATGTGGTGACTTAAAGGTATGATCATTTTACACTTGGCATTTCTAAGCTTTATGATATTGACATTTACATTTTGAATTGTTAATAGTTGTATACATCTTTTGGTCAACTTTCATTTTACAAGAATGCAAATCTGGAAATCATGAGTCATTTTTGAGTTATATTTTTTGTTGAAGTGTGTCCCTATAGGTTAATGCATCCTATTGGGTTAATGGGGAACTTATCCTAATTGAGAAGGTATACAACACAACTCAATAAACTCAAAATAAGATGTACATATATATATCCAATTAGTTCCAATACGATGATTTAATGCATCGGCATACAGGATTTTTCAGTACATATTCATATTCTTATTGTTTGAAGAAATATTACTTTGAATTTATTTTTAGAAATATTACACTGAATTTACATACCGTGCTAAATTTTTTTCAGGTAGTGTCTCTTACGCTTGGGACGCAAACAGGCTACAGGAAGCATCCCTGTTTCCTATGTTTATGGGACAGTCGTGCAGATAGTATGCACTATGAGAAGAAGGTTTGGCCTCCACGAGAAGCATTTAGAATTAGATCAAACAATGTGATAGCTGAACCTTTAGTGCCTTCTCACAAAATACTCCTCCCTCCACTGCATATAAAGCTTGGCATAATGAAAAATTATGTCAAAACCCTTAATAAAGTAGGCCAAGCTTTTAAATTTCTTCTTTAAAAATTTCCACAAATCAGTGACGCTAAGCTCCATGGGGGAATTTTTGATGGACTTCAAATCAGGAACTTGATCAGCAATTTGATGCATCAATGAAGGACATAGAAAAAGATGCCTGGAAAGCTTTCAAAGCTCTAGTTAACAATTTTCTAGGCAATAAAAGAAGCCTAGAAGAATATGTTGCCCTGGTCAATCAGCTCTTAACAAGTCTCAAACATTTGGGAGCTCGAATGTTTATAAAGATACACTTTTTACAGTCCCATCTGGATTATTTTCCCGACAACTGCGGGGATTACAGTAAAGAACAGGGGCAAAGATTCCACCAGGACATAAAAACAATGGAACCAGGTACCAGTGTAAATGGAATGGAAACATGCTTGCTGACTACTGTTGGTGTTTGAAGCGTGATGCACTAGATGACAGGCACAAACGAAAATCGTCAAGGGCGTCTGTTCTTCGAAGTTATAATTATTTTCTTTATTATGTTGCATTCTTTTATTTTTTGTTTATTAAAAGAATTATAGTTTACATTCGTGTATTTCTGTTTTTATGATATAACAGTAGTAATGCATTATTAGAAAGAGAAAGTTTTTTTTTTAAATTCAGAAAAAATGAGGTAATCTCAATGAAAATGGTGTATGCTGTACTGAGAAAATCTGACCTGATTGAACAAATATACATTCATTTTTAAGCTCAGGAGGTTGGATTCATTAAGAAACCACAAAGAAATCCTGGGTAACATAAAAAAATTTTCAAACGCAGGCCTGTGTTATCGCCAAAACTTTTCTAATGTTGTTAGTGTAGATCTGGATCGTACGAGGGGCGGTCAATAAGTTTTGCAATTCGGATATAAGGAAACGAGATATGAGGGAAAGTGTTTTATTATTTTTCAATATAACTACCCTCGACTTCAATGCACTTGAGCCACTTGTCCCTGAGGCTTCGAATTCCCGACAACCAGAAATCTCCCGACTGCTGTTCAATCCACTCCTGGACGGCGAGCTGGACATCTTCATCGTCCCCAAACCGGCGTCCACGCAGTGCAGCCTCGAGCTGGCGGAATAAAAGTAGTCGCTAGGGTCCAGATCTGGACTGTAGGTGGGATGGTTGAGCTCCTTAAATCCGCACTCGCGCAGGGCAGCTTGTGCAACTCTGGCCTTGTGGACACGGGCATTGTAGTGGAGGTGCAGGACACCGCGTGTCAACTTGCCGCGCAGCTTCTGATGGAGGCACTTCTTCAACCTAGCCAGTTTCTCGGCGTAATATTGGCCTGTGATGGTCCTTCCGCGAGGAGCATAGTCCACCATCAACACTTCCTTAGAATCCCAGAAGATGGTGGCCAAGATCTTCCCAGCTGAGGGTTGGGTCCGGAACATGATGGTGGTCGGAGATTCCCTGTGCTTCCAGGCCATGCTTTCGAGCTTGGTCTCGGGCTCCCAGTGATGGACCCACGTTTCATCATCTGTCACTATGCGTGACTCGAATCCCGCCAGGTCTTGGTTGTACAGGAGCAGCAGCTCCTCCGAACTTTGATGACGTTGAAGTCGATCATGGGGCGTGAGGTTTCGTGAGGTTTCTAGGGACCCAACTGGCAGAGACCTTGATCATGGCTAAATTGTCGTGGATGATGTTGATAACACTTCCATGTGATATTCCAAGTTCTCGCTCGATTTCTTCGACCTTCACCCGTCGATTTTCGAGGATCCTCCTCTCCACACGGGCCACATTTTTCTCGTTGGTCACGTCTGACGGGCGTCCTGGACGGGGGTCATCTTCTAGGGACTCACGACTATGGCAGAATTCCCTATTCCTGCGAGCAATGGTTGCATAGGAAGGGGCGGTGTCGGTGTACACTACAACTATGCGTTCATGGATCTCTTTTACATTCTTGCCTTGTTTGGTCAAAAATTTGATCACTGCGCAGTGCTCAACCTTCTCCATTGTTCAAAAACTTGTGAATGACGATCTGCGATCAGCTACTGCTTCTTAAATAGACGAGAGAGGAGCGTGCGACGGCAGGTCTTGACTTGTCATAACTTGTCCTAACACCCCCACAAATAGCCATCCCCCTTCCTCTGTTTTGCCCTACCGATTTGCAAAACTTATTGACCGCCCCTCGTATCTCTGAGTGGAGCAGACCGAACTTGATGCGTTTCAATACTTCCAAAACAAACTTGCCTTCTATCTCTCTATCTAATACTCCTCATGAATTGCCAGTGAAATTTAACCGTTTTAATTGTGTTAATTTTATGTAAAATAAAAATTATTAATAGAATGTCTCAGATGGATTATATTAATGGCCAGGCTAAATTTACTTGTAAAAACAAGGTATACTGTTCAGATATCACAGGTACTTCTCCTCTGAGCTGTTCTTTAGATTGATGGGGAAATTATTCGTCCTTGTATACAATAGTGTTCCCAGGTCTAAGGGGGATATTTTTACTTCTCTCCTAGATAGAGTTAAATAAAGGCCTAACGTTTCATCAACAACTCTCATCTCACTTGAAACTTGGACTCACTGAAACTCCGCCGTAAGGTTGCAGCACTCTTCGATTGAATTATATGAGTGTATGCCACCTACACTCTCCCGCCCATGCAATATCCGCCAGGCTTCTCAATCGTATGATTACTGTACAAAAATAGTGAACTCCAGTATGAACCAAAGTTGATAATACCTTTTTCTACTATACAGCTAGAGTGTGAACTCTGCTCCCCATCCTACTATTGTTTTTATTTATTTCATAACCCGCCTCTCTTTAAGAGGTCAGCCATCACTTAAGGTGACCAGCTAATTAACACTTATTTTTGTTGTTTTTCAATCTTTCATTGTTGTATTTTTGTTTTGCATTTTTTTATTTTGTTTTTTCATTAGATAGAAGCTTGATTTGACCATCTCTTGCCCATTTTAATGGGTTCGCCATTAAAAAAAGAAGAGACTTTAAATTTTGGTGGAGACACTATATCAAATATTGACAACCGAAATTGAATATTTTCTTTAGGAGAATTAAAATTTCCAAAGCGCCGGGACCCGATAAAATCTATCCGATTTGCCAAAAAGAATTTGAAAACGAACTGCTAAAAAGATTTTGTACAATTTTCAAAAAGTCCACTAGGGAGGAAATTGTTCATAAGAAGTTCAAAGAGGAAAATGGAATTAATATCAATTTTCAAAAAGGTCATAAATTAGATCGTTGGTAAATTCTTGGGGGCGATTGGATTGTTAGAGATCGTGGAGCGTCTGCACATAAATACCTTAATAAATGACCCACAAAAAAGTTTTTCGACGCAAAGGCTAATTTTTTCTTCATAGCACCCATCTCGCAAATAACACTAATAAGATGAGAAGTCGTAATTAATTTAGCCTATTTTTAGGCTAAATCAAAACAAAAACAGACAACAAATCAATAGACAAAACAAACGAAACAAAGCAAAACAAAAGCAAGATGAAGCAGTATTTGCCGAATAACAAAAAGAGTCAAATACAATGGAGAAGGTCAGCCTCCTTCAGAATGTCCTTCAGAATGTGGGCACAAAGCCTTCCCAAGCGATAGAGACCCTGCTCGTCCCCTAGGAGGAGATCCCCCAGGCTGGGACATTCAACAAGAGGGTGCAGAACGGTCTTGGGCACAACGCAGTCGTCGCATTAAGGTGTAGAGGAGAACCCATTCTCTTTTTGCCTCTGTTTTCTCAATTTCTATTTTTGCTTTGTTTTCCCTCTCTTTCGCATTTTCTCTATTTCCATCTTCGACTTTTGCTCTATTTGTCTATTTCTCATTTTCTTTATCTCCCTTTCACTTTTTCTACAGCTCTGTCTTTTCCCTTTTTATCGTCTTTATCTTCTCTCTCATTTCACTCTTTCTTTTTATACATTTCTACTTATGCTTCTGTCTCGCTCTCTACCTTTCTATCTTTTCCCTCTTTACCGTTTGTCTCTCTCTCTATTTCTTTCTCTTTCTTTTTCCCTTAAATTTTACTCCTTTCTCTCTTTATATTTTCTTTTACCATTTCTTTCCCTATTTTCTCGTTTTCTCTCATTATATTTTCTTTCTCTCTCTATTTTGGCCTTTTTATTTTTATCTCTATATTGTCCCCTCTATCCTTTCATGTCCCGTTTCCTTTTTCTTTCTTGCTTACATTCTCCTTTTCTCTTTTCTGTCTATCACCCTTTCTCTATTTTCTCGTTTCTCTTTCTCTCTTTTCTCACTAATACTTTCGCTTTTCCCTTTCTTTCTCTCTTTCACTGTCTCTTTTTATCCTTTTTCTCTTTCCCCTTTTCTGTATTTCTCACTTTCTCACTTTTCTCTTTTTCCAAATTTTGTATTTTTCTTTTTCACCTTCCTCTTAATTTCGTTTCCTCTCTTTCACTTTTTTCTCTTCTCACTCTTTCCCTTTTTCAATCTTTCTCTTTTCCTTTCTTGCTCTTTTTCCTTTTTCTCTTTCTCCTTTTCTCACATCCTCTCTTTTTCTTTGTCTCTTTCTCTTTTTTTCTCTTTTTATATTTCTCTTTTACTTATTCTCCTTGTTTTCCTTTCTCTCATTCTCATTTCTCCTTGTCTCTTATTCTCTCTTTTTTCTCATTTCCCTTTAATATTCCCTTTCTTTCTTTATGTTATCTCTTTCATTTTTTTCTTTATTTTTCTCTTTCCAAAAATGCACTCACATTGCTTTTCTCTTTTTCGCTATCTACATTTTTGTTTTTTCTCTATTTCTCACTCTTTGTTTCTTTTTAGTACATTTCTTTTTTTCTCTCGCAGCTTCTCTCTATCACTCATACTCTTTTTGTCTCATTCAGTTTTATCTTTATCTTCTTGTTTTTTCTCTTTCTTCATTACTTTCTCTTTTTAGCTATTCATCTCTTTCGCTGTTACTTTATTTCTCTCTCTCGCTTTTGCTTTATTTCTCTATTAATTCTCTTTAATTCCCTTTCACTTTTTCTGGCATTCTACCTGTCTTCATCCCTTTCTCTCTTTACCTTAATCTCTCTCTTTTCTCTTTCTTTTTTACTCTTTCTCTCTGACTTGTCTCCTTTTCTGCGTTTCACTCTTTTTTCTTTGCCTCTCTCTCTCTCTTTCTCTCTCTTCCTCTTTTATATTCCCTATTTCTCCTTTTCTCTCTTTCTATCTCTTTTTCTCTTTATTTCTCTCTTTTTCCTGTATGTCTTTCTCTTTTCTTTCTGTCTTTATTACTCTCTCTATTCGTCTTTTTTCTCTTTCCTCTCTTTTTTATCATCCCTTTCTCTCTTTCTGTCACTCTCCTTCTCTTTAATTTTCTATTTCTATTTTCTTTCTTTCTCTCTTGATAATATAATTCTTTTCTCGTTTCTCTTTTCTCCTTTTCTGGTTTCAGTCTTTCTTTCTTTTTTCTCTAATTCTCTTTATCTTTCTTTCTATCTTTCCCTCTTTTGCCTTTCTCTTTTCTCGCTTTATCATTTTCTCTCTCTTTTCGTCTCCTCTACGCTTTTTCTCTTTTCTGTCTCTCTCCGTTTCTCTTTTTTATCTTTCGTTTGTTTCTATTTTCTCTTTTCGTGATTATCTGCATTATATTTTCTCTATTATAAAATTTCTCTTTTCTCTCTTCTCTGTATTTTTATTTACTCGTTTGTCGACACATTTCATATTTCTCGCTTTCACTTTATCTCCCTTTCTCTCTTGCTTCCTTTCCATTTTCACTCTCTTTCATTTTCTTTTTCAACTATTTCTATATTTCTCTCTTTCACATTTTCGACGAAACTTGATTTGAGAAGAGCAGACTTTGCAGGTCTTCGTGCTGGACTAACTGACGCGAGGCTAGAAGTGTGCGAGGCTGTTGAAGACTCGTGGAACAGTTTCAAAACCACATTCATGAGTCTTCAATTGAGTTTCATACCCCTGAAATGCTCCCGTCGGTCTTCTGTTCAACCAAAGTGGTTTAATTGAGAAATCGGCCAACTTCTTGGGGAGAAGAGAATTGTGTACCGGCAATAGAAGATCTCGGGTGACTTTAACGAATACCGGAGGCTATCTAAGAGAGTTAAGTCCAGTATAAGGGCGGCTAAGTGGTCTGAGGAACTCCGAGAGGCTAGACTTTGTAAAGAGGATCCCAAGGAGTTCTTTGGATATGTAAACAGCCATAAACCAATCCGTCGAACGATTGGCCCTCTGAGGAATGAGGAGGGCTCTTTCAAGCACTCAGCTGCAGAAAATGCTAACCTCTTCAACAACTACTTCGCTTCAGTGTTTACTGAAGAGTGTGGTCCCATCTCCCAACCAACGGATTCCTACTCGGGGGAAAAGCTGGACTATATGGACTTCACCGAAAGAGAAATAGAAAAGAAGATCACTATCCTAATGTCGAATAAGTCACCTGGCCCTGATGGGTTTCTACCTAAAGTGTTAAAAGAAGTGCGCGATCAAGTGTCACGACCAAATGCGTTCCTAGAGCCTGGCGTGAAGCGGAGGTGAATCCTATCTTCAAGAAAGGAGACCGTAGCCAACCGTCGAACTACCGACCTATCAGTCTGACTTCGATAGTCCGTAAACTCATGGAAAGCATCATAGTGGACAAAATGACGTCGCATTTAGAGTTAAAGCTGCTACTGAGGAGTTCCCAGCACGGCTTCCGAAAACAAAGGTCATGCCTGATGAACCTTGTGGAATTCTTCCACTTCGTCTTCAGTGAGCACGATCAGGATAAGGCAGTGGATGTGGTCTACTTAGACTTTCAGAAAGCTTTTGATAAGTTAGCACACCGCCGACTTCTCCGGAAAGTGCGAGCGCTGGGCATATATGGAAAAGTAGCCGGTTGGATAGAGAACTGGCTAAGTGGCAGACGGCAACGGGTGGCGCTGATGGACAGGTTTCTGAGTGGGTGCCCGTTACTAGCGAGGTGCCTCAAAGTTCTGTCCTGGGACCACTACTATTCATCATCTACGTCAACGACATGGACGGTGACATAGTTGCAAAGATTTCTAAATTTGCCCACGATACCAAGCTTGGTATGAACGTTGCAAAGGATGGAAATACTGCCTCCTGCAGGAAGATCTTGGGAAGATTGGGGAGTGGTCGGACACGTGGAAAATGCCTTTTAACGTGAACAAATGCAAAGTGATGCATATCGGCCACCGAAACCCCCAATCTCAGTATATCCTTAAGGGCACTGCTATTGAAGGCCTTGGGTGTAACAATCACTTGTGACCTCAAGTTCTCGAAACAGTGCATTGAGGCGGAGAAAAAAGCCCAAAGGATGCTAGGCTACATAAAGGGCCAGTTTGGATGTTGGAACAAGGAGATTGTACTGTGTTTGTACAACTCACTTGTCCGATCGCACCTGGAGTATGCCGTACAATTTTGAAGTCCTTCATTTCGAAAGGACATCGTGAGATTGGAACGCGTGCAAGCCAGGGCAACCAAACTGATTCTCTCTATCAGACATAAAAGTTATGAAGATAGATTAAGGCAATTAGATCTGTTGTCGTTGGAAACCCGTAGACTGCGTGGTCAGCTCATCGAAGTTTTCAAATTACTTCGAGGGTTCGACAATGTTGACTACAGGGATATTTTTACACTTGTTGAGAGCAGAACAAGAAATTCCGGCTTTAAACCTGAACTGAAGCGTTACAACCGCGATCTGTGTGGAAAGATTTTCACCTACAGTATCTGCAGTAGTTGGAACGCACTTCCAGTGGAAGTGTCAACAGTGAATCTGTTGACCAGTTCAAGTCAAGACTAGACAGGGTTTTGAAAAGTGGCCGTTTAAGGACGTAAAGCCTTTGAGCAGAGATGTGCCCGCTCGACTACTAGTCCAAAGGTACCATCATTGAATGGATCGTAAGGTCTTCTAGAGGACTTTCTTTCCTTGTTACTCTTTGTTACTCTTTTCTCTTTATCACTCTACCTATTCTCCCTTTTTCACTTTCTCTCTCATTGTTTTCGAGAAACGTTGTATAGCCACGTCTCTTTGGAAGTTTTTAACATCCCTCGTTTGTGATTGTGAGGTTGCTGAGCGTACCATTCCAAGACGGTCTTCTGAAATCTGGAGATCATTCCGGCCATGGTGTAACAGCGATTGTGCAGCCGCGGTTCAGGCCTACAAATCTCTCCATTCCCGGGATCGTAAAAAAAACACGACACGTAACCGGATTGAAAGAAATAGAACTAAAGCTATTCGCCAGACTTTTAAACTTCTTGGCGAACTTCTGTCTCCCTCATCCCCTCTTTGGAAAAGGTATGGTAAAGGGTTAATAAGATTCGGGGCCGATATGCTGGTCATGTCATACTACTCCGGGGTTGAGTATGCTGGTGTGTCTAATATCCGATCGATTCTCGGCAGCTAATGCCTTGGCTGGCCGTTTTTATGGTTAGAAGTGTTGGTTACTATCCAAAAGAATTTTTAACCTTGAAGACTTGCAAGGAATTCCGCCCTCATATTCCTCACAACTTCTAATCTCCCTTACAGTAACTTATTTACAGCCGTTGAATTGCATGCTTGTTCTTTCATAGTACCCATCAACGTCTGCCAGCCTTTATGAGGTTCACTATGATTTTATCCGTCACTTCCATCCCTGTACTGAATTATTTTTATTATTTTTTTATTTAATCTGGATAACATGCTCATACCCATTCAATTGACGATTTGCAGTGGTGTTGCCATTTCCTAATAATTACTTTCCAATAGCATTGAGTAGCTGTCTTACTAAGTTGATGGAGAAAATGGTAAACGTTCGACTTAATTGGTTTCTGGGGGCAAATAGTCTGCTGTCACATTTTCAATGTGGGTTCCGTTAGCACCATAGCACTATAGACCTGCTGCTCGTTTAGATAACTCCATACGGGAAGCCTTAGTCGAAAGACAACAGGTTCTGGCACAGTTGGATTTATTTCATCATTCTCGCACGCTCATGAAAGATATATGTATTTGTGTATTTGCTGCGTGCTTAACTCAATTTCTCCTGTGTCCTTTGAATCATCAATCAGTTCTCCTTCTCCTTCTCGTTCGACCATGCTAAGTGTGCTTTAAAAAGCATATCTATTAGGAAGATTTTTTTCTTCCGCGTATCCGAGTGGTCTAAAGGGAGGTTTAATTGAGATCAAAGCGGTTGCTCGCTGCCTCAATGTGCACGGTTCGAATCCCACCCCAGCTCGGATTTTTTCGAAGTAAGAAATAAAATATTTCCGAAGAAAAATGATTCCGTTTTCTCTTTTTCTCTTTCCTGCGGTGAAGTTGGATTTATTTCATCATTCCCTCGCGCTCATGATATATATATATATATATATATATATATATATATATATATATATATATATATATATATTTATGTATATATATATACGAGTATATAAGGCAAGCGACCGTTGGAAGTGAGTGCGGGACAAACAATGTACGAACGCGCGAAAGGTCAAAATAACCTGTGCCAATAAGACAAACGCGTAAACAAACATTTTTCCTCTTCTCAGAATAGATTTATTGAAAGGCGGAAGTCTACGAAACACCTGGGTAAACCACACGCTAGCCAAATAGAATTGTATCATAAAGCTGTGACAAGCGCATCCTGTTATATTGATAAAACTTGGGATATGCAAGTAATTGAACTTACACAGCTTTCATTAGCTCCGCCTTTAGGGTGGAGAACGATGATTTTAGGCCACGCCCTCTACGAAATAAGCATATATATAGTCGCCCGCAAAGTAACTTCGTGACGGGCCGCTTGCCCCGTTATAGACCTATATTAGAATTAAGTATATTTTTGCAACGTCCTTCTTCACCTCGATTACCCTGAAACCTTCGGTAAGCCCCGCCAAAATAAGAACACAGTGAAGAAATCATCTTTGTAGTTAGATACTTAATTCACCTTCATATAAGTTGGTAACTGCTATAAATTGGTAATTCTCCTCTTGTGCACCCCTATAAATTAATAACCCCATAACTAAGGGACATTTATAGAACATTATCCCCCATAAGTGGTATTCCACCTATATTTCTACTCAGACACAAGGAGGCAGGTGTCCTACAGGACAGCGTTTTAAGCGTTACTTGTTTCATTATCGCTATTAGTGGTTTCGTCTCTTCTCTCCAAGAGGGAGTTTCAACCACTCTATTTGTAAATGATCTTGCCCTCTTCTGTGCATCCTCCTGGCTACCATCTGTAGCTGGCCGCTTACAATTAGCTGCTGGAGCAGTATTTACGCGAGATCTTTTGATATGATATCGTTTTTCAGTTACTCAAAATAAGGCGATGCACATGTATAGGTTCAGATGTGTGCATTCCTCCCTATCTCTTCATTCCTGGGTGTAACCCTCGATTCAAAATTTACATGCCTACCCCACTTGCGCAACTTTAAAGTGGAATACTTGAAAACCATTGATCTCTTATAAGTTTTATTATTTACGTCATGGGGCTGTGACAGACAAACGATGCGGATTTTGTTCTCGAATATTGCCCAGTCTCGCTTAGATCATAACTTTCAAGTGTATTCTTCGGCTCCCCATCGATCTTAAAGTTATTAGACCCATTCGAAATTTAGGGATACGACTCTCCAACGGTGCTTTTCGCATATCGCCTGTCAAGTCTGTTTGCAGAGACTGGCCTTCTGTCGCGCACTATAGAGTGAGAGTGTGCTTGCCTTAACTCTTTCGCGTACATCAGACACCAACTATCGTAGTTCACAGGTTCCTATTTGCGGCCCCATCTACAGCGCGCTATGATAAAATACCTAGATGTCCCTGCTCGACTCCAAATTTCATTTATGTGCCCACCTCGTCGGGGCTCCCCTCCTCTTAACATATGTACCGGCATGTGGCATTTCCATAAGAAGTCCATTGAGCCTTCCCTACTTCGTTTCTGGTTTCTGGCGCATGTCTCATCCCACACACTCTTATGTCCAAAATATACCGATGGTTCCAAGTCGGACGGCGCAGGGGTAGCCTCAGTATTCACTGAACGGTCAGGTGTTCTTCTAGATTTTAGAGTTATTTTAGCAGTCTTGTACGGATTTTAACGTTTTGAGCGATTCTAGTTTTTTTTTTTAGTCCTTCCTTTCTTTAAACCTACTCCATCTTTCAGTACAAGAGATTAGATTGTGGTTATTTAGGCCTGGTTCAGGATGTAAGGTTACCCTTTATTGGACCCCTGGGAATAAAGTTGCGCAAAGGGATGCTCGTACAGCTTATTAAGTGTTTCTGACCATTGTGCTGTATAGGGATTTCGTCATTCTCCTTCGAAAGCGTACATGTAGGGTCTTCTTTGGCAGAGGGATAGCTGTAGCAATTTCAAATTGTTTAGTATAAAGAAATCTCTTCGCCCTTGGCCATCGATATATCAGAAGTCCCGGTCCATCAAGATAGCTCTTTGCCGTCTTCGAATCAGCCATTCACGGCTGGCACATAGACAGTTGCAGGTGGAGGACATTCGTGTCGACCCAATGTTCCCTTCTTGGAGTGCTGCAAATTCTATCCCACTTGCTTTTGAACTGTCCCACCATTGCGGCCATGTAGTGGTCTGACTACGCAGTAGGTAGGCTTGTAGTAATCGAACTACGCAAGAGGTAGGCTTTTGGCGCCAAAATTGCTTATTCAATAGGCCCAAAAGATACCTCCGCAAAGTGAACGCGAATTGGTCTTATTAAAGACAAATATGATGGGATTTTTAAATGTACATATATATTTTTATAGAAACAGGCGAGCGTGAGACACAAGAAGCGGCAAAGGAAAATGGTTGAATACCTGCTTTGATAAAACTTACCAAGTTGTGTCTCTAGATAGAATTAACAAACACGGATGTTTAATGAAGAGCCCAGATAAACACAGCTGTTGATCGTAAGAGGTAGTGCAGCGACAATCGTATCAAATTACCCAAAATAAGAGTTTAATCTCCGTCGAGTGGGTGGAGAAATGACTGACAGTGGTTGAGTGCGCACGCTTTTTCTTTTGCTCCCGATAACTGCAATTCAAAGAATCTGTGTGTGTAGTGTCCGATTATTTTTTTTCTCTAGTTTCGAAAGAGTGCAAGTATAGTGTGTGTGTAGGCATTTGTATCAAACTACACATTCCTTTCTCCTTGTGGGTGGAGTTATAAGAGTCCCATTCTTCTTGCTTTGTAAGCAACCTTGTCAGCACAATGTTACGTCACGTAATAGTCGTCTGCACATCTGCATTTTTTTTAACTTATTTTTTTTCAGTTGATATAAATTTTTATGTTTGATTCACGTCAATACAATAACTAGGTCTCTATTTCGTAACCCCGTATATATTCTTTTCCTTGTTGGCGGAGCAATACGGCCATCTTGTCATCACAAGGTTGCGTCACGGAATAGTCGTCTGCACAAATGAATTTATTTTAACTTATTTATTCTTTTCAGGCGGATAAACTTTTGCGCTTAATTCCAGTCAATATAATAAATAGGCCTCTATTACGTAATACTATATATATTATTTCTCCTTGTTGGCGGAGTAATACAGGCAGCGGTTCGGTTCGCGCCATTTGAACAGCTGATAGCCGATTAAGCTGACGTAGTGTCTTAGTTCTAGGCAATCTAACATTGTTCTCTTCCTTTTTTTCAGGCAACCTTTCACTTTTCCATTTCTTTCAGGAATATAACGTTTATTTCTATTTCAGATGAAATAAGTTTTTGTTTTTTTTTGTTGTTTTTTACTTGCTCCTCCAGGTAAAATAACAGTTTCCTTTTTTTCCTGTTTGTCATAACACTCTATTTCTTTCAGGAATACAACGCTCATTCGTATTTCAGGAAAATTAACAGGTTGTGGTTTTTTTTCCTCTTCCAGGTAAAATAATCATTGCTTACTTTTTTCAGACGGCATAACACTTCTCCATTTCTGTCAGGAATATAGCATCTATTTATATTTCAGGTAACATAACAATTCTCTCTTTATTACTAGGTTAAACAGGCTTGTTTTTAAGATGACTCCACAGAAACGTGTCTGCGCGACGTGCGAAGGGTGGTTTTTGCTGGCCTACTTTGAAGGCCAACGAACAGGTTGTAGAGGCTGTGTGTCTCGTGACCAGGGTGAAGTTGAGCTCCGTCGCCTAAACTGAGAGCTAGCAGCGGTACGTGCCAGGGTTGAGGAGCTGCAGACCTGAAATAATGGGCGCCCTAGTTACTCGCAGGTGGCCTGGGGCGAGCAGAGAGTGTCCGAGCACGCAGCGGCTCCTGCCTTAGCGTCTATATCCCACGGACAACGAGGACCGGAGACACCTGCAGTAGTTGGACCGCCCCGCGGAAGTCAGACGACACGAGAATCGCGTGAAGCAGCTCCCGTGCCTCATGGACGCACAGGAGCCGAGATGCGTGCGAACGGAGACGAAACTTTCGTGCCTGTTCGTCGAGGAGTTGCATCGAGACCCCTGAAGCGGAGGCTACCGACAATACTGGCAAATAGATTTTCTGTTTTAGTCGACCCACAGGATGAGGAAGTTGAGATTCGCCTGGTGAGAGACTCCATCGTCAGGCAACAACTGGAAGAATTTTGTGAAAGGCGACCTGCGAAGAGGAGGAGATCCTACACAGGTAGAAGAGTCTAAAACCTGATAGATTTGCTCGATTATTACACGAGTGGATCTACGCAGGAGAAGGCTTTTGTGATCCACCTCGGGGCTAACAATAATTTTTCTACCAGATCTGAAGACCTTCTGGCGAATTACTGGCAGCTGATGCGTAAACTGAAAGAAAAGAGTAGGAATCTTTCTTTTTCGGGGATTCTCCCAAGAATAAGGGAGCAGAACGCTTTCTATGAAAAAGGCATCTTACATCAATATCTGTGTAAAATGTCTTTGCTGGGAGGAAGGAATGTACTTTATCGAAACCTGGAACTAATTTTACGAGCGTGAAGACTTGTTCCAGTAAGACGGATTCCATCTGAATCAGGTTGGAGCTGCAAAACTTGGCAGAGTCTTAAATAATGCTGTATAGGTTTTTCGTGCACGTCAGTCTCAGTATGCGGAGCCGGTGTAGCGGAATGCAGCGTTCGACGCCCGAATAAAAAACCACCCTCCTTAAACGTTTATTATGCCAACGCACCTAGTATTTGAAATAAAATTGACGACTTTAAGCTTTTTGGGGAAAATGAAAACTTCGATCTAATGGCAATTTCAGAGAGTTGGACGGATTTTTTTTTAATAGAGATTTTGTCGGTGAATTTAAAATCTCAGGTTACAATCTCTTTTTCAAGGGAAGGGTTGGTAGAAGAGGGAGTGGCGTGATGTTGTACTGCAAAGAAAATTTAAATCCCATCGAGGTTGCCGTGGAGAATCATAGCGATGCGGATATTGTATGCGCGAAATCATTAGCTGGAAACATAGTATTCAACACTTTCGTTGTCTATAGAGCTCCATCCCAGACGAAAATGTCAGATCAGCTTATGTTCCGCTCGCTCCATGAACCTATTGGACCCAAAGCTACAATAATAATCGGTGATCTTAACTTTCCAAATGTAAACCTTGCGGATGCTACTGCTGACAGAGTTGGATCACAATTACTTCACTTTCAAGATAATAACTTCCTTATGCAATGTATTGATCGACCTACGCGATGAAACAATAATCTAAACATTATTTTAACGACAAATGAAAACTTTGTGAAAAATGTTAAAGTCGGCGAACCGCTCGGAGACAGCGATCACAGTTCTCTCAGATTTAAAATTGCTACAGGTTCAAACACAGACTCAAATCGTATGCTGGTACCTAAATTTAACGAAGCAAATTTTAAAGACTTTGAGCGTGAGTTGAAGAGCGCCTTTAGTTCTATGACTAATAATAACAACACCGTTACTACAATGTGGAATGATTTCATAACAAAATTCAGAAACGCTAACCAAATATACGTCCCAAGACATCAAAAAAAAAAATCTACGGCAAAACCAAAGTGGTGGAACAACGAGATCAAGGATTTAATCAAAAGGAGAAATCAGGCATATAAACGTTGTAGAGATACTCGCGGAGCACGTCCAGACGAATACATAGAACTAAGACGCGGCGTCAAAAAGCTAATTCGAAAATTATAGAAGAATTACGAAATCGAGCGAGCTAGAAATGGAGAAGAAAATCCAAAGATGTTCTACCAGTATGTAAACAACAGAAATACGGTAAAGGACTCAATTGGCCCACTTAAAAACCAAAATGGAGACTTAATACATGACCCAGATGCCATTGCTGAGATTTTAAACGATTTTTATGCGTCAGATTTTACAACGAAAACATCGACACCCTTCCGGACATTGATGTACCAATTGTTATCGAAGAAGCATCATTTATTACTAGTATTTAAGTAACAGAAGAAGACGTAATCAAACATATCGAAAATTTAAAGCTAAGCAAATCGCCAGGTCCGGATTTGATCCATTCTCGCCACCTGAAAGAGTTGAAAGAAACGATAACTAAACCACTCACCACAATATTCAACAAATCACTCGAAGAAGGTGTCGTCCCAGAAGACTTTAAATGTTCAAACATTACTCCGATCTTTAAAGGGGGTGACCGACAAAGCTCAATCAACTACAGGCCAATAAGCCTTACATCTATAATCGGAAAATTGCTCGAATCTATTCTAAAAGAGAAAATAGTCGAACATTTAAACAAATTGGGTATCATCCGCGAATCACAGCACGGTTTTACGAAAAAAAAATCATGTTTAACAAATCTGTTAGAATTTTTTCAAACCATCATCGAATAGTTTTACACGAATAGAGCAGCAGATTTAATCTACTTAGATTTTCAAAAAGATTTCGATACGGTCCCCCACAAGTGTATACTTAAGAAGATTGCCGCTCATGGAATCGGTTCAAACGCATTGAATTGGATCGAAAACTGGATCAACGGAAGGAAACAACGCACAGTCATAAATGGTCACCAATCAAGATGGCGAGACGTAACAAGTGGAGTCCCCAGGGGTCCGTGCTGGGTCCATTGCTTTTTCTAATATATGTAAACGACTTAGATGAAGGCATAGCGAGCCTATTCTCAAAATTTGCTGACGATACAAAGCTGGGTGGTAAATCAATAACACTTGCCGATCAACATAAAATCCAGAGAGACTTAAACAGCATTGTGGAATGGTCCGAAAATTGGCAGATGAAACTCAACATTGATAAATGCAAGGTACTACACATTGGAGCAAGAAACGAAGAATTTAACTATACAATAAAAGGCCTGCCACTGGAAAGGGTATCAGAAGAAAAAGATCTTGGTGGTATAGTCTGTAACGATTTGAAAGTTGGAAGACAGTGCGTGGAGGCATGCAAGAAAGCAAACAGAGTGTTCGGTTTCATATATAGAAATTTTTGCCTACAAATCGGAAAATATAATAATTCCCCTGTACAAATCTTTGGTTCGACCTCATTTAGAGTATGCAGTTCAGTTTTGGAATCCATACTTGCGGAAAGATATAGAAATGGTGGAGAGAGTGCAACATCGTGCTACAAAAATGATACCTGCATCACTTGAGACTAGGACGTTAAGAGGAGAACTCATACAAGTCTTTAAGATCCTAAACAATTTTGATAAAGTAAAAATTGAAACCTTTTTCGAGTTGGACGCTTCCTCAAGAACCCGAAGCCATGGATACAAACTTAAGAAACGAAGATTTGAAACAAATATAGCAAAGAATTTTTTCCTAAACAAAGTGGTTTCCTCGTGGAACGAGTTGCCAGAGATCATTGTTAAATCAACAAGCATAAACATCTTTAAGAACCGCTTAGATGCACACCTTCAGTGTATCAGTGTGGTTTGAAGGAGAGCTGGCCCAGAAGTGGACCACACGATCTTTGCCGGCTCTGAAATCTTATAATCTTACAACGGAAGTAGGTCATCCCACGGTTATTTCCAGGCTACGCCCTCTGCATTAGGAGCGCATATATAAATAAGAAAAGGAGATTCAGATTGTATTCATTGATTAAGACATTCAATCGTAACGAATTCACTCGCGTTCACGCGCCCTTAACTTATATTTGCGTTTATATATATAGACTACTAGCCTCCCGCTTAGTACCGTAATATTCTGTTATTAGAATAAAGTGTTAATTTTCGTATGTCCATTTTTGCCTTAAAACCTTCGGTAAGCCCAATCAAGTAGAAGACCACCTTAAAATCATTTATCTTTGGAGTCAAATAAATAATTCGCCGTAACGCCACTCTTCACCAATAAACTGAAACTCGTCGCGCCCTTATTACAAAGTGGTGTTACGGAAAACTCTTTCATTCACATACAAATGATTTACCGTCATCCGGACCTACATAACTGGTAACCTTATCGTCTACAATACACCTAACACCCCATTATCGGCGCCCTCCCCATAACTGGTCATCCCTCGTTTGACCTGACAGAGAAAGCATTAAGTAAAGAATGGACTCGTCAAGCAATCGTCTGACAGGACAAGGTGAAGGGAATTTCATGAACGCTGTCAGCGTCGAGCTGCCCATCTTCAATGAAGCAGCAGTCTCAGGCTGGTTCCAAATTGTAGAGGCCCAATTTTACACCACTGGGATAAAGAAGGAGGAGACATAGTTATTTTCATATATTGTCCTCATTACCTCTCGAGGCTGTTAATCGTCTTCCAGCAGACATTATACCAGGCCGTAACTACCAGCGTTTAAAGGAGGAAGTAATTCGCCTATTCGAGAGGTCCAAACCTGAGCTTTGTGAGAAGCTTATCGAATCCTCCCTGCTCACTGGCCGACCCTCAACTAACTAAGAAAAGTTACGGAAGACAGCCATACAGGTAGGAGTGGGTGAAGAGCTTGAGCGTCACAAGTTCATCCAATCATTACCACCCAATATCGCACAGATAATCGCGACTCAGAAAGAATTAAGCCTTGCACAATTAGGAAAACTTGCGGATGAACTTGTAAAATTCAACCGAGCGCAATGCCATAATATAAATACATATTGTGAGTCGAGAGGACACAGTGCCGTTTCAAACGCGTTTATGCCCCATAATAATAATATGAGTGCTAACTATAGAGATAATTCTGCAAGAAATGCGCGATCAGGGGCCGTGAGTAATTACAGTGTACATAATCCACCGGGGGGGATTGCGACCCTTCCATGAAACCCCAAAACCTGTAGTTTGTCGTTCGCATATATATTTCGGCGAAAATGATAAATTCTGCAAACCCTGGTGCAGGTAGCCGAAAGGAGATGGATCCGTGCAAATGCAACCGTCCTCCGGGCCATCTTCGCCAGCACTGGCGGAAAACTAAGAGGGCATGTCATAGTAAACGCGGCAGCGGGCGTGCCGTCTATTTTCACCGTCACCTCTAAAGTATATAAAACTAAATGTAAGTTCCTAATTGATACGGGGGTGAGTGTTTCGATTATTCCGGCTAAACTGCTGAAATCAGGTTATGTGTGCGAATCTGGCATTAACATTTCAACAGCTAATAGCGGAAAAATTAAAGTCCACGGCGAAATTCATACGGATATAGTGATCCCCAGTCTTCGCCGATCATTTAGGTGGTCGTTTGTTGTAGCAGATACACCTCTCTGTTATTAAGCATTGACTTTTTGCGACATTATACTCTTTTAAAAGACTGTGCACGTGACATCTAAATACATAGATAATCGAACTAAACTCGTGTCAAAAGTGAAGTTGTCTGAAGAACCAGCGGTAGCTTTAATATTTGATGATCTGCAGCAACTACCGCCCCATTGCAGAGCCATACTTGAAAAATATGAGGCTCTTTACGCACCCGCAACCGCTCAGCCCTCCCCACAACCGCCGAACTCAGTGAAGCATACAATCGAAACTGGTAGTGCTCCACCGACATTCGCACGGCCAAGACCTCTTTCGATGGAGAAACTGCAAGCTGCCAAAGCAACGTTCGCGACTTTAATGAAGGAGGGGGGGGGGGCGTGCGCCCGTCAAGATCACCATGGTCTTTGACTATTCACATGGTGTCAACAATGGCAAAAGGATATTTTCTAGGTTGGACCTGGCTCGTGCTTACCACCAAATTCCTATGAAACAGGCAGACATAGAGAAAACCGCGGTCACGATTCCATTTGGTTTGTGGGAATACGTTAAGCTCCCACTTAGTCTCAGAAATACAAGCTGCACCTTCCAGAGGCACATGGACACCATGTTTCGAGGATTAGGGTTCGTTTTTGTGTACATAGACGACATCCTGGTGTATTCAAACAATATGGAAGACCACCTGAAGCACTTGAAACAAGCCTTTGAAATCGTGGTCAAAAATGGTCTAGGAATATTACTAGAGAAGTGCGAGTTGTCGAAGGAAGGAATAGATTTTTTTAGGGCACCACGTCCAGGTGGAAGGTATCTGCCCACCCGCGAAGAAGATGGAAGAGAGTGGAAACATACCGCTACCAAAAGACTACAAGGAGCTTCGGACATATTCGAGGATGGCAGACGGCATTTTCCAGTCGGAGAAGAGCATCCGACGTGGAGTGGAACTTACGGAAGCCGCACTGTGCAGAAGACAGATGGCCTCCGCTGTCCAGGAAATAGGCTAATCTAACATTTACTAATTTCTTCATCAACTTGCACACGCAAGAGGTTAGAGAGATTGGGCGGAAACCGGTCGGAGTAGAGTGATCTCTTCCCGGCTTGCGAAAGGCGAGCACAGTAGCGATTCGCCAGGAGTCTGGGAGAAGACCTTGCACTCAGATCCTGTTGAACAAATCTAACAGAAAGGCCATTCCTCGCTCCCCTAGGTGTCGAAGCATGGCATACGGGACATCGTCCGGACCATGGGTGGTGTCCGCGCACGGAGCGAGAGCGGAGCGCAACTCACTCACAGTAAACTTTTCGTTGAAGGGTTCTCCGCCTCTGGAGGTAAAGTCCAGCCGGCGGCCTTCCGCGACATCACGACGTGCATTGAATGCTGGCGGAGCAGCATCACGGCTAGAGAATGCGGAAAAAGCGGTCGCTAAGGATTCCGCCACGGACGCGGGGTTCGAGATTGCGGTTCCATTCTCCTGGAGAACGGGAGGGGGGTCCTGCGAGAACTTGCCCCAAATCCTTTTGACTCGCTTCCACATATCTGATAGAGGGGTTTTCCCGTTAAGTGAAGACACGTATGCCCGCCAAGAAGAGCGGCGGGCGTGCTTCGAAATATAACGAAACCTAGCCCTGGCCCGACGAAATTCAGCGACAGTGAAATCGTTCGTGCGGCGCTTATAGCGCATGTAGGCATAACGCTTCTGTTTGAGGGCCGTCCCACACTCGGTCGACCACCATATGAGTGGTCGGCGTGCAAAATGACCAGACGTCCTAGGAATAGTAGTCAGGCCCACGGCGATGAGGTTGCCGGAGAAGAACTCAACGGCCTCATCTACCGACCTAAAAACCTCGACTGAGATAGAGAATTCAGTCATTTCCTAAAATGCAGGCCACCGCGCCCGCGCCAAGCACCACCGAGGTGGTCTATCAGGCGGCAGTTGCCCTGAAAATGATATTTGAATGGGAAAGTGATCACTACCATGGAAGTCATCGACCACCCCCCAATCAAAATCAGGCTGTGCATCCGAAGAGCACAAAGATAGGTCAAGGCAAGAAAATGAAGCGGTTCTCAGACAGTGATGAGTAAACTCATCCACGTTTAGGACACCTATATCAAGCTCTTCGATCAGATCCGCAAGGACATGTCCCCTGCGATTTATTGAGTAATCTTCCCGGAGAGGATGCCTGCCGTTCAGAACTCCAAGCAAGAGATAGGGCCTCGGCAACCGTGCCACGACGCGGCGGAAGTCCCCCGCGTCGAAGTCAGCTGACGGTGGAATGTACGCAGAAATGATAGCATACCTCCTATCCAGGTGCAGCTGCACAGCCACTGCCTGAAAGGAGGTATCTAAAGAGAAAGGAAGAACGGAGACATCATGCCGGGTGTAAACTGCGCATCCCCCAGCCCGGCCATCCTGCGGTGGTCGGGGCGCAAGACCCTTATACCCCAGGAGGGCAGGCAGGGGGCACGCGCCTAGCATGGTCTCCTGCAAAAAGATAGCTAACGGGGAACAGGACAAGACGAGCCTCCGCAGCTCCTCCCAGTTGGCCCGGAGTCCACGGTAATTCCATTGAAGAAACATGCCCTCCAGGCCTAGCTCGGAGCAGACGCGGGGACCTCCTCGAACTGAAGACCCTCACGGGAATGGCCATACGCTTCCCGGGGGCAGAACCCCGGGCGCTGTCGCATTCGAGGACTTATTGGGGGAGGTTGGGCTCTCCATGCGAGTCTTTTCCTCCCTCCGCCTCGAAACCTAAGGCGGGCGTTGCGGCTTCGGAGGTGGGGGGGGGGCCTCTTTTTCGAGGAACCACCGTCTCCGAGCCACTCGCTCCACCTTAGGGCGTAGGCGAAGGAGCCGAAGCTCCTTTGTTGCTGTCCTCCTTTCGGGGGACAGCTTTAGCAACCCCGGAAGATAGCCTAGCGACCATCTTCAGGGGTATTGCCTCCTGTGAGTCTAACGAATCGGTGAAGGTGCGTGGCCATTTCGCCATATGGGTAACGGTCACACTGGGGGAAGAGCGGGGAGCCCTGGTTTTAGCCGGGGCTGGGTAGGAACCCTTTTTGCCGCCAGCTTTACCAGGGGAGCGCCCGGGTTGGGTAGAGCCTGCAGAAGGGCTCCGAATGGGCGCGGAAACAACCGTGCTCGTTGGCCTGGAGGGGCCAGGAACAGAGGGTGCCTTTCTAACTATTGAGGCATATGACGTCCCAGGCAGAGCCGGGCGTGCCAATACCAAGTCCTTAGCCTCACGGAATGAGAGTCGATCCTGGGCCTGAACGGCCAGATTTCTTTCTCAAGGAGATATGCACCACATTGCTTCGAAAAAGCAGGGTGCGGCTCTTCGCAATTGACACACTTGGCCAAACACGATTTGGACTTATCGTGTGCGACCTTGGAGCAATTTACACAGACTTCGGGTGACCCCGACTTTGCACGTCTACATGAGCGATTCGTAGGGCCCGAAGGGGTGACAGTAATAGCACCGCCGCGGCAGTGGCACGAATGCCTTCACGCAGTAGCGGTACCAACCGGCACGCACCGACTCAGGGAGCTTGTCACAGTCGAACGTGACGAAGAGTGTAGCGATGAGTCTCGAGGCCCCTCCCTGTTTTCTCATCACACGTTCTACCTTGACCGCCCCATGGTCCTCCAGCTCTAGGGTGATGTCCTCAATGGAGTAGTCAACGAGTTCCCTCGCATAAACTACTCCTTTCACAAGTTCATTGTAGAGTGCGGCGTCACACTCACCGGGGTGCCATGAAGTGTCCGAAGAGCACCTATTTTGGACGCCTCGGCGGGATTCGCCGCATTCGCCAGACGGCTCCCATCCGAGAAACAGGTCACCTTCGGCTCTCTACCAATTGCACTAGCTAAACCTCTCCTCTGATGGATCATGTTGCCCTTGGACAACATGGTGCAATCAGTGGAGCGAATAACGAGGGAGCGTTTGAAGCCAGCGGGCTCAAAAACGCCAGGTAACCTCTGAATGAGAGGCCCCAATGTCATCGAGGCTCCGCCCTGTGCACTCTTGGTGTTAGTCGTAGTCAGGGGCTCCGCACACGGGGGGGGTAGAGGTGCCGGATGTGCCGATCTTGGCTTGGTCGACTACCAAGGTGGAGGCAGACCCATCCGTCCCCACAGCCCCCGTGGATGGAGAGGAGCCCCGAGTCTTCTTCGTCTTTTTCTTTCTTGGAGAGGAGGGCGAGGAATGAACCCGCTTCTCACCTCCGCCGGCAGAAGCCCCCATGCCAGATAGGCCGGCCTCAGCCAGGTCCCTCTCCGAAATGGAGAAAGTCCTGGTAGTCGTAGGGGCACCTGTCGGAGGAGATCCCTCCCCTTCTTTTACTGCCTTGGAGCCCTCGGCCGTTTGAGGGGGACCTTGCATAGGGACGGATTCGGGTTCGGTGCTTGGCGCCGAGCTCGGATTTCCCCCCATGGAAGGCCCTACCGTCTGAGGCTGGGTCTCCTCAAGGACCATGTCTATCACAGGACGGGCCTCCAGTTGGCAAGGTTTAAGATTCTTGCCAGCAGGTCTTTTGAGAGAAGCGACCGAAGGGGCCTGGCTTCCCTCTCCCCCCTAAGGGTGTTTGCCCTACTGAGCCGCTTCGATGTGGAGCGGCTGGCTAAGGGCTGCCTGCTGGCTTTCTTGGCAGTCCCCTTGGAAAGAAAAGAGGGGACTGCCGCTGGTAAAACGGAGGTGCCCGAAAGCCCCTCCAGAGAAGGGGGTGAGGGGGAGTACCCTGCACCCGTAGGCGAAGGAGAGGAGTAAGCCTCCTCTCCGGTTAGAGAAATATGGAGGGTCCCCTGCGCAAGCACAAGGGAAGGGACCTCCATTTTTTTTGGTGGAGCTGCACGAGGGCAGCTCCGTCTATGAGCAAGGGGGAATTAGGGGGAGATTTTTTATTTTCTCATCATTGGGCATGGTGACCCTATTTGTGCTACGGGACGCAATAGCTCATCACCTCTCGCAGTTGCCCGCACTGCGAGAGGTGCTTACAAACCCGGCAGAGCCAGGCGCCGCCATTCGGGACCACCCCTCCCGCCTGGTGGCCTGGCAGTCCATCGGCATGGCGGCTCCACCTTGGACACGGCGTAAAATTGATAGAATGTGAAGAGGAGAGGAAAAGGGATGTGAGGAAGGTATGGGTGGGGATGAAGCAGGTTGTTAAAAAAAAACATCCTGAACCGGAGCTCAGGGGTTAGGGAACAATGTCCCCTACCCCCTCAGCCCCGATCCGGGGTGGTTGGCTTGAGAAGGTCAGCATCTACCCTGTGAAATTAGAGGCTGACCAGAGAAAGTTGTGGGAGAGGTTGTATGAAAAGCGACGAGGTAGGGGAGAAATCGGGCTATCTGAAGGAAGGAAGAGAGGCTAAGCTGGGGCTGGACGGAGCGCTGGATCCCGTCAGCACGGTGGCCCGGATGGCAAATCGCCGCGCCGCTTACTGGGTAGAATGTGAAGAGAATTAAGATAAGTTACCGGTGGGTTGCTGCCCAATCCAAGTGGATTCTATATGGCCGCTAGGGTGAAACGAGAAATATCATCTATAAAAGGTGGAGGAGACCACTTTGTGACAAAAATTTAAAAAACGACGGGTTAAAAGATTACTCCGCCAATATGGATCTAAGACGTTTGTGTTGAGGAATAGTTAAAAGGGTCGATAAACAGGGCAACCGGAGAATGGTAAAATGGCTACAATACAATAAAAGGTGGGCAACCGATTGGTCCCCACCGCAAAAACGACAGCAAAGGCTGATATGAGCATCACCCGAAACAAGATGGCCGTAAGTAAGTCTCGTGTGGCCAATGCGAACTCGGAAAAGGGCCACCTCCAACGACCGCATTCTATGACGACTCGAGGGCCAAGAGCGAATATATTTTTTTATTTTGTATAGTTTGGATGATGAACAGTCATCCCATTCATTCTGCCACAGTTGAAAAATATACTTTCTTATTGAATGAAAGTAGTCCCTAAAAGGCAGAGCCGAGTTCTCAGGGGACACGGAATATGCTGAGCGGGCCAGCCGATCAGCCTTCTCGTTGCCCAGGACCCCCACATGCCCAGGGACCCAGCAAAAAATAATTCTATATCGGGATGCATTTTGGATCAGCCAGTTGCAAATTTCTGTGACCAGGGGATGGGACGCATTAAAAGATCTAATTGACTGTAAGACACTCCTTGAGTCGGAAAAAATAACAAAATCACTAAAAGGTAAAATTTGGATGAGTCTAAAGGCTAAAAGGATTGGTGAAAGTTCAGCGGTAAAAATGGATGCTGCTGGTGGCAAAGATAGAGTTAGGAATTCTCCTCCTGGGTAGATGGCTGCGGCGCCCACGCCACCGTCCGACTTAGAGCAATCCGTGTATAGTGGGCAGCATTGTTTGTGGGAGATCGAATGCTCTAAGAACAGGCTTTTAATGATGCGAGGGTCCATGGAGGACTTCTCCAGGCTCCACATGTTGGTACATACTGTGGGGAGAGGAGCACGCCACCTAGGGTTCAGTAAGGATGGAAGGGTAAGGACCCTTAGAGCACCCAGGTTAGAGAGATGATCTCCTATGCGAAGGTTCAAAAGGCAGGGTAAAGATGGCAACTTATCATATGCCACCGTTGATTCGGCAGCATACAGGCATCTGTAGACCTCTGATACAGGGGCTTGCTGTACTCGGCAGAGGTATCGCATGCAGATTTGAAGTCTATGGTAGGGCAAAGGAAGTACCCCCCTCTCGCAGTAAAGGCTGTTGACAGGAGAAGTACGGAAGGCTCCACTAGAAAGGCGAACTCCAAGGTTTCGAATCGGGTTCAGCATTTTAAGGGCTGACTGGGAAGCCGATGAGTAAATTTGACAGCCATAATCCAATTTGGATTGAACGAGGGCTGTGTATAATGTCCACAATGTTTGTCGGTCACTGCCCCACGAAGTGTGTGAGAGGACTTTCAAAATGTCTAGAGCCCGCAGACAGCCTGTTCGAAGTCGGCTTAGGTGTGGTAACCAGGATAACTTTGGATCGAGAGTTACGCCAAGGAACCGAAACTCGGAGACAAACTCAATATCTTCGCCTTGTAGGGATATAGATGGAGGAACAAAAACCCCTCTGCCTCGGTGAAAATACATTGTTTTGGTTTTGGTCGTGGAAAAGCGGAATCCCTTAAGTTGTGCTCTTTTGGATACAGCATCGAACACCAGTTGTAGCCGACGCGCTGCTGATGAAAGGCAAGGTGAGGAACAGTATAGTGCTAAATCATCGACAAACAGAGTTGCCGATACACCTTCTGGGAGAGACGAAATAATATCATTGATGGCAATTATAAAACATAAGACACTTAAAACACTGCCCTGAGGAAATCCCTCCTCTTGGGGTTGCAGGTCAGAGTATGCGTCTCCAACACGTACCTTGAAGGATCGAGATGCTAAAAAACTTTGAATAAGTGAAGGTAAAAGGCCTCTCATCCCCCAGAAGTATAACTGCTTCAAGATGCCGTATCTCCATGTTGTGTGGTAGGCTTTCTCAATATCGAAAAATATGGCTAGGACTCGGTGCTTTAATGAGAAAGCTTTCCGGACTAATCCCTCGAAACGTGCTAGTAGGTCAAGGGTACTATGACCTTTGCGGAAGCCACATTGAAATGGGGAGAGAAGGTGATTGGCTTCTAGGAACCAGTTTAGGCGCTCCAATATAATATTTTCCAGCAACTTACTCAAACAGCTGGTGAGAGCTATAGGGCGATAGTGATCTGCATTCAACCCGTCCCTGCCCGGTTTGACAAAGGAAAGGATGATCCCTATGCGCCATGATGACGGGTAAAACCCTTCACCCATATAAGGTTGTACAAATCAAGCAGGAAGAGAGTAGAGTGTGAATGTAGGTGCCGAATCATGTCGAAATGGATCTCATCAAGGCCAGGGGAAGTAGATCTGCAAAGAGACAAAGCGCTTTGCAGCTCATAGATGCTGAATAGAGCGTTATATGAAAGGTTAGATTTTGTTGTGAAGTTGAGAGAATGAGATTCTTCCTTTGATTTGTAGGATTGAAAAGCCTTATCGTAACGGCTGACACTGCTGACGGCTCGGAAATGGTCAGCAAAAGCATTGCTGACCGCCAGGCCGTCATTCTCCAAGGAACCGTCTAAGTTGAGCGTGGGGGTATGATCATTAGCATAATGGCCCCTGATCTTATTAATCCTCTTCCAGATCTTAGCAGTAGGTGTCATAGAGGAGATCGATGAAACGTATCTGCGCCATGAATTTCGGCGAGCTTGACGAAGGGTTCTTTGGCGAAGCGCACGAGCTCGGTTTCGGTCGACCTTGTTGCACAAAGTTGGGTTCTTTCGGAATTGGGCATGGGCTAACTTGTAATTTTTGATAGCTGTTGCACACGTCGAAGTCCACCAGGGCACGGTTGAGCGGCCCGTGACAGGTCGCCTCCGTGGGATGGTCTGTGTTGCTGCGTTGTAGATAGTCGATGTAAAGTATTTTACTGCCGCGTCCACTCCATTGAAGGTCCCCAAAGATGCGTTTGTGAAGGACGCCTCTTGGAAACCTTCCCAATCTGCATGACCTAAGTCCCACTTAAGGGGCATGGTTGTATGAGGGCTAACTTGAAGGGTCGACAAGACAATAGGGAAGTGGTCACTCCCATGGAGATCGTCAAGAATTGACCATCTAAATTCCGTGAAGCAATCAGGGTAACAAACAGATAGGTCAACACAGCTAAAAGAGTCCGTCTGGACATGATAAGAGGTAAAATCGCTAGTATTTAAAACACAAAGAAGGTCAGATAATAAAAGAGACTCTAAAACAGTGCCTTTGGCATTTCGAGTGATGTCACCCCAGTATGGGTGACGGGCGTTAAAATCTCCTAGTAATAAGAATGGGGAGGGCAACTGGTCTATAAGTTCTAAAAGGTCGGATCTTGACAATGATAAACAAAGGGGTAGGTAAATAGAGCAAACGGTAAAAAGCTTAATAAGAAAAACCCTCACAGCAACAGCTTGGAGGGTAGTATGTAGGGAGATGAGAGAAACATGGTAGGATGAAGATACCATGATTGACACCCCTCCATGAGAGGGGCTTCCAGCAGGAGCAATAGAGTTGAAAGTGAGAAAACCGGGTACCAGCGGAAAGGGCCGTATACCCAGTTTATTCTCCTGGAGACAAATAACAGCGGGGTGGATAGTCGTCAAAACAACTTCGAGTTCTTCCCACTTTGAAAGAACTCCTTGACAATTCCATTGTAAAATGGAAGATATTATGTGTGACGATTAGATACCACTGTGGATATCTTTTTCTCTTTTGAGGCGGATAATGTATTTGAGGTTCTTACCAAAGAGCTTGGGAGACGGAGAGCTGATTTTGAGGATCCTGCTTTTGCAGGGGGAGAGATCCTAGATGGAGCAGTAACTGAGGTTTTTTTTCGTGGGTTTTGGAGAACCGACCGAGGCCCTTGATTGTAATTCGGGCTCGCAACCTGGCGGAAAAGGAAGATCCAGAAGGGATTTTCGGCCGGTAGATCCGGATTCATGGGTCGAGGGTATTTTCGGTGTCTGAGGAGTTGGTCCAACCGCCGCAGTTGGTGATGTTGGAGTATCAACTGCTTCCATCGGATCTTGGTTTGGAGGGTGGGCGGGACGAATAGGTGATCTGAGCGAGGTGTGTGGAGCTGGGTGTATTTTTGCCATCGTTTGGATCAGGATGGGGCCTACGTCCTGTGAAGGGCGAGACGGACTTAAGGGCAGAGAATGTTCAACCATAGGGGAGGAGTCCATTGGAGATTCTTGGGGTTCGGCCGAGTCGGCTCCAGAGGCTGCCCGCTTATTGGTGGTCGATGACCCAAGTGAGGAATCCTCCCTCTCACCACTGGGCTTTGGGTCTCGGGGCCGGGTGTATGAACCTTCAGTGGTCGATGTTGAGGATTATTTCAAATAGCGCCTGATGTCTTCAAGCGTCTCACCCTGAGCGTCTCTCCAAGCTAGAGCTGCTGGAGAGAGGGGGGCTACATTAATTATCTCGGTATGAGAGCGATGCTTCGACTGCATATTCTGAATATTTTCGACGCTGCGAGTAGATCTAGGGTGAAGTGCTTCAGGCTGGTCGGAACTCGTGCGTGATGGTCGGTTTCATCCAGCATCACGTATTTTTTTTTTTTTTAATTTTATGGAGCCCATCTGGCAACTACCCACTTGGGCATAAGTCGCCGAAAAACACGACAGCCTAGAACTAGGCTACTTTAAAGTAAAAATATGGAAACTTAACAATGATATAAATTGGAAAAACTTAACAATCGAAGCAATCTCCGGCAGCGGGGAGAGGTCCCCCTCACCCCGGTGCAGGAGAGTGCAACCTACAAACAAAACAATAACAAAAAAAGGAACCTTAAATCAAGGGAAGAAGGCCGGCCTCCCCCAAAAAGTCAATAAATCCACCAGTCATGGTGCACGCACTCATCCCGAGTACAAGGGACAGGCGGTAGCGACCCCGCCGATCACGGTACCGAGACAGGTATGCGCGAAGATCACCCAGACGGGGACATTCGACAAGAATATGCCGAACAGCCTGGGGGACGACGCAGTCGTTGCAATAGGGCGCATGCGAGCGCTCCATCAAGTAGCAATGCGTCACACGAGTGTGTCCGATTCGAAGACGACAGAAAGCAACCTGAAGCCGCCGCGGCATTGGGGGATAGGTCCATGGGAACAGTCGCGGCGCAATGGCACGCAACTTTAAGTTCCCTTCGACCGTCTCCCATCTTCTTTGCCAAGCAGTCCGAAGAGCTGCCCGTATTCCTGCCATGTAGTCGGTGTGAGGAAGAGCGAAACGCTGGTCCGGTCGCAGAGTCCGCGCGGACTCTTTGGCGCCCTCATCGGCGCGCTCATTCCCCGCAATTCCTACATGTCCAGGAACCCAGCAGAAGATAATCTCGACATCTGCCCGGCTCACCAAAACCGTGGCTTCACGGATTTCGCGAACCAAAGGATGCGGAGATTCCAATGCCCTGAGAGCACTCAGGGAGCTTTATAAGTCGCTATTAATCACAATCCGGTCTCCGAACCGGGCACGTCGCGTAATCTCCCGTACCGAGTGGTGTATTGCCACAAGCTCGGCCGTGAAGACAGACGCAACGCCTGGTAGAGCCCCGCTGACTTCAAACAGAGGGGATACGGCGTGGAAGCCGACCCCCTCTTGGGACTTGGAGCCATCCGTATACACTGGCACGGTTCCAGCGTGACACGATGTGTGCTCCAAAAAGGTCGAACGCAATACTCCCGGCGCAGTACAAGCTTTGGGAGCAGAGGCGTGGCGACAAATAGCCAAATGTGGTACCCTCCAGGGTGTCGTCAAGGGCAAAACCAGGGGCGCCACCGGCCCGAGAGCGATATCTACGTCTCGAAGGAGTTTCCTGGCCCCAAACCCAAAAGGCTTAGGGTATGACTGGCGTCTCTCGACGGCATAGGCACCATCGAGATCAGCTGCGGATGCAGTGAGAGCTGTTGGCGACTGAGGGAGGCGCCGGGCTCGCGCGTACAGTCGAGTGATACACTGCACGCGGCGCAGAGCGAGTGGCATCTCCCCAGCATCGACCAACAGGCTCTCAATGGGGGAAGGGCGAAAGGCACTGGTCGCAAGGCGAAGGCCGGTGTGGTGGATCAAATCCACCTTCCGCAATAAACGCTCGGCTGCGGATGCATAAAACTCGCATCCGTAGTCGAGCTTCGAACGAACAAAGGTCGATAAAAAAGTAAGGCATTAGCCCTATCAGCTCCCCAAGCGCTGAACGTCACGGAACGGAGAATGTCCATGGCGCGGGTACAAGAGACCCTAAGACTGCGAATATGAGCCTCCCAGGTGAGGCGTCGGTCGAATACAAGACCAAGGAAACGGTGCGACTCAACCACATCCAGGCGCACCCCTTTAAGAAACAAATCTGGGTCGGGGTGAAGCCGTGGATGGCGGCAGAAGTGCACCACCTTAGTCTTGGCCAAAGAAAACCGAAACCTGTGCGCTTCGGCATAGCGAGAGACGCGGTTCAATGCCTGTTGGAGTCGACGCTCCAGAGTTGGCATCTGGGCCGCGCCAAAAGAGATCGAAAGGTCGTCCACGTAGAGCGTAGCGAGAACATCTTCCGGCAGCACCGAGGTGATGCCGTTGATGCTCAGGGCAAAGAGTGTGACACTGAGGACACTTCCCTGCGGGACACCCTCTTCCTGCTCCTTTGGGCCGGAGAGGACTCCCCCCACCCGTACGCGGAATCGACGATCTCGCAAAAATTCAGATATAAAAATTGGGAGGCGTCCCCTCGCCCCCATCGTGTGGAGAGTCTCCATGATACCGTATTGCCATGCGGTATCATAGGCCTTCTCCAGATTGAAAAACACCGTGGCGTAGTGCTGTCTACGAAAGAAAGCCTCGCAGACGGCATTTTCCAGTCGGAGCACAGCATCCGACTTGGAGTGGAACTTGCGGAAGCCGCACTGTGCGGAAGACAGATGGCCTCCGCTGTCCAGGAAAAAGGCTAATCTAACATTTACCAATCTCTCCATCAACTTGAAAACGCAAGAGGTTAGAGAGATTGGGCGGAAACCGGTCGGAGTAGAGTGATCTCTCCCCGGTTTGCGAAAGGCAAGCACAGTAGCGATTCGCCAGGAGTCTGGGAGAAGACCTTCCACCCAGATCCTGTTGAACAAAGCTAACAGAAAGGCCATGCCTCGCTCACCTAGGTGTCGAAGCATGGCGTACGGGACATCGTCCGGACCATGGGCGGTGTCCGCGCACGAAGCGAGAGCGGAACGGAACTCGCTTACAGTAAACTTGTCGTTGAAGGGTTCTCCGCCTCTGGAGGTAAAGTCCAGCCGGCGGCCTTCCGCGACATCACGACCTGCATTGAATGCTGGCGGAGCAGCATCACGGCTAGAGAATGCAGAAAAAGTGGTCGCGAAGGATTCCGCCACGGACGCGGGGTCCGAGATTGCGGTCCCATTCTCCTGGAGAACGGGAGGGGGGTCCTGCGAGAACTTGCCCCGAATCCTTTTGACTCGCTTCCACACATTAGCTAAAGGGGTCTTCCCGTTAAGTGAAGACACGTATGCCAACCAAGAAGAGCGGCGGGCGTGCTTCGAAATATACCGGAACCTAGCCCTAGCCCGACGAAATTCAGCGACAGTGAAATCGTTCGGGCGGCGCTTATAGCGCATGTAGGCATAACGCTTCTGTTTGAGGGCCGTCTCACACTCGGCCGACCACCATGGGAGTGGTCGGCGTGCAAAACGGCCAGACGTCCTAGGAATAGTAGTCAGGCCCACGGCGATGAGGTTGCCGGAGAACTCAACGGCCTCATCTACCGACCTAAACTCCTGACTGAGATAGAGAATTCAGTCATTTCCTGAAATGCAGGCCACCGCGCCCGCGCCAAGCACCAACGAGGTGGTATCTCAGGCGGCAGTTGCCCTGAAAATGATATTTGAATGGGAAAGTGATCACTACCATGGAGGTCATCGATCACCCCCCAATCAAAATCAGGCTGTGCATCCGAAGAGCACAAAGATAGGTCAAGGCAAGAAAATGGAGCGGTTCTCGGACAGTGATGCGTAAACTCATCCACTTTAGGACACCCATCTCAAGCTCTTCGATCAGATCGGCAAGGACTTGTCCCCTGGGATTTATGGAGTAATCTCCCCAGAGGTGATGCCTGCCGTTCAGATCTCCAAGCAAGAGATAGGGCCTCGGCAACCGTACCACGACGCGGCGGAAGTCCCCCGCGTCGAAGTCAGCTGACGGTGGAATGTACGCAGAAATGATAGTATACCTGCTATCCAGGTGCTGCTGCACAGCCACTGCCTGAAAGGAGGTATCTAAAGAGAAAGGAAGAACGGAGACATCATGCCGGGTGTAAACCGCGCATCCCCCAGCTCGGCCATCAAGCGGTGGTGGGGTCGCAAGACCCTTGTACCCCGGGAGGGTGGGCAGGGGGCACGCGCCTTGCATGGTCTCCTGTAAAAAGGTAGCTAACGGGGAGCGGGACGAGCCTCCGCAGCTCCTCCCAGTTGGCCCGGAGTCCACGGCAATTCCATTGAAGGAATATGCCCTCCAGGCCTAGCTCAGCGGAGACGCGGGGGCCCTCCTCGAACTGAAGACACTCACGGGAATGGCCGTACGCTTCCCGGGGGCTGAACCCCGTGCGCTGTTGGCCGGACAAAGCGCTGTCGCCTTCGAGGACCTATTGGGGGAGGTTGGGCTCGCCATGCGAGTCTTTTCCTCCCTCCGCCTCAAAACCTTAGGCGGGCGCTGCGGCTTCGGAGGCGGGGGGCCCTCTTTTCGAGGAACCGCCGTCTCCGAGCCACTCGCTCCCCCTCGGGGCGTGGGCGAAGGAGCCGAAGCTCCTTTGTTGCTGTCCTCCTTTCGGGGGACAGCTTTAGGAACCACCGAAGATGGCCTAGCGACCATCTTCAGGGGTGTTGCCTCCTGTGAGTCTAACGACTCGGTGGAGGCGCGTGGCCGTTTCGCCTTGCGGGAAACGGTCACGCTGGGGGAAGCCCTGGTTTTAGCCGGGGCTGGGTATGAACCCTTTTTGCCGCCAGCTTTACCAGGGGAGCGCCCGGGTTGGGTAGAGCCCGCAGAAGGGCTCCAAATGGGCGCGGAAACAACCGTGCTCGTTGGCCTGGATGGGCCAGGAGCAGAGGGTGCCTTTCTAATTACTGAGGCATATGACTTCCCAGGCAGAGCTGGGCGCGCCAGGACCAAGTCCTTAGCCTCGCGGAATGAGAGTCTATCCTGGGCCTGAACGGCCAGGATTTCTTTCTCCAGGAGATATGCACCACATTGCTTCGAAGAAGCAGGGTGCGGCTCTCCGCAATTGACACACTTGGCCACACACGATTTGGACTTATCGTGTGCGACCTTGGAGCAATTTACACAGACTTCGGGTGACCCCGACTTTGCACGTCTACATGAGCGATTCGTATGCCCGAGGCTGTGACAGTAATAGCACCGCCGCGGCAGTGGCACGAATGCCCTCACGCGGTAGCGGTACCAACCGGCACGCACCGACTCAGGGAGCTTGTCACAGTCGAACGTGACGAAGAGTGTAGCGATGAGTCTCGAAGCCCCTCCCTGTTTTCTAATCACACCTTCGACCTTGACCGCCCCATGGTCGGCCAGCTCTAGGGTGATGTCCTCAATGGAGTAGTCAACGAGTTCCCTCGCATAAACTACTCCTTTCACAAAGTTCATGGTAGATTGCGGCGTCACACTCACCGGGGTGCCATGAAGTGTCCGAAGAGCACTTATCTTGGCCACCTCAGCGGGATTCGCCAGAAGGCTGCCGTCCGAGAAACGGGTCACCTTCGGCTCTCTACCAATTGCACTAGCTAATCCTCACCTCTGATGGATCATGTTGCCCTTGGACAACATGGTGCCATCAGTGGAGCGAATAACGAGGAAGCGTTTGAAGCCAGCGGGCTCGAAAACGCCAGGTAACCTCTGAATGAGGGGCCTTGATGTCATCGAGGCTCCGCCCTGTGCACTCTTGGTGTTAGTCTTGGTCGCCTACCAAAGTGGCAGCAGACCCATCCGTCCCCGCGGATGGAGGAGCCCCGAGTCTTTTTCTTTTTTGGAGAGGGCGGGGAATGAACCCGCTTTTCACCTCCACCGGCAGAAGCCCCCAGGCCAGATGGACCAGCCTCAGCCAGGTCCCTCTCCGAAATGGAGAAGGTCCTGGTTGTCGTAGGGGCACCTGTCGGAGGAGATCCCTCCCCTCCTTTTACTGCCTCGGAGCCCTCAGCCATTTGAGGAGGACCTTGCATAGGGGCGGATTCGGGTTCGGTGCTTGGCGCCGAGCCCGAATTGCCCCCCATTGAAGGCCCTACCGTCTGAGGCTGGGTCTCCTCAAGGACCATGTCTATCACAGAAGGGGCCTCCAGTTGGCCATCCCCTCCCAGGACATCGCAGGTCCCCTTGGCAGTGTCGCCAGTCTTGTGTGGGGAGGCACAGGCCTTGACCCCGGCAAGATTTAAATTTCTTGCCAGCAGGTCTTTTGAGGGAAGCGACCGAAGGGGCCTGGCTTCCCTCTCCGCCCTAAGGGGGTTTGCCCTACCGAGCCGCTTCGATGGGGAGCGGCTGGCTAAGGGCTGCCTGCTGGCTTTCTTGGCAGTCCCCTTGGAAAGAAAAGAGGGGACTGCCGCTGGGAAAAGGGAGGTGCCCGAAAGCACCTCCAGAGAAGGGGGTGAGGGGGAGTCCCCTGCACCCGTAGGCGAAGGAGAGGAGTAAGCCTCCTCTCCGGTTAGAGAAATATGGAGGGTCCCCTGTGCATGCACAGGGGGGGGGACGGGGCCTCCATTTTTTTGCTGGAGCTGCCCGAGGGCGGCTCCATTGATGTTTCAGGGAAAGTTGGGGGTTAAGTTTTTTTTTTTTTTGGTCTTCATCATTGGGCATGGTGACCCCTTTTTTTTAACACGGGATGCAATAGCGCACACCTCTCGCAGTAGCCCGCAATGCGAGAGGTGCTTACAAGCCCGGCAGAGCCAGGCGCCGCCATTTGGGACCACCCCTCCCGCCTGGTGGCCTGGCCGTCCATCGGTATGGCGTCTCCACCTTGAACACGGCGTAAAATATATAGATTATGAAGAGGAGAGGAAAAGGGATGTGAGGAAGGTATGGGTGGGGATGAAGCAGGTTGTTAAAAACCAGCCACCCCAGACCGGAGCTCAGGGGTTAGGGAACAATGTCCCCCACCCCCTCAGCCCCGATGTGGGACGGTTGGCTGAAAGGAAGGTCAGCATCTACCCTGTGAAATTAGAGGCTGACCAGAGAAAGTTGTGGGAGAGGTTGTGTGAAAAGAGAGGAAACAAGTGTTTTGAAGGAAGGAAGAGAGGCTAAGCTGGGGCCGGACGGAGCACTGGATCCCGTCAGCACGGCGGCGAGGATGGCAAATCGCCGCGCCCCTTACGGGGCCAGCATCACGTAAGACGTCAGAAGAGCCGGCGAGTGGCGAGGTTTGTGATCGGGCACGCTGGCGGGCCTCTCTTATATATAGACGTAGGGAGTCGCGCAAAGCGAGAACTTCCTTTTCATATAAAGATATAGAGCAAAGTTTCGACGCAGCACTGTGGGTACCTACGCAGTTGGCACAGTAGGGCGTTTTGGTGCATTCGGGGCCATGGTAGTCAGAGCTACAATTCACGCAGGAGTGAGGGTGCCGACAAGCTCGGCCAACATGTCCAAATTGATTGCAATTGAAGCAGCGTCTGGGTAGTCGATGTAGGGACATACCGGGACACGAAGGTACCCAGCTTTAATATACTGCGGCAGTTCTTGTCGTTCAAATGTTAAAATCAGTGTGGCGGTTGGGACATTAGTGGAGCCTAATGTTTTAGTTACCCTGTGTACGTGTGTGACACGTTGGGTACTGAGCTTACTCTGAAGGCGGGTGGGCTCGTAGTCCTTTAGTTCGTTTGAACGGACGACACCTTTGACGAAATTCAGACGCGGATGGGGCGAGACAGTTATTGAAATTTCAGCTATCGAAGATAGATTTCGCACAAGGTTGTGTTGAGAGTGAGATGACACCTCGACTACGAAATCACCACTTCCTCTTGACGTCAAACACATCGACTTTTGCAAGTGGGATGTCGGATGATGAATTCATGACAAGAAAGCGAGGATAATCAAGATCTGGGTCTACTTCGTTGGAATAGGGGTCCAACGAGCGAGGAAAGGCTGAAAGGGGAGCTAAGGAACGTTTGGCACGAGAACCCTTACGAGAAGGGGAGGTTTTTGGTTTATGGCTAGCCATTGCAAAAAGAAAAAAACTTCGCATTCTCCCTCGGGGCTCCCCACCATGGAGGCCTACAAGGGCCCGGCACTACTGCAACTATACAATCAGTTACGTCCGGTATGTCCTCTTGGAGAATGGATACGGATCCACCACACCATCTTTATAACCCTAAGAGGCTGCCCGAGTTCTCCTACGCACGGAGAAAAGGGGCCAACGATGGGTTTCTCCTTGGGCATTCGGTAGACGAAGGCGGTGGAGATGTCCAGCCTCTTTCACCTTCATGAAAGAACAATTCAGAACCAATCCATTAAACGAGCAGAGGTCGGGTATTGATATGGACCACTAGATAGGTAAAGGAAGAGGGGGAAATAAAGGGCAGTGGAAGAGCGTAATAGAGGATGAAAGAAAGAGGGGTATGTTAAAAGTCTTGTTGGCAGCACCATGGGTCCCCTAGGGGGCCCAGGGCTGACCCCCCTCGCCACGAGAAGGCCAGAGCCTCTCTGGGAACAACCCCTGAAGAAAATATCCCAGAGAGGGAGGGGAAGAATGTGAAGAGGAGAGGAAAAGGGATGTGAGGAAGGTATGGGTGGGGATGAAGCAGGTTGTTAAAAACCAACCACCCCAGACCGGAGCTCAGGGGTTAGGGAACATTGGCCCTTCCCCCCTCAGCCCCGATCCAGGACGGTTGGCCGAGAAGAAGGTCAGCAATCTACCCTGTGAAATTAGAGGCTGACCAGAGAAAGTTGTGGGAGAGGTTGTATGAAAAGAGAGGAAACAAGTGTTTTGAAGGAAGGAAGAGAGGCTAAGCTGGGGCCGGACGGGGTGCTGAGTCCCGTCAGCACGGCGGCCAGGATGGCAAATCGCCGCGCCCCTTCCTTACGGGGGCGCCAAGCCTGGATTCCTCCCCATGGAAGGCCCTACCATCTGAGGCTGGGTTGCCTCAAGTACCATGTCTACCTCAGGGGCAAGTCTCCAGTCCCCCCCCAAGACCGCAATTCCCGTTGGCAGTATTGTCATTAGTCAGCTGGTGTGGGGAGGCACAGGCCTTGACCGCGGCAAGGTTCCATATTCTTTCCAGCAGGTCTTTTGAGGGAAGCGACCGAAGGGGCCTGGCTTCCCTCTCACCCCTAAGGGGGTTTGCCCTACCGAGCCGCTTACACGAGGGGCGGTCGGTAATGGGCTGCCTGCTGGCTTTCTTGGCAGTCCCCTTAGAAAGAAGAGGGAGGACTGCTGCTGGAAATAGGCAGGTGCCCGAAAGCACCTCCAGAGAAGGGGGTGAGGGGGAGCCCCCTACACCC
This sequence comes from Ceratothoa steindachneri, assembly GCA_963969495.1. Taxonomy (NCBI): domain Eukaryota; kingdom Metazoa; phylum Arthropoda; class Malacostraca; order Isopoda; family Cymothoidae; genus Ceratothoa; species Ceratothoa steindachneri. The sequence goes on from OZ018321.1 coordinate 82,954,283, forward strand.
GTAGTCGTAGGAGAGGAGTAAGCCTACTCTAGGGTTAGAGAAATATGTTGGGTCCCCTGCGCAAGCACAGGATGGGACCTCCATTTTTTTCGGTGGAGCTGCCCGAGGGCGGCTCCGTTGATGAGCAAGGGGAATTGGGGAGAAATTTGGGTTTTTTTTTTTAAATTTTCATACATGGGCATGGTGACCCTTTGTTCTACGGGAAGCAATAGCTCATCACCTCTCACAGCACTAACTTCCAGCATGCTTACTTACCGCGAAACCGATCTTATTCACATTAAACTGTTTTATAATACCAGCGAAGCTGGAGTCGTGTCCATGTATGTCAATAAGCAGTCCAGCCCCTTTCACAAAAAAAAAAAAAATGGAATGACGACCCGCAACTACGGGCGGTTTTTGCTACTCCTGCGGCGCTTGTTCGCTTCGCTCACAAAATTAGGAAAATGTGCTAGAGAAAAAGGGGTTCGTTTTTTTTTACTTCAAAACACAAAATTGGTGTGCCAGAAAAAAAATAATTTCACAACAGTGTCGGACATTAGCAACAAAAATCTCTGACGGACACACACATACTAGGATCATCAGTATAAGATGCATTATTGTGTCAAAGCAGGGTCGTCATTGACTCCCATTAGTGCAAAAAACAAAGCAAAAAAAAAACTAACAGTGCTGCCTGGAAGCTCATCCAAGCAATTTCTAACTTGGCTTTATTTAGGATAGGAAAATAAAAGCCCATTTTTTTTTAAACCGTATTCTCTCAGTCAACTACCTATAATACTGCATTAAATGTAAGAAAAATTATTCAATTAATGATAAGAGGTTCACTTAGACCCCCGAAACACGTATCTTACAATAGGTAGAGCAACATATAGTAAAAATAGGCCTACGACCAAAAACATTTGACAGTAGTGTTTGAAGAACTGGCATTTTTTTAATTTTTTTCAGAAGACTGAGCTATCATGAACATGGTCATAGCAGTATTCTTCCGAGATTATCTCCCGTATAACAAACAGTAGGAGATTGCATAGGGCCAGTGATCAGTATAAACAATAGCGAACCTACTATAGGCTCGGGCTTAAAGCAGAGCATTTGTGGTGTTGACGTTAAAACTGGTATGAATTCAATTATATTTACAAAGTACATGTCCACAACATAGGCTCTCTAGTTTCTCAAATGTCTAAATTATCTAATTCAGACATATGCCTACAATCAAAAAAAAATATTAACATAAAAAATTAAAATCAAACTTGTTAAAAAATCTTACATTACCAAATAAATTAATTTATAGATTACTACAGCCAAGTTTTAGAGTGTAGCGATATATGCATAAAAATATGGATTGAAGCATAAACAAGTGTAATAAATACATTAAAATATTTAATTTCAGAAACTCTAATGACCAACTTAGAGAGGCTTAAAATTTTGAGACTTACGTCTAAAATAGATTCTCATAATTTTTTAAAGTGGCACCCAAATAAATGTGTCTCGACCTAAGGAAGTTATTAGGGTATTACGAAGGCAAAATAAAGTTAACCTTTTCTTTTGATAAATATATCGAAGGGGCTAAAAGGTGTATTTCAACATAACGTGCTTTCCTTACAACTTCATTACTTTTAGTTCAAAGATATCAACTAACTTATCCAAATAAATAACATTAATAGTGAAGGCGCCTCTCCCTGCAAGTTTGTGATGCCGTTATGAAACCAGTGCAAATAGGCCACCCTGTAAGATTTCCCGAACGCCGTACATGAACGTAACTGTAGCGATCCAAGAAATATAGGAAGCTAACGAAAAATGCAATTTTTCGGTTCACATCCTATTTAATGCATCATAAGATATTTCAAACTTAAGTCTTTGTGTGTTTATCGAGATTTCTATATTAAAAATATACAATTTTTATTGCGTAGAGCTAATTTCGTTAGTGACAACAGGAAAAATAACTTTCGAGACTATATTATTTGGTGTAAAAGGTACTTGTCGCGAAGACTGGCTCGCAAATAGGGCCATCTAAAGGTGCGATTTATTAACGAGATGGAACTCAAATTCGAAAGCTGGTGTGTATGGGGGAAGGTCTAAAAAGAGAAGTCCCTAACTCAGAATAAATTTTTATTTCAGAAGAAAGGTGAAGGACTTAACAATTCGTCTATATAGACGCGCCTGGCCTCTTAAGTGGTTTGCATAGAGCAAATCGATTCAAGTACAAATTCGGCAACAATTAAAATTTTCCCATTCGACAAAGACAGGAGGAGATAGATTCATTTCTTCAATCCTAACCACTAGGATGAACGGAATCTTCCTAAAATCCTAACGAAAATATGGAATAATAGTAATTAGGGAGAGTACTGCTAGCTCAAGGTCTCGTTTAGTGCCTTCTTCAATAATTGAACCGCAACGAGGGTGAAATGTAGCCTATGAAACACTGCTGTGGTTGACATCTGGACATTTGCGTACCCTCCTGGCCTCAATGTCTGCATGAACATAAAAGGATTCAAATGCCCGTGTTTATGACTATTTACAAACACATGGGACGTCACTGGAAAAGATACACACAACCTTAACTAAAGGAGAAATTTGTGGTTTGATCTAAAAACTAAACCAAAGCAAAGCTTTAAATTATCTTTACCGTAATTATCAAATTTTAATAAACTAAACGCTACTTCACACAAAAATATACTACATCAGGATTCTCATTGTTCAATTGATTGGCGAAGACAGATTCAGGATAACACAAGCTCACGGATCAGTATTGTGTATAAACGATTAATATAACAAAACCAGCAAACTTTGGAAGCTGAGGCAAAACCAGTTCTAAAACCAAACCACTATAAGAAAACAATCACAAGTAGAAGGATTATCTCACCCTCGAACACCATTCATTCAATGCTATCGCGTTATCACCAACAAAGACAAAATTCTTTATCACCTCAGGGATGAAATAATACATAAGTAAAAAATTATCCTTTATCATTTTTGCGAAGAAATATGCGACTCGTCAAGGTGTCTCAACAGAAAAGAGGGGAAATACAAAGAATTGGAATAGAACAAGTTTTCCTAAACTTACACAGACACAGCAGCTCTTGTTCGCATTCTCATATAGGTAAAAAAAAAAAGCAGTAATAATAATATTTGTCAGTCAGGCCGGTCAGAATTATGAGAAATTATGAGATATTATCAAACAAACCCCTTACCCCGGCCCCTATGTTAATTTAGACCAGAATGCAATTCTTTGCTTTAACTTAAGCAAAGGGATTGATTTATATCAGGCGGCGGGTGTTCTCAATGCATTAATCCTCCATAGTCACCTTCTACGGGACTAAGGTATAAACTATGGGTAAAATTAAATCTTCGCTTTATAGCTGAATGACATGAGGGGAAATAAATTTTCAAATCCCATACATGAATTTTAACTTCTGAGTTAAATGGAAATAAATATGTCGCCCTATGGCATTACGGCTTGCCTACACACACTTTTGTATACTGAAATATCATGATAAATCTGGGGTTCTTTCACGAGGAATAAAAGAGTAAGCTTTCGAACGATCTATTTGAAAATCTTCAGAGGATAGGTGAAAAGGTAAGCTCTCACCGTTCCCTAATTGGACTCGTTTTAAAGACGGGGAGTAGCGGGTTATTATATTTCTCGCTTTTGTAAGTTTCATCTTAAAGAGGTAAAGTCTAATGGGCTCTTTCAACAATGCAACCCCCCCCACAAAAAATATAAAATAGAACGACACGGATTAAGAAAGAAAAACACAAAACGCTAAAAATACAGCAAAACATTTCTTAAAATTACAAATATAAAATGCCAATTATCTCAGGATAATGCAAATATAGTAGTCGAAAGAAGGGCGACTTTACAAAATTCCAAAGAATGAGTACTTTTCAATACTTAACTTTAGAAAAGGTCAATGAATATTATACACTACATATAATGGGCTACGATTAACAGAATGAAAACGGTGCTCCTCTACTTGAGCTAAGTTAAGACACACTGGGTATTGTTAGTCACCGGATGGGGGCTCAATTCGGATAGACTCTGGAGGCTGCCATATACTCTCATGGCCCTGAGGTTCGGATCGCGAAAATACTATAGATTCCGCACGGAGAAAGACCTCAACCAATGAGGTTCAGAGGCGAATCCGAACCAAAGCAACACAAAAATTCATTCCACACGCACATGCATCCTAAATCTTGTACTGAACTTGCCCTAAACACAATTCACGAAATTAATTATTCCCTCCATCATTGAAAGGGAGAAACATAAGTAGTGAACTTTTAGATTCATAATAATTAGCTGCCAATGTTCGGAGTAGCTAAATTATCATAGGTAATTACATCATTTCAAGACTGTTTCAAGCGATTGCGCCGCAGTTAAGACGCGTGCGTCATTTTAACAATTGCAGTCTAAGGATGTCAAAAGCTTTTCCAAATTTGACTTGCTTACATGTAAAATACATGGTTCCGAGGTGATACGTTATACATAAAGATCTTTCATAGGTGGTAAGAGTTCTAAGACAAATTTAATTAAATGAACGAGAATATGTTCACCACTGGAGGAAGCTTAGAAGGGGAAAGAAAAATTGCTAATAAGAAATCAAGGAAAACTGACAGATAATAACCGTTAATACAGGGAATCAGGAAGACATTCAAATTATCAAGAAAACAAAAGACAAAAATACAGTAAAACCACTTTCAAGTATTAAACGAACTACCCTGCAATGGGAGGGTGAAGTGGAAGGGCTTCAATCCTAGTGATAAGGCGCTGCTCCTTGGAGACGATTTGGTTTTATTAATTAACGCAACCGTCCGTCCATTCCAAGTGGGAGGAGGAGTCTCCGGACCGGATAATGAACTGTGATTGTCATACTGATTCTTATGGTAAGATCGAGTGCATCAGTGGCCAGTCCTCGCTGGGACGGTAGTAGGGATAGGCTTCGGAAGTGATGCGTTTGTGCATGCTCAGGAAAAATGCGAAAGACGTGTGATTGGCCTTGCGCGCGAGAATGCAGCCCCCAGCATTGGTATGCTGGTGTGGAATCCATCGCCTTTTATCCACTAGAACTCAGACTATTTGTAAAGTGGCAAACTTGGAGCTCCATAACTGGAAGGATGAAGCCTTAATAAACCCCTGAGCCTCGGAAAGGATAAAAATCATGACTAGGGTAGTGTTTGGATTAGATGAATTTCTGATACCTTTTTTCGCCCTGTGCCATTGACGCATGAGTGGCTCTGATCAGACGTTCCCGCGTCGATTGTCAAAGAAACAGGCGAACCAAATGCCGAAAACGCAAGGGTTCGAGACTTGAAAACTAAGCAGTTCACTGGAATAGCGAGAAGCCAAATTTCAGAGATTGATTGCATTAAGGTGACGTGTAAGAAAAATGTCTTGAGTACTCTTGGCCGCATCACCTAGATAACGAAAAGGCCCAGACTGAGTTAGCAAAATTCGAACTATTGGAATATGTAGAAGCAGCCCCAATACCTCTAAAGCGAAATTCCCAGACGACCCATTCAGCCAACCATTGATAAAAAAAAGAAGAGTTGGAAGATGGGAATTAAAAATTAATTAAATTGGTGGTAAGCGAGATCGATAAACGGCTTAGAGAGACTCTGGGATAGTTACTAATCTACCAGAGAGGGTGATACCGTTTTCCACCATGAGTTGCGTCAGCGGAGAGGTTGCCATATGTTGACGTGCCCCGTGGTTGGGAACAAGCTAAACTGTCGGTCAGTAACTAAAGAGGCACCTGGTCTCTGATTCGGTTCTTACTACCGATTCGCACATAGAAAATAATCCCTGAGAAGCAAATTATCCCGGCGACAGATTTGTAAACCATGGATTCCCCATAAAAGGAGAAAGGAAGTTGCTATCGTGTTTCAATCGTACCCGTCTCGCGAAAGCACTTCTCCCTCTCGGTGCCAAATTATGCTTCTGACTTACACGTCTCACTCCTAGTGATACAAGTAAATCCTGGTTCACACAGAAAACAGACTGCGAACGACGGAAACATAGCACTCAGTGGAGCGAGAATGGGAAAGACATACAGAAGAGAAACTAAGAGGGCATCAGTAGAGGAATCAAAGAAAGCCGATTCTCTCGTCTAGTAGAGACTTGACTAAGCTAGCTCCACTCTGATTGAGGAACAGCTAACTGCGATGGTAGGGAAAATGGCACCGAAATGCAGGGTAGATGGTTTACATCACCTCAACAATATATTATATAGTGGACTTCATATTAAACCCGTGTATGTAGAAGGTTCCTGGATTTGGCTTTAATGAGGACAGTAGTGTCCTCATATACACATGATGTTCATCTATGAAATCTAATGAACAGCAGTTGCATCATAGGTAAGTAATCACTGAACGGGGGAAACGAATGGGAAGGACTAAGGAAGAATTGGACCTTACCATAATCTCAGACATTAAAGCAATCAGCGATAACTTTGAAACCATTTTTTATTTTTCCCCCCCCAAACAGATCCATTCAATAAATTGTTTTTGTGGCCATTTTCCAACGCAATTTGTAACTGGTAGTCAGTAAATAGTGTCTACTGTTAATATTCATGGCCTAAAAGACCCACCAAATCTTAAATGAGAACTAGAATCAGAATTGTTCAAGGTCAATAACCTAAGCAAAAGACAAAGGATAAAATGGCTAAGGTAAAGCTACACTGAGTGACAACAGAACACTCAAAACAAACCAAGTCTTTGTTACCGATGAGAGGATTAACACTATGAACCAGTGAATGAGACATGTAAGGGATGCGTTTGTGTATAGAAAATGGGCGGGGAAATCCCCCACCCCAATGGATGAATAGTACAAATTGCGTTAAAAATGCGAGGTTTCTTACTCGAGCTGCAACAAATGGAGCTTAGTTGCGACTCGGGAAATTTTACACAGGATTTACAGTCATACACTCATTGTGATTTTCATATTTAGGAATCTTTATCCAAGTGGCCATTATGATAGAGGTATTCAGTAATAAAATCCACAAAATATGACTCTCCTTCAATTCTTCAACTGTTCACCGCTCGAGCCCAACAGCTTACCCTTTTGTGTACAAAAAAGGGAATTGGAATATTAAGGGGACAGAGTTTAAACCTGACAACGCTTTAGACAACCTTCCTTACCGATTGGTAAAAACGACCTAGCATTATCAACAGACCGAGTCTGCTGAGTGGACCTCCCTTCCGGGGGGTGTCAAAGAGCCTAGTGGCGGGGGCATAAGGCCGGACGACGTAGGTAGGGACGACGACTGGCCGTTTTCCTTCCCTCAGGAAATGTGGAGCAACGGTTCGCGGTTCTTCCGACGACGTTTCGCCTCCCTTTCGAATCCCCCGTCCTCGTCGTCCAGCTCACCGCCTGCGTATTCAGGCAACCACTTCTTCAGCAGCACTTCGAAGTGGTTTTCGAGGATCTTCGCGTTCTGGTAGATCTCCGTGTTTTTCTGAAAGAGGCCAATACACGATTGTGATTTAATGGAAGCGAACGACACTTTGGGTAAGAGACCCAAGAAGGGGCTCGATTAAAAACTAAGGGCGATTTTTTTTTTTAAATAGTCCATCTTGGCGACTGCCTGCATGGGTACAAGTCGCCGTAATCAACTATGAATAAAAAAAAGTGAAACAACAAAAATTTAGACAGAAGACCAACTAAAACGAAAAATCAAACAAGAAAAGGCAGAGGATATCTTTTAATTTAAAGCGCAATATCGACGAGGTCGAATCACCCTAAGCTTTGCAACAGATCTGTAAAAAAAGTGGAAGATGGAGGAAGTGACGTGGGGAAGATAACAACAGATCCTCCCTCTTAAGGGCATTGGGGTCGCACAATCCTCCAGATGTCAGCCGCAGCATGGTTGCCCCTGCTACACTAGATGATTGCGTGAATGAATAAGGAAAAATAAGGATGGCGGAGGGTGTAGAAAGAGAAAAGGACGGGAAGAATGAAGACATGTTAAAAATAAACAATGGAGCATGTCCCTCCCAGAGATGAATGAGCAAAATCTGGTCGACTTAGCCTCCAAAATGAGCGAAAGGTTCGAAGAGAAAGTGGGGCAAAAAATAAAATGTGAATGTCTAAAAGGAATAAAGCCCAGGTAGACTCAATCAAGTTTGAGAATGTCAGGGACACTGGGAGAAAGAAGGGGCGCCGCTCCTAATAAATACCAGGTAGAACAGTCTACACAAAGCACACTCGAGGGGGGTTCATTGATACAGGGATGCTTTGGTTTGTTGAATATGGGGGGAAGGGGTGTTTTGCGGCTGACTTTGAAATATAACTATGGTATGTTAAGTTTCTTTGTGCTGGTGGTGAAGCTCAAGAAAGAGCGACCCTGAGAATACTTCACTGCAGGACGCACTTCTTCCTACCCTATTGCAGCCTAGAGATCCCCCCCACCTGTAGGCCCGGTGTGGAAGATGGCTACAGAACCTCCTAAGAACATTGGGGCCACGGGATCCACGCTCGTCCCCGTACTGGGACAGGTAACGTGCGCGAAGACCACCTACACTGGGACATTCAACAGGAATGTAGCGAACAGTCTGCCGGACAACACAGTCGTCGCAATAAGGTATCGGCGAGCGCTCCATCGAATGGCGGTGCGTCCCGCAAGTGTACTAGGTCCATAGGAAGAGTCGTGGAAGAATGGCACTCAATTTTAAGTTCCATTCGGACGTCTCTCATCTTCTTTGCCAAGCAACCCGGATCGTTACGCTGTCCTTTCCAAACAAATAAGAGTTGCGATACTTCGAGGAAGCAAGGAGTGTTTTGTAAAAATTCACACACACGGCCTTAAAGCAATTAATCAACTCAAATTTCGGATTGACCCAACTTAGCAGATCTACACCTATTGTTCGTATAGTCGAAGCGGTGGTACTGGTAACAACCCCACGTGAATAGCAAGAGAGTTTTCAAATAGTAGTGATACCAGCCAGCTCACATGGACTCAAGGAGACCGTCACGGTCGAACGTGATGGAGTGTTTGGGTGAGTCTCAGTCCTCTTTCCCCTAATCTGGACCGAAAGGTGGGGCAAAGCCCCACCTTTTTCTTGTTTTTCTATTTTTAGAGCTCATCTCGCGAATGCCTACTTGGGCATTAGTCGCCGTATTAAAACTGGCCTAGTTCTAGGCTAATTAAAATAAAATTAAAGAGACGAAAAACACCTCAAAAAGGGGGAAAGGAAGCAAGCTCCTGCGTCGGGGGGGAAGTCCCCCAGGCGCAGGAACGTGCAACCTAAAGGGAAAAAAAAACAAAACAAAAAACAAACCCTGCTTAAATAATAGGGAGAAGGCACGCCTCCCTCCAAAAGTCAACAAGTCCAACAGTCAATGTGCACGCTCTCGTCCCGAGTACAAGGGATAGGTGGTAGCGACCCCGCCCATCCCGGTACCGGGACAGGTGTCGTGCGCGAAGATCACCCAGACTGGGACATTCGACAGGAATGTACCGAACAGTCTGGGGGACGACGCACTCATCGCAATAGGGCGCAGGCAAGCGCTCCATCAAATAGCGATGCGTCACACGAGTGTGTTCGATTCGGAGACGACAGAAAGCGACCTGAAGCCGTCGCGGCATTGGGGGATATTTTTTTTTTTATTTTAAGAGCTCATCTGGCGACTGCCTACTTGGGCATTAGTCGCCGTATTAAAACTGGCCTAGTTCTAGGCTACTTTAAAATAAAATTAGAGAAAAAAAAAACCAAAAGGAGGAAAGGAAGCAAGCTGATGCGTCGGGGAGAGGTCCCCCGGCGCAGGAGCGTGAAACAAAGGGGGGGGGGCAAACAAACAAAAAACAAATGCAAAAAACAAAACAAAACAAAAAAAACGAACCTTGCTTAAATAATAGGGAGAAGGCCGGCCTCCCCCAAGAAGTCAACAAGTCCACAAGTCAATGTGCACGAATCTGTCACGAGTACAAGGGACAGGCGGTAGCGACCCCGCCCATCCCGGTAGCGGGACAGGTATCGTGCGCGAAGATCACCCAGACTGGGACATTCGACAAGAATGTGCCGAACAGTCTGGGGGACGACGCAGTCGTTGCAATAGGGCGCAGGCGAGCGCTCCATCAAATAGCGATGCGTCACACGAGTGTGCCCGATTCGGAGACGAAAGAAAGCAGCCTGAAGCCGCCGCGGCATTGGGGGATAGGTCCATGGGAACAGTCACGGCGCAATGGCACGCAACTTTAAGTTCCCTTCGACCGTCTCCCATTTTCTTTGCCAAGCAGTACGAAGAGCTGCCCGTATTCCTGCCATGTAGTCGGTGTGAGGAAGAGCGAAACGCTGGTCCGGTCGCAGAGTCCTCGCGGACACTTTGGCGCCCTCATCGGCGCGCTCATTCCCCGCAATTCCTACATGTCCAGGAACCCAGCAGAAGATAATCTCGACATCTGCCCGGCTCACCAAAACCGTGGCTTCACGGATTTCGCGAACCAAAGGATGCGGAGATTCCAATGCCCAGAGAGCACTCAGGGCGCTTTATGAGTCGCTATTAATCACAATCCGGTCTCCGAACCGGGCACGTCGCGTAATCTCCCGTACCGAGTGGTGTATTGCCACAAGCTCGGCCGTGAAGACAGACGCAGCGCCTGGTAGAGCCCCGCTGACTTCAAACAAAGGGAATACGGCGTGGAAGCCGACCCCCTCTTGGGATTTGGAGCCATCCGTATACACTGGCACGGTACCAGCGTGACACGATGTGTGCTCCAAAAAGGTCGAACGCAATACTCCCGGCGCAGTACAAGCTTTGCGAGCAGAGGCGTGGCGACAAATAGCCAAATGTGGTACCCTCCAGGGTGGCGTCCTGGGCAGAACCAGGGGCGCCACCAGCCCGAGAGCTATATCTACCTCTCGAAGGAGCTTCCTGGCCCTAATCCCAAAGGGCTCAGGGTATGACTGGCGTCTCTCGACGGCATAGGCACCATCGAGATCAGCTGCGGATGCAGTGAGAGCTGTTGGCGACTGAGGGAGACGCCGGGCTAGCGTGTACAGGCGAGTGATGCACTGCACGCGGCGCAGAGCGAGTGGCATCTCCCCAGCAACGACCAACAGGCTCTCAATGGGGAAAGTGCGGAAGGCACCGGTCGCAAGGCGAAGGCCGGTGTGGTGGATCGAATCCACCTTCCGCAATAAACGCTCGGCTGCGGATGCATAAAACTCGCATCCGTAGTCGAGCTTCGAACGAACAAAGGATCGATAAAAAAGTAGGGCAGTAGCCTTATCAGCGCCCCAAGCGCTGAACGTCACGGAACGGAGAATATCCATGGCGCGGGTACAAGAGACCATAAGGCTGCGAATATGAGCCTCCCAGGTGAGGCGTCGGTCGAATACAAGACCGAGGAAAGGGTGCGATTCCACCACATCCAGGCGCACCTCATTAAGAAACAAATCTGGGTCGGGGTGAAGCCGTGGATGGCGGCAGAAGTGCACCACCTTAGTCTTAGCCAAAGAAAACCGAAACCTGTGCGCTTCGGCATAGCGAGAGACGCGGTTCAATGCCTGCTGGACTCGCCGCTCCAGAGTTGGCATCTGGGTCGCGCCAAAAGAGATCGAAAGGTCGTCCACGTAAAGCGTAGCGAAAACATCTTTCGGCAGCACCGAGGTGATGCCGTTGATGCTCAGGGCAAAGAGTGTGACACTGAGGACACTTCCCTGCGGGACACCCTCTTCCTGCTCCTTTGGGCCGGAGAGGGCTCCCCCCACCCGTACGCGGAATTGACGATCTCGCAAAAATTCACATATAAACATTTGGAGGCGTCCCCTCGCCCCCATCGTATGGAGAGTCTCCATGATACCGTATCGCCATGCGGTATCATAGGCCTTCTCCAGATCGAAAAACACCGTGGCGTAGTGCTGTCTACGAAGGAAAGCCTCGCAGACCGCATTTTCCAGTCGGAGCAGAGCATCCGACGTGGAGTGGAACTTGCGGAAGCCGCACTGTGCAGAACACAGATGGCCTCCGCTGTCCAGTAAAAAGGCTAATCTAACATTTACCAATTTCTCCATCAACTTGCACACGCAAGAGGTTAGAGAGATTGGGCGGAAACCGGTCGGAGTAGAGTGATCTCTCCCCGGTTTGCGAAAGGCAAGCACAGTAGCGATTCGCCAGGAGTCTGGGAGAAGACCCTCCACCCAGATCCTGTTGAACAAATCTAAGAGAAAGGCCATGCCTCGCTCACCTAGGTGTCGAAGCATGGCGTACGGGACATCGTCCGGACCATGGGCGGTGTCCGCGCACGAAGCGAGAGCGGAACGCAACTCACTCACAGTAAACTTGTCGTTGAAGGGTTCTCCGCCTCTGGAGGTAAAGTCCAGTCGGCGGCCTTCCGCGACATCCCGACGTGCATTGAATGCTGGCGGAGCAGCATCCCGATTAGAGAATGCGGAAAAAGCGGTCGTTAAGGATTTCGCCACGGACGCGGGGTCCGAGATTGCGGTCCCATTCTCCTGGGAAACGGGAGGGGGGTCTTGCGAGAACTTGCCTCGAATCCTTTTGACTCGCTTCCACACCTCAGCTAAAGTGGTCTTCCCGTTAAGTGAAGACACGTATGCCCGCCGGGGCAGAGCCCAAAAAGACTTTGCTAATAAGTTTGCTGCCCACGTTCATGGTCCAGTTCAGTGCATCTATCTACAAAAGAAAACTACCGCTAAGAACTGCCGATTCTTCCTCGGTGGTTCGTATTATTTATGGCCCCTAACAAACCAAACGGGGAGCAGCAAAATAGTTGAGTAGTTGCGGGGTTGACCATTTGTGTAAAGAGGCGGATCCTTTACTCGGCTCTTTAAAAAAGGTTGGGGAAGGAATTCACGTTTTCTTCAAAGGAATCTACTGGCAACCACCACGAAAAAAACTAACCTAATACTTAGGGTATACTCAAAAATAAGAAACTATATAAAAGACAAAACAAACCGGAAAACAAGTAAAAACAAAACAAATAAAAAATTAAAGAATGCGACAATGAAGTGTAAACGAACCGGTCACAAGCAATACCGCTCGTATCGGTACCTGGACAGGTACCGTGCGCGAAGCTACCCGCTCGACAAGAATGTGCCGGACACACTGGGGGACCATGCAGTAGTCGAAAGTTCGGGTGGAGGTGTTGCATCCGGCGAGTGTGCCAGATTCGGAGAGGACAAAAGACCACCTGCAGGTGTTGGCGCAGTAGGGGGAAGGACTGCTGGAACAGAAATGGCTTCCACCATTCAGCAGGGGGGGACCATTTCTTCCTCACCTCGTCAGCAGCAAGATGGGGCGAAGCCACACTTATCGGGACATATTGCAAATTTTCCCTCAATTGTAGCCTTGATAGTTGAATTGATGAAAAAAAAAACTGCATGTAAGAAGGATATTATGGCCTCTCAATGCCTTGCGAGGTATAGGGAAAGTGCCCATAGAATCATAAACATCCAGAATATGATAACATATTGGCCTCTGTCATTAACCTGGATTGACTTTGATTTATTTAAATTCAAATTTAAAGTGGAATAGCAACGAGGCAGTATCAGCCTCATATGTGCACTGGAAACGCTGAAGAAAGTCGGCAGGCTTAGTACACCCCCCAGTCATTGGACGCGGCTTTCGTTCGGCAGGTAGGGACGTCGCGCCACTAGAGGTTGGAAGTGCACCACCCAGCCACTACAACCCCCTCTAAACAGCGAGAGAAAAAGTTGGGAGATGAGAGACAGGAAGATAATATAAGGAAAAAAAAGTAGGGTGGGTGATCCCCTACCCATTATTATTACCATACCCCTGCGTGCTTGCCTTCCAGGTTTCAGTTGTAGAGTGACCCCTTTCCACCCTTCAACCCTTTGCAGGCAGCGCAGAAAGTTAGTAACGAAAGTAGGGAAGGTAGAACAAACGTGAACTTCTTTTTTTTTTTAAGAGATCATCTGGCGACTGCCTACTTGGGCATTAGTCGCCGTATTAAAAACTCCCTAGAACTAGACTACTTTTAAATTTAATGCAATAACACACAAAAAAAACCCCAAACAACAGAAACTAAAAAAGGGAAAAGGAAACGAGTAGTAAGCAAGCTCCTGCGTCGGGGGGAGGTCCCCCAGGCGCAAGAGCGTGCAACCTATAGGGTAAAAAAACAACAAAACAAAACAAAAAACCTGGTTAAATAATAGGGAGAAGGCCGGCCTCCCCCCAAAAGTCAACAAGTTCACCAGTCAATGTGCATGCACTTGTCCCGAGCACAAGGGACAGGCGGTAGCGACCCCGCCCATCCCGGTACTGGGACAGGTAACGTGCGCGAAGATCACCCAGACTAGGACATTCGACAAGAATGTGCCGAACAGTCTGGGGGACGACGCAGTCGTCACAATAGGGCGCAGGCGAGCGCTCCATCAAATGGCGATACGTCACACGAGTATGTCCGATTCGGAAACGACAGAAAGCGACCTGAAGCCGTCGCGGCATTGGGGGATAGGTCCATGGGAACAGTCGCGGCGCAATGGCACGCAACTTTAAGTTCCCTTTGACCGTCTCGCATCTTCTTTGCCAAGCAGTCCGAAGAGCTGACCGTATTCCTGCCATGTAGTCGGTGTGAGGAAGAGCGAAACGCTGGTCCGGTCGCAGAGTCCTCGCGGACTCTTTGGCGCGCTCATTCCCCGCAATTCCTACGTGACCAGGAACCGAGCAGAAGATAATCTCAACATCCGCCCGGCTCGCCAAAACCATGGCATCACGGATATCGTAAACCAGGGGATGCGGAGATTCCAATGCCCCGAGAGCACTCAGGGCGTTTTGTGAGTCGCTATAGATCACAATCCGGTCTCCGAACCAGGCACGTCGCGTAATCTCCCGTAGCGAGTGGTGTATTGCCACCAGCTCGGCTGAGAAGACAGACGCAACGCCTGGTAGAGCCCCGCTGACTTCAAACAGAGGGGATACGGCGTGGAAGCCGACCCCCTCTTGGGACTTGAAGCCATCCGTATACACTGGCACGGTTCCAGCGTGACACGAAGTGTGCTCCAAAAAGGTGGAACGCAATACTCCCGGCGCTGTACAAGCTTTGGGAGAAGAGGCGTGGCGACAAATAGCTAAATGTGGTACCCTCCGGGGTGGCGTCCTGGGCAGAACCAGGGGCGCCACCGGCCCAAGAGCTATACCTAGCTCTCGAAGGAGTTTCCTGGCCCTAAACCCAAAGGGCTTAGGGTATGACTGGCGTCGCTCGGCGGCATAGACACCGTCGAGATCAGTTGCGGATGCAGTAAGAGCTGTTGGCGACTGAGGGAGGCGCCGGGCTCACGCGTACAGGCAAGTAATGCACTGCACGCGGCGTAGAGCGAGTGGCATCTCCCCAACATCGACCAACAGGCTCTCAATGGGGGAAGTGCGGAAGGCACCGGTCGCAAGGCGAAGGCCGGTGTGGTGGATCGAGTCCACCTTCCGCAATAAACGCTCGACTGCGGATGCATAAACCTCGCATCCGTAGTTGAGCTTCGAACGAACAAAATATCGATAAAAAAGTAAGGCAGTAGCCCTATCAGCGCCCCAAGCGCTGAACGTCACGGAACGGAGAATATCCATGGAGCGGGTACAAGAGACCATAAGGCTGCGAATATGGGCCTCCCAGGTGAGGCGTCGGTCAAATACAAGACCAAGGAAACGGTGCAATTCGACCACTTCCAGGCGTACCCCATTAAGAAACAAGTCTGGATCGGGGTGGAGCCGTGGATGGCGGCAGAAGTGCACAACCTTAGTCTTGGCCAAAGAAAACTGAAACCTGTGCGCTTTGGCATAGCGAGAGACGCGGTTCAATGCCTGTTGGAGTCGACGCTCCAGAGTTGGCATCTGGGCCGCGCCAAAAGAGATCGAAAGGTCGTCCACGTAGAGCGTAGCGAGAATATCTTCCGGCAGCACCGAGGTGATGCCGTTGATGCTCAGGGCAAAGAGTGTGACACTGAGGACACCCTCTGAAAATGCCTGGAGGGTACAAAGGCTGAGTAGTCGAATGAGGAGATTACTGGGGGTGCTTAGGGTTGAATACCACAAATGTAGTAATAATAATAATAAAAATGAAGCCAATAATTAGAAGTCAAATAACAATATTAAGAGCAGAGAACAAGTAGAAAAAAAGATTACTTAAATGTCGCATAAGGTGAAACTCACGGGATTGAACTCGTAGCAATTCTTGAAGATAAGACGAATGTCCTTGATGAAATCATCGAGAGAAGAGTAGTGATCGATAGAATCGGGCTTCAATTTCTTCTTGATGATCTCTAATGCCATTGGCTGCTTGATAACGTCGTAATATTCGGTCAGCTGTACAAAAAAAAATATAATTGAAATACAATCAAGAGGGACACTCCAGTATGGGATTGCCGTCTCCCGAATCAAGTACAAAGTGAAATACAAGAACTAGACACTGGGGCAATCTTTACCCACCCAGTTCAGTATTCTGCAATCTATCTTCTCCTCCCAAGTTTACAACCCTCAGAGCCATAATATTCTCACCATCTACTTTTAACCATAATATTCACAAGTACCTTCCTATTCTTATCCTTGATCTTCACACAACTATGCTCCTCTAGGTTTCTCGCCTTTCAAAATGACATATTGTTCATAGAATTAAGGAAGAAAAGTCTGTAAAATGTCTTTTTTAAACACGTTCAGAAAGAAGTGGTAATGTGCACAAGGTATACAAGTTGAGACATCTTGAAGACTGTCCTGAAGGTGTGTCTTATTACACAAAGTGAAAGAGTCCTAAGGTAGACAGCGGATAAAGGATGAGTTGAGGGAGAAAGATCAATGAAGGATGCAGATACAACACGAGGCAGCTGGCGTTACTTAGGTTGCCAGGCTAGGTTCTTGCCACCTAGGCCGTCTTGATGAACCATACAAACTGGACAGGGATAACAAAATTATCCAATACTCTCTTTATCTGTAGTTTTCGTCTGAGCTGTGTAAGTGGTGGAAAAGTTTAGCTAATTCCTGGTGAAGGATATGAAGATGTATGGATTGAACAAGCCAATGTGGTATTGGTGGTGTATGTTTAGTCTTGGCTGGTGATCGCATGGGTCTTGTCAGGGACATCCGAGTGTGATGTATTTGCTCTGGGCTGTATTGTGGAATAGGGTGTAGAACATAATTTAGGTCCAGAGACTGGATGGCTTATTGGATGTGTCGTTTTGAACGTCAGTATAGTATGCCCTCGGACTATTACATTGTTTCAGGGAAGGATACTATGGGTCTTGCATTAAGTGGCAGTGGTGTCTCAGATTTTGTGGTGTGAAAGAAATGCATTCTGCACAAGGGTAGGTTTTGTTTTAGGGGTACTAGTTTCGTTTCGGAGTAGGTGATTTCAAGGGCATTTGCACCTCCCCCATGAACAAGCAGAGCCTTTTTTGTTTGTCTTTTGTAGTGGGGGAGGGATCTACTGCTTGTACGTGTTGGTGAGGGATAGCTTGGATTGCTTGAATGGGATGCCTGAGTGCTCAGGATCCATTTTTAAGTATACTGTGTTATTCGAGCCATAGTCATGTAGTTCTAAGGTGACACTGAGCACTGTTGGAATTTAGTTTAAAGGGAGAGGAATTTGATAACGTGGTATGGGGATGATCATTGTAGCCCACGTTCGCAAAGATAGTCACAAGATTTTAAGGGATAGATGATCATCAAGTTCCATTGTAGCCGGAAGTTGATTATAGTGACGTATCGTTGTAGATTTAAAACCAATTGGGTATAATCCGACTGTTGAGCGAGTAAAAGTGGCGTATGTAGCTGTCGAGTGTAATGTTGTGGTCACAAAAGATGTCATGCGAGAAAGTTGAAGGGGAATGAGCAGAGTAATTAAATCACTAAGTCACCATTGAGTAGGGGAAGGGGGTGGGGTGTCAAGGCTTATATCTATCGCAGGGTTATTTTGGTAAATGAGGCTTATTTAGTACAATACACAGAATCTGGAAACTGAGCAAAATCCGTTTTTCCTTAAGACATGAAGATTGACCTTTAAATGGCATACTGCGGAAAACACAGAGAGCTAAAGGGCAAACCTTTTTTATATTGCTATTAACAAGAGTATCCAGGAAATTCTATTCTTTTTGAGGGGTCACCAAACCAAGACATTTCGGACAAACCTCTCTATCAACAAGTTCTCTAAAGGGTTGAGATGGATCATAGTTGCAGTAGAGCTCAAGCAAAATCCTCTGCGCGATTTTGAGTTCCCGGTGACCGAGTGCAAACTTCCTCTTGGTCCCAGACTCGACAGTGTCCAGTGGCAGCTGCTCAAGGTCCCGACAGATCATACACTGCCATTTTTCATGTTCGCGGGGAAGGTGGGTCAGCGAAGGGATGTGGCAATGCATGTGGAATACCTAAGTAAAAAAAGAACATCCTATAGCATAAGATAAAAACTAGGCAAACTACTAACCAGGGTTTGAAAAAAAAAAACTGATTTTTTTTTTAATAAAAATCAAAACAATAGATTTTTTTTAATTAAAATCATTAACATTAATTAGTATCATTTATAATAATTCTTAGCAATATTTTTTATTTAATTTCTAGGACTTAATTTAGATTTATAAGTTCTAATTTCAGTAGCTGAGTTTCTCATTTAACTTGTTTATGACAGTGCCAACAACAGTTATAGGAATTAATAATTTTGTTTTAATCAAGGATTACTTGGGAGATACCAGTGTTAGTAACAGGTAACTTAAATATTTTAATCAGAATAGAAGTATCACACTCTTAATCACTCTTTTACTTAGTCATGTATCATGGTTGGCAATGAGTAAATCAAACTGATTTAATCAGATTATTTAATAATTCATTTTTTTCTGTAAAAAATCAGGATTTTATTTTTTAATCTACTTTTCTTTTTTATTATTTAGAAATAAACAAACTAAAAGATCTATGGTTTGAAGGTTTAGAAAAACTTATGGATGGCATTGGCACTAATTCATTCATTATGATTTTTGACAACTTTCAGCCTGAACTGTAATTCCTGTAAGTAGAGATATTGCATGAAATAAACATTGTTGCTTTTAAGGTATAATACATGTAAAAAAAATTACAAAAAAGATAAAAATATTTAAAAAATCATAAAAACCCCCATAAAAAAGCCACTTTTTTATCTATTTGATTTTTTCAAATCCAAAAAAAATCGCCACCCTTGCCATATACGCATAATTTCTGTATATTTAAATTAAAAAAAGAAGATTTTAATCGATGAATTTTTTTGTCTGATTATAATTTATCAAAATCGCTTGATTAAAATCATTTGATTTTAATCATGCCAACCCTGCTACCAACTATCCGACATTTTGTATACATCTTATCCACACCATTGTACTCACATTGCAACTTAAAATAAGTTCATATAAATGGCCAGAATTTGAAAAACTGGAGGTCTTATCATTTAAAATAGCACCGCACCCAACACCCCATGAAAGGCCAAATTGGGTGAAAAAAAAGAAGGGAGTGGCTTAGTAATTGAGAGAGTTTAGTGAAGGAAGTGGGTGGGTAAATTTGTTAGTAGCATTAATGCACCCACCACATTTTAGAGGAAGGTCTTTGATGAAGGAATATAAAAAAAAAAGGTGATTCTTTTTAAAGAGCCCATCTGGCCACTGCTTACTAGGGAAAAGTAACTGTAATCACGTGTTGGTATTAAAAAAAAACCTGCAAAAGACCACAAAACAACCAAAAAAGGGTAAAAAACAAAACAAAAAGGAAAGGCAGCACGCTCTGTTGTCTGGGGGGAGGCCCGCCTCCCCCAAGGGCATGAACATGCTACCTATAAAAAATAGTCAAATAAAATGGAGTAGGCAAAAAGTCAGATTGTCGACAAGTTTGTGTACACGAACCAGGCCAGAGCAAGCGGTAGCGATCCCGCTCAACCGGATACCGGGTCAGGTAACATGGGCGAAGCTTACCGAGACTGGGATATTCAACAAGAATGTGGTGAACAGTCGAGGGGACAACGCAGTCGTCGCAACAAAGTGGAAGTGAGCGCTCCATCAAATGGCGGTCCGTCCAACAAGTGCGCGCAATTCGAAGGCATAAACCACTTCTTTAACAAGTTCATGGTGGAGTGCGTCGTCACATTCACCGGCGAGCCATTAAGTGTCCGAAGGGTACGAATCATGGCCGCCTCAAAGGGGGCAGACGTATTCGCCAGAAGGCTCTCTACCAATCAGGGTAGCAAGTGCTCTCCTCTGATGGATCATGTTGCCCTTAGCCAACACGCTGCCATCATTGGAGCGAATAAGTAGAAAGTATTTGAAGCCAGGGGGCTCGAAAACGCGAGGTAATCTCTGAATTGAGGGGCGCAGACGTAATCCGAGGCTCCGCTCGGCGCAATTGTGTCTTGGTCTGGGACGGACAAACTGATCTTGTCCTCGTCGAGTGCCGAAACGGCAACGAACCCGTCTGTCCCTCGAGTTCCCGCGGGGTGAGAGGGACCCTTAGTCTGTTTCTTATTTTGGGCAGAGGAGAGTGGGGAATGAACCCGCTTCTCTCATCGACCGGAAGGAGGCCTTAGGCCTCACGGGGATTCTTCTCTGAAATGGAGACGGTCTTGGCTGTCAAAGGGGCACCAGGTGGGGGGAGGAGGTCTATCCTCTAATTGCGAGTCCTCGCGGGTCCGAGCCGTCAGAGGACAAGCTTACACAGAGGCGGACTTGGGTTCTAGGCTTGGCACCGAGGCTGGTTTCGACCCCATGGAAGATCCTAATCATACCGTCTGGGGTTGGGTCACCTCAGGGGGGCCTCCATGTGGCCATCCCCACCTAAGACATCACAGATCCCATTCGAGGTACCTTTCGTCTCGTCTAGGGCCGGCGAAACAGCTTCCATCAGGAAAGAGAGGAAAGAAAGGGAAGCAGGTACACTGACCCCTCTGTAAACTTGTCATGCCTGCAAGCAGGACATTAGGGGGTGTAGGCACTGCTATTAATGGTCCCGGAAGAGGGTTGGCCCTATTGAGCCGCAGCCACCGGAGGGTGCCCTGAAAAAGCACGGGGGGAGGGGGCGCCTTTTTGTGCTGTGGAGCTACCCGAGAGCAGCTCCGAGGATGGACTGAGTATTAAGTTGTTTTCATACATGGGCATAGGGACTCTATTAATACTACGGGACGCAAACGGTAATCACCCCTCGCAGTAACCCTCTCTGCGAGGGGTGAATACAGGGTTGGCGAAGCCAGCTGCTGCCATTACACACACTCCTCTCGTCCATTGGCCAGGCAGCCCATCATCATGGCGGTTCCACCTTGGGCTTGGCGTAAAATTGATAGCCTGGGGAAATAAAGAGGGGCTATGTTAAGAAGATGAAGGTGGGGGTGAGAGAGAGGAAGCTGGTCGGTGTCTACCCAGCCAAATTAGAGGCCAACTAGAGAAAGTTGTTGGAGAGGTTGTATGGAAAGTGAGGAAGCGGCGGCCAAGAAAGCAAATTACCGTGCCCCTTACGTGGTAATCGACTGTGAGATAGGCCTTTCTCTACAGGCACTCGGGCAAGGAAGATATACCGTCTCTCAGGTATCAGGTCTAAGTAAACACAAAGTACCTCCTAGGGAAAAAAAACCCACTTCTGACGATACACGGGAGGAGTCACTGTTGTACTGTGGTGAGAATGTAAATATGTCCCATGTGCATCCGAGGCAACTAAATGATGGCACCAGTGTATGAAATGGTTGGAGATACTGGGTTTGCACTTTGCTCTCATGTATTTACATGAATGTGATGACTTAGATTGGTTTTTGAGCTTCCCCCCTGGACCGGACGGGTTTCTACCCAAGGTGTTGAAGGAAGTGTGCGATGAAGTATCACGAGATCTGTGCACTATCTTTAACATGTCATTCCGGACCGGATGCGTTCCTAGAGACTGGCGTGAGGCGGAGGTGACTCCGATCTTCAAGAAAGGAGCCCCCAGCCATCTGTCAAACTACCGACCTATCAGTCTGATTTTGATAGTCGGTAAACTCATGGAAAGCATGATGGTGGAGAAAATAACGGCGTATTTAGAGTCAAACCTGCTACTGAGGAGTTCCCAGCACGGCTTCCGAAGGCAACGGTCATGCCTGACGAACCTTGTGGAATTCTTCCACTTCGTGTTCAGTGAGCACGATCGGGACAAGGAGGGTGGATGTGGTTTACTTAGACTTTCAGAAAGCCTTTGATAAGGTACCACACCGCCGCCTTCTCCGGAAAGTGAGAGCGCTGGGCATAGACGGAAAAGTAGCCGGCTGGATGGCAACGGGTGGTGGTGAATGGACAGGCTTCTGAGTGGGTGCCCGTTACTAGCGGGGTGCCTCAAGGTTCTGTCCTGGGACCACTACTATTCATCATCTACGTCAACGACATGGACGGTGACATGGTTGCCAAGATTTCCAAATTTGCCGACGATACCAAGCTTGGTATGAACGTTGCAAAGGAGTGGTCGGACACGTGGCAAATGCCTTTTAACGTGGGGAAATGCAAAGTAATGCATATCGGCCACAGAAACCCCCAATCTCATTATATCCTTAAGGGCACTGCTCTTGAATCGAGTGACACTGAGAAGGACTTGGGTGTTACTATCACTAGCGACCTCAAGTTCTTGAAACAGTGCATCGAGGCAGAGAAGAAAGCCCAAAGGATGTTAGGCTACATAAAGCGCCAGTTTGGATACCGTAACAGGGAGATAGTACTTTGTCTGTACAACTCCCTGGTTCGGCCGCACCTGGAGTATGCCGTACAATTTTGGAGTCCTTCGTTTCGAAAGGACATCGCAAGGTTGGAACGCGTACAAGCTAGGGCAACCAAACTGATTCCCTCTATCCGACATAAAAGTTATGAGGATAGACTAAGGGAATTAAATCTGTTCTCGCTGGAAACCCGTAGACTGCGTGGTCAGCTCATCGAAGTGTTCAAAATACTTCGAGGGTTCGACAATGTTGACTATCGGGATATTTTCACACTGAGTGAGAACAGAACGTGCAATCACGGCTTCAAACTTGAACTGAAGCGTTACAACCGCAATCTGTGTGGAAATTTTTTCACCTACAGTATTTGCGGTAAGTGGAACGCACTTCCAGTTGAAGTTGTCAACAGTGAATCTGTTGACCAGTTCAAGTCAAGACTAGACAAAGTCTTGAAAAGTGGCCGTTTAGGGACGCAAAACAATTGAGCAGCCATGTGCCCGCTCGATTGCTAGTCCAAAGGTACCCTCTTTCCTACCTTGTAACTCCTTGTAAGTGTATCGCAAATTTAGTTTTTCCATCCTATGCCAATGCCCAGGTATCAGGCTTAAAATAAAGAGAGAGAGAGAGACATACCTTTGGGCAATAATCGCAACAAATTAGGTCTCCTCCATCCCAGCACACAGCGCACCAATCATCATTGGGGTCATTCGGGTCCTTCTTCCATGGAAAGTTATTTCCTGCCCCTTCTGCAATCCAAAAAGATTCTAATCAGTGCTAAAAGCAACAGGAATAATATTCCTCACATCTTCACATCTGGCTTATTATGGCTACATGCCAATAAGCAGAGGCTTGCCATACTATGTGCCTCATGCTTAATAAAGAGGGCAAATAAATTTGGGATGAAGGCTTGAATAGTAAAATCTATACTGCAGATACATAACCAAACTAATATTAATTATCACTTACAGGATACTTTAAATTTACAAATTACATAAAACATTTTTAAATCCAAGATACATGCTGACTGCTGCAGAGAACTTTTTAAAAAGCTCATCAACTACCAGCTCACAATCCAATATAACCAGAATATTCTCCCATACATATAGTGGGTATCAATCCTTACTGCAGCCAATTCCCCCATGCTCAGCACTGAAGGCCTTACAATTCACAAGTGCATTGATACTTAGGAATATTCGGCTTTGTCAATTACCATTCTATTTATTACAATTCCAAGATACCAAAATTCTCAAGTCATGTACCATAGCTCCCTACTAGATAAAGATATACAGCAGGCCTCAAGACACCTGCACCATTGACTATTGATGCCATAGTCTATTGCATGCTCAAATTTAGGCCTCACATACTTATTTCAAAGTGATATTACCACAAAGCTGCCATCTCAAACCAGTCACACATTTACTAGCAATCTTCATGTACAATTCTTATTTAATACAATCACATTTTTCTCAAGTCTTTTGAAATTGTAGTAGAGTGCAATCTGACAAACATCCTCACCCAGACCTAAATCTCCATGCTTATCTTGAATTAGTCATTCTCAATCATTTCCCAGAAGAGTTATCGCTACCCTAGTGGATAAGGCATTGGACTACTCATATGCCTGGGTGCCAGGGTCAATCCCAACAAGGGGGCACAAAAATCTCAGCATACATACGAGGGCTGGTCACCTATTGGCAGATGCCCTGAGCAGCTTCACACAGCCAACACTACTCTACCATCCCTAACCTGTCAAAGGAGATCTCATACACACGCCACTAAGTTGGAGTGGATGTTCATCCCATGAGTCATAACACAACACTACTGCACACGGACAAACACACACTCAACCGTCCCTGGTGCCCTCGAGTTTTCCAGCAATTGTCATTGTCATCTTTAAGTGGATTTCAATGGCAGGATGGGATCTCATCCTTGAACGATAAGGAATGGGTGGCATAATTAACTAACCTTCCGAGCCACACTAACAGGGTCTTCACACTCACATTTATGCAGTCTTCGTGTCTTTCAACAATATTCAGGCACTCTCCTATAATCACAGTTTCCGTATAGACACCACCACTTCTTCATGGCCCACTTAAGTTATATCGGTTACCAGACAAACAAAATCAATCCTATTTACATTAGCTCTGGTTTCACTTGCAATCACATTATACATTTACCCAATTCACCTTTTAACCGCACCACAGCATGCAAGGCTGTATGTTTTCAACTCTAGCCGCATTGTAGGCCAAGAAAAAGTAGAATTGCAGTAGTCACATCATTTCCAAGTGGAGGTTAGGCTCCCATTTCCTAACTCTTGCATGCATGGATCACCTAACACAGGGGAGGGATGGGGGGTGCTATAAAATTCCCACAGCATGCAACAGCCTCCCACCCCTCTAACCTGATCCCTCACAACAGCTTTACAGAAGGCGCGACCCCACTTAATTGTGGGGCCTACAGCGCTGGCGGCAAGATCAAAGGGCTTCTCCCTTAATCTCTCAAGAGGTCGGAGGGAGCAGTGGTGAGTTTTAAGGTAAGGAAACAGTTGGGCAACTCCCCAATCCAAGTGGATTCTAAGTGGCAGCGCAAATAGATAGAATGGGGAAAATTAGTTATAAAACTGTTCGGAGAAGACCACTTGGTGATAAAGTAGAAGGTGGGCGACCGATTGGTCCCCACCACAAAAACAGCAGCAAGGGCTGATTCGAGCATTGGCCGAAACAGGATGAGCGTGGTCGATGCGAACGCGGCAAAGGGCCACCTCTAAGGACCGTAGTCTCTGAAGTCTAGAAGTCCAAGAGTGAACAGACTTTTTGATATTATATAATTTAAATGATGAACACCCATCTCATTCGTCTTGGCACAACTGAAAGATATAATCTCTTATAGAGGGAAAGAAAACTCGATAAGGCAATGCAGTTATCCGGGGACGCAGAATAGGTTGAACGGGCCAGCTGATAAGCCTTCTCGTTGTCCAGGACCCTTACATGCCCGGGGACCCAACAAAATAGGATCCTATATCGGGACGCATTCTGGAACACCCAGTTGCAAATATTGGGAAGCATTAAAAGCGGAAATTGCCTGTAAAACACCCCTAGACTCAAGGAAAGTAACAATATCTTTAAAAGGAAAAATTTGGATCAGTCTAAAAGCTAAAAGAATGGCTGAAAGTTGAGCGGTAAAAATAGAAGCTGCTGCCAAGGACAAAGACAAAGTTAAAAACTCTCCTGAATAAGTGGCTGCGGCAGCCACGCCACGGTCTGATTTGGAACCATCCGTGTATATCGGGCACTGTTGTATATGTGAGGTCGCATGCTCTAAGAACAACCTTTTAAGGGTGCAAGGGTTCACCGACGACTTGTCCAGGCTCCACATACGGGTACAAACTGTGGGAGGTGGAGCAGCACACCAACTAGGGGTCAGCGACGACGGAAGGGCAAGGACCCTTAGAGCACCCAGGTTTGGAGGGAGAGATGATCTCCTATCCGGAGGTTCAGGGGCGGGGTAAGGGTGGCAACCTATCGAATGCCGCCGTTGACTCGGCAGCATACAGGCATCTGTAAACCTCTGATACAGGAGCTTGCTGTAAACGGCACAGGTATCGCATGCAGATCTGGATTCGCAGAGAGGGCAAGGGAAGCACCCCCACTCTCAGAGTAAAAGGTGTTGATGGGAGAAGTGCGGAAGGCTCCACTGGAGAGACGGACTCCGTGGTTTCGAATCGGGTTCAGCATTTAAAGGGCTGAGGGGGAAGCCGAGGAGTAAATTTGGCATCCATAGCACAATTTGGATTGGACGAGGGCAGTATACAGTGACCACAGTGTTTGACGATCACTGCCCCACGACGTGTGGGAGAGGATCTTCAAAATGTCTAAGAGCCCGCAGACAGCGCGTTCGAAGATGGCGTAAGTATGGTAAGCAGGATAGCTTGGGAACAAGAATTACGCCCAGAAACCGAAACTCAGAGACGAACTCTATATCTACACCTTGGAGGGAGATAGGTGGCGGAACAAGAGCCCTTATACCCTGGTGGAAATACATGGCCTTAGTTTTGCTCGTGGAAAAGCGGAATCCCCTAAGTTGTGCACTTTTCGAGACTGCATCGATTGACAGTTGCAGCCGACGCGCTGCTGATGGAAGGCAAGGCGAGGCGAGGAACAGTATAGTGCCAAGTCATCGACGAACAGGGTCGCTGATACACCCTCTGGGAGAAAGGAAATGATATCATTGATCGCAATTACGAAACATAAAACACCTAAAACGCTGCCTTGAGGAACTTCCTCCTCTTGGGGTTGCAGGTCAGAGTAGTGTCTCCAACACAGACCATAAAAGATCGAGATGCTAAGAAACTTTGAATAAAAGACGGTAAAAGACCTCTCATACGCCAAACGTATAGCTGCTTTAAGATACCGAATCTCCATGTTGTATCGTAGGCTTTCTCAATGTCGAAAAATATTGCCAAGACTCGGTGCTTTAAAGAGAAGCTTTCCGGACAGATCCCTCGAAAAGTACTAAGACGTCAAGGGTACTATGACCCTTGCAAAAACCGCACTGAAATAGAGTAAATAATTGGTTTCTAGGAACAAGTTCAGGCGCACCAACACCATCTTCTCAAGCAACTTGTTCAGAACTGGTAAGAGCTATAGGGCGGTAGTGAACTGCGCCCAACTCGTCCCTGCCCGGTTTGACAAGGGAAAGAACAATCCCGACGTGCTATGATGATGGGTGGAAACCCTTCACCCATATAAGCTTGTACAAGTCAGGTAAGAAAGTGACAGTATGGATGAAGGAGCCAAATCATATCAAAAAGGATCCCGTCAAGGCCAAGAGAAGTGGATCTACAAAGGGACAATGCAGCACGGTAGGTTAGATTTCGTTGTAAAGTTGAGGGGATGAGAATCTTCGTTTGCTTTAAAGGCGAGAAAAGCCTTAATGTAACGGCTGACACTGCTGATGGCATGGAAATGGTCAGCCAAGATATTGCTGACCACCAGGCTGTCATTAACTAGGGATCCCTGTAAGTTGAGTGTGGGGGTATTATGGCAGGCATAACAACGCCGGATCTTGTTAATCCTCTTCCAGATCTTTGAGGTAAGAGTCATAGAGAAAGTTGATGAAACGTAGCGGCGCCATAAACTTGGGCGAGACTGACAAATAGTTCTTTGGCTAAGCGCCCGAGCTCGGTTTCGGTCAACCTTATTGCAGAGGGTTGGGTTCCGCTGGAATCGGGCATGAGCTAACTTGTAGATTTTGATAGCTGTCACACACTCCCAGGTTCACCAAGAGGAATGGTTGTATGAGGGCTGGGCTGAACGGCCGACAAGACAATAGGGAAGTGGAAAAGCTGACCATCGAAAATCAGAGGCAATCTGGGGAACAGAGAGAGAGGTCAACACAGTCTGGACATGAATGAATGGTACATAAAAGGCGAATGCTGCGTACGTCCAAGTGGACAAACTCGCAGCCAACAGTCTGGACATAAAATCGCCGGTGTTTAAACGCAAAGAAAGTCAGATAATAAAAGAGACTAAAACACTGCCTTTGCCATTTTGAGTGATGTCACCCCAATATGGGTGGCGGAGATTAAAATATCCGAGTAATAATAAGTTACAAGTTCTAAAAGGTCGTCTTGAAAATGGTAAAGGAGTGAGGTAAATAGAGCAAACAGTAAAAAGCCTTGTAAGAAAAAAGCTCACAGCAATGGCTTGGAGGGGAGTGTGAAGGGGGAGGGGGAGATACATGGTGGGATGATGACAAAATCAAAACTGGCACCCACCCTGAGACGAGCCCCCAAAAGGGTATCACATGAAATGGCCTTATACCCAGTTTATTCTCCTGAAGACAAATAACAGCCGGGTGAAGTCGTCAAAAGAACTTTAAGAGTTCTTCCCACTTGGGAAGAAGGCCTTGACAATAATTCCATTGTAAAATGGAGGATATTATGTGGGACGGTTAGATACCACATTAGATATCTTTTTCTCCTTTGAGGCTGATGTTAAGTTTGAAGTGCGTCCCAAAGAGTTTGGGGGACGAAGAGCCTGGTATAGCAGGGGAAGAGATCCTGGAGGAACCGGCCGAGGCTCCTTTCTGTAATTGGGGTGAAAAGCCAGGCGGAAACGGAAGATCGAGAAGAGATTTTCGGACGATAGATCCGGATTGATGAGCCGAAGGCGCTTTCATTGTCGAGTAGTTGATCCAATAACCGCGGCTGGTGATGTTGGAATATCATCTGCTTCCAACGGATAATGAGTAGGAGGGTGAGTTAGGTGGAGCAGGCGATCTGGAGAAAGTAGAAGGAACTTGGTGGATAAGTCTTGTGAGGGGCAAATAATATTCAGCAACAGGAAAAAAGAGTCCATTGAAGATTCTTGAGGCACGGCCGAGTCAGCTCAGGAGGCTGCGTTCTTATTGTTGGCCGATGACCCAGGTGACGAGTCCGTCGTCTCATCAACGGGCTTTGGGTCCTGGGGACGGGTAGAAAAACCTTCACTGGTCGATATAGAAGATTCAGATAATGTCTGATGTCTTCAAGTGTCTCACCCTGAGCGTCGGTCCCGGTTAGAGCTGCCGGAGAGAGGGAGGCAACAATAGGTATCTCGGTGTGAGATCGATGCTTCGAAAGTATATCATTTATGCTTCTGACACTAACGGTAGATTGGTGATGAGGTTGTTCAGGCGTTTTGGAACTCGAGCGTGATGGTCGTTTTCGTCCAGCAGCAGGCATACTGAGAAGAGACGGCCAAGAGTGAGGTTTGTGCTCGCGCACGTTGGCGAGCCCCTCTCACATCCAGACGCACAATCACGCAAAGCGAGGACCTCATTTTCATAAAAGAAAGCAAATTTTCGAAGCAGCACTGTGGGCACCACCGCAGTTGGCATATAACGGTTTATAACCAGGTTTAATAAACTGCGGTAGTTCTTGACGGTCGAACGTTAAAATCAATTTGGCAGTTGGGACTCTAGTAGAGCATACACGTTTAGTCACCCTGTGATAGGAGAAAGAAGAGGGAGAAATAAAGGGCAGTAAAAGAAATAGGGGGGCGGGTAGAGGGGTATATTAAAGTCTAGTTCGCAGCACCAGGGAACTCCTAAAGAAAGAAAAGGTCCCAGAGGAGGGGTTGGTTAGTTTAAAGGTGCTTTGACGCACACTGCACAGTGAACGAGCCGTAAACAAGTTATTTATGCGGTTTGCATAGCAGCAGTGGTAGGTGATAAAGTGGAAATTGTAGGAATGAAAATGAAATTGTGCCCGAGGTTAGTAAAAGATTTTTTATCATTTTCAAGAGTCGAAAGTTATAGTTTATCTACGCGTCCGGTTTTTTCTGAGCGGATGATTGCAGCCCCGGGATGAAGATTTTCGGGGTTGAGTGCTATTCGGATGATGCGGAGGGTACCTCCATCGTCGATGGGTAGGTACCGGCGTCTTAATTGGCCGAATGACGGGCATTCGGCCATAAGGCGGTTTATCGCCAGGGGAACGATACACTTCACAATAAGAGGGGTAGCCCCCTTCCATCAAGAAGCCGTGAGTGGGTCAATCTTGAATGACGGATACCGAGTCGGCATACTGACTTTTGTCGGCGCTTAAGGCCGTGAGGCCGCCATCTTGATAAGAGTGGGAAACAGGGGCGCATTTTGTTCATGTCATGGAGGTCCGTCCATCTGCCCGCGCAGATTTTGCGGATAGCCCCCCCACCCCCACCCCCACCCAATTGCGATGATATAATCCGCGGAAGGTAGAGGGACGTGGCCTGGCATTACCGGTCAAAGAGCTGCGGTCTGCCAGAGGGAGCGGGAAGCAGCGGTAACATGCTCCTGCGGAGCAATTCAATAGCAACAACAACAAAACTCCCTCCATCTCTAATCTCAGCCTGATCCACAACCAGTAACCTTTGCCATTTAAGAGCTATTTAGCCTCGCTTTTACTTTCTACTTTTCCAAAACATTACCATCACCATAAGAATAGAATGAGCATTGCCATGATATTTGGTCAGAGGAACCAAAATATGGGAATGAGAGAATAGGGAGAGCACCTTTACTCCCTTCCACAGTTGCTCCAGACTTGGGTTGGCTACTTTTGACAGGAAATTAGAAAAATTATGAGTCAAAAGCAACAAGGCTGAAAGAGGGGTAAGGAAACTGGAGGGCACACACTCATAAACCTGCCAGGATAGTGTAAATAAAGGTAATCTTGCCAAACAGGACAGAGATGAAGGCAGAAGTTCATTGTGCAAGCTATGGGAGCCCATACACGCCCCTTTAGCCATTGTCCTCGTCTCAATATATGCCTAGCATACAAGTCAATTCACTTGCTAAGGAGACCTTGCTTGTACATGCTCTAACATCAGTGCATCCACCATTTTCGGGCAGTCGCCAAACCCTTCCTCTGACATGTGGTTTTCTACACCTTTACTAACCATCGGTTGTGTAGGTGAACTGGGAGAATTTGTGATGGTTATTTAAAAAGACCCTTCAGAGGTAATTTGTGATGTAGGCCGGTTTCCTTGCTTTAGAATGTAGAGCAAGAAAACCTGCATACATCACAAATTACCTCTGAAGGGTCTTTTCAAACAACTATCGCACATCTTACAGCTCATCAACACAACTTTTCTCAAAAATAAAACTTCTCTGCCACAACCCAAATCAGCCATTCTATTTACTCGTATTATCATATCCAAACCCCCTGGAGCTCTCGCCGATGTAGTGGAGAAGGCATTTGACTTCTGGCAGTGCATAAAGTCTGAGCAGAAGGGAGAAAAGCTCCGGCCTTGTATGTCATCACAAACAGACTAATTCCTCTGGTTCCATCATCTCTTTACAGAAAACGTATCACTCTCCTGCCTCAGAACCTATTTGAAGGCTTTTCATATCCACACTCCCCTGAAGCTGCATAGCGAACCCCTGCCTTGAGCCATGAAGGGTTGATGTGGGGTGTCAATTTTATTTTTTTTTTAAAGAGCTCATCTGGCGACTGCTTACTTGCGCATTAGTCGCCGTATTAAAATCTGCCTAGTACTAGTCTACTTTAAAATATAATGCAATAACACAAAAAAAACCCTAAACAACACCAGAAATTAAAAAAAGGAAAAAGGAAACGAGTAGTAAACAAGCTCCTGAGTCGGGGGGAGGTCCCCCCGGCGCAGGAGCGTGCAACCTATAAGGGAAAAAACAACAAAACAAAACAAAAAAACCTGGTTAAATAATAAGAAGGCCGGCCTCCCCCCAAAAGTCAACAAGTCCACCAGCTAATGTGCACGCACTCGTCCCAAGTACAAGGGACAGGCGGTAGCGACTGTGGGGTGTCAAATGAGCTGAAAACTGGCTTCTGGTGCCATCGGGCTAGCAGGCGATTGACATTCTGATTGAAATGGGAGGGGGGAAGCAATAAGTTTCATTTCACTAATTCCATCCATTTCCCTCATTTAACCCTTGTAGTAGCAAGAACACCTAATCTCTCCTTAACACACCCGCTTTCTATGGATTTTCTCAGCTAATAAAATACTTGCCTCATGCAGCTTTATGATAATTATTTTACTCCATCCATACACATTGCCCAATTCATGACAGGACAAGAGGGGTCAATTTTTGCCCAGGTGTGATGGGATGAATATCATTAGTAGCGTTGATGCACATTGAATGCACATTTGTGGGAAAGCGATTAAGAAGAAAGCACTTTGCCATGAGAAATATATTGTGTCATCGGGAGTAGTTAGTCCTTGGATGGTGACTATAGCAATCTGTGATTCGGACGCACATTAACACACTTTTCTCCTTCCACTGTCTCCGTGTTTCTTTTCTATTAGTATCCCCCACAAGAGAGTGTCAAGTTCAGCAAGGGGGACCATGCCTCAGCCAACATCTGGATGGTTACTTTTCCTCCCTGCTTCAATACCAGTAGGAGGATCTGCGGCTGTGGGTTTTTCACATATTTTCACTTCCTCCATGATCACCTCTTTCTTTACCGATCTCTCCTTACAAACTTTCTGCGGAAGAGGCCCTCATTCGTTTTTGCTTTCCATTGAGGAAAAAAACCCAGAACTGTTCTCTCTCATCCCCAGATCCCTTGATAACCTGTCCTCTTGTCAAAAGAAACCTGTCCTCGCTTGACTTGTTCTCCACAAGTCACTATTGTCACTATCTCTCTGTTCTTCTACCTCACATCCTTGATAGACCCATCTCAAAAGGGTGTTATCAGACAGGATTCTTGATCAAGGTACCAAACTTTCTTAAACTAACTGACCGCTTTTGTAGAGTGACTGATGCGGGTTAGCCTACCAACCGAGTTGGGCTTCAGCTTAAGACACAAACACCATTCTGAAACGGTAAGTCAAATCTTGGGGAAGGGGTGGCAAGTTGCTGGCTGTTGTCCCAATTTGGGCAGACTAGATGGCTGAATTCCTCTGTAGATACCCCTTGGTTCGGAGCCTACGTTAAATTGTAGTGCTCCCATGAGAAATAAAAGGCATCAAAAAGGGTACAAATCGTTGGTAGAAGCCCTACCAATTAATTTTTAATAAGCTTCCATTCAAGTACTTCTTTCTTAACAGCCTTTGATACTCTCAATCGTGTTGTTACCATCGTCTTCACGAGTTAGTGGAATATATTTTAGCTGGTTTCACTCGTACCTCTCATAAGCATAAAGTCTGCTTATATCAAGTGTTATGTATAGGGCAAGCAAAGTTCATTTTGGTTATCTGCAAAGTTCCCTCCCTGGTGCACTCCTTTTTTTTGTGTCTATCTTATTGTGCTTGGTATTATTATGCATCATGTCAGTCATCATTTCATTTGTAAGCCGATGATATGCAAGTCTTCCTCATGTTCTCCTAAACTTAGGTTGCAGACTGAAATTTTCCATCAAAGTACATCCTTAATGAATGGCTCTCGAACAACTTTCTAAAGATCATGACAAAAATGTGTTGCTGGTGTGGACTCCTTCGGATGTGGTCACAGTAAAACTATCGCCCGATTTCTTCAACTTGGTAGGAAGCTCAGTTCCTTTTTCCAACACTGTTTAAAACCTACAAATCACATTTAATAATCAACTATGTCTATGCGCTCATGGTGCAACAGTCTACTTTCTTCATAATCTTAGCCATATCAGCTCCCACTTTGATCACGAGAGGTTCGAGACCATCGCCCACGCTTTTGTTAATTCCATTGTTGATACTGCAATTATTATCTTGTCCGGGCACCAATGCCACCACTTCAACTAATTAAACTTGTTCAAAACATTGCAACCACCATTCATCCCTGCCACAAATGTCTCTCGTGCAATGTTCCTGTTGTGTGAATTGCACTGGCTACCCATCCAATCCTGTATTGCCTTTAATGTCCTCTTTTTCACCTACAAGATCTTAGTATTGCCTTCAAAGTCCTTTTTTATCTACAAAATTTTAGTATTACCTTCATTCTCCACTTTTTTACCCACAAGATCTTAGTACTGCCTTCAAGGTCTTTTTTTATCTATAAGATCTTTGTATTACCTTAAAAGTCCTCTTTTTTATCTACAAGATATTAGTATTGCCTTCATTGTTCTCTTTTCTTATCTACAAGATCTTAGTATTGCCTTCAAAGTCCTTTTTTTATTTACAAGATTTCAGTATTATCTTCAGTGCCTTCAACATCTTATTGCCTCAGTCTTTTTTTTATCTACAAGATCTCGGTATTGGCTTCAGTCCCATTTTTTATCTATAAGACACTCGTATTGGTATTTCCTTCGAGATAATATTTTTTACCTACAAGATCCTAGTACTGCCTTTCATTTTTTTTTTTTTTAGCTTCAAGTTCTTAGTATTGCTTTCAAAGTACTCTTTGTTTACCTACAAGATCATAAATGTTGGAGCCACCTCTTTCTTAACTGTCTTCCTCACTGAACCGATACAAGTCCCTGAGAAGTTTTCATTTGGCTTTGCCCCATTACTGCTTCTCCGTCTATGAGTGTGTAATGCATCGGTGATTGTGCTTCTTCTACATTTGCTCGTAGAATGTGGAACGATCGGCCTGCTACTACACATTACTCACCCTGCCTAGGTGCATTGACACACACTTGAAGATCAACCTCTTCAAACCTGTAATGCCCTATAAAGCACAAAACTACACACATTTTCCCACCACATCAGTGGCCCTTTGGATGAATGGGCTGCCCTGCATCTCATTACTTCAGAGATTTCTTCGGGGCAAAAACTAACAAGGACTAAGGTAATCCTTTTATGTGAGAACACTAAAGCACACCAAAATCCAAGGCCCCCTTTATACAGGAGCAAAGAGTACTCTTAAAAAAACTATTTTTTCAAATATATCTCCAAGAAGAAATTTGTGCATACTTTCAAAGTGACGAACCTCACCCTTTTTGAGGAGCACCTAACATTCAGTAGTTTACTACCATGCTTCTTAGTGAAAATGTGTGAACAGTTTTCACACTGACCATATAAGTAGGTAAAAAACCTTCCCCCAACCACACCCGAATGATCTTTTCCATAACCAGCTAGCAACTTCACCATAACTTAACCTTGTCTTCCATCATGCTGTTTGCATACTCACCAGTGCCACCACCTTGCTAACTACTTTATCATAAGGTTAAGACACATACCATGACCGTCAGGCTGAGAGAGGGGTATGGAAGACGGTATGGTGACTGTTTTAGTGGATTTGACAAGCTTCGATTTCGTCACTGAACACCATTTAGGAGAGAGAAACAATGTTAGTCTTTTTGGCGAGGGCTTCAGGGGGTGATGGCGCCATCCACACACGCTCAATTCATGAGGTTACTATATCTAGACGCCCAATTCAGGTTAATCTATCTAAATGCCCACTACTCAGATTCATTTTTATTATAGAGTAAAAAGAAATTGGTGTAATCGGACATAACTAACTTGATTTGATGGAAATAATTGTGTAAGAAAACGGAATTAAGGTGGGCAGAATAAATGGCAAATGAAGGAGAAAACATGAGATGAAAAATATCAAGACTGAATGATACACCCCTTCAACTTGTAAATCCGGGTATCCAATTTGGGGAAGAAGTCAGGACATCAATTAGAGCACTCCATAATAGTAGTCAAAGCAAGTAGAATTGACTGCTGATTATTTCATTTGTTAATAAGTGCCCTAAGTTTAGCATTAGTAAATATGGCGAATTAAGAACAATGGCCTGTAGGTTCAAATTATTAATGTAAATCTCTCCCCATGGCTAAAGCCAACCTTGGCATTAATTCAGACTCAATAACCTACAAACATTGCAACAAAATCAAATTCGGCACAAACAGACAAGACCCAAGAGTGCAAAGTTTCAAACACATACAAAGACTTGGCACAAACCAGCCGCAGGTGTAACATGACAGATTTTTTTTTTTTACCTTTAAATTTAAAGCAAAAACCAATGAGGGTATATCCCACAGAAAGTAAGGAAAGAATGGTAAAAAAGTGTTGAAGATGGGAGTGGAAAAAGTCTCAAAAGATATATATATATATATATAT
This sequence comes from Ceratothoa steindachneri, assembly GCA_963969495.1. Classification (NCBI taxonomy): domain Eukaryota; kingdom Metazoa; phylum Arthropoda; class Malacostraca; order Isopoda; family Cymothoidae; genus Ceratothoa; species Ceratothoa steindachneri. The sequence continues at coordinate 82,990,378 of OZ018321.1, forward strand.
ATATATATATATATAATATATAGCCACAGATCTTCCTGCAGAAATTAGGGCTGGGAGGGACCACAATGGAGCAGCCAAGAGAAAAATAATCCATCTTCTCTGATTAATCCTAATAACCTCAGCAAAGACTTCTGAATGAAGGAAACAAATGGGTGCATCTCCAACAAATTTTCTAAAGAGGTTGGTAAATGAAAATAGGTGGAAGGAGAATAGATCAAGCAACTAAATGGGGCACTAGGGCCTTTGAAGGTGCACCCCCACACCCGCTTCAACCAGTGCTATGCAATGAGACTCTGAACACTCGAGAAAATAGCATCCTTCAAAGGCTGAGTCCCCCCCCTCCACTCACCAACAGAATTCACCACATTCTTGTCCCTGGGGGCGAGATTGGGACTCCCTGAGGAGCTGTCTGCCGGCTCTGTTGAAGGATCTTCCCGAGGTTCGGTTAACAAGGACGCCATTAGCTTCAGATGATGGCTTTCCTTCGCTGGATCATCCAGCCCATTCTCCTGCCAGGGAGAGAGAGTTTTGAGAAAATCAAACGAGGGAAACTAACGAAGGCATTTCACTCAAAGCAAAAGGGTCGCACATATAGAGGTAAAAAAGGTGGAAAGAGGAGATCCAAGATGCACAAATCTTAATCTAAGGTGGCGTTATAAACCTCAGGGAACAAGTGTATATAGGACACAAACACTTGAACCAACTTGGTCTCCTTAAAGGGGGGTTCTAGGAATAGGTTTGACAATATCAAATAGGCACAGGCACTACTCCAAACTCCATCCCCCACACATATAAAATACCCTTGCAAGGCTATTCAAATCCATACCTTCGAGCATCCTATATGCCTGTATCTGGGGCAGGTAGAATACCTATACCCTCCTCCATCATATAAAAAGCAACATAGCCAAGATGTTGAACTGGGAAACCAGGGGTCCCCAAATGTATAATCACACTGGTAAAGGGCCCCATCGAGGCATGAAGCTAATCCTCATCAAGGTGAGAGAGAGTGGGCAGGTGAAATTGAGGGGTATATGCAATGTGGCAAAGAGGCGCGGGGGGGAGGGGGTAACAATGTCCTAAAAACAGGAGGGAGATTGCAGATGTTTGCTCCATGAGAGACAAACATGAAAGGGAATGAAGGATTTGTGGGAAATTGAGTGAATGAGGTGCAATCAGGGTGGTAGGAGTCAAATGGACAAAAAGGTGACAGAATGATACAGGGAGTGAGGTTTTCGGTTGGTGGGGTTTGTGCTGAAAGAAAAAGCAAAACTTTCAGCATGATGTGAAAAATACAACATGGGTCAGGAAAAAGAGAGAACGGAGACCTTCAGAGTATGAATGATTTGTGGCTATAGGAGACGGATGGATTGTTTATGAGTCCCTTGGTGCACACTGTTAAACATAGTAAAAAAAACAAATGAAGTGTTTGGACAAAAAGATGAATGAGGATCTTGATGGGAACAGGAAATTAAAGAAGTGAGAAGGGTAAAGAATCAGAAGAATATGTTGCAATGGGAACTTCCATTTCAAGAATGGCGGGGTAATTGTGAAGAATGAAGAAGTAACTAAATGTGAGAATAATTTGATGAGCTGTATAATGTAACTATAAAAAATGAAGCCAATGTAAAATGAATGGCTTCATGGGTGAAAAACGCATGCTCTATTGGGCTATGGACAAGATAAGGATGCAAGGGGCTGTAAGTGTTGTGAGAATCTGAAAAATAGAAAGACAGATGGAGTAGATGGTATGGGTCGCTGGGATGCTAAAATGTGGGGGGAGGTGTAGGTTATGAAATGGGTCTAGTGGCTGAGTTTAAGCCATTTGAATGAAGAAGTGTTGCTGAATAAATGGAAGATTACATTAATAGGGCCTTTGTAAAATGAAAACAAATTGGTCAGGGTTTTACCACCGCTATGCACTTTTTCTTCTTTTTTTAAGCATTTAACTGCCAACAGGGGAATAAGTCATCGCAATTATCCTGTAGCCTAATGCCAGGCTAAATTAAACAAACAATGAGCAAAAACATGGATTTTAAGGGGTAAGTCCAATACAATAGGATAGTCACCCAGTCCTCGGGGACTCTTTGGAGCTCTCATTCCCCGCAATTCCTACATGTCGAGGAACGCAGCAGAAGATATTTTCAACACTCGCCCGGCTCGCCAACACCGTGCCGTCAAGGATATCGCAAACCAGGGGATGCGGAGATTCCAATGCCTCGAGAGCACTCAGGGCGCTTTGTGAGTCACTATGAATCACAAGCCAGTTTGCGAACTGTGCACGCCGCGTAATCTCTTGAACCGAGCGGTGCATTGGAACCAACTCAGCCAGGAAGACAGACGCAGCACCTGATAGAGCCCCGCTGACTTCAAACAGCTGATACGACGTGGAAACCGACCCCCTCTTGGGACTTGGAGCCATCCATATACACTGGCACGGTCCCAAAAAGGCCGAACGCAATATCCCCGGCGCTGTACAAACTTTGGGAGCAGAGGTGTAGCAACAAATAGTCAAAGGTGGCACCCTCCAGAGTGGCGGGCGTCCTGGGCAGAACCAGGGGCGCCACTGGCCCTAGAGCTATACCGAGCTATCTAAGGAGTTTCCTAGCCCTAAACCCAAAGAGCTTGGTATATGACTGGCGTCTTTGGGCGGCATAGGCACCGTCGAGATCAGCAGCGGATGCAGCGAGAGCTGTTTGTGACTGAGGGAGGCGCCGGGCTTATGCGTACAGGTGAATAATGCACTGTGCACGCACCAGAGCGAGTGCCATCTACCCAACATCGACAAGTAGGCTCTCAATGGGGAAAGTGCTAATCACCCCACGCAGTAGCTCACTCTGCAAGAGGTGAATACGGGGCCGGCAAAGCCAGCTGCCACGATTTGAGGCCACTCCTCCCGCCTAGTGAGCTGGCAGCCCATCGGCATGGCGTAAAATCTAGACATTGAGAAGGTGAGGAAGTAGGGTAAAAACACACGATGTCAGAAAGAAGAGGCTGAGTCTTGTCCTCACGGCGGCTAGGAAGGCAAATCGACAGGCCCCTTATGGGGGCAAGGGTGTGTACACAAACCTAACTTGAGTACAAAGGACACTGCCCACTGGTCCTAATTCAGGGTCAGGGACCTGCGTAAGATCACCCAGACTGGAACATTCAACAAAAATTTGCCGAATAGTCTGAGACAATCCAGTCCTTGCAATTAAGTCCAGGTGAGCACTCCATCAAATGGCAGAGCATCATGAGGACACTCCCTACAGATACAGGGTCCGAGATTGCTGTCTAATCCTCCTGGAGGATGGGCCTGGGTTCATGGTGCGTAGAAGGGTGCAAATGAGGTTGTGACAGTGTTGAGATGTGGTATGGAGATGTAAGAATGAATGGTAATAGACATTTATGAGAATATACGACTGTGTTGGGTTAGTATGTGAATAGGTTTGAGAGAAAGATACAGGGTCCGAGATTGCTGTCAAATCCTCCTGGAGGATGGGCCTGGGTTTATGGTGCGTAGAAGGGTGCAAATGAGGTTGTGACAGTGTTGAGATGTGGTATGGAGATGTAAGAATGAATGGTAATAGACATTTATGAGAATATACGACTGTGTTGGGTTAGTATGTGAATAGGTTTGAGAGAGAAAGATCTGACTGAGGGAGATTCAGATGACTGAATATGTAGGGGGTTTGTAAGAGGGAAAAGGCGCTTGCTAGGGACTTACTGCTCAGGAATTTGCGAGATGCTACCATACATAGCACCTATTCACCTGGCCAGGCTGCAGTGTGGCCTGATCACCCAGGCTTGAGCTACCAGAAAAGGCTTAATGTAACTATCGCGGATACCTGTCAAAAATACAACACTGCACCCCACAAGATCAAGATTGCATTGCACAAAACCACACATGCCCTAGCTTTCCTCAGAGTCTCGGGACTGCTCAGCCGGACAGACTGGGGAATGACAACCACATCTTCTCACTTTCTCTGAGACCTCTGGGAAAGACCACATGCTATTGCCTCATTCCTAAGCGCCACAGGGCTCAATTTACTAGTTCTCCCTTTTTTATTTCACCATTAACTCATTCTTACTTCATAGAGTGGTTATAATTGAATGACACTTTCATTCTCAATTACATTCTGGGACCTTCAATTTCCACCCATCTTGAGTTTTCATCCACAACATAATAGTAACTAGTTTCACTATTTTTCACTAATTTAAAGCAAGTGACCAAAAAGAACAAAAGAAAAAAAATAGAAAATAACTTAAAAGATGACATAATTAACGACAATGCCGACTTGAACAAGAATCAAAATATACACACTTGAGTGGATGAAACACCTCTCCCCCATCCCCACCACGCCCTCTCCTTACCCCTTCCTTGGACTTCCCCTTAGGGAGGATCGGCCTAAAGATGGGGAGCTTGTGTAGGGCCCCAGGAACTCCACCACCTGCGATGGAAGTACTTGAGCTAGACGAGGAAACGCTGCTGCTGGGAGCCCCAATAGATGACCCTGATGAGGGGGTGCTGGCCCCCTTGCTGGAAGCAGCCACCGAGCCTCCGCCCAGCATGATCTTAAAGGAGTTATCCACCACCAGGTTGTCAGACGGGATGGATACCATTGGGCTGGGTGAGTTGCTATGACTACTGCCCCCACTGCTGGTTTGGTGAGCGTGGTGCTGGTGGTGGTGGTGGGAAGTTTGGTGCTGGGAGGAGTTGGCCTCCTTGAGAGTGAGGCTGCAGTTGGTGTTGCCGGAGACTAGGTTGCCCAGGATGGAGTTTGTGGCAAAGTTGCGGAAGTTCTCATTCACCCCCTGCGGGATGTGCCAAGAGGGTGGACTCACACTGTCCTTGCGCAAGGCGACGGGGACCTCTTTCTTAGGGTGCGGGTGGGTGCTGTGTGGGGACGGCTGCTGTGAGCGGGCATCCCCATTCTTGATGTTGAGCGGGGGCTGAGAGAGAGTGGTGCGGAGGATGCCTGACAGAGTGGGTGCCTGCTGGTGGCCGTGGTGCTGGTGGTGTTTTTGTTGCTGCTGCTGCTGCTGCTGCTGCTGCTGCTGCTGTTGTTGTTGTTGTTGTTGTTGCTGCTGCTGCTGCTGGGGAAGTGGGGTGATGCTAATAGCAGAGGGGTTTGCCAACCCTGCAGTGATTCCCATGAGGGTCAGATGGTTGGGGGATGCCATAGGGTTAGAGGCAGTGGCCATGCCCGCGGCTGCAGCCATCGACATGGGGTTCAGCTGCTGGTTATAGTTCATCCCACGCCGAGAGGCTGCTTGCTGCTGCTCCATGAGCCTCTGTTGTTGTTGTTGTTGTTGTTGTTGCTGTTGCTGCTGCTGAGGGGATGGGCCATGCGGCATGCGGGCCAGATGCGAGAAAGAGTTCAGTTTGTATGACCCACCTGAACCCAGCAATCCACGCAGATGACTGGATAGGAAAAAAAGAAGACTCAATTAACTTCAAAGTCAGGTTGGCGAACAACAATGCCCCAAGAGGAAAGACAGGACAGGGTCTGCTACAGCCTCACCCATTAAGTATTGCAAACTTCCTTACAAACATTCAATGGTAGATGCCTTTGTTAGTTTTTGCTTTAATTAGAATTGCACTCGCAGAGCCAAGACATTTTGTTGTCCATCTTCTAATACCAGTGGCCCATATCCTGGTTTAGTCACCATTTACAACACACCCAAAATTAGTATGAATAATTTTCCTGCCCCTAAAGGGTGGGGAAGGGAAAGCGCATTAGAAACCTCAAGGGATAAATTTGTACTAACTATAAAACACGCCTACCTGCAGTTAATGTTTTTTTTAAGCGCATTTGGATACTAACTCCAAGGGCAAAAGTCGCCATAATCATTCTACATCCTAAGACAAGAAACAAGAAAAGAAGCAAGAAGGAAGCACGCTCGAGTGTCTGGGGAAGGCCCACCTCCCACGGGCGCAAAAACATGTGACCTACAAGAAAGAGAGAAATATAAAATGGAGGCCAGCCTCCTCCAAAAAGTCAGATAGAACACAAGTCTGTGTAGCGAATTCGTCCCAAGTTCGAGGGACAAGCGGTAGCAACCCCCACTCGTCCAGATATGGGGACAGGTAACGTGCGCGAAGATCACCTAGACTGGGAGATTCAACAAGAATGTGTCAAACAGTCTGGGGCAATGCAGTCTTCACAATGAAGGTGCAGGCGAGCGCTCTATCATATGGTGGGGCATCCCGAGGGTGTGTCCAATTCGGAGACGACAGAAAGCGCCTGAAACAGTGGCGGCATTGGGGGATAGGTCCATGGAAACAGTCCTACCATGTAATCAATTTGAGGAAGAGCGAAATGTTGGAGTAGTCGCCCAGTCCTCGCGGAATCTGTGGAGCCTCCATCAGGCCGCTCACTCCCCGCAATTCCCACATGTCGAGGAAAATAGCCGAAGATGGTCTTGACATCCTCCCGCCTCGCCAAAATGATGGGGTCACGGATATCGCGAACCAGGGCATGCGGAGATTCGTATGTCGCGAGAGCACTCAGGGCGCTTTATGAGTCGCTCTATAAATCACAAGTCTGGCACCGAACTGGGTACGTCGCGTTATCTCCCGTAGCGAGGGGTGTATTGCCACCAGCTCGGCCGTGAAGACGGACGCAGCAACTGGCAGAGCCACATGACTTCAAAAAGAGGGAAAACGGTATGGAAACCAAGGGCCTCTTGGAACTTGGAGCTATCTGTATATACTGGCACGGTTCCAGCGTGATACGGAGTGTACTCCAAAAAGGCCGAACGCAATGCTCCCGGCGCTGTAGAAGCTTTGGGAGCAGAGGCGTGGAGACAAATAGTTAGAGATGGTACCGTCGAGGGCAGAACCAGGCGTTGTGGTAGGTGCATTTTTGTTTGCCTCAGCTCACCAGTGCCCAATCTAATGCCCGCCCTTTGTTTCTGGTTTTGGTGAAGGAGGGAGGACAGAGCTGACTGGAAGCAGTGCTGAGGTCTGACGTTTCATCCTCCCCCCACAGGTTTGTGAGGGAATTCCACGTGGAATTTCTTGTTCAGCACGGAACTTCCTTGCGCCGTAGAAGGTTCTGTTAGGCTTAAATTGGTAAGCCTAACCCCCCGCCCTTCCACAAGCAGGAGCCTCGAACCCCGTCCACCACGATTCACCATTCGAGAGTAGAGCTGTTTCCCACTAAACCCACCCGCGGGGAGAGCCTCAGACATATATATTGCTCGTTTCCCATGAGACAGACACAGAGTTGAAAAGTCTCGCCCGAACCCAACGAGATTCCCCTAGTTCCAAGTCAGGTGCTAACAACAAAGCAAAGTGACGGCTGAACTATTTGTGTATTGGAATTAGCCCCAGCCAGTGAGGTAATTCCATTTAACGATCGCTACCGAGTGATTTTTCCGACTTCTCTCAATTCCTGTGGAAGCGCTCCTCGTTCGCCCCTCGTTTTCGGCTGGCCGAAATACTCTCCCCTGGACCGGACGTTACCGCCCCCCCCCCCTTTTTTTTGGAGAACCGTCATCACTTTAAGCAGCCACTCAGAAGTTTTGAGCGCCCTCGCCTCACGTGCAGAAGACATCCGTGAAGCCTTACCCCCCCGACGTCTCACTCGGAATCCTCCGTAAGCCAACCCCTCCCCCCCTTCAGTAACCAATTTGAGTTAATTCCCCTAAAATTGGATAGTGTCCTCCTGTAATACATTAAATTTTTAACTTCATAGTCTGATTCATAACTACAACCCCCCCCCCCCCCCCCCGCTCGTTCATCTGATGTAATTTTGCCCATCATTTCTCTCATTATTTTTATGTAAATAAAATTATATTTTTGTACATGCCTCTTTAAGTAACCTTGAGCAATGACATTGCCCATATTATACCTGACCTCGTTGCACTCTTATCTCGCCCTCGGGCGTCGAAACTCGTGGTGTTCCGCCCCTTTGTCGGCTCGCCTTCAAGTTATTGGTCCCTCCCCCATAGATATAATATAGTATTGATTTAATATAATGTCATACCCCGACAAGGTTGATGAGCGATTGGAAACGGCCAATAGTGAATGCACGAAGGAAGTTCAGCTGGACGTAAAGCCAGGTACGGTATGAGTGAGTGAGGGAGGGAGGGATGGAGGGGGGAAACGTAACACCTTGAAAACAGCAACAGGAGAGTAATTATGTTTCCCTTTTTTTAGCTCCTTTGGTCCCGCTGCTCTTGTCCGTGAGTGAGGAGAGGGAAGAAGTCGCGCACTAAGCCATCGGTGTGGGGCACAATTAAGGGCCACAGCTAAATGTCCCCTTGGTCCCCCTTGAAAGAGAGAGACCGACCGCTCGAGTGGACTTTCTTTCCCGCCCCACGATCAGGAAGAGCGAGTGAACTGTCCCATAACGTGCAAAAACGCCCACGGGGCAACCTTTAGTAACCATTAAACTAACTGAGTCAGCTCAATTGGGGGTTTTGTGGTGGCCACGAGTGTTGGAGAGAGAGAGAGAGAGGTGGAGAAAAACATTGGTGCTTTCGCAAACCAGTTGTTTGGTAATTGTTGATATTTATAGTGTTGCGCCTATATTGACCTGTATACATTTTGTGTTGCGAAAATTGAGGGAGGTTAAAGTGGGAGCACCTATTTGTATATATATTTGTTGTACGTTTTTCTTATATATTTACATTGTTAGGTAATTAATTGTTTTGGGTGGTGGATAAGTTTGTTATTTTAATAAAAGAAAATAAGTATCTGTGTATTTTGTCTCCTTCCGATCTGACAGGCGTCTCACAAGTGAGTAAGTGGACCTTGTGGCGGGTGGGTTCCGGGACCAGCCGCTACAGCGTCACCGGACTGAGAGCTATATTGAACTCTCGAAGGAGTTTCCTAGCCCTAAGCCATTCAGGGCTTAGGGTATGACTTGCAGGTCTCGGCGGCATAGTCAAGATCAGCTGCGGATGTTGTGAGAGCTGCTGGCGACAGAGGGAAGCGCCGGGCTGCATGTACAAGCGAAGAATACTGCGCAGAACGAGTGGAATCGCCCAGGCATCGAGAAGTGGACTATCAATCGGGGACGTGCGGAAGGCAATAGTGGCTAGGCGGAAGTCAGGGTTGTAGATCGAGTCCACTGAGGACAGTTCCCTGCGCTACACCCTCTTCGTGCTCCATTGGGCCAGAGAGGGCTCCCCCCACCCGTACGCGGAATCGACGATCTCGCAAAGATTTAGATATAAACATTGGGAGGCGTCCCCTCGCCCCCATCGTGTGGAGAGTCTCCATGATACCGTATCGCCATGCGGTAACATAGGCCTTCTCCAGATCGAAAAACACCGTGGCGTATTGCTGTCTACGAAGGAAGGCCTTGCAGAAGGCATTTTCCAGTCGGAGCAGAGCATCCGACGTGGAGTGGAACTTGCGGGAGCCGCACTATGCAGAAGACCCGATGTCAGGAAAAAGGCTAATCTAACATTTACCAATTTCTCCATTAACTTGCACACGCAAGAGGTTAGAGAGATTGGGCGGAAACCGGTCGGAGTAGAGTGATCTCTCCCCGGTTTGCGAAAGGCGAGCACAGTAGAAATTCGTCAGGAGTCTGGGAGAAGACCTTCCACTCAGATCCTGTTGAACAAATCTAACATAAAGGCCATGCCTCGCTCACCCAGGTGTCGAAGCATGTCGTACGGGACATCGTCCGGACCATGGGCGGTGTCCGCGCACGAGGGAAGAGCGGGGCGCAAATCACTCACAGTAAACGGGTCGTAGGAGGGTTCTCCGCCTCTGGAGGTAAAGTCCAGCCGGCGGCCTTCGGTGACATCACAACATGCATTGAATGCTGGCGGAGCAGCATCACGGCTAAAAAATGCGGAAAAAGCGGTCGCGAAGGATTCCACAAAGAACGCGGGGTCCGAGATTGCGGTCCCATTCTCCTGGAGAACAGGAGGGGGGTCCTGCGAGAACTTGCCCCGAATCCTTTTGACTCGCTTCCACACCTCTGCTAAAAGGGTCTTCCCGTTAAGTGAAGACACATATGCCCGGCAAGAAGAGCGGCGGGCGTACTTCGAAATATACCGGAACCTAGCCCTAGCCGGACGAAATTCAGCGACAGTATAATCGTTCGGGCGACGCTTATAGAGCATGTAGGCATAAAGCTACTGTTTGAGGGCCGTCTAACACTCGGCCGACCACCATGGGAGTGGTCGGCGTGCAAAACGGCCAGACGTTCTAGGAATAGTAGTCAGGCCCGCGGCGAAGAGGTTGCCGGAGAACTCAACGGCCTCATCTACCGACCTAAACTCCTCGACTGAGAGAATTCAGTCATTTCCTGAAAGGCAGGCCACCGCGCCCTCGCCAAGCACCACCGAGGTGGGCTCTCAGGCGGCAGTTGCCCTGAAAATGATATTTGAAAGGGAAAGTGATCACTACTATGGAGCTCATCGACTACCCCCCCCCCCCCCAATCAAAATCAGGCTGTGTATCCGAAAAGCACAAAGATAGGTCAAGGCAAGAAAATGAAGCGGTTCTCGGACAGTGATGCGTAAACTCATCCACGTTTAGGTCACCCATCTCAAGCTCTTCGATCAGATCAGCAAGGACTTGACCCCAAGGATTTATTGAGTAATCTTCCCAGAGAGGATGCCTGCCGTTCAGATCTCCAAGCGAGAGAAAGGGCCTCGGCAACCGTACCACGACGCGGCGGAAGTCTCCCACGTCAAAGTCAGCTGACGGTGGAAGGTACGCAGAAATGATAGCATACCTCCTATCCAGGTGAAGCTGCACAGCCACTGCCTGAAAGGAGGTATCTAAAGAGAAAGGAAGAACGGAGACATCATGCCGGGTGTAAACCGTGCATCCCGTGGTGGTGGGGTCGCAAGACCCTTATACCCCGGGAGAGTGGGAAGGGGGCACGCGCCAAGCATGGCATCCTGCAAAAAGATAGCTAACGGGGAACGGGACGAGAACGAGCCTCCGCAGCTACTCCCAGATGGCCCGGAGTCCACGGCAATTCCATTAAAGGAATATGCCCTCCAGGCCTAGCTCGGAGGAGACGCGGAGCGCCTCCTCGAACAAAAGACCCTCACGGGAATGGCCGTACGCTTCCCGGAGGCAGAACCGCGGGCGCTGTTGGCACGACAAAGCGCTGAAGGCGCTGTCGCCTTCGAGGACTTATTGGGGGAGGTTGGGCTCGCCATGCGTGTCTTTTCATACCTCCGCCTCGAAACCTTAAGTGGGCGTTGCGGATTCGGAGGCGGGGGGCCCTCTTTTCGATGAACCACCGTCTCCGAGCCACTCGCTCCACCACTAGGCGTAGGCGAAGGAGCCGAAACTCCTTTGTTGCTGTGCTTTCGAGGGGCAGCTTTAGGAACCCCAGAAGATGGCCTGGCGACCAACTTCAGGGGTGTTGCCCCCCGTGAGTCTAACGACTCGGTGGAGGTGCGTGGCTGTTTCGCCTTGCGGGAAACGGTCACGCTGGGGGAGCCCTGGTTTTAGCCGAGGGTGGGTAGGAACCCTTTTTGCCGCCAGCTTTACCAGGGAAGCGCCCGTGTTGAGTAGAGCCCGCAGAAGGGCTCCGAAACAACCGTGCATGTTGGCCTGGATGGGCCACGAGCAGAGGGTGCCTTTCTAACTATTGAGGCATATGACGTCCCAGGCAGAGCCGGGCGCGCTAGGACCAAGTCCTTAGCCTCGCGGAATGAGAGTCGATCCTGGGCCTGAACGGCCAGGATTTCTTTCTCAAGGAGATATGCACCACATTGCTTCGAAGAAGCGGGGTGCAGCTCTCCGCAATTGACAAACTAGGCCGCAGACGATTTTGACCTATCGTGTGCGGCCTTGGAGCAATTTACACAGAATTCGGGTGACCCCGACTTTGCACGTCTACATGAGCGATTCGTATGGCCGAAGCGGTGACAGTAATAGCACCGCCACGGCAGTGGCACGAATGCCTTCACGCGGTAGCGGTACCAACCGGCACGCACCAACTCAGGGAGCTTGTCACAGTCGAACGTGACGAAGAGTGTAGGGGTGGGTCTCGAGGCCCCTCCCTGCTACTCCTTTCAAAAAGTTCATGGTAGAGTGCGGCGTCACACTCACCGAAGTGCCATGAAGTGACCGAAGAGCACTTATTTTGGACGCCTCGGCATGGATTCGCCAGAAGGCTCCCATCCGAAAATGGGTCACCTTCGGCTCTCTACCAATTGCACTAGGTAATCCTCACCTCTGATGGATCACGTCGCCCTTGGACAACATGGTGCCATCAGTGGAGCGAATAATGAGGAAGCGTTTGAAGCCAGCGGGCTCGAAAACGCCAGGTAACCTCTGAATGAGGGGCCCCGATGTCATCAAGGCTCCGCCCTGTGCACTTTTGGTCTTTGTCACAGTAAGGGGCTCCGCAGCCGGGGGAGCAGAGGGGCCGGATGTGCCGATCTTGGCTTGGTTGCTTGCCAAAGTGGAAGCAGACCCATCTGTCCCCGCAGCCTCCGCGGATGGAGAAGAGCCCCGAGGCTTTTTAGTCTTTTTCGTCCTTTTCTTTTTTGGAGAGGAGGGCTGGGAATGAACAAGCTTCTCATCTCCGCCGGAAGGAGCCTTAAGGCCAGATGGACCGGCCTCAGCCAGGTGCTTCTCCGAAATGAAGAAGGTCCTGGTGGTCGCAGGGGCACCGGTTGGAGGATATCCCTCCCCTCCTGGATCGAGAACTGGCTAAGTGGCAGACGGCAACGCGTGGTGGTAAATGGATAGTCTTCTGAGTGGGTGCACGTTACTAGCGGGGTGCCTCAAGGTTCTGTCCTGGGACCACTACTATTCATCATCTACGTCAACGACATGGACGGTGACATGGTTGCCAAAATTTCCAAATTTGCCGACGATACCAAGCTTGGTATGAACGTTGCAAAGGATGGAAATACTGCCCGCCTGCAGGAAGATCTTGTGAAGATTGGGGAGTGGTCGGACACGTGGCAAATGCCTTTTAAAGTGGGGAAATGCAAAGTGATGCATATCGGCCACAGAAACCCCCAATCTCAGTATATCCTTAAGGGCACTGCTCTTGAATCAAGTGACACTGAGAAGGACTTGGGTGTTACTATCACTAGTGACCTCAAGTTCTCGAAACAGTGCATTGAGGCGGAGAAAAAGGCCCAAAGGATGCTAGGTTATATTAAGCGCCAGTTTGGTTATCGGAACCAGGAGATTGTACTGTGCCTGTACAACTCACTTGTCCGACCGCACCTGGAGTATGCCGTACAATTTTGGAGTCCTTCATTGCGAAAGGACATCGCGAGATTGGAACGCGTACAAGCCAGGGCAACCAAGCTGATTCCCTGTATCCGACATAAAAGTTATGAGGATAGACTAAGGGAATTAGATCTGTTCTCGCTGGAAACCAGTAGACAGCGTGGTCAGCTCATCGAAGTTTTCAAAATTCTTCGAGGGTTCGACCATGTTGACTACCGGGATATTTTCACACTGAGTGAGAACAGAATGCGCAATCACGGCTTCAAACTTGAACTGAAGCGTTACAACCGCAATCTGTGTGGAAATTTTTTCACTTACAGTATCTGCGGTATGTGGAACGCACTTCCAGTGAAAGTTGTCAACAGTGAATCTGTTGACCAGTTCAAGTCAAGACTAGACAAAGTCTTGAAAAGTGGCCGTTTAGGGACGCAAAACAATTGAGCAGCCTTGTGCCCGCTCGATTGCTAGTCCAAAGGTACCCTCTTTGAATGGACTGTAAGGTCTCCTAGGGTACCTTCTTTCCTTGTTGTTGTTGTTGTTACTCCTTTTATTGCCTCGGAGCCCTCACCCGTTTGAGGAGGATCTTGCATAGGGGCGGATTCGGGGTCGGTGCATGGCGCCGAGCCCGGATCATCCCCCCCCCCCCTGGAAGGCCCTACCGTCTGAGGCTGGGTTTCCTCAAGGACCATGTCTATCACAGGAGGGGCCTCCAGTTAGCCATCCCCTCCCAGGACATCGCAGGTCCCCTTGGCAGCGTCACAAGTCTTGTGTGGGGAGGCACAGGCCTTGACCCCGGCAAGGTTTAATATTTTTGCCAGCAGGTCTTTTGAGGGAAGCGACCGAAGGGGCCTGGCTTCCCTCTCCCCCCCTAAGGGGGTTTGCCCTACCGAGCCGCTTTGATGGGAAGCGGTTCGCTATGGGCTGCCTGCTGGCTTTCTTGGCAGTCCCCTTTAAAAGAAAAGGATGGACTGCTGCTAGAAGCAGGGAGGTGCCCGAAAGCACCTCCAGAGAAGGGGGTGAGGGGGAGTACCCTACACCCGTAGGAGAGGATTAAGCCTCCTCTTCGGTTAAAGAAATATGGAAGGTCCCCTGTGCAAGCACAGGGGGAAGAGACCTCCATTTTTTTCGAGGAGCTGCACGAGGGCGGCTCCGTCGATTTAATAGGGAAAGTTGAGGGTTGTTTTGTTTTTTTGTTCATCAATGGGCATCGTGACCCTAAATTTTCTGCGGGACGCAATAGCGCATCACCTCTCGCAGTAGCCCGCACTGCAAGAGGTGCTTACAGGCCCGGCAGAGCCAGGCGCCGCCATTTGAGACCATCCTTCCCGCCTGGTGGCCTGGCAGTGCATCGGCATGGCGGCTCCACCTTAGACGCGGCGTAAAACTGATAGATTGTGAAGGTTAAAGGAAAAGGGATGTGAGGAAGGTATGAGTGAGGATGAAGCAGGTTTTTAAAAAAAAAAACCCGAACCGGAGCTCAGGGGTTAGGGAACGTTGTCCCCACTCCCCCCCCCCCCTTAGCCCCGATCGGGGACGGTTGGCTGAGAAGAAGGTCAGCATCTACCCTGTGAAATTAGAGGCTGACCAGAGAAAGTTGTGGGAGAGGTTGTATGAAAAGCAAGGAAACAAGTGTTTTGAAGGAAGGAGAAGAGGCTAAGCTGGGGTCGGACGGGGTGCTGAATCCCGTCAGCACGGCGGCCAGGATGGCAAATCGCCGCGCCCCTTACGGGGCTAGGTCGGAGGAGATGCGGGGGCCCTCTTCGAAGTGAAGGCCCTCATGGGAATGGCCGTACGCTTCCCGGAGGCAGAACTCCGGGCGCTGTTGGCCGGACAATGCGCTGTCGCCTTCGACGACTTATCGGGGGCGGTTGGGCTCGCCATTCGAGTCTTTTCATCCCTCTGCCTCGAAACCTTAGGCGAGCAGGCCGGCCTTGGAGGCGGGGGTCCCTCTTTTGGAGGAACCACCGTGTCCGAGCCACCCAGCCTACCACTGGGTGTGGACGAACGAACAGATACTCCTTTACTACTGTCCTCCTTTCCGGGGGCAGCTTTATGAACTCGGGAATATGGCTTCACGACCATCTTCAGGGGTGTTGCCGCCTGTGACTCGGTGGAGGCGCGCGGCCGGTACGCCTTACGCGAACCGGTCACGATGGGGGAAGGGAGAGGAGGCCCTGGCTGGCTGTAAACCTTGTGTCCCGCGAACTTTACCAGGGGAGGGCCCGGGGTGGATAGAACCGGCAGAAGGGTGCCGAATGGCCGTGGAAACGACAGTGCTCGTAGGCCTGGAGGGGCCAGGGGCAGAGGGAGTCTTTCTTAACATTGAGGAATAGGACGTCTTGGGCAGCGCCGGGCACGCCAGGACCAAGTCCTTAGTCTCGCGAAATGAGAGACGATCCAGAGACTGATGGGCTAGGATTACCCTTTCAAGGAGATAGGCACCACATTGCATCGAAGAACCGGGATGGGGCTCTCCGTAATTGACAAACTTGGCCACACACGATTTGGACTTATCGTGTGCGACCTTGGAGCAACTTACAGACTTCGGGTAACCCCGACTTTTCACGTGGACAGGAGCGATTAGTATGGCCAAAACGGTGACAGTAATAGCAACTCTTCGGCAGTGGCACTAATGACTTCATGCGGTAGCGATACTAACCGGCACACACCCACTCAGGGGGCTTGTCACAGTGGAACGTGATGAGCAGTGTAGGGATGTCTCGAGGCCCCTCCCTGTTTTCTCATCACACGTTCGACCAGCTCTAGTCCACGAGTTCCCTCGCATAAACTACTACTTTCACGAAGTTCAGGTTAGAGTGCGGTGACACACTCACAGGTGTGCCATGAAGTGTTAGAAGGGCACTAATCATGGCTGCCTCGGAGGGATTCGACGCATTCGCCAAAAGGCTCCCGTCAGAGAAACGGGTCACCTTGGCTCTCTACCAATCACACTAGCTAGAGCTCTCCTTTTATGGATCATGTTGCCATCAGTGGAGCGAATAACCAGGAAACGCTTGCAGCCAACGGGCTCGAAAACGCCAGGTAGCCTCTGAATGAGGAGCCTCGACGTAAAGCCTCTGAATGAGAGGCCCCGACGTAATCGAGGCTCCGCTCTGCGCAGTTCTGGTCTTCGTCTGGGACTTCCCAAAAGGGAAAGCAACGGGGTTGGCCGTGCCGATCTTGGCTTGGTCGCTTAGACAAATGGGAGCGGCCCTGTCCGTCCCCGTGACCCCGGCGGATGGAGAGGGGCCCCGAGTCATCTTCGTCTTTTTCTGAGAGGGCGGGAAATGAACCCGCTTTTCCCCTCCGCCGCCAGGAGCGCCTAGGCCAGATGGACCGGCCTCAGCAAGATCTTTCTCCGAGATGGAGAAGGTCTTGGCTTTCACAGGGCCACCAGCCGGGGGAGGAGATCCGAGCCGACTTAGGAGGACCTTGCATAGGGGCGGACTCAGGTGAGGGCTCCGAGGCAGTACAAAGATGGAAGGTCCTACCATCTGGGGCTGGATTGCCTCACGGACAATGTCCATCTCAGGGGTGACATGCATGTGGCCACCCCCACCCCAGGATATCACAGATCCCATTCGTCAGTGTGTTTTTTTTTGTCTGGGAAGAGAGGGGAGAACGTATGGTCACCCCCTCTCAGCTCAATATGCGAGCTCGCAGGTCTTTAGAGGGAAGAGGCCGATGAGCCCTGTCTTCCCCCCTCCCCCTAAGGGGGTTGGCTCTATCGTGCCGCTCCCACCGAGAGCAGTCGATTATGCGCCGCCTTCCTTTCTTTGCAGTCTCGTTAGAAAGTAAAGGGAGTCACCCGAGGGCACCTCCAGAGAAGGGGGTCCCCTACACCTGTAGGCAAAGGAGAGGAGTAACCCTCCTCTCTGGTGAAGAGTTTTGGAAGGTCCCCTGCGAACGCACGGAGGTGGGGGGGGGAACTTCCATTTTTCAGTTGAGCTGCCCGAGGGCGGCTCCGACGATGGTCGAGGGAAAGTGGGATTATTTATTTTTTTAATTTATCATTGACCAGGGGTGAACATGGGGCCGGCAAAGCCCGCTGCCGCCATTCGAAGTCACTCCTTCCGCCTAATGGCCTGGTAGCTCGGCGTAAAAGGAGAAAGAAAGGGAAAGGGAGGAAGGTGTGAATGGGGATGAAGCAGGTTGTTAAAAACCCACCACCCCAGACCGGAGCTCAGGGGTGAGGGAACATTATCCCCTTCCCTCTCAGCCCCGATCCGGGATAGTTGGGTGAGAGGAAGCTGGTGGGCATCTACCCTGTGAAATTACAGGCCAAGGAGAGAAAGTTGTGCAAGTGGTTGTTTTGTTTTTTTTGTTGTTTTTTAAAGGGGCTATCTGGCGACTGCCCACTTAGGCATAAGTCGCCGTAAACAAACAGCCTAGTTCTAGGCTACTTTAAAAAATTTGAACAGAAAACAACAATAAAAAGAAATTACAACTAGGAAGCAATAACAAAACAATAACAAAAACAACAACTGAACCTAGTTAAATGAAAGGGAGAAGGCCGGCCTCCCACCAAAAGTCAACAAGTCCACCATTCAATGTGCACGCACTCGTCCCGAGTACAAGGGATAAACGGGAGCGACCCCGCCCATCCCGGTACCGGGACAGGTAACGTGCACGAAGATCACCCAGACTGGGACATTCGACAAGAATGTGCCGAACAGTCTGGGGGACGACGCAGTCGTCGCAATAGGGCGCTGGCGAGCGCTCCATCAAATAGCGATGCGTCACACGAGTGTGTCCGATTCGGAAACGACAGAAAGCGACCTGAAGCCGTCGCGGCATTGGGGGATAGGTCCATGGGAACAGTCGCGGCGCAATGGCACGCAACTTTAAGTTCCCTTCAACCGTTTCTCATCTTCTTTGCCAAGCAGTCCGAAGAGCTGCCGTAAGAGGTTGTAGGGAAAGTGAGGAAGTAGAGTAGAAAACACAGGCTGTCAGAAAGGAAAAGAGGCTAAGCTGGGATCAAATTCTGAGACAGAGACTCTTGCTTTATAAACCAAAATCATTTGATTTTAAAGGCGAGGCAGACCTAGGGTTTCAAGCTATGCTTGCAGGCACTCTCCTCATAACCTGGATCCCGTCCGAAGCGTGTAGGGGTGGGTCTCTAGGCCCCTCCCTGTTTTCTCATCACACGTTCGACCTCAACCACTCCATGCAATGCTAAGGTGATTTCATCGATGAAGTAGTCCGAGAGTGCCCTCATGTAAACCAGTCTTTTCATGAAATTCATAGTAGAGCCTGGCATGACACTCACTAGCGTGCCATCAAGTGTATGAAGGGCACTAATCATGGCTGCCTCGGAGGGATACAGCGTATTTGCAGGAAGCTCCCATCTGAGAAACGGGGCACTTCAGTTCTCTACCAATCAGGCTAGCTAGTGCTATCCTCTGATGGACCATGTTGCACTTGACCAACATGCTGCCATCAGTTGAGCAAATAACTAGAAAACGTTTGAAGCCAGCAGGCTTGAAAACGCCAGGTAGTCTTTCAATGAGGGTCCCCCACATAATTGAGGCTCTGGTCGGCGCACTTGAGACTTTGGTCTTGGTCTAGGCTCCCCCACCCAGGAAAGCATCCGGACCAGACATGTCGATCTTGGCCTGGTCACTCTTAGAAACGACACCTGACCTATACGCCCAGGAGGAAGAGGAAACCTTAGTCTGTCTTCTTATTTTTAGGAGAGGAGGGTAGGGAATCAGTTCTGCTCTCCCTGCTGGAAGGAGCCCTTAGGCCGGATGGACAGACCTCAGCATGATCCTTCTCTGAACTGGAGTAGGTCTTGGCTGTCAAAAGGGTAAGAGTCAGGGAAGGAGGTCCCTCCTCTACTTTGAGTCCTTGGGGGCCCCTGAGTCATCTGAGGAGAAGCTTGCACAGGGGGAAACTCGGTGGTTGGGAGCAAGCCCGGGTCATGAGGGAAGGGTAAACTCCCTCTTCTCTAAGCCCTGCTCAGGGATGAATGGAGAAAACCTGTTCAGCGAAATTAGTCAGTGGCTAATTCTTGTAAAGAAAGGGATGAAATGGAAATGTCTAAAAAGCAAAAACAAAAAAACAAAACTAGTAGTCTCTATCTAGTTTGAGTGCCAGAAGACTGAGCTAATGTGTGTTGTTCCCCCCTGGTGATAGGTGTAACCATGTACCCCCCCCCACCACCGCCAGAGGTGGGAATGCTAAAGAGAAACACTAGGGAACAACTCACAGGCAATCTTAGAAGGGAACATCATTCAGTATAGCCAAGAACATGAATTCTCATTCTGTATTTGGAACTGAATATGCACACTATGACCCAAGAATGGTAGGGAATATCCCCCCCCCCCCAACACATTGCCCTAGACTTCATCACTCAACCAACAAGTTGTAAATAGTTTGATCCAAATATTATACATATCTTTTATCATCCCTGGTATTAGTAAAAGCTTTTAACACAACTGCCATCATTGTGACAAAAGTTTATTAATCAGCAGTGACACATCCCAGCTTAATTCTTCAAGGTCGTAGCTGATTCAAATGAACTTAAATATAGGATTGAATTCAATGAGAGCAGAGTCGTCCATCTGTGGCACAAGAAAATAAACCAACTCACACCATGCATCCACTGATGATGTATTAAATGATGCTATCAAATGCAAACCTTGATCCAACTCACCTGGATTCATTCAGAGGATGAGTTGAGGAAGATACCGATGCCACTTCACTCGCTCTACCCTGAGGTAAACCAGGCATGCGATGGAACCCCATATGAGCATTCTGCATAGCTCCTGGCGCCACAGGAACACCAGCATTAACTGGAACAGTCCCTTGTTTGGGTTGTATGCGGACCAAACCTGGAGGATTTGCCGCTCCCCCGGGTCCAGGACCAAAATTATGGAATTTATGATGCAGGCTAGAGTTCTGTAACAGTAAAATTGCCCAATTTTATTTTGACATGGAAAATTACTAGGAGTAATGCACAAGAACACATTACCTGAAGGTACAAATTCAACCCCCTTTCAAGAGATGCAAATAAGAAAAGATGAAAGAGAATTCAAAATCATTGCTAGAATATTTTCAGAAGATGGATTTTCAAAAAAATATCTGGATATTCCATTATTATTAGCAGCAGCTTTTCTACAATCCTAATAAAACAACTTTTAAAAGCATGATAAACAAGCAGCATGTCAATTCCATAATACCATCACAACTATTTTAGCATCTCCAGTTACTACTATACCATCTATACCAGCATTGCCATTCCCTGCCTCAACCAAACGGGGTCAAAATGTGGGCTTTGATCTGTCCCCAAATCTTTAGATTGGATCCCATGCCTTCCTACCCTATCAACACACTTCATTTCTCCATTCATTTTTCTCTCAAGGAGTGAGGATGATCCAGCCATTCTTACCCTCCTCCAATACACTGAAGACAAAACTCAAATTCAGTCTCACCACTTATGTTGCACATGTCAATGCAACAAGTGCAACATACTTGACACCTGCATTTTTCTTAATTTCTTACCTTTCTCACTTTCTAGCAAAATAATTTCATCCACCATCTTCCTTCTAAATGCATCATTTGCTTTCTTACTCTGACTAATCAATCTTTTCAATCTTGGTAAATTGCATGTTCTTTTGGAATTGCAGGCGAGATACCCAGACCAGATGAAATTCACAAAGATCAAAATGACAATAGCTGGAAAGTCCAGGAGGAGAGGTTCCAGAAATAATGGTAGTGTGTTTTAGACACCAATCAGTGAGCAAGGAACCCACCCTGTGCCAGGGGTATGGATCTGAAAATGCCATCAGATTCTTGAACAGAATACTCATGAATCGTGTGTGGAAAGGGAAATAGAAGAGAATGGTGGTGTAATGACAAGTGTGGATGGAGGTCCCTACAGCGCAGACAAAAGCTATGTATAAATTTTATTTATGTCTACCTCAATTCAAATAATATCTCAAATGGTCGGAGGGACCAAATTCCATCTGCTCCGCAGAAGCTATAAACAACAACAACCATCAGACCAGGTAGCAAGGACCATGTAGAAATCCTTCCTGTATCTACCATTGACACCACACCTTTCATTTCCATGTATGCATTCACCCTCATGTGAAACCTCTGCAAGTCCATATCCAGATTTCCACTCCATATTCTACACCATTCCACTTTAGCTCACCCAAATACACCCTTTGCAATACCCAAATTTTATTAAAAAGTGTGAAAGGTGTAAAGAAAAAGGTGATTAGAAAAGAATAGAGATAGCGGGTGGCAAGATGAGAATCAATAGTGAGTGTCTCACTGAGATGCTGTTGGCGGGTGCCATAGACCACATGGACATCCCACAGCTCAAAATAACTACATTGAAACTAGACTGATAATCAACCTGTTTTTTGTAGTCACCACACTACAATTTCCTTAAATATTCTGCATTTGCATAATCCACATCATGTTCATACTTCACCTGGGCTACAGCTTAGACTAGTGAAAACATTACCCATTACAGCAAAGTTAAGCCAAAATGGAGTTGGTTAGTTATTGTATGAAGTTCCAATCCAGGCTTGACTTGACAGCAGGTCATACAATGTGAATACCTGTAGTTCAGATCACACATTAAGATAAAAGGCACCTTAGTGCAGAGAAGCATGGTCAAATCTCAACCATTTTGTTCATAATTCCCCTCTCCTGATCAAGCATTTTCACATCCTCTTCTTGTCTGTCAGAAGCGAAAGTCAAACCTACCAAATTTAAGCAAAGTAAAGAAATACTGCATCCTCCAAACCACTACCTACTCATGCAATAAATAGTTATTAAGTGGAACTTGACTGGATAATGGATTATAGAGATCTGATCTATTTTGAAGGCCGGATCCGGATACTGGATATTTATAAAATTACCCACAATTGGATTAAACGTATCATCCAGGGTCATATTCCTTAGTAGAAGGGGGAAAATAAATAAATATATGCATGCAACGGTTAAACAGATCAGAACAAAGATCTTACATATGACCCCGAAAAAGACACCAGAAAAAGACAAAAACACATCGCCCCAGCAAGGACTCTAACCTCAGACCTCTGGTTATCTAGACCAGTGCATCTCCTGCAAGATCTCTTTTCTCCTAATCTGTGTAACCTTTACACAACCTTCCTTTATCAGGCAGCATAAGTCTGAACGTGGTAGATGCTTGCTAGTTTGCACACCAACCACAACTGGCCGATAACTCTCGGTCGTACAAAGAGAGTATGATTCACTTTTCACTTCACGAAGTCAACCTGAATTGGGCCTCCATCCAGCAACAAACCACACCTGATGCGACTTAACTTTGCTAAAATCAGAAGCAATGTTTCCACTCAGCTACATGACCATATATAGCACATACCTTTGAACTATGGTAAAGCTACTATAAAGTCATAGCAAAAGAGAGACTCGCCTGTAAAAGCTGCTGGGCTTGTTGCTGATGCTGGATATGAGAGTGCATGGGAGTCAGTGTGGGCGGTTGAGGGGCACCTTGATGTTGCTGCAATGGTTGTTGCTGAGGATGCTGAGCAATTTGTTGCTGATGTGGATGGGACATATGCTGTGACTGAAGATTTTGCTGCATATGTTGAGTCTGCTGCATATGCTGGGGCTGCTGTTGGGTTTGCTGTTGCGGTTGGGAACTATTCACACTAGTACTAATACTAGCTGGGATGCAGTTATTGCTACTAGTGGTAGGAACCTGAACTTGGGCCAGCTGTTGCAATTGTGTATGACTTGATTGCACAGTTGGTGTGGTGTTGGAGAAAGGTTGGGGGGAAGGAGATGGCTGCACTGGGGAAGGCTGGGAAGATTGACTTTTGGATGTGGATGCATTTGATCCAGATGTGGGCTCAGGATTGACAGGAGGGTATACCCGATTGTCTACCAGCAAATAACCAACATCCTTCAAAGCTGCAAAAAAAAAGAAGCAAAACTTAAGTAGCACAAAATGAGTTCGGATAAATGGTCATGTGGTTACTTCCAAAGTTTAGGGATCTTGTATGAGGGGACTCCAAAATATTCCTGCAATAACTACTCATCCCTCATTTCTGCCCTAGTAAGCGCAGGCCTTCCAGCATTTTGTCTATGCCAAATGGCCCATCATACTGATGTGCTGCTATACCCAAAATAGAAAATTAAACTGTGGAATTTCAATTCTTGTCTCAGCATGATATAAATGGTTTTTTAGCCCCCATTGGCGATTGCTCACAAGGGCATAAGTCACTGTCTCAGTATGATAAACTCCTATGACCATGCTATGGTGTCTATAAAGAAGTCATTTGAGGATCGACATGGAAGAAAGAGCAGCTTAAGAACAGGCCCCATTTGAGCAATGTAACCTGTGTCAAAAAGCAAAGAATTTGTAGGGATTTTACGATCCAATTGCACTCATTTGAGGCCTTTTGTTTTCTGTGGAACCCTCCAGTTTAACATGAGATCTGAACCACTCGTATATTAAGACATGCAAGAAATAGTTTTATGATAAAATGGTTTTTTTACTCCAATCTTTTGCAATTCTTATGACTAGTATTTGTTTCCATCTTTTCAGAAAACAATAGTGAAATTATTAAAAAGGGCTTAGAAAGCAAAATTCCGGGAAACTAAGATTTTCAAAGAGGACAGGTTGTTAGTCAATCTGAGGGTGAACTGTCCCAAAGATATATTACTAGGAATTAAATTAACCCTTTTTTCATTCCCTAATGTTAAATTTTAAAACATGAATGGAGTTGCAACCTGGTTGTCCTAAGCCTTTGGAAAAACTGTCTTCATGCTATTCGAAGATCCATTGGGAACAACCCCTGTTTAAAAACTTCCAAATCAGCCCAAGAACAGCAATACATCCTCTGCACCCTCTTAGCTACCAAGGGCAAGGAAGAAGCCTCATTTTAATATGACCAATGATTAGTTTCAAGAAATGAGTCACAGGCCCTTGAAATTTTGCCCCCATAACCATAAAGTATGCTCAATTTTCAGACAGTAGATAGCTATGGGTTTGGTGACAAAGGTTACAACCAATAGTGAAACCTGAAAGAGCTTTTCTAATATGTTGTGGGAAGCAATTTTGAATGATGGATGGTCAGGTATGGTTGAGTGCATTGGCAATTTTCCTTTCATAAAAAGGGGAACTTCTACCAGCATTTTCAAGTGGTCAGCTTTCAAAATAAAGTTGTAGCTCTTTGCTATACTGCAAAAAGGACAAAAAAATGGGTTGACCAAAGCAGCATCCAACATCCTAGCTGAGTCAGTGCTGCAAGATGAACCATGGAACATGTGCGTAATACTAGATAAAATAATAGATAAAGAGTAAAAAGAATAAGATGGACAGAATTACTGAATGTCATGTGCCAAGCATGGTTGGAAATACCATAATACCTTAGTACTATGCCTAAGCGAGTTATAACTCAAAAAAAAAAATGCTGAAGGGGTCCACAAAGTATTAATAATGGACTTTCATTCTTTAGATTTGCACAGAAAGGTAATTCAGTAATTAACTATGAATATATCTATTATTTGCATGTCCATACAGCATGACAGCCAGCATGGTTAGCCTGAAGTGGAACTCCATCTATTAACTGTCCATACCCAATGTGGCTTAACATTGCTATAATTGGAAGTGGTATTGGGGGATAAGTCCACAGGAATAGTTGCAACATGGCACAAAAATTTACTTCCTATCAGCCATCTCATCTTCTTTGCCAGGCAGCCTAGAGGTCTGACATGATTCCTGACATTAGTCAATGTGAGGAAGAGCAAAACAGTGGTCTGGTCGCAGTCCTCATGGAATGTTTTGCTCACTCATCAGTGCACTAATTCCCTGCAATCCCTACACAACCAGGAACCGAGACCAATTTGATGAGGCAGCCTGGGCTTCACAGATACCTAGAACCAGGAAGAACAGAGTCCAACACCACAAGAGCACCCAGACTGCTTTGTTAGTTGATATAGGTCACAATTCAGTCTCCAAAATGGGCACAATGCATTATCTCCCATACTGACCAGTGTATTGCAACCAGCTCTGCTGTAAAGAGACACATTATCTGGTAGAGCCCTGCTGACTTCAAACTGAGTGGATATCTCATGAAAGTCGACCCCTTATTCAGTCATCAGTATACACTGGCATGGATCCAGGTGACATGAGGTGTGCTCCAAGAAGGTTGAACATAATACTCCCAGTGCTGAAGAACTTTTGGGTGCAGAGGTGTAGTGATAATAACTAGTCAAAGGTGGTACCCTCCAGGGTGGCATCCTGGACAGAACCAAAGGTGCCACAAGCCTGAGAGCGCCACCAAAAACTCAGAATGTCCTAGCCCTAAATCCAAAGGGCTTAGGGTATAACTGGCATCTCTCAGCGACAGGGGCACAATCAAACCAGATCTAATGGGAGCCGGTGACAACTGAGGGAGGCACCAGGCCTACGCTACAAGCATAAAATGCACTGTTAACAGCGCAGGGCAAATGGCAACTTTCTTGCATTGACAAGCAGGCTGTGGATAGGGAACATGCACAAGTTACAGTTCACCAGGTGGAGAATGGTGTGGTGGATCGCACCCAGCTTCCACAATCAGCATTTGGCTGTGAATATGTAAAACGTGCATCCATAGTCAAGCTTTGACTGAACATAGTAATCATAAAACTACTCCAAGTGTTCAATGTCACAAAACAAAAATGTCGATGGTGAGGGTACAAGAGACCCTAATGCTGCAAATATGAGCCTCCCAGGTGAGGCATCAATCAATAAACAAGCCCAAAGAAACTGCAAGTCCACCCTTTACAGGCAAACCTTGTTTAGGAACAAGCTCGAGTCAGGGCGAATCCATGGATGGCTTCAGGGGCAGGGATCCTTCTTTTGGCGGTTCCCACATCTCTGAGTTGCCCAGTCCAACCTTAGGTGGGTCTAATGACTCTGTGGAGGCATGGGCTTAACCCAGTGCCTGGCCAAAGCATATTGGCAGAATGTCTATGCTTGTTTTGAGACTTTTAGTTAACGGTCTATTTGGTTTTGAGGGTAGGTAGTATGTGATCATAGAATCCACGTCATATATATATATATTTTTTTTTTTTAAGGGACTATCTGGCGACTGCCCACTTGGACATAAGTCCACGTCATACAATGAAAACATGTGTATCATGGATGCTAAGTAATATGTCCTGTGGATTACAAGTGATTCACAGGACAGGGAAATGTCCAGGTCCTTAGGTTCACAAAAAGAATCGCTCATGAGCCTGAATGGCCAGGACTTCATACTCCATGATATACACACTATATTGCTTTAAGGAACTAGGGTGTAGATTTCCAAGATTAACACACTTGAGTGAACATGATAAGGACTTGTGTATGGTTTTAAAACAATTCACACAAATTCAGGTTAGACACAATTTTGCTCACATGTACGATTTGTGTGGCCAGAGCAGTGTAAGTAGTAGCACTTCGGCGGCAGTGGCATGAATGCCTTGATACAGTAGCAATACTCACTGGCATGCACTGAGTAAAGTAGCTTGTCTTGCTCAAATGTGATAAATGTTTTCCCATTACACACTGGACCTTGACCACTCCTTGGTCAAGAGATCTTTTAGGAACTCTTCCAAGGGTTATCCCAAGAGTTCCCTCACATAAACCACCCTTTTTACAAAATTCAACAGTGGGCGAGTCCATAGAGATCATGCTACCATCTGATGGAACATGTGACCTTTGGCCAACATGCTGCCATCAATGGAACAATGAGCAGCCCCTAGTCATAGAGGCTCTGCTCCCCAAATTAGCGACTTTGGTCTTGTTCTGGGTCTCTCCACTTGAGAGTGAGCCAAGGCTAGAGGGAGGAGTCTTGGCCCAAACACTTGCCAAAGGGCTAGTGGACCCATCACTGCAGAAGAAACCTAATTCCTAGTCCTCTTTGCCTTCTTACTCTTCTCTTTTTAGCAGAGGAGGGTAGAAATTGAACCCACTTCTCCCCACCTCCGAAAGAGATGCCAAAGCTGGCCATCATCCCTCACCATATCCTTCTCTGAGGTGGAGGTTATGGCTGGCCATGGGGCACCAGGCAGGGGAGGTGTTTCCTCTAAATGAGTCCTTGAACCACCTCAGAGGTCCCCAGGTTTAGTGTTATCTTCCAAGGAACCCAAGGTTCACCCTACTGAAGACACCATCTGGGGCAGGGGCACTCCAGGATCATTTCTAGTGGCCATCCTCACTCAAGGTTTTGGGTATCCCAATGGGTGACTATGGCCTGTCACCAACATCAGTGCAGTCAGCATCCCGATTTCCATTGGGAAAAAGGGAGGGAGCAGCCATGTCTTGGGAAGGTCCAGGAATGAAAATGCCCCTTACCCCTCTGACAGGGAGGGCTATGGCGATTCCCTGACCACAATGGTAGGGGCAGGAATCGAGGCAGCATCCTTCATCTTGCTGTGTTCTTGGTGGGCCCCTGACAAAGCAAAGGGGGATCCGTCACTAGGTAATATCACACTGAGGCAATTTAACGAAAGTAGGTAAAGGGTAAACCCCTAAGCCAGTAGGCATAGCTGAGGAATAAATGCCACCTCTCATAAGACACTTTTGGACAGGCCCCTGAGAAAGCAAAAGTAGGGGGGAAGGGGACCCAGTTGCCAAAGGGTTAAGGGGGTAAAACAGACAAAACTGCGGAAATGTAGATGGGGAAGCACCCTCTTGCTGTAAGAATTGGAGGTCCCCTGAGAGAGCACAGTGGGGGAGCTCTTTAAATGAGATGGACCTGCCTAAGGGTAACCTCAAGGATGGCAAAAGGTAAACCCCTTTGGTGCACAAGGATGGTTGTAGGTGAGCCCCCTCCAAAGGTCAGTGGTGCTGTCATGAGGATCAAAAATATTTTGTAATTTGACAATGACAAATTACCCAAATATGTGACCAATGAGTACTAGGAAAATGGTTATTTAGTTATATCAAGTGTCCAGCCTCTCCCCCACTACTCTAAGGTTTTCAGTTTTCATGTCTCCACCCTGGCTGCATTAATGATGTGTGTTCACACTTGCGCGTTGCCGAGTGGACAGGTCATTTCCCAAAGGCCACAGCTCCCAACTGACCAGCCAGGCAACAGGGCAGATATCCTTTGGACAAAATAATCCTCAAATTTGAGCCAAGATTTGAAGATGTGGCAGAGTAGGAGACAGGCCCGAGACTTTTAGTTGGCCTGGCAGCCAAGCTGCCATAAGCAGTACAGCTTCATGCACTCATTATTATGCAAGGGCGGGTAGTTAACTCTGATTCTCCACTTATTATTATGCAAAAATGCAGTCAAATTTAGTTTCCTTTTACAATGCATCATTGAAATCTCAGAAGTGGTATACTTAATCCAATGAAGCAAAAAATAACAGCTCAACCTCTGTACACAATTGTGTCAACTAATGTCAATTCCAGAGGAAATGGCAAAGAACAAAAGGAATACTACCCTGCATCCCGACCATATCAACAAAAGGGCCCTCCCTATGTGCTTTAATGCCACAGAATGAAGCGAAAAGGAGAAATGAGAAGCCACTGCCCTGTATGCTTCACTGATTCTAGCAAATAGGAGACAGGCAGTTTGCCATCTCAAGCGTATATTGCCCAAGCCCTTGGGCAATAAATATGGGGCCATACAAATCATCTCCAAGCACACCTATCATACATGATTCTCCAAACTCCTTCCCATATTTTCACAGTTACTTGTCCATTTCCCTGCAATTAGAGGCTATCATATACTGTCACTAAACATTTTAAATCCATGCCAGCATACATCACATTTCCTCTCAGGAGTCATAAAATGTGTCATAAGGCAAACTATCTACCTAGCCTGTCCCTATTATGAACTTCCCTTTACTGGCAAAATCACACTACAGTGCTGGTATTTACCCTACCAAAGCTGCTAGAAATACTAAACTCAAAAGACATTCCATTAAAAACCATGTGCATTCGTAGCAACATTTCTTTCCATAGTTTCTTAAATCCTGCCAAAACTATAAAAAAAAGTACAAATAGAAAGAATGACTGGCAACTGTCTCTCACCCTTGCCAATGCTCCGAGATTCACTGGAAATCCGCAGTGAGATGTCATCACCAGAGTTAAGTTTCTGTTTGAATCGATCAAAAAGGCTTTTATCAGGAGAATCTTTATCCACTTTTAGTACTTGGTCCATCAACAACCTGCAATAAATTGTCCCATTAGTTTCACTTCTAAAAGAACCCACAGCATTATTATTGAAATATAGTAAGGTGCATCAACCATCCCTCACTTGTAGATGAGCTGGAATATGAAAAAGAATGCAAAGTAAATTAGAGAAATAAAGGGAAGACTAAAGTAATCCGATGAGAATACTATTAGGAAAGGATGCTTGTAAAATCTGACAGGGGCATGCTCATAAAAGAGAAGGAATTAAAACAGGGAATGAATAAGACAAAATAAATACAAACACAAGTTAAACCAAAATCTCTAGCGAGAGAATGCTTAAACTGATATCCACATTCCTCTCTCAATTCATTTGACTCTCTTACTTTTTTGTGTAGAGGAGGGCCATGTCCGAGGAAGAATCAAGTACTGTGTCAATAATAGTGATACAGTGGTCAGCCTGACTTCCAAGATGCATCAACACTTCATTTTTCTTATCCAACTGATCTTGCTTGTTGGTACAAACTTCTTTCAGGAGCTCCACCAAGGTTGAACCTCGCTGTCGTATAATGTCAGTAAACCTGGTTGGAGGAGAGTTGGACAGTTATCCAATGACTTACCAAATGAGGCAGAGAAATGGCAGATAGATGAGACCAATGGGCAAGAAACAAAGAATCATGAAACAGAAAAGGCTTGAAGAGGATAAAGGATATGCACCTACCCACAAAGAGCATATACTAGAATTCAATTCAGTGACATTAAACAATCCAAAAGGGATAAAAACTACATTCCACTAAGTTCTAGAATAAACTCATCATTATATCCTTGGGATGAGGTCATTCATGGCTAGATATTTTACCTTATCTAAACAAACATCTAAGCATTGGCTCTTGCCAGTTTTCCATTTTGCAATAAAATTTCATTGTACAACTTTGACAACATAAAGAGATTGAGTAAAGTTTTTTATAACGTTTACTTATCAGTTGTAATTATTAGTAAACAGCATGTAATTCCAATGGCTAATAATTCATAATACAAGTGAGGTAATAAAATGAGGAGGTAATGTCTGCCATCCTTTTAAATACAGAGGCTAGGAATTTTTCTTATTAAAACTACAACCATTTGTCCACACCTGAGGGAAACAGACAAATGATTTTTTTTTTAATTTAAAGAGCCCATCTGACAACAGTCAACTAGGGCAAAAGTCACTGTAATTAGCAGAAAGCCTAATACTAAACTATATTAAAAAACAAGAAAACAAAGATCAGAAAGAAACAAAGGCAAAACTCAAGCTAAAAAAATGGCAAAAACAAAAACAAAAGCAGCAAGGAGACACGCTCTGATATTGGGGGTAGGCCCGCCTCCACCCAACGCAGGAACATGCGACCTACAACAGAGTTGAATAAAATGGAGGAGGCCAGACAAAAAGTCATAGAGTCCGCAAGTCTGTGTCCACAAAGCCGTGGTGGCATTAGGAGGTAGGCCCATGGGAACAGTCACAGCACAGAGGCATACAACTTTAAATTCCCCTTGACCATTTGCATATTCTTTGCCAAGAGGCACAGAGGGCTGCCTATATTCCTGCCAAGTAATCAGTGTGAGGAAGAACGAAACATTGGTTTGGTTGCCCAGTCCTCACACAGTCTTTGACACCCTCATTTCAGCAATTCCTACATGTCCTGGAACCCAGCAGAAGACAATCTTCACATGTTCAGTTCGCCAAAACAGTGGTAGGGGATATTGCAAACAAGGATATGCAGAGATTCCAATGCCCTGAGAGCGTTCAGGGCACTTTGTGGGTCACTATAAATCACAATCCAGTCTCTGAACTGTGCATGTCACGTTATATCCCATACCAAAGTGTATTGCAACCAGCTTGACCATGAAAACAGACACAGTGCCTGGTAGAGCCACCTGACTTCAAAAAGACGGGATATGGCATGGAAACCGACCCCTTATTGGGACTTGGAGCCATCCATATACACTGGCACAGATCCAGCATGACAGGAAGTATACTCCAAAAAGGTCAAAAACAATATTACCAGTGTTGTAAAGCTTTGGGAACATGGGTGTGGTGACAAATAGTCAAAAGTGGTACCCTCCAGGGTGGCAGCCTGGGCAGAACCAGGGGTGCCACCAGCCTGAGAGCTATACTTAGCTGTCGAAGGAGTTTCCTAGCCCTAAACTCAAAGGGCTTAGGGTATGATTGGTGTCTCTCGGTGGCATAGGTACAATTGAGATCGGCTGCAGATGCAGTGAGGGGGTGTTGCTGACTGAGGGGAGGCATCAGGCTTGCGTGTACAGGCAAATAATGCACTGTATTAAATACATGAGCAAGGAAATAGTGCAAGTCGACTACTTCCAGGTGAGCCCCATTTAGAAATGTCTGGGTCAGGGTGGAGCTTGAAGGAGCTGAATCCTTTCGACACTTCCATACCTCTGCTATAGGGCATCTACCTGTTAAGTGAAGACACGTGTGGCCACCAAGAAGAGCAGCAGGCATGCTTCTAAACATACAGGAACCTTGCCCTTGGTCAACAATATTCACTGATGGTGAAATCGTTCAGGCAGGGCTTATAGCACATGTGGCATCACAATTCTGTTTTGAGGACTGTCTCACACTCAGCTGACCACCACAGAAGCGGTCAGTGTGCAAAATGGCCACTGACATTCTAAGAATACTAGTTAGGCCCACAGTGATGAGGTTGCAGGAGAAGAACTCAATGGCCTCATCCACTGACCTAAACTCCTTGAGTGAGACAGAGAAATCACTCATTTCCTGAAATGCAGACCACTGCACCCAGGTGAATCACCACTGAGCTAGGCTCTTAGGCAGCAGTGGCCCCGAAAATAATATGTGAATGGGAGAGTGAGCACAGATATAGATCAGAGCAGGAAAATTAAGCAGTTCTCAGGTAGTGATGCGTAAACTCATCCACATTTAAGACACCCATTTCTAGCTCAGTGATCAGGTCAGCAAGGACTTGACTGCTGGGATTAATCGAGTAGTGTCACCAGAAAGGGTGTCTACCATTTAAATCCCTGAGCAAGAGAAAGAGCCTCGGAAACCGTGCCACACAAAGGGGAAGTCCCCCTCATTTTAGTCAGCTGACGGTGGAATATATGCAAAAATAACAGTATATCTCCTATCCAGGTGGAGGTGCAGAGCTACTGCCTGAAAGGCAGTATTCAAAGCAGAGAAGAACGAAAACATCATGCCAGGTGTAAATGGTGCATCCTCCTGCCCACTGTGGATCACAGTGTGGTGGGGTCAAAAAGTCTTATACCACGGGAGGGTGGGCAGGGGGAATACACCCAACATGGTCTCCTGAAATAAAGAAAGCTAAGGGAAAACATGAGAAGACAAGCCTCTGCAGTTCCTCCTAGTTGCCCCAGTCTGCAGCAATTCCATTGAAGGAATATGTCCTCCAGGCCTAGGTCATTGGAGATGTGTGGGCCCTCTTTGAAGAGAAGACCCTCACTATTTTTGTCAAGAAATGAATGCTACTTATCATAATTAAATTCAAAATTCATATTTATCTTTATAATTTAAACAAATATGGATCAAATTAAGGTTACTTCTCTGATACTGACTCATAATAATTCATCTCTCCTTCTCCAGGTTATAGCAATCATTGGTACCCACAATTCTCGACCAGTGATCTGTTACTAAGATCTATTCTTACTTTAATATAATTATTAAACTATGTAATTATTAATATTATATAAAAATGGAGATAACTATCCTTTTTCTATCCTATTCTACTAATAATGCTTGTAGCATTTGTTTTTTGAAAAAAAAACAGAATAAAATCTGGGTTTTATTGGGCTTTTTCAAAATTTTGGGTTTTTTGCCAACCCTGATTTGGCGGCCTATAACTAGGGTAATAATGGTCAGAATTATATAAAAGTATATATAATAGAATCAGAAAAAGACAAGAAATCCAACTATGAAAGTTTTAGAACTCTAGGTTGAAAAACTTTTTAATTCTACAGTCGAAAAAATTTTAGAAATGAGAAAAATAAAGGCATATCCTTTGGATATTAGAATCAGTGAAAAAAAAGAAGTTTGTTTATGCCAGTATTTTTCAAGTAATTAATTAACAGATATGTGAGCACTATATTTTTAAGTTGTCCATGAATTCTACATATTTTTCACACTTAAGCTCTTAAAGTGACCTATAGAAATTGAAATTATAATTTTTTTTGCATAGGAAAAAAAGTCAAAGGTCTTGACTATTAGAAACAATCATAAAAAGGTTGTTTATGCTATTACTTTTCATGTAACTAACTTATGTTGACACCATATTTATAAATTGCAGGTCAATTTAGGAATGAGTAAACCATTATAGTGTTGTGTTTTAGTGATGGAGATAAGAAACAGATACTAAAATGGTTAAGTTCCTGGTCTGCAGATGATCTATAATAGAGGACAAAAAAAGGAAAACGGTGAACTGTACATTGTAAATGGTCCTTGGGCAGCATCTTGGACAATGAAAGAATAATTTTCAGAGAAATCACCTAATATAACTGCCTCACTCTGAGATGGTAGTGTTTCTTTCAACTGTTTTAAGTACTGTGATTGCTGCTTGTGCAACAAAATGATGATGAATCATGCAGGATATTTTCATGCTTAATGATGATAAGTATTCATGAAGTGGCTCCACTTTGTCTACCATTGAACAACGGTCAACAGTCACTCATTGCTTGTAAGATATTTATTTGGAGCTGATTTTACACTGTCAAGCAACTCAAGAAAGTTCAAAACACCCTCTTCTCTTGGGCAATCTTTACAAAGTTGCATCATGCAAGCCTCTCTCTCTCTCTGTACTGCAGACACTAATCCATAAGAGACTGCCCCAGGTTGGGCTGACCAAGCAAGTCTTTTCCTCCCTTTACCTCAAAACCCCCAGCCGAGGGTCCGTCCTTTGGAGGATCCAGTATCTTCAAGTGACCCAGCCCAGCACTGGGTGTGGCTATTTTAGCCTAAGCTACTCTGGTGTTGTCCTCCTTTCAGAGAGCAACTTTAGGTACCCCAGAAGATAGCCTCACGACCAACCTCGGGTGTTGCTTCCTGCAAGGCTAACAACTCAGTGGAGGCATGCGGCTGTTTTGCCTTACGTGTGAAATGGGTCACACTGGGAGTGCCCGGGGTGGGTAGAACCCACAGAAGGGTTCCGAATGGCAGCAAAAATTACCCTGCTGGTAGGCCTGGAGGGGGCAGGAACAGAAGGTGTCTCTTTTAAAATTGAGGCACAAGACATCACATCAATGCTAGGACCAAGTCCTTAACCTCACAAAATGAGAGTAGGCCTGAACAATGAGGATTTTCTTCTCAAGGAGATACACACCCCATTGCTTATAAAAAGTGGGGTGTGGCTCACTGCAATTGACACAGTTGGCCACACACAATTTGAATTTATCAAGTGCAGCCTTGGAGCAACTTACACAGACTTAGAGTAACCTCAACTTTGCATGTATACAGGAGCAATTCATATGGCCAAGGAAGGGTAGTAGTAGCACCTTCATGGCAGTGGCATGAATGCCTTCACACAATAGAGATACCAAATGGCATGCACTGACTCAGGGAGCTTGTCACAGTCATACATGAAGAGTGTAGGGGTGGGTCTCGAGGACCCTCCATGTTTTCTCATCACACATTCAATCTTGACCACTCCATGGTAGGCCACTTCTAAGGTGATGTCATCTATGAAGTAGACCACGAGTTCCCTCACATAAACCACTCCTTTCATGAAGCTCATAGTAGAGTGCCGCATCACGCTCACTGGCATGCAATCAAGTATCCAAAGGGCACTAACCAAGGCCACCTCAAAGGGGTTTGATGCATTCACTAGAAGTCTCCCATCTGTGAAACAGGTCACCTTCGGTTCTCTACCAATCACACTAGCTAGTGCTCTTCTCTGATGGTTCATGTTACCCTTGGCCAACAAGCTGCCATCAGTGGAGCAAATAGCAAGAAAGCATTTGAAGCCAGCAGGCTCAAAAATGTCAGGTAATCTCTGAATGAAGGGCTCAGATGTAATCAAGGCTCCACTCTGGGCACTTGCAATTTTGGTCTGTCACCGATTCCCCACAAATGACAAAAAAAGGAAAAAAAAAAATTCCTAAAGCAAAGCTCATTAATGCTAAGTGCTGGAAGTGAGCATATGCAATAACATGTGGACAATTCTGCACACACAAGCCTTAAATCAAATCTACAAACTTAGACCTTCCATTGTAATGTATTCCTCATTGAGTACTACTAATGATTTAATATTAATTTTTTATGAAGATTTTTTCATAATTACTAAGATTCTAGAAACCAGTAGTCAAAGATCAATAATACAAAATCTAGCAAAACAAAAATGCATAATCTAAAAGAAATTATATGAATGAAGTATAGGATTACCGTTAAGGTCAATGCAGTTTATAGCATTTGCCTGTATGCGGTGCAGGAAGAATACTCACTCATACCATCTTTCCAGCACATATTTTAAACAATAACAGCCCAGTTAAGAGTTGCTGGCCTGAGAAGCCGTGCACCAAGAAGTTTTGGCCCTGGTCTGTTGCAGACCCATCAAGTCACCCCAGTTAATCTGTCACAATGTATGAAACCAAGTGGGTGCAAGGAATGAGAGGTATATCGTGGAGAAGAGGGGTGGTAGTCAATGTGTTTAAAATAGAGAGTGCAGATGCTTGCTCTATGTAACATATGCATGAAAGTGAATGAAGTTTGAATGGGATGAAGTGAATTGCATGCGATCAGCTGCGGGATGGAACAAATGGAATGTGGTCAGGGTGGTAGGAGTAAAGTGGAGCAGCGCTTTTGAGTGAAGGGTATGAGGCAATGGTTAGGTATGAATGTGAGAAAGAATTAAGAGGGTGGAGGTAAAATTTGCAAGGGACAAACTGTGTATGGGTGTAGCGTATTGACCCTATAATGGTTCTGAAGCTGAGAAGGCTCATGATTGACTTAGAATGGTAGCTAGAATCTGGAGTGGGTGATGGTTGTAGGGCACAAGAATAGACAAATAGGTGATGGAAAGGAAGATGGGATAACTAGTAGTTTTGATAAACCTAAAAGAATGAAAATGTAGAAGGTACGTGAGGGTCTGTGTTGAAACTTGGGTACGGCAAACATGTTCTTTAATCGCAAGGATTTTCAAAAATTTTGGCCCTTTTGGCAGCTACCAGCAAGGGTACAACTGCTGAAAAAAGCAAACATATTCATTATTACACAAAGATAATAGTAATACAAGCATAACGTGCAGTACTCCTTACAGGAGGAGTTTGCTCTTCACAGGCAGACATTCAGATCTAAAATGATTTGTAAGAGTGGGTTTTGTCAAAGTCATACATGAAATTGCCAAGAGAAAATAGACAAGTGGATCCACATAGCAAAAACAGTGCTTTTGCTGACTATCTAAACAGTGATTTTGATGCCTGGTACTGATGTCTTATCTAAACTGATAAAGAGATGACAGAGGCAGAGTAAATAGCAAATAATATGAGTCGGCCCTCAAACTACTCACGTTTCAACAAGTCGACTGATGTCAGTCTGGACTGACTCTTGTTTCTTGAGGATCTGACTCCGGCGTTCCCCTACCAGCTGCTTGGCATTTTCAATATAGCTCCGTTTCTTGCGAATGTCAATCAAATAGCGGTGGAGTTTCTCTTTGGTGGCAGAGGCCATTTCCTCTGCAAACTTGTACTTGTGCTCACGATGCTCCATTAATTGACAATCACGGCAAGTAAGTTGATCACATGTTACACAATACAGGTTCAGGCGCTCCTATAAGCACAAAGAGAAAATAAAGTTAAGAAGACCTGTACAATACAAAAGGACTTTCAAAGAAAAAACAAACAATGTTAATAAGAACAAGCTATTCATAAAGGGGGGAAAAAAGTGTGATTAGCTTAGAAGTATATAATAAGCATAAGAGGAATAAGGTGTAATGGTGTTTGGGTTGATTGTTGGGTGTTGTTGGGTGGTGGTGGATGAGATATGCCTGCAGAATATGCATTGAGTCCACAATTCTGGAGAACCTACAAAATTTCCAGCATCCATGACTGTCATAAAATGATGTATTCCAACATTATGTAATTAGAAAACATGAAGCAACTTTGAAGAGCTTCCAGAATCAGAAGAGAATGCTGTAGAATTGTTGCTAAAGTGCAAAAATATTTTTAAACCATTTTCTTATCCGCATTGCATTTGAAAGAATTGCACTCAAAGTAGAATGAATCCAAGATGCTGCAAGCAAATTAAATAGTTTAACTAAAACAAAGAAATGACAGTTTTCAATGGAAGTAAAGGCATTAATTAATTGTTTGACATCTGCAATTGTTCATGTTATGACAAAGAAATAAGCAGAACAGATTGTAGATGTAATATTAGAATACTTACAAATGAATGAAAATGTTTTGGGGGACAGACAGAAAAAATAAGTTAGAACCTATTGACAAATAAACATATACAGCTAACCAAATAACTGCTGCAGAAAGATGGCAAAAGAGAGAATAGGGAAGGAAAAATGTCCCTAGATATGAGCAATGCTTCAGCGGGTTAACAAGACCCATTTGAATATACTGAAGATATTGCTGAATCTAAAGATGACACCCATGATACCAACTTTATTTCTGATTCCAAGCAGAAGTAAAATTATGAGATTTGATTAACTATGAAAACTTAGCTATTAAAGGCGACATATTGACTGCGTAAGCTGTTAGAGATGCTGCAGAGATAGTATATAAATGCAGATCTAAAAGACATGAAAATTAAGAATTGACAGAAAGAATGTTATAAATGAAATCTGAAAATAAAGAGCCTGAGTGAATTGTATTTGATGGAAGAAGTAATGAAGAAAAACAATGAAAGGAATAAAAAAAAAATAAAGAGCCCATCTAGCAACTGCCTACAGGGCAGAAGTTATGGTAATCAACTTATGCTAGGCTAGATTAAAAAAGAAGGAAATTCAGGAAGAATGTGCTGAACAGCAGGGGGGGGGGACAACACAGTCATCAACAATAAAGTGCAGATGAGTCCCACCTATGTGTCCAATTCGGGGATGGCAGAAAGCAACCTGAAGCCGTAGCAGCATTTTTTTTTTTTTATTAGAGCTCATCTGGCGACTGCCTACATGGGCATTAGTCGCCGTATTAAAACTGGCCTAGTTCTAGGCTACTTTAAAAAAAAATTAAACGAAGAAAAAAGAACACCCTAAATGGGTGAAAGGAAAAAAACAAAAACAAATGCAAAAAACAAAAAAACAAACCCTGCTTAAATAATAGGGAGAAGGCCGGCCTCCCCCAAAAAGTCAATAAGTCCACCAGTCGATGTGCACGCACTCATCCCGAGTACAAGGGACAGGCGGTAGCGACCCCGCCCATCCCGGTACCGGAACAGGTGTCGTGCGCGAAGATCACCCAGACTGGGACATTCAACAAGAATGTGCCGAACAGTCTGGGGGACGACGCAGTCGTTGCAATAGGGCGCAGGCGATCGCTCCATCAAATAGGGATGCGTCACACAAGTGTGCTCGATTCGGAGACGACAGAAAGCAACCTGAAGCCGCCGCGGCATTGGGGAATAGGTCCATGGGAACAGTCGCGGCGCAATGGCACGCAACTTTAAGTTCCCTTCGACCGTCTCCCATCTTCTTTGCCAAGCAGTCCGAAGAGCTGCCCGTATTCCTGCCATGTAGTCAGTGTGAGGAAGAGCAAAACGCTGGTCCGGTCGCAGAGTCCTCGCGGACTCTTTGGCGCCCTCATCGGCACGCTCATTCCCCGCAATTCCTACATGTCCAGGAACCCAGCAGAAGATAATCTCGACATCTGCCCGGCTCGCCAAAACCGTGGCGTCACGGATTTCGCGAACCAGGGGATGCGGAGATTCCAATGCCCCGAGAGCACTCAGGGCGCTTTGTGAGTCGCTATAGATCACAATCCGGTCTCCGAACCGGGCACGTCGCGTAATCTCCCGTACCGAGTGGTGTATTGCCACCAGCTCGGCCGTGAAGACAGACGCAGCGCCTGGTAGAGCCCCGCTGACTTCAAACAGAGGGGATACGGCGTAGAAGCCGACCCCCTCTTGGGACTTGGAGCCATCCGTATACACTGGCACGGTACCAGCGTGACACGATGTGTGCTCCAAAAAGGTCGAACGCAATACTCCCGGCGCAGTACAAGCTTTGGGAGCAGAGGCGTGGCGACAAATAACCAAATGTGGTACCCTCCAGGGTGGCGTCCTGGGCAGAACCAGGGGCGCCACCGGCCCGAGAGCTATATCTACCTCTCGAAGGAGTTTCCTGGCCCTAAACCCAAAGGGCTTAGGGTATGACTGGCGTCTCTCGGCGGCATAGGCACCATCGAGATCAGCTGCGGATGCAGTGAGAGCTGTTGGAGAGTGAGGGAGGCGCCGGGCTCGCGCGTACAGGCGAGTAATGCACTGCACGCGGCGCAGAGCGAGTGGAATCTCCCCAGCATCGACCAACAGGCTCTCAATGGGGGAAGTGCGGAAGGCACCGGTCGCAAGGCGAAGGCCGGTGTGGTGGATCGAATCCACCTTCCGCAATAAACGCTCGGCTGCGGATGCATAAAACTCGCATCCGTAGTCGAGCTTCGAGCGAACAAAGGATCGATAAAAAAGTAAGGCGGTAGCCCTATCAGCGCCACAAGCGCTGAGCGTCACGGAACGGAGAATGTCCATGGCGCGGGTACAAGAGACCCTAAGGCTGCGAATATGAGCCTCCCAGGTGAGGCGTCGGTCGAATACAAGACCAAGGAAACGGTGCGACTCAACCACATCCAGGCGCACCCCATTAACAAACAAATCTGGGTCGGGGTGAAGCCGTGGATGGCGGCAGAAGTGCACCACCTTAGTCTTGGCCAAAGAAAACCGAAACCTGTGCGCTTCGGCATAGCAAGAGACGCGGTTCAATGCCTGTTGGAGTCGACGCTCCAGAGTTGGCATCTGGGCCGCGCCAAAAGAGATAGAAAGGTCGTCCACGTAGAACGTGGCGAGAACATCTTCCGGCAGCACCGAGGTGATGCCGTTGATGCTCAGGGCAAAGAGTGCGACACTGAGGACACTTCCCTGCGGGACACCCTCTTCCTGCTCCTTTGGGCCGGAGAGGGCTTCTACCACCCGTACGCGGAATCGACGATCTCGCAAAAATTCAGATATAAACATTGGGAGGCGTCCCCTCGCCCCCATCGTGTGGAGAGTCTCCATGATACCGAATCGCCATACGGAAGCCGCACTGTGCAGAAGACAGATGGCCTCCGCTGTCCAGGAAATAGGCTAATCTAACATTTACCAATTTCTCCATCAACTTGCACACGCAAGAGGTTAGAGAGATTGGACGGAAACCGGTCGGAGTAGAGTGATCTCTCCCCAGCTTGCGAAAGGCGAGCACAGTAGCGATTCGCCAGGAGTCTGGGAGAAGACCCTCCACCCAGATCCTGTTGAACAAATCTAACAGAAAGGCCATGCCTCGCTCACCCAGGTGTCGAAGCATGGCGTACGGGACATCGTCCGGACCATGGGCGGTGTCCGCGCACGAAGCGAGAGCGGAACGCAACTCACTCACAGTAAACTTGTCGTTGAAGGGTTCTCCGCCTCTGGAGGTAAAGTCCAGCCGGTGGCCTTCCGCGACATCACGACGTGCATTGAATGCTGGCGGAGCAGCATCACGGCTAGAGAATGCGGAAAAAGCGGTCGCTAAGGATTCCGCCACGGACGCGGGGTCCGAGATTGCGGTCCCATTCTCGGGAGAACAGGAGGGGGGTCCTGCGAGAACTTGCCCCGAATCCTTTTGACTCGCTTCCACACCTCAGCTAAAGGGGTCTTCCCGTTAAGTGAAGACACGTATGCCCGCCAAGAAGAGCGGCGGGCGTGCTTCGAAACATACCGGAACCTAGCCCTAGCCCGACGAAATTCAGCGACAGTGAAATCGTTCGGGCGGCGCTTATAGCGCATGTAGGCATAACGCTTCTGTTTGAGGGCCGTCTCACACTCGGCCGACCACCATGGGAGTGGTCGGTGTGCAAAACGGCCAGACGTCCAAGGAATAGTAGTCAGGCCCACGGCGATGAGGTTGCCGGAGAAGAACTCAACGGCCTCATCTACCGACCTAAACTCTTCGACTGAGATAGAGAATTCAGTCATTTCCTGAAATGCAGGCCACCGCGCCCGCGCCAAGCACCACCGAGGTGGTCTCTCAGGCGGCAGTTGCACTGAAAATGATATTTGAATGGGAAAGTGATCACTACCATGGAGGTCATCGACCACCCCCCCAATGTAAATCAGGCTGTGCATCCGAAGAGCACAAAGATAGGTCAAGGCAAGAAAATGAAGCGGTTCTCGGACAGTGATGCGTAAACTCATCCACGTTTAGGACACCCATCTCAAGCTCTTCGATCAGATCAGCAAGGACTTGTCCCCTGGGATTTATGGAGTAATCTCCCCAGAGAGGATGCCTGCCGTTCAGATCTCCAAGCAAGAGATAGGGCCTCGGCAACCATGCCACGACGCGGCGGAAGTCCCCCGCGTCGAAGTCAGCTGACGGTGGAATGTACGCAGAAATGATAGTATACCTCCTATCCAGGTGCAGCTGCACAGCCACTGCCTGAAAGGAGGTATCTCAAGAGAAAGGAAGAACGGAGACATCATGCCGGGTGTAAACCGCGCATCCCCCAGCCCGGCCATCCCGCGGTGGTGGGGTCGCAAGACCCTTATACCCCGGGAGGGCAGGCAGCGGGCACGCGCCTAGCATGGTCTCCTGCAAAAAAATAGCTAACGGGGAACGGGACGAGACGAGCCTCCGCAGCTCCTCCCAGTTGGCCCGGAGTCCACGGCAATTCCATTGAAGGAATATGCCCTCCAGGCCTAGCTCGGAGGAGACGCGGGGGCCCTCCTCGAATTGAAGACCCTCACGGGAATGGCCGTACGCTTCCCGGGGGCAGAACCCCGGGCGCTGTTGACCGGACAAAGCGCTGAAGGCGCTGTCGCCTTCGAGGACTTATTGGGGGAGGTTGGGCTCGCCATGCGAGTCTTTTCCTCCCTCCGCCTCGAAACCTTAGGCGGGCGTTGCGGCTTCGGAGGCGGGGGGGCCGTCTTTTCGAGGAACCACCGTCTCCGAGCCACTCGCTCCACCTCGGGGCGTGGGCGAAGGGGCCGAAGCTCCTTTGTTGCTGTCCTCCTTTCGGGGAACAGCTTTAGGAACCCCGGAAGATGGCCTAGCGACCATTTTCAGGGGTGTTGCCTCCTGTGAGTCTAACGACTCGGTGGAGGCGCGTGGCCGTTTCGCCTTACGGGAAACGGTCACGCTGGGGGAAGAGGGGGGAGCCCTGGTTTTAGCCGGGGCTGGGTGTGAACCCTTTTTGCCGCCAGCTCTACCAGGGGAGCGCCGGGGTGTAGTAGAGCCCGCAGAAGGGCTCCGAATGGGCGCGAAAACAACCGTGCTCGTTGGCCTGGATGGGCCAGGAGCAGAGGGTGCTTTTCTAACTATTGAGGCATATGACGTCCCAGGCAGAGCCGGGCGCGCCAGGACCAAGTCCTTAGCCTCGCGGAATGAGAGTCGATCCTGGGCCTGAACGGCCAGGATTTCTTTCTCAAGGAGATATGCACCACATTGCTTCGAAGAAGCAGGGTGCGGCTCTCCGCAATTGACACACTTGGCCACACACGATTTGGACTTATCGTGTGCGACCTTGGAGCAATTTACACAGACTTCGGGTGACCCCGATTTTGCACGTCTACATGATCGATTCGTGTGGCCGAAGCGGTGACAGTAATAGCACCGCCGCGGCAGTGGCACGAATGCCTTCACGCGGTAGCGGTACCAACCGGCACGCACCGACTCAGGGAGCTTGTCACAGTCGAACGTGACGAAGAGTGTAGGGGTGGGTCTCGAGGCCCCTCCCTGTTTTCTCATCACACGTTCGACCTTGACGGCCCCATGGTCGGCCAGCTCTAGGGTGATGTCTTCTATGGAGTAGTCAACGAGTTCCCTCGCATAAACTACTCCTTTTACAAAGTTCATGGTAGAGTGCGGCGTCACACTCACCGGGGTGCCATGAAGTGTCCGAAGAGCACTTATCTTGGCCGCCTCGGCGGGATTCGCCGCATTCGCCAAAAGGCTCCCGTCCGAGAAACGGGTTACCTTCGGCTCTCTACCAATTGCACTAGCTAATCCTCTCCTCTGATGGATCATGTTGCCCTTGGACAACATGCTGCCATCAGTGGAGCGAATAACGAGGAAGCGTTTGAAGCCAGCGGGCTCGAAAACGCCAGGTAACCTCTGAATCAGGGGCCCCGATGTCATCGAGGCTCCGCCCTGTGCACTTTTGGTCTTTGTCATCGTCAGGAGTTCCGTACCCGGGGAAGCAGAGGGCCCGGATGTGCCGATCTTGGCTTGGTCGCTTGCCAAAGTGGCAGCAGACCCATCCGTCCCCGTAGCCCCCGCGGATTGAGAGGAGCCCCGAGTCTTCTTCGTCTTTTTTGGAGAGGAGGGCGGGGAATGAACCCGCTTCTCACCCCCGCCGGTAGAAGCCCCTAGGCCAGATGGACCAGCCTCAGCCAGGTCCTTCTCCGAAATGGAGAAGGTCCTGGTGGTCGCAGGGGCATCATCCGGAGGAGATCTCTCCCCTCCTTGTACTGCCTGAGAATCTACAGCCGTTTGATGAGGACCTTGCATAGGGGCGGATTCGGGTTCGGTGCTTGGCGCCGAGCCCGGATTCCCCCCCATGGAAGGCCCTACCTTCTGAGGCTGGTTTTCCTCAAGGAGCATGTCTATCACAGGAGGGGCCTCCAGTTGGCCATCCCCTCCCAGGACATCGCAGGTCCCCTTGGCAGCGTCATAAGTCTTTAGTGGGGAGGCACAGGCCTTAACCCCGGCAAGGTTTAATATTTTTGCCAGCAGGTCTTTTGAGGGAAGCGACCGAAGGGGCCTGGCTTCCCTCTCCCCCCTAAGGGGGTTTGCCCTACCGAGCCGCTTGTACGAGGGGCGGTCGGCAATGGGCTGCCTGCTGGCTTTCTTGGCAGTCCCCTTAGAAAGCAAAGGAGGGACTGCCGCTGGAGATAGGGAGGTGCCCGAAAGCTCCTCCAGAGAAGGGGGTGAGGGGGAGTCCCCTACACCCGTAGGCGTAGGAGAGGAGTAAGCCTCCTCTCCGGTTAAAGAGGTATGGAGGGTCCCCTGCGCAAGCACGGGGGGGGGGGACCTCCATCTTTTCTGTGGAGCTGCACGAGGGCGGCTCCGTTGTTTTAGGGGGAATTAAGGGGAGATTTTTTTTTTTTCATCATTGGGCATGGTGACCCTCTTTGT
This sequence comes from Ceratothoa steindachneri, assembly GCA_963969495.1. Taxonomy (NCBI): domain Eukaryota; kingdom Metazoa; phylum Arthropoda; class Malacostraca; order Isopoda; family Cymothoidae; genus Ceratothoa; species Ceratothoa steindachneri. The sequence continues at coordinate 83,034,986 of OZ018321.1, forward strand.
TTTACGGGACGCAATCGCTCACCACCTCTTGCAGTAGCCCGCACTGCAAGAGGTGCTTACAGGCCCGGCAGAGCCAGGCGCCGCCATTTGGGACCACCCCTCCCGCCTGGTGGCCTGGCAGTCTTTCGGCATGGCTGCTCCACCTTAGACACGGCGTAAAACAGATAGAATGTGAAGAGGAGAGGAAAAGGGATGTGAGGAAGGTATGGGTGGGGATGAAGCAGGTTGTTAAAAAAAACCCATCCCGAACCGGAGCTGAGGGGTTAGGGAACAATGTCCCCTCCCCCCTCAGCCCCCATCCGGGGTGGTTGGCTTGAGAAGAAGGTCAGCATTCTACCCTGTGAAATTAGAGGCTGACCAGAGAAAGTTGTGGGAGAGGTTGTATGAAAAGCGACGAGGTAGGGGAGAAATCGGGCTATCTGAAGGAAGGAAGAGAGGCTAAGCTGGGGCCGGACGGAGCGCTGGATCCCGTCAGCACGGCGGCCAGGATGGCAAATCGCCGCGGCCCTTACGGGGCCGCACTGCGAGAGGTGCTTACAAGCCAGGCAGAGCCAGGCGCCGCCATTTGGGACCACCCCTCCCTCCTGGTGGCCTGGCAGTCCATCTGCATGGCGGCTCCACCTTAGACACGGCGTAAAATATATAGATTGTGAAGAGGAGAGGAAAAGGGATGTGAGGAAGGTATGGGTGGGGATGACGCAGGTTGTTAAAAACCAGCCACCCCAGACCGGAGCTCAGGGGTTAGGGAACATTGTCCCTCACCCCCTCAGCCCCGATGCAGGACGGTTGGCTGAAAGGAGGGTCAGCATCTACCCTGTGAAATTAGAGGCTGACCAGAGAAAGTTGTGGGAGAGGTTGTGTGAAAAGAGAGGAAACAAGTGTTTTGAAGGAAGGAAGAGAGGCTAAGCTGGGGCCGGACGGGATGCTGAGTTCCGTCAGCACGGCGGTCAGGATGGCAAATCGCCGCGCCCCTTACAGGAAAGCCATGGCAGCATTGGGGGAGTAGGTCCATGGGAACAGTTACGGTGAAATGGCACACAAGTTTCCCTCAGCCATCTCCCATCTTCTTTGCCAGTATTCCTAAGATGTAGTCGGCGTGAGGAAGAGCAAAACGCTGGTCTGGTCAGCCAGTCCTCCCAGACTATTTGGTGCCCTCATTTCCCACTCTCCAGGAACCCAGCAGAAGATAATCGCGACATCCGCCCTGCTTGCCAAAACCACTGCATCACAGATATCATGAACCAGGTGGGGTGGAGATTCCAGTGCCCCGAGAGCAGTCAGGGTGCTTTGTGAGTTGCTATAAATCAAATATCCAGTCTTCAAACCAGGCAAATCACATTATCTCCCATACCGTGTAGTGTATTGCAACTAGCTCGGCCATTAAGAAAGACGCAGCAATTGGCAGAGCCCTGCTGACTTCAAACAGAGGTGATATGGCATGGAAAATGATAACCCCTTGGAACTTGGAGCCATCCATATTTTCCTGCACAGTTCCAGTGTAACACAGAGTGCGCTCTCAAAAAGGCCGAACCAATACTCCTAGTGCTGATGAAGCTTTGGGAGCAGAGGCGTGGCAAAAAATGTTAATTTCCTGAAATGTGGACTACTGCACACGCACCAAGCACTACCGGGGTGGGCTTGCAGACAGAAACAGCCCAGTAAATAATATTTGAATGTGAAAGTGATCACTACCATGGAGGTCATTGACTACCCCACCCAAAATCAGGCTTGCATCTGGAGAGCATAGAGATAGATCAAGGCAGGAAAATGAAGCAATTCTCAGGCAGTGATGCGTAAACTCACCCACATTTAGGACACCTATCTCCAGCTCATCAATCAGGTCAGCAAGGACCTGACCCCTAGGATTGAACAAGTAGTCTTCCCAAAGGGGATGTCTACCATTTAAATCCCCAAGCAAGAGAAAGGGCATCAGCAACTGTGCCATAACACGGCGAAAGTCTCCTGCATCGAAGTTGGCTGATGGTGGAATGTATGCAGAAATAACAGTATACCTCAAAAGGGGGTCTTCAAAGAAAAGAGAACAAATGCATCCCGTCGGATGTAAATGGCATACTCTTGCCCTGCCCATCCTGTGGTGGTAGGGTCCAAAACTCTTATACCCCGGGAAAGTGGGCAGGGGGCACACACCCAGCATGGTCTCTTCCCAGTTGGCCAGAGTAAGCAGCAAATTCAGTGAAGGAATATACCTCCCAGGCCTAGCTCGGAGATGCAGGGGGCCTTCTTCAAAGAGAAAACCCTCATGGGAATGGCTGTAACTTCTCGGAGGCAAAACTCAGGGTGCTGTTGACAAGAAATGTGCTAAAAGCACTGTTGCTTTTGAGGACTTGTGCTCACTTGGGCTCACTATGAGTGTTTCCCTACTTCAGCGTCTAAAACTTAGGCAGGGAGGCAGCTTTCATGGTGGGGCTCCTTCCTTTGGATGATTCACCATGTCCTAACCACCCAGTCTAGCTTGGGTGCCGTCCTCCTTTAGGGAAGGGGGAGCATCTTTACCAACCCCAAAAGATGGGCTCACGACCACCTTCAAGGGTGTTGCCTCCTGCGAGTATAACAACTCCGTTAACTCATGTGGCTATTCCATTTTATGGGAAATGGTCACACTGGGGGAGTGGGGGAGCCCTAGTTTTAGTTGGGGCAGGGTGTGAATGAACCCTTTGTGTCACCAGCTCTACCAGGGGAGCACCCAGGGTGAGTAGAACCTACAGAAGGATTTCAAATGGATGCACAAATGTCCATGCTTGTAGGCCAGGGCAAGAGGAAGCCATTTTTAAAATTGAGGACTAAGATGTCCCAAGCAGCTCTGGGCGGAAGAGGACCAAGTTCTTAGCCTTGCAAAATGAGAGAGAAACCATAGCCAGACAGGACAGGATTTCCTTCTCCAGGAGATACATACCACATTGCATTGAAGAACCATGGTAAGGCTCACAGCAATTGATACACTTGACCTTACACAATTTGAACTTCTTGTGTGCTGGCTTGGAGCAACTTACACAGGCTTCAGGTAAACGTAACTTTGCATGCTTTCAGAAGCGATTCGTACGTATGGCTGAAGAAGTGGCAATAGTAGCACCTATGGGGCACTGACACAAATGCATTCATACAGTACTAATATGAAACAGCACATACTGACTTGGGGAGCTTGTGGCCTTTGAACATAATGGAGTGTAGAGGTGGGTCTCGAGGCCCTCCCTCTCTTCTCATCACATGTTCAACCTTGACCGCTTCATGGTCAGCCAGCTCTAAGGTAATGTTCATCTATGGAGTAGCCCATGGGTTGCCTTGCATAGACCACTCCTTTTACAAAGTTTATGGAAGAGTATAATGTCACACTCATTGGAGTGTTATTAAGTTTCTGACGGGCACTAATCATGGCTGATTCAGAGGGATCTGACACATACGCCAGAAGGCTCCCATCCAAGAAATGGGACCTTCGGCTCTCTACCAAACAAGCTAGCTAATGGTCTTCTCTGATGGATTATGTTGCCCTTGGCCAACATGGTGCCATCAGTGGCGCGACCAACCAGAAAGCAATTGAAACCAGTGGGGTAAAAAATGCCAGGTATTCTCTCAATGAGAGCTGCAGACATAATCAAGGCTCCACTCAGTGACCTTGCAACTTTGGTCTTGGTCTGGGACACCCACCCAGAGGTGCCTCAAGGATGTGTCTGTCAATCTTGGCCTGGTCTCTGTCCAAAACAGCAGCTGACCCATCTTTCCCCGAAGTAAGAAGAACTTTTAGTCCTCTTTTTGATTGTTTTCTAGAGGGGATTGTGGGGAATGAATCCTCTTCTCTCCACTGCCAGAAGGAGCCCCTATGTCAGATGGACCAAGATCCTTCTTCAATATGGAGGTCTTAGCTGTCAGAGGGGCACCAGCTGGAGGAGGTGGTTCCTCCTATCATCAGTCATTGGGGGCCCAAGCCATCTGAGGAGAGAAGCTTGCAAAGGGGCAGACTCAGCTTCATTGTTTGGCATGGAACACAGGTTCGACCTCATGGAAGATCCTGCCATCTGGGACTGGTTCACCTCCGGGACCATATCTATTTCAGGAAGGGCCTCCGCATGGCCATCCTCCTCCCCCAAGCTATCATGGATCCCATTCAAGATATCTTCCATTACAGTGAAGTCTCTGGACTGTGAACCAACCTCCATTGGAGTAGAGAAGGGGGTAGTCATTTGAAGATGCATGATTGCATGACTGCAGCAGGTATGGCCTGCTGCATTCCACTTTCCTGTACTTCCTTAAGGGGCTTGGCCCCATCGAGCTGCTCCCATTGGGAGCAGTCAATTTTGGGCATCCTGCCTTCTGTTTTGGCAGTCCCCTGTGATAGAATAAGGGGAACTGCAATTGGTCCAAAGATGGAATTGTCCATGGACAACTCCTCAGAAGGGGGTGAGGGGGAAACTACCGAACCCATAGGACTAGGAGAGGAATAAGCTTCCTCTCCGGTATAAGATGGTTGGAGGGCCCCTGAGAAAGCACAAGGGGGATAGCTCCTTTTCAGAGGTCGAGATGCCCAAGCGTAGCTCCAAAGATGGCAAAGGAGAAACGCCTTTATTGCATGGTGATGGCAATAGGGTAGTCCCTCCACTGATTGAAGTGGTGCTTCGATTTTTTCCCATCCTCCTTGACACCTAGGGAGGGTAAGACCGTGCTTGGAGGCAGATCTCCATGTGCTTTCCCACTATTACTTTTAGTTTTCACCATGATATCGTGTATTTCATTGGCGAGTTACTAACCTAGGTTCAAAAATAAAAATTTATACCCAACTTAGGTCTCAATCTAACCACAAATAAGGAGGCAAGAATCTCATTATCAAAATCAGCCAGACAAATCACTAACGAAGAACAGCCATGCACCACCTTACACCAAATCAAGAAATAACTTTTAATCTGTCAATCCTTAGTGTCTGGACCTGGTGAGTTTTCCCATGTTGGATCAAAGGCGAAATAGCAGCCCCCCCCCCACCCACCCACCCCACCCCCATCATCATAAAGAGCTAGGCCACACACTCCATTTTCCTAAAAATTAGGACTGAAGAATAAACACCTCCCCTAGCCTGAAGTCAAAATGCCGATACTAACTATAATTCTGTGACGAGACTCTCATAAGTGTATGCCACCATCCTCATGCAAACCAATAGACACCTGGCAGCAAGCAACTGCCTTGGAACACTTGGAGCAATAACCTCATTCACACCAAAAATATCTCACACTATAGTGCCTCTCTATCCACCTTTTGCATCACCACACATCCCCCTCAACTTCTCCATTTACACTGCTCTTGCTCTACATCTTTTTTTCGCCTTCCAAACCAGTCTCAATCCCATAGGCCATGTTAGCACCAGCATACACTCCTGTAGCTTCATGGCACATCCCACTCTCAAAACTTTACCATTCACTAAAGATTCAATTACCCCCTGAGAATTCCTACCATTTTATGGTTGGTATTAGCTTCATATGTACTAATATCATGTGTAATGCTTCCTAGATACTTAAGACTTTGCACTTGTTAAAAAGTGTCACTAAAGACTCCCCCGCTGCGTGGCTGCACCAAGTCATCTTGTCTCTGACACTGCCCCTATCGCTACATTTTCCTTCCTCCTCCATCATCTTAGGCCACTGGTGAGTGCATCAAGCAATAACAAAACAATAACAAAAACAACAACTAAACCTAGTTAAGTGAAAGGGAGAAGGCCGGCCTCCCCCAAAAAGTCAACAAGTCCACCAGTCAATGTGCACGCACTCGTCCCGAGTACAAAGGACATTCGGTAGCGACCCCGCCCATTCCGGTACCGGGACAGGTAACGTGCGCGAAGATCACCCAGACTGGGACATTCAACAAGATTTTTTTTTTTTTAATTTTATAGAGCCCATCTGGCAACTGCGACTTGGGCATAAGGCGCCAAAAAACACGACAGCCTAGAACTAGGCTACTTTAAAAAATATATGAAAACATAACAATATAAATTGGAAAACTAAACAATCAGGATTTTTTTTTTTTTTTTTTTTATAGAGCCCATCTGGCAACTACCCACTTGGGCATAAGTCGCCGAAAAACACGACAGCCTAGAATTAGGCTACTTTAAAGTTAAAATATGAAAACTTAACAATCAATATAAATTTGAAAAACTTAACAATCGAAGCAATCTCCGGCAGCGGGGGGAGGTCCCCCTCACCCCGGTGCAGGAGAGTGCAATCTAAAACAAAACAATAACAAAAAAAGGAACCTTAAATAAAGGGGAGAAGGCCGGCCTCCCCCAAAAAGTCAATAAGTCCACCAGTCATGGTGCACGCACTCGTCCCGAGTACAAGGGACAGGCGGTAGCGACCCCGCCCATCCCGGTACCGAGACAGGTATCGTGCGCGAAGATCACCCAGACTGGGACATTCGACAAGAATATGCCGAACAGTCTGGGGGACGACGCAGTCGTTGCAATAGGGCACATGCGAGCGCTCCACCAAGCAACGATGCGTCACACGAGTGTGTCCGATTCGAAGACGACAGAAAGCAACCTGAAGCCGCCGCGGCATTGGGGGATAGGTCCATGGGAACAGTCGCGGCGCAATGGCACGCAACTTTAAGTTCCCTTCGACCGTCTCCCATCTTCTTTGCCAAGCAGTCCGAAGAGCTGCCCGTATTCCTGCCATGTAGTCGGTGTGAGGAAGAGCGAAACGCTGGTCCGGTCGCAGAGTCCTCGCGGACTCTTTGGCGCCCTCATCGGCGCGCTCATTCCCCGCAATTCCTACATGTCCAGGAACCCAGCAGAAGATAATCTCGACATCTGCCCGGCTCGCGAAAACCGTGGCGTCACGGATTTCGCGAACCAGGGGATGCGGAGATTCCAATGCCCCGAGAGCACTCAGGGCGCTTTGTGAGTCGCTATAGATCACAATCCGGTCTCCGAACCGGGCACGTCGCGTAATCTCCCGTACCGAGTGGTGTATTGCCACCAGCTCGGCCGTGAAGACAGACGCAGCGCCTGGTAGAGCCCCGCTGACTTCAAACAGAGGGGATACGGCGTAGAAGCCGACCCCCTCTTGGGACTTGGAGCCATCCGTATACACTGGCACGGTACCAGCGTGACACGATGTGTGCTCCAAAAAGGTCGAACGCAATACTCCCGGCGCAGTACAAGCTTTGGGAGCAGAGGCGTGGCGACAAATAACCAAATGTGGTACCCTCCAGGGTGGCGTCCTGGGCAGAACCAGGGGCGCCACCGGCCCGAGAGCTATATCTACCTCTCGAAGGAGTTTCCTGGCCCTAAACCCAAAGGGCTTAGGGTATGACTGGCGTCTCTCGGCGGCATAGGCACCATCGAGATCAGCTGCGGATGCAGTGAGAGCTGTTGGAGAGTGAGGGAGGCGCCGGGCTCGCGCGTACAGGCGAGTAATGCACTGCACGCGGCGCAGAGCGAGTGGAATCTCCCCAGCATCGACCAACAGGCTCTCAATGGGGGAAGTGCGGAAGGCACCGGTCGCAAGGCGAAGGCCGGTGTGGTGGATCGAATCCACCTTCCGCAATAAACGCTCGGCTGCGGATGCATAAAACTCGCATCCGTAGTCGAGCTTCGAGCGAACAAAGGATCGATAAAAAAGTAAGGCGGTAGCCCTATCAGCGCCACAAGCGCTGAGCGTCACGGAACGGAGAATGTCCATGGCGCGGGTACAAGAGACCCTAAGGCTGCGAATATGAGCCTCCCAGGTGAGGCGTCGGTCGAATACAAGACCAAGGAAACGGTGCGACTCAACCACATCCAGGCGCACCCCATTAACAAACAAATCTGGGTCGGGGTGAAGCCGTGGATGGCGGCAGAAGTGCACCACCTTAGTCTTGGCCAAAGAAAACCGAAACCTGTGCGCTTCGGCATAGCGAGAGACGCGGTTCAATGCCTGTTGGAGTCGACGCTCCAGAGTTGGCATCTGGGCCGCGCCAAAAGAGATAGAAAGGTCGTCCACGTAGAACGTGGCGAGAACATCTTCCGGCAGCACCGAGGTGATGCCGTTGATGCTCAGGGCAAAGAGTGCGACACTGAGGACACTTCCCTGCGGGACACCCTCTTCCTGCTCCTTTGGGCCGGAGAGGGCTTCTACCACCCGTACGCGGAATCGACGATCTCGCAAAAATTCAGATATAAACATTGGGAGGCGTCCCCTCGCCCCCATCGTGTGGAGAGTCTCCATGATACCGAATCGCCATACGGAAGCCGCACTGTGCAGAAGACAGATGGCCTCCGCTGTCCAGGAAATAGGCTAATCTAACATTTACCAATTTCTCCATCAACTTGCACACGCAAGAGGTTAGAGAGATTGGACGGAAACCGGTCGGAGTAGAGTGATCTCTCCCCAGCTTGCGAAAGGCGAGCACAGTAGCGATTCGCCAGGAGTCTGGGAGAAGACCCTCCACCCAGATCCTGTTGAACAAATCTAACAGAAAGGCCATGCCTCGCTCACCCAGGTGTCGAAGCATGGCGTACGGGACATCGTCCGGACCATGGGCGGTGTCCGCGCACGAAGCGAGAGCGGAACGCAACTCACTCACAGTAAACTTGTCGTTGAAGGGTTCTCCGCCTCTGGAGGTAAAGTCCAGCCGGTGGCCTTCCGCGACATCACGACGTGCATTGAATGCTGGCGGAGCAGCATCACGGCTAGAGAATGCGGAAAAAGCGGTCGCTAAGGATTCCGCCACGGACGCGGGGTCCGAGATTGCGGTCCCATTCTCGGGAGAACAGGAGGGGGGTCCTGCGAGAACTTGCCCCGAATCCTTTTGACTCGCTTCCACACCTCAGCTAAAGGGGTCTTCCCGTTAAGTGAAGACACGTATGCCCGCCAAGAAGAGCGGCGGGCGTGCTTCGAAACATACCGGAACCTAGCCCTAGCCCGACGAAATTCAGCGACAGTGAAATCGTTCGGGCGGCGCTTATAGCGCATGTAGGCATAACGCTTCTGTTTGAGGGCCGTCTCACACTCGGCCGACCACCATGGGAGTGGTCGGTGTGCAAAACGGCCAGACGTCCAAGGAATAGTAGTCAGGCCCACGGCGATGAGGTTGCCGGAGAAGAACTCAACGGCCTCATCTACCGACCTAAACTCTTCGACTGAGATAGAGAATTCAGTCATTTCCTGAAATGCAGGCCACCGCGCCCGCGCCAAGCACCACCGAGGTGGTCTCTCAGGCGGCAGTTGCACTGAAAATGATATTTGAATGGGAAAGTGATCACTACCATGGAGGTCATCGACCACCCCCCCCAATGTAAATCAGGCTGTGCATCCGAAGAGCACAAAGATAGGTCAAGGCAAGAAAATGAAGCGGTTCTCGGACAGTGATGCGTAAACTCATCCACGTTTAGGACACCCATCTCAAGCTCTTCGATCAGATCAGCAAGGACTTGTCCCCTGGGATTTATGGAGTAATCTCCCCAGAGAGGATGCCTGCCGTTCAGATCTCCAAGCAAGAGATAGGGCCTCGGCAACCATGCCACGACGCGGCGGAAGTCCCCCGCGTCGAAGTCAGCTGACGGTGGAATGTACGCAGAAATGATAGTATACCTCCTATCCAGGTGCAGCTGCACAGCCACTGCCTGAAAGGAGGTATCTCAAGAGAAAGGAAGAACGGAGACATCATGCCGGGTGTAAACCGCGCATCCCCCAGCCCGGCCATCCCGCGGTGGTGGGGTCGCAAGACCCTTATACCCCGGGAGGGCAGGCAGCGGGCACGCGCCTAGCATGGTCTCCTGCAAAAAAATAGCTAACGGGGAACGGGACGAGACGAGCCTCCGCAGCTCCTCCCAGTTGGCCCGGAGTCCACGGCAATTCCATTGAAGGAATATGCCCTCCAGGCCTAGCTCGGAGGAGACGCGGGGGCCCTCCTCGAATTGAAGACCCTCACGGGAATGGCCGTACGCTTCCCGGGGGCAGAACCCCGGGCGCTGTTGACCGGACAAAGCGCTGAAGGCGCTGTCGCCTTCGAGGACTTATTGGGGGAGGTTGGGCTCGCCATGCGAGTCTTTTCCTCCCTCCGCCTCGAAACCTTAGGCGGGCGTTGCGGCTTCGGAGGCGGGGGGGCCGTCTTTTCGAGGAACCACCGTCTCCGAGCCACTCGCTCCACCTCGGGGCGTGGGCGAAGGGGCCGAAGCTCCTTTGTTGCTGTCCTCCTTTCGGGGAACAGCTTTAGGAACCCCGGAAGATGGCCTAGCGACCATTTTCAGGGGTGTTGCCTCCTGTGAGTCTAACGACTCGGTGGAGGCGCGTGGCCGTTTCGCCTTACGGGAAACGGTCACGCTGGGGGAAGAGGGGGGAGCCCTGGTTTTAGCCGGGGCTGGGTGTGAACCCTTTTTGCCGCCAGCTCTACCAGGGGAGCGCCGGGGTGTAGTAGAGCCCGCAGAAGGGCTCCGAATGGGCGCGAAAACAACCGTGCTCGTTGGCCTGGATGGGCCAGGAGCAGAGGGTGCTTTTCTAACTATTGAGGCATATGACGTCCCAGGCAGAGCCGGGCGCGCCAGGACCAAGTCCTTAGCCTCGCGGAATGAGAGTCGATCCTGGGCCTGAACGGCCAGGATTTCTTTCTCAAGGAGATATGCACCACATTGCTTCGAAGAAGCAGGGTGCGGCTCTCCGCAATTGACACACTTGGCCACACACGATTTGGACTTATCGTGTGCGACCTTGGAGCAATTTACACAGACTTCGGGTGACCCCGATTTTGCACGTCTACATGATCGATTCGTGTGGCCGAAGCGGTGACAGTAATAGCACCGCCGCGGCAGTGGCACGAATGCCTTCACGCGGTAGCGGTACCAACCGGCACGCACCGACTCAGGGAGCTTGTCACAGTCGAACGTGACGAAGAGTGTAGGGGTGGGTCTCGAGGCCCCTCCCTGTTTTCTCATCACACGTTCGACCTTGACGGCCCCATGGTCGGCCAGCTCTAGGGTGATGTCTTCTATGGAGTAGTCAACGAGTTCCCTCGCATAAACTACTCCTTTTACAAAGTTCATGGTAGAGTGCGGCGTCACACTCACCGGGGTGCCATGAAGTGTCCGAAGAGCACTTATCTTGGCCGCCTCGGCGGGATTCGCCGCATTCGCCAAAAGGCTCCCGTCCGAGAAACGGGTTACCTTCGGCTCTCTACCAATTGCACTAGCTAATCCTCTCCTCTGATGGATCATGTTGCCCTTGGACAACATGCTGCCATCAGTGGAGCGAATAACGAGGAAGCGTTTGAAGCCAGCGGGCTCGAAAACGCCAGGTAACCTCTGAATCAGGGGCCCCGATGTCATCGAGGCTCCGCCCTGTGCACTTTTGGTCTTTGTCATCGTCAGGAGTTCCGTACCCGGGGAAGCAGAGGGCCCGGATGTGCCGATCTTGGCTTGGTCGCTTGCCAAAGTGGCAGCAGACCCATCCGTCCCCGTAGCCCCCGCGGATTGAGAGGAGCCCCGAGTCTTCTTCGTCTTTTTTGGAGAGGAGGGCGGGGAATGAACCCGCTTCTCACCCCCGCCGGTAGAAGCCCCTAGGCCAGATGGACCAGCCTCAGCCAGGTCCTTCTCCGAAATGGAGAAGGTCCTGGTGGTCGCAGGGGCATCATCCGGAGGAGATCTCTCCCCTCCTTGTACTGCCTGAGAATCTACAGCCGTTTGATGAGGACCTTGCATAGGGGCGGATTCGGGTTCGGTGCTTGGCGCCGAGCCCGGATTCCCCCCCATGGAAGGCCCTACCTTCTGAGGCTGGTTTTCCTCAAGGAGCATGTCTATCACAGGAGGGGCCTCCAGTTGGCCATCCCCTCCCAGGACATCGCAGGTCCCCTTGGCAGCGTCATAAGTCTTTAGTGGGGAGGCACAGGCCTTAACCCCGGCAAGGTTTAATATTTTTGCCAGCAGGTCTTTTGAGGGAAGCGACCGAAGGGGCCTGGCTTCCCTCTCCCCCCTAAGGGGGTTTGCCCTACCGAGCCGCTTGTACGAGGGGCGGTCGGCAATGGGCTGCCTGCTGGCTTTCTTGGCAGTCCCCTTAGAAAGCAAAGGAGGGACTGCCGCTGGAGATAGGGAGGTGCCCGAAAGCTCCTCCAGAGAAGGGGGTGAGGGGGAGTCCCCTACACCCGTAGGCGTAGGAGAGGAGTAAGCCTCCTCTCCGGTTAAAGAGGTATGGAGGGTCCCCTGCGCAAGCACGGGGGGGGGGGACCTCCATCTTTTCTGTGGAGCTGCACGAGGGCGGCTCCGTTGTTTTAGGGGGAATTAAGGGGAGATTTTTTTTTTTTCATCATTGGGCATGGTGACCCTCTTTGTTTTACGGGACGCAATCGCTCACCACCTCTTGCAGTAGCCCGCACTGCAAGAGGTGCTTACAGGCCCGGCAGAGCCAGGCGCCGCCATTTGGGACCACCCCTCCCGCCTGGTGGCCTGGCAGTCTTTCGGCATGGCTGCTCCACCTTAGACACGGCGTAAAACAGATAGAATGTGAAGAGGAGAGGAAAAGGGATGTGAGGAAGGTATGGGTGGGGATGAAGCAGGTTGTTAAAAAAAACCCATCCCGAACCGGAGCTGAGGGGTTAGGGAACAATGTCCCCTCCCCCCTCAGCCCCCATCCGGGGTGGTTGGCTTGAGAAGAAGGTCAGCATTCTACCCTGTGAAATTAGAGGCTGACCAGAGAAAGTTGTGGGAGAGGTTGTATGAAAAGCGACGAGGTAGGGGAGAAATCGGGCTATCTGAAGGAAGGAAGAGAGGCTAAGCTGGGGCCGGACGGAGCGCTGGATCCCGTCAGCACGGCGGCCAGGATGGCAAATCGCCGCGGCCCTTACGGGGCCGCACTGCGAGAGGTGCTTACAAGCCAGGCAGAGCCAGGCGCCGCCATTTGGGACCACCCCTCCCTCCTGGTGGCCTGGCAGTCCATCTGCATGGCGGCTCCACCTTAGACACGGCGTAAAATATATAGATTGTGAAGAGGAGAGGAAAAGGGATGTGAGGAAGGTATGGGTGGGGATGACGCAGGTTGTTAAAAACCAGCCACCCCAGACCGGAGCTCAGGGGTTAGGGAACATTGTCCCTCACCCCCTCAGCCCCGATGCAGGACGGTTGGCTGAAAGGAGGGTCAGCATCTACCCTGTGAAATTAGAGGCTGACCAGAGAAAGTTGTGGGAGAGGTTGTGTGAAAAGAGAGGAAACAAGTGTTTTGAAGGAAGGAAGAGAGGCTAAGCTGGGGCCGGACGGGATGCTGAGTTCCGTCAGCACGGCGGTCAGGATGGCAAATCGCCGCGCCCCTTACAGGAAAGCCATGGCAGCATTGGGGGAGTAGGTCCATGGGAACAGTTACGGTGAAATGGCACACAAGTTTCCCTCAGCCATCTCCCATCTTCTTTGCCAGTATTCCTAAGATGTAGTCGGCGTGAGGAAGAGCAAAACGCTGGTCTGGTCAGCCAGTCCTCCCAGACTATTTGGTGCCCTCATTTCCCACTCTCCAGGAACCCAGCAGAAGATAATCGCGACATCCGCCCTGCTTGCCAAAACCACTGCATCACAGATATCATGAACCAGGTGGGGTGGAGATTCCAGTGCCCCGAGAGCAGTCAGGGTGCTTTGTGAGTTGCTATAAATCAAATATCCAGTCTTCAAACCAGGCAAATCACATTATCTCCCATACCGTGTAGTGTATTGCAACTAGCTCGGCCATTAAGAAAGACGCAGCAATTGGCAGAGCCCTGCTGACTTCAAACAGAGGTGATATGGCATGGAAAATGATAACCCCTTGGAACTTGGAGCCATCCATATTTTCCTGCACAGTTCCAGTGTAACACAGAGTGCGCTCTCAAAAAGGCCGAACCAATACTCCTAGTGCTGATGAAGCTTTGGGAGCAGAGGCGTGGCAAAAAATGTTAATTTCCTGAAATGTGGACTACTGCACACGCACCAAGCACTACCGGGGTGGGCTTGCAGACAGAAACAGCCCAGTAAATAATATTTGAATGTGAAAGTGATCACTACCATGGAGGTCATTGACTACCCCACCCAAAATCAGGCTTGCATCTGGAGAGCATAGAGATAGATCAAGGCAGGAAAATGAAGCAATTCTCAGGCAGTGATGCGTAAACTCACCCACATTTAGGACACCTATCTCCAGCTCATCAATCAGGTCAGCAAGGACCTGACCCCTAGGATTGAACAAGTAGTCTTCCCAAAGGGGATGTCTACCATTTAAATCCCCAAGCAAGAGAAAGGGCATCAGCAACTGTGCCATAACACGGCGAAAGTCTCCTGCATCGAAGTTGGCTGATGGTGGAATGTATGCAGAAATAACAGTATACCTCAAAAGGGGGTCTTCAAAGAAAAGAGAACAAATGCATCCCGTCGGATGTAAATGGCATACTCTTGCCCTGCCCATCCTGTGGTGGTAGGGTCCAAAACTCTTATACCCCGGGAAAGTGGGCAGGGGGCACACACCCAGCATGGTCTCTTCCCAGTTGGCCAGAGTAAGCAGCAAATTCAGTGAAGGAATATACCTCCCAGGCCTAGCTCGGAGATGCAGGGGGCCTTCTTCAAAGAGAAAACCCTCATGGGAATGGCTGTAACTTCTCGGAGGCAAAACTCAGGGTGCTGTTGACAAGAAATGTGCTAAAAGCACTGTTGCTTTTGAGGACTTGTGCTCACTTGGGCTCACTATGAGTGTTTCCCTACTTCAGCGTCTAAAACTTAGGCAGGGAGGCAGCTTTCATGGTGGGGCTCCTTCCTTTGGATGATTCACCATGTCCTAACCACCCAGTCTAGCTTGGGTGCCGTCCTCCTTTAGGGAAGGGGGAGCATCTTTACCAACCCCAAAAGATGGGCTCACGACCACCTTCAAGGGTGTTGCCTCCTGCGAGTATAACAACTCCGTTAACTCATGTGGCTATTCCATTTTATGGGAAATGGTCACACTGGGGGAGTGGGGGAGCCCTAGTTTTAGTTGGGGCAGGGTGTGAATGAACCCTTTGTGTCACCAGCTCTACCAGGGGAGCACCCAGGGTGAGTAGAACCTACAGAAGGATTTCAAATGGATGCACAAATGTCCATGCTTGTAGGCCAGGGCAAGAGGAAGCCATTTTTAAAATTGAGGACTAAGATGTCCCAAGCAGCTCTGGGCGGAAGAGGACCAAGTTCTTAGCCTTGCAAAATGAGAGAGAAACCATAGCCAGACAGGACAGGATTTCCTTCTCCAGGAGATACATACCACATTGCATTGAAGAACCATGGTAAGGCTCACAGCAATTGATACACTTGACCTTACACAATTTGAACTTCTTGTGTGCTGGCTTGGAGCAACTTACACAGGCTTCAGGTAAACGTAACTTTGCATGCTTTCAGAAGCGATTCGTACGTATGGCTGAAGAAGTGGCAATAGTAGCACCTATGGGGCACTGACACAAATGCATTCATACAGTACTAATATGAAACAGCACATACTGACTTGGGGAGCTTGTGGCCTTTGAACATAATGGAGTGTAGAGGTGGGTCTCGAGGCCCTCCCTCTCTTCTCATCACATGTTCAACCTTGACCGCTTCATGGTCAGCCAGCTCTAAGGTAATGTTCATCTATGGAGTAGCCCATGGGTTGCCTTGCATAGACCACTCCTTTTACAAAGTTTATGGAAGAGTATAATGTCACACTCATTGGAGTGTTATTAAGTTTCTGACGGGCACTAATCATGGCTGATTCAGAGGGATCTGACACATACGCCAGAAGGCTCCCATCCAAGAAATGGGACCTTCGGCTCTCTACCAAACAAGCTAGCTAATGGTCTTCTCTGATGGATTATGTTGCCCTTGGCCAACATGGTGCCATCAGTGGCGCGACCAACCAGAAAGCAATTGAAACCAGTGGGGTAAAAAATGCCAGGTATTCTCTCAATGAGAGCTGCAGACATAATCAAGGCTCCACTCAGTGACCTTGCAACTTTGGTCTTGGTCTGGGACACCCACCCAGAGGTGCCTCAAGGATGTGTCTGTCAATCTTGGCCTGGTCTCTGTCCAAAACAGCAGCTGACCCATCTTTCCCCGAAGTAAGAAGAACTTTTAGTCCTCTTTTTGATTGTTTTCTAGAGGGGATTGTGGGGAATGAATCCTCTTCTCTCCACTGCCAGAAGGAGCCCCTATGTCAGATGGACCAAGATCCTTCTTCAATATGGAGGTCTTAGCTGTCAGAGGGGCACCAGCTGGAGGAGGTGGTTCCTCCTATCATCAGTCATTGGGGGCCCAAGCCATCTGAGGAGAGAAGCTTGCAAAGGGGCAGACTCAGCTTCATTGTTTGGCATGGAACACAGGTTCGACCTCATGGAAGATCCTGCCATCTGGGACTGGTTCACCTCCGGGACCATATCTATTTCAGGAAGGGCCTCCGCATGGCCATCCTCCTCCCCCAAGCTATCATGGATCCCATTCAAGATATCTTCCATTACAGTGAAGTCTCTGGACTGTGAACCAACCTCCATTGGAGTAGAGAAGGGGGTAGTCATTTGAAGATGCATGATTGCATGACTGCAGCAGGTATGGCCTGCTGCATTCCACTTTCCTGTACTTCCTTAAGGGGCTTGGCCCCATCGAGCTGCTCCCATTGGGAGCAGTCAATTTTGGGCATCCTGCCTTCTGTTTTGGCAGTCCCCTGTGATAGAATAAGGGGAACTGCAATTGGTCCAAAGATGGAATTGTCCATGGACAACTCCTCAGAAGGGGGTGAGGGGGAAACTACCGAACCCATAGGACTAGGAGAGGAATAAGCTTCCTCTCCGGTATAAGATGGTTGGAGGGCCCCTGAGAAAGCACAAGGGGGATAGCTCCTTTTCAGAGGTCGAGATGCCCAAGCGTAGCTCCAAAGATGGCAAAGGAGAAACGCCTTTATTGCATGGTGATGGCAATAGGGTAGTCCCTCCACTGATTGAAGTGGTGCTTCGATTTTTTCCCATCCTCCTTGACACCTAGGGAGGGTAAGACCGTGCTTGGAGGCAGATCTCCATGTGCTTTCCCACTATTACTTTTAGTTTTCACCATGATATCGTGTATTTCATTGGCGAGTTACTAACCTAGGTTCAAAAATAAAAATTTATACCCAACTTAGGTCTCAATCTAACCACAAATAAGGAGGCAAGAATCTCATTATCAAAATCAGCCAGACAAATCACTAACGAAGAACAGCCATGCACCACCTTACACCAAATCAAGAAATAACTTTTAATCTGTCAATCCTTAGTGTCTGGACCTGGTGAGTTTTCCCATGTTGGATCAAAGGCGAAATAGCAGCCCCCCCCCCACCCACCCACCCCACCCCCATCATCATAAAGAGCTAGGCCACACACTCCATTTTCCTAAAAATTAGGACTGAAGAATAAACACCTCCCCTAGCCTGAAGTCAAAATGCCGATACTAACTATAATTCTGTGACGAGACTCTCATAAGTGTATGCCACCATCCTCATGCAAACCAATAGACACCTGGCAGCAAGCAACTGCCTTGGAACACTTGGAGCAATAACCTCATTCACACCAAAAATATCTCACACTATAGTGCCTCTCTATCCACCTTTTGCATCACCACACATCCCCCTCAACTTCTCCATTTACACTGCTCTTGCTCTACATCTTTTTTTCGCCTTCCAAACCAGTCTCAATCCCATAGGCCATGTTAGCACCAGCATACACTCCTGTAGCTTCATGGCACATCCCACTCTCAAAACTTTACCATTCACTAAAGATTCAATTACCCCCTGAGAATTCCTACCATTTTATGGTTGGTATTAGCTTCATATGTACTAATATCATGTGTAATGCTTCCTAGATACTTAAGACTTTGCACTTGTTAAAAAGTGTCACTAAAGACTCCCCCGCTGCGTGGCTGCACCAAGTCATCTTGTCTCTGACACTGCCCCTATCGCTACATTTTCCTTCCTCCTCCATCATCTTAGGCCACTGGTGAGTGCATCAAGCAATAACAAAACAATAACAAAAACAACAACTAAACCTAGTTAAGTGAAAGGGAGAAGGCCGGCCTCCCCCAAAAAGTCAACAAGTCCACCAGTCAATGTGCACGCACTCGTCCCGAGTACAAAGGACATTCGGTAGCGACCCCGCCCATTCCGGTACCGGGACAGGTAACGTGCGCGAAGATCACCCAGACTGGGACATTCAACAAGATTTTTTTTTTTTTAATTTTATAGAGCCCATCTGGCAACTGCGACTTGGGCATAAGGCGCCAAAAAACACGACAGCCTAGAACTAGGCTACTTTAAAAAATATATGAAAACATAACAATATAAATTGGAAAACTAAACAATCAGGATTTTTTTTTTTTTTTTTTTTATAGAGCCCATCTGGCAACTACCCACTTGGGCATAAGTCGCCGAAAAACACGACAGCCTAGAATTAGGCTACTTTAAAGTTAAAATATGAAAACTTAACAATCAATATAAATTTGAAAAACTTAACAATCGAAGCAATCTCCGGCAGCGGGGGGAGGTCCCCCTCACCCCGGTGCAGGAGAGTGCAATCTAAAACAAAACAATAACAAAAAAAGGAACCTTAAATAAAGGGGAGAAGGCCGGCCTCCCCCAAAAAGTCAATAAGTCCACCAGTCATGGTGCACGCACTCGTCCCGAGTACAAGGGACAGGCGGTAGCGACCCCGCCCATCCCGGTACCGAGACAGGTATCGTGCGCGAAGATCACCCAGACTGGGACATTCGACAAGAATATGCCGAACAGTCTGGGGGACGACGCAGTCGTTGCAATAGGGCACATGCGAGCGCTCCACCAAGCAACGATGCGTCACACGAGTGTGTCCGATTCGAAGACGACAGAAAGCAACCTGAAGCCGCCGCGGCATTGGGGGATAGGTCCATGGGAACAGTCGCGGCGCAATGGCACGCAACTTTAAGTTCCCTTCGACCGTCTCCCATCTTCTTTGCCAAGCAGTCCGAAGAGCTGCCCGTATTCCTGCCATGTAGTCGGTGTGAGGAAGAGCGAAACGCTGGTCCGGTCGCAGAGTCCTCGCGGACTCTTTGGCGCCCTCATCGGCGCGCTCATTCCCCGCAATTCCTACATGTCCAGGAACCCAGCAGAAGATAATCTCGACATCTGCCCGGCTCGCGAAAACCGTGGCGTCACGGATTTCGCGAACCAGGGGATGCGGAGATTCCAATGCCCCGAGAGCACTCAGGGCGCTTTGTGAGTCGCTATAGATCACAATCCGGTCTCCGAACCGGGCACGTCGCGTAATCTCCCGTACCGAGTGGTGTATTGCCACCAGCTCGGCCGTGAAGACAGACGCAGCGCCTGGTAGAGCCCCGCTGACTTCAAACAGAGGGGATACGGCGTGGAAGCTGACCCCCTCTTGGGACTTGGAGCCATCCGTATACACTGGCACGGTACCAGCGTGACACGATGTGTGCTCCAAAAAGGTCGAACGCAATACTCCCGGCGCAGTACAAGCTTTGGGAGCAGAGGCGTGGCGACAAATAGCCAAATGTGGTACCCTCCAGGGTGGCGTCCTGGGCAGAACCAGGGGCGACACCGGCCCGAGAGCTATATCTACCTCTCGATGGAGTTTCCTGGCCCTAAACCCAAAGGGCTTAGGGTATGACTGGCGTCTCTCGGCGGCATAGGCACCATCGAGATCAGCTGCGGATGCAGTGAGAGCTGTTGGCGACTGAGGGAGGCGCCGGGCTCGCGCGTACAGGCGAGTGATGCACTGCACGCGGCGCAGAGCGAGTGGCATCTCCCCAGCATCGACCAACAGGCTCTCAATGGGGGAAGTGCGGAAGGCACCGGTCGCAAGGCGAAGGTCGGTGTGGTGGATTGAATCCACCTTCCGCAATAAACGCTCGGCTGCGGATGCATAAAAATCGCATCCGTAGTCGAGCTTCGAGCGAACAAAGGATCGATAAAAAAGTAAGGCGGTAGCCCTATCAGCGCCCCAAGCGCTGAACGTCACGGAACGGAGAATGTCCATGGCGCGGGTACAAGAGACCCTAAGGCTGCGAATATGAGCCTCCCAGGTGAGGCGTCGGTCGAATACAAGACCAAGGAAACAGTGCGACTCAACCACATCCAGGCGCACCCCATTAAGAAACAAATCTGGGTCGGGGTGAAGCCGTGGATGGCGGCAGAAGTGCACCACCTTAGTCTTGGCCAAAGAAAACCGAAACCTGTGCGCTTCGGCATAGCGAGAGACGCGGTTCAATGCCTGTTGGAGTCGACGCTCCAGAGTTGGCATCTGGGCCGCGCCAAAAGAGATCGAAAGGTCGTCCACGTAGAGCGTAGCGAGAACATCTTCCGGCAGCACCGAGGTGATGCCGTTGATGCTCAGGGCAAAGAGTGTGACACTGAGGACACTTCCCTGCGGGACACCCTCTTCCTGCTCCTTTGGGGCAGAGAGGGCTCCCCCCACCCGTACGCGGAATCGACGATCTCGCAAAAATTCAGATATAAACATTGGGAGGCGTCCCCTCGCCCCCATCGTGTGGAGAGTCTCCATGATACCGTATCGCCATGCGGTATCATAGGCCTTCTCCAGATCAAAAAAAAAATCGTGGCGTAGTGCTGTCTACGAAGGAAAGCCTCGCAGACGGCATTTTCCAGTCGGAGCAGAGCATCCGACGTGGAGTGAAACTTACGGAAGCCGCACTGTGCAGAAGACAGATGGCCTCGGCTGTCCAGGAAATAGGCTAATCTAACATTTACCAATTTCTCCATCAACTTGCACACGCAAGAGGTTAGAGAGATTGGGCGGAAACCGGTCGGAGTAGAGTGATCTCTCCCCGGCTTGCGAAAGGCGAGCACAGTAGCGATTCGCCAGGAGTCTGGGAGAAGACCTTCCACCCAGATCCTGGTGAACATATCTAACAGAAAGGCCATGCCTCGCTCACCCAGGTGTCGAAGCATGGCGTACGGGACATCGTCCGGACCATGGGCGGTGTCCGCGCACGAAGCGAGAGCGGAACGCAACTCACTCACAGTAAACTTGTCGTTGAAGGGTTCTCCGCCTCTGGAGGTAAAGTCCAGCCGGAGGCCTTCCGCGACATCACGACGTGCATTGAATGCTGGCGGAGCAGCATCACGGCTAGAGAATGCGGAAAAAGCGGTCGCTAAGGATTCCGCCACGGACGCGGGGTCCGAGATTGCGGTCCCATTCTCCTGGAGAACGGGAGGGGGGTCCTGCGAGAACTTGCCCCGAATCCTTTTGACTCGCTTCCACACCTCAGCTAAAGGGGTCTTCCCGTTAAGTGAAGACACGTATGCCCGCCAAGAAGAGCGGCGGGCGTGCTTCGAAATATACCGGAACCTAGCCCTAGCCCGACGAAATTCAGCGACAGTGAAATCGTTCGGGCGGCGCTTATAGCGCATGTAGGCATAACGCTTCTGTTTGAGGGCCGTCTCACACTCGGCCGACCACCATGGGAGTGGTTGGCGTGCAAAACGGCCAGACGTCCTAGGAATAGTAGTCAGGCCCACGGCGATGAGGTTGCCGGAGAAGAACTCAATGGCCTCATCTACCGACCTAAACTCCTCGACTGAGATAGAGAATTCAGTCATTTCCTGAAATGCAGGCCACCGCGCCCGCGCCAAGCACCACCGAGGTGGTCTCTCAGGCGGCAGTTGCCCTGAAAATGATATTTGAATGGGAAAGTGATCACTACCATGGAGGTCATCGACCACCCCCCAATCAAAATCAGGCTGTGCATCCGAAGAGCACAAAGATAGGTCAAGGCAAGAAAATGAAGCGGTTCTCGGACAGTGATGCGTAAACTCATCCACGTTTAGGACACCCATCTCAAGCTCTTCGATCAGATCGGCAAGGACTTGTCCCCTGGGATTTATGGTGTAATCTCCCCAGAGAGGATGCCTGCCGTTCAGATCTCCAAGCAAGAGATAGGGCCTCGGCAACCGTGCCACGACGCGGCGAAAGTCCCCCGCGTCGAAGTCAGCTGACGGTGGAATGTACGCAGAAATGATAGTATACCTCCTATCCAGGTGCAGCTGCACAGCCACTGCCTGAAAGGAGGTATCTAAAGAGAAAGGAAGAACGGACACATCATGCCGGGTGTAAACCGCGCATCCCCCAGCCCGGCCATCCCGCGGTGGTGGGGTCGCAAGACCCTTATACCCCGGGAGGGCAGGTAGGGGGCACGCGCCTAGCATGGTCTCCTGCAAAAAAATAGCTAACGGGGAACGGGACGAGGCGAACCTCCGCAGCTCCTCCCAGTTGGCCCGGAGTCCATGGCAATTCCATTGAAGGAATATACCCTCTAGGCCTAGCTCGGAGGAGACGCGGGGCCCCTCCTCGAATTGAAGACCCTCACGGGAATGGCCGTACGCTTCCCGGGGGCAGAACCCCGGGCGCTGTTGGCCGGACAAAGCGCTGGAGGCGCTGTCGCCTTCGAGGACTTATTGGAGGAGGTTGGGCTCGCCATGCGAGTCTTTTCCTCCCTCCGCCTCGAAACCTTAGGTGGGCGCTGCGGCTTCGGAGGCGGGGGGCCTCTTTTCGAGGAACCACCGTCTCCGAGCCACTCGCTCCACCTCGGGGCGTGGGCGAAGGAGCCGAAGCTCCTTTGTTGCTGTCCTCCTTTCGGGGGACAGCTTTAGAAACCCCTGAAGATGGCCTAGCGACCATCTTCAGGGGTGTTGCCTCCTGTGAGTCTAACGACTCGGTGGAGGCGCGTGGCCGTTTCGCCTTGCGGGAAACGGTCACGCTGGGGGAAGAGGGGGGAGCCCTGGTTTTAGCCGGGGCTGGGTATGAACCCTTTTTGCCGCCAGCTTTACCAGGGGAGCGCCCGGGTTGGGTAGAGCCCGCAGAAGGGCTCCGAATGGGCGCGGAAACAACCGTGCTCGTTGGCCTGGATGGGCCAGGAGCAGAGGGTGCCTTTCGAACTACTGAGGCATATGACGTCCCAGGCAGAGCTGGGCGCGCCAGGACCAAGTCCTTAGCCTCGCGGAATGAGAGTCTATCCTGGGCCTGAACGGCCAGGATTTCTTTCTCAAGGAGATATGTACCACATTGCTTCGAAGAAGCAGGGTGCGGCTCTCCGCAATTGACACACTTGGCCACACACGATTTGGACTTATCGTGTGCGACCTTGGAGCAATTTACACAGACTTCGGGTGACCCCGAATTTGCACGTCTACATGAGCGATTCGTATGGCCGAAGCGGTGACAGTAATAGCACCGCCGCGGCAGTGGCACAAATGCCTTCACGCGGTAGCGGTACCAACCGGCACGCACCGACTCAGGGAGCTTGTCACAGTCGAACGTGACGAAGAGTGTAGGGGTGGGTCTCGAAGCCCCTCCCTGTTTTCTTATCACACGTTCGACCTTATCTTGGCCGCCTCGGCGGGATTCGCCGCATTTGCCAGAAGGCTCCCGTCCGAGAAACGGGTCACCTTCGGCTCTCTACCAATTGCACTAGCTAATCCTCTCCTCTGATGGATCATGTTGCCCTTGGACAACATGGTGCCATCAGTGCAGCGAATAACGAGGAAGCGTTTGAAGCCAGCGGGCTCGAAAACGCCAGGTAACCTCTGAATGAGGGTCCCCGATGTCATCGAGGCTCCGCCCTGTGCACTTTTGGTGTTAGTCTTGGTCAGGGGCTCTGCACACGAGGGGGTAGAGGGGCCGGATGTGCCGATCTTGGCTTGGTCGCCTACCAAAGTGGTAGCAGACCCATCCGTCCCCGCAGCCCCCGCGGATGGAGAGGAGCCCCGAGTCTTTTTCGTCTTTTTAGTCTTTTTCTTTTTTGGAGAGGAGGGCGGGGAATGAACCTGCTTTTCACCTCCGCCGGCAGAAGCCCCCAGGCCAGATGGACCGGCCTCAGCCAGGTCCCTCTCCGAAATGGAGAAGGTCCTGGTTGTCGTGGGGGCACCTGTCGGAGGATATCCCTCCCCTCCTTTTACTGCCTCGGAGCCCTCAGCCATTTGAGGAGGACCTTGCATAGGGGCGGATTCGGGTTCGGTGCTTGGCGCCGAGCCCGAATTCCCCCCCATGGAAGGCCCTACCGTCTGAGGCTGGGTCTCCTCAAGGACCATGTTTATCACAGGAGGGGCCTCCAGTTGGCCATCCCCTCCCAGGACATCGCAGGTCCCCTTGGCAGTGTCGCCAGTCTTGTGTGGGGAGGCACAGGCCTTGACCCCAGCAAGGTTTAAAATTCTTGCCAGCAGGTCTTTTGAGGGAAGCGACCGAAGGGGCCTGGCTTCCCTCTCCCCCCTAAGGGGGTTTGCCCTACCGAGCCGCTTTGATGGGGAGCGGCTGGCTAAGGGCTGCCTGCTGGCTTTCTTGGCAGTCCCCTTGGAAAGAAAAGAGGGGACTGCCGCTGGGAAAAGGGAGGTGCCCGAAAGCACCTCCAGAGAAGGGGGTGAGGGGGAGTCCCCTGCACCCGTAGGCGAAGGAGAGGAGTAAGCCTCCTCTCCGGTTAGAGAAATATGGAGGGTCCCCTGTGCAAGCACAGGGGGGGGAACCTCCATTTTTTTGCTGGAGCTGCCCGAGGGCGGCTCCGTCGATGGAACAGGGGAAGTTGAGGGTTGGGTTTGGTTTTTTTTATCATCATTGGGCATGGTGACCCTTTCTTAAACACGGGATGCAATCGCGCAAACCTCTCGCAGTAGCCCACACTGCGAGAGGTGCTTACAAGCCCGGCAGAGCCAGGCGCCGCCATTTGGGACCACCCCTCCCGCCTGGTGGCCTGGCAGTCCATCGGCATGGCGGCTCCACCTTGGACACGGCGTAAAAATTAATAGATTGTGAAGAGGAGAGGAAAAGGGATGTGAGGAAGGTATGGGTGGGGATGAAGCAGGTAGTTAAAAACCAGCCACCCCAGACCGGAGCTCAGGGGTTAGGGAACATTGTCCCCCACCCTCTCAGCCCCGATGCGGGACGGTTGGCTGAAAGGAAGGTCAGCATCTACCCTGTGAAATTAGAGGCTGACCAGAGAAAGTTGTGGGAGAGGTTGTGTGAAAAGAGAGGAAACAAGTGTTTTGAAGGAAGGAAGAGAGGCTAAGCTGGGGCCGGACGGAGCGCTGGATCCCGTCAGCATGGCGGCCAGAGTGGCATTTTATTTTATTTTTTTATTTTTTAATTAAGGGGCTATCTGGCGACTGCCGACTAAGGCATAAGTTGCCGTAAACAAACAGCCTAATTTAGGCTACTTTAAAAAATTAAACAGAAAACAATAAAAAGGAATAACAATAACAATAACAAAGCAATAACAAAACAATTACAAAAACAACAACAACAATTAAATCGCGTTAAATAAAAGGGAGAAGGCCGGCCTCCCCCAAAAAGTCAATAAGTCCACCAGTCAAAGTACACGCACTCATCCCGAGAACAAGGGACAGGCGGTAGCGACCCCGCCCATCCCGGTACCGGGACAGGTGTCGTGCGCGAAGATCACCCAGACTGGGACATTCGACAAGAATGTGCCGAACAGTCTGGGGGACGACGCAGTCGTTGCAATAGGGCGCAGGCGAGCGCTCCATCAGATAGCGATGCGTCACACGAGTGTGTCCGAAACGGAGACGACAGAAAGCAACCTGAAGCCGCCGCGGCATTGGGGGATAGGTCCATGGGAACAGTCGCGGCGCAATGGCACGCAATTTTAAGTTCCCTTCGACCGTCTCCCATCTTCTTTGCCAAGCAGTCCGAAGAGCTGCCCGTATTCCTGCCATGTAGTCGGTGTGAGGAAGAGCGAAACGCTGGTCCGGTCGCAGAGTCCTCGCGGACTCTTTGGCGCCCTCATCGGCGCGCTCATTCCCCGCAATTCCTACATGTCCAGGAACCCAGCAGAAGATAATCTCGACATCTGCCCGGCTCGCCAAAACCGTGGCGTCACGGATATCGCGAACCAGGGGATGCGGAGATTCCAATGCCCCGAGAGCACTCAGGGCGCTTTGTGAGTCGCTATAGATCACAATCCGGTCTCCGAACCGGGCACGTCGCGTAATCTCCCGTACCGAGTGGTGTATTGCCACCAGCTCGGCCGTGAAGACAGACGCAGCGCCTGGTAGAGCCCCGCTGACTTCAAACAGAGGGGATACGGCGTGGAAGCCGACCCCCTCTTGGGACTTGGAGCCATCCGTATACACTGGCACGGTACCAGCGTGACACGATGTGTGCTCCAAAAAGGTCGAACGCAATACTCCCGGCGCAGTACAAGCTTTGGGAGCAGAGGCGTGGCGACAAATAGCCAAATGTGGTACCCTCCAGGGTGGCGTCCTGGGCAGAACCAGGGGCGCCACCGGAGCGAGAGCTATATCTACCTCTCGAAGGAGTTTCCTGGCCCTAAACCCAAAGGGCTTAGGGTATGACTGGCGTCTCTCGGCGGCATAGGCACCATCGAGATCAGCTGCGGATGCAGTGAGAGCTGTTGGCGACTGAGGGAGGCGCCGGGCTCGCGCGTACAGGCGAGTGATGCACTGCACGCGGCGCAGAGCGAGTGGCATCTCCCCAGCATCGACCAACAGGCTCTCAATGGGGGAAGTGCGGAATTTTTTTTTTTTTTTTTTTTTTATAGAGCCCATCTGGCAACTACCCACTTGGGCATAAGTCGCCGAAAAACACGACAGCCTAGAATTAGGCTACTTTAAAGTTAAAATATGAAAACTTAACAATCAATATAAATTTGAAAAACTTAACAATCGAAGCAATCTCCGGCAGCGGGGGGAGGTCCCCCTCACCCCGGTGCAGGAGAGTGCAACCTAAAACAAAACAATAACAAAAAAAAAAGGAACCTTAAATAAAGGGGAGAAGGCCGGCCTCCCCCAAAAAGTCAATAAGTCCACCAGTCATGGTGCACGCACTCGTCCCGAGTACAAGGGACAGGCGGTAGCGACCCCGCCCATCCCGGTACCGAGACAGGTATCGTGCGCGAAGATCACCCAGACTGGGACATTCGACAAGAATATGCCGAACAGTCTGGGGGACGACGCAGTCGTTGCAATAGGGCACATGCGAGCGCTCCACCAAGCAACGATGCGTCACACGAGTGTGTCCGATTCGAAGACGACAGAAAGCAACCTGAAGCCGCCGCGGCATTGGGGGATAGGTCCATGGGAACAGTCGCGGCGCAATGGCACGCAACTTTAAGTTCCCCTCGACCGTCTCCCATCTTCTTTGCCAAGCAGTCCGAAGAGCTGCTCGTATTCCTGCCATGTAGTCAGTGTGAGGAAGAGCGAAACGCTGGTCCGGTCGCAGAGTCCTCGCGGACTCTTTGGCGCCCTCATCGGCGCGCTCATTCCCCGCAATTCCTACATGTCCAGGAACCCAGCAGAAGATAATCTCGACATCTGCCCGGCTCGCCAAAACCGTGGCGTCACGGATTTCGCGAACCAGGGGATGCGGAGATTCCAATGCCCCGAGAGCACTCAGGGCGCTTTGTGAGTCGCTATAAATCACAATCCGGTCTCCGAACCGGGCACGTCGCGTAATCTCCCGTACCGAGTGGTGTATTGCCACCAGCTCGGCCGTGAAGACAGACGCAGCGCCTGGTAGAGCCCCGCTGACTTCAAACAGAGGGGATACGGCGTGGAAGCCGACCCACTCTTGGGACTTGGAGCCATCCGTATACACTGGCACGGTACCAGCGTGACACGATGTGTGCTCCAAAAATGTCGAACGAAATACTCCCGGCGCAGTACAAGCTTTGGGAGCAGAGGCGTGGCGACAAATAGCCAAATGTGGTACCCTCCAGGGTGGCGTCCTGGGCAGAACCAGGGGCGCCACCGGAGCGAGAGCTATATCTACCTCTCGAAGGAGTTTCCTGGCCCTAAACCCAAAGGGCTTAGGGTATGACTGGCGTCTCTCGGCGGCATAGGCACCATCGAGATCAGCTGCGGATGCAGTGAGAGCTGTTGGCGACTGAGGGAGGCGCCGGGCTCGCGCGTAAAGGCGAGTGATGCACTGCACGCGGCGCAGAGCGAGTGGCATCTCCCCAGAATCGACCAACAGGCTCTCAATGGGGGAAGTGCGGAAGGCACCGGTCGCAAGGCGAAGGCCGGTGTGGTGGATCGAATCCACCTTCCGCAATAAACGCTCGGCTGCGGATGCATAAAACTCGCATCCGTAGTCGAGCTTCGAGCGAACAAAGGATCGATAAAAAAGTAAGGCGGTAGCCCTATCAGCGCCCCAAGCGCTGAACGTCACGGAACGGAGAATGTCCATGGCGCGGGTACAAGAGACCCTAAGGCTACGAATATGAGCCTCCCAGGTGAGGCGTCGGTCGAATACAAGACCAAGGAAACGGTGCGACTCAACCACATCCAGGCGCACCCCATTAAGAAACAAATCTGGGTCGGGGTGAAGCCGTGGATGGCGGCAGAAGTGCACCACCTTAGTCTTGGCCAAAGAAAACCGAAACCTGTGCGCTTCGGCATAGTGAGAGACGCGGTTCAATGCCTGTTGGAGTCGACGCTCCAGAGTTGGCATCTGGGCCGCGCCAAAAGAGATCGAAAGGTCGTCCACGTAGAGCGTAGCGAGAACATCTTCCGGCAGCACCGAGGTGATGCCGTTGATGCTCAGGGCAAAGAGTGTGACACTGAGGACACTTCCCTGCGGGACACCCTCTTCCTGCTCCTTTGGGCCGGAGAGGGCTCCCCCCACCCGTACGCGGAATCGACGATCTCGCAAAAATTCAGATATAAAAATTGGGAGGCGTCCCCTCGCCCCCATCGTGTGGAGAGTCTCCATGATACCGTATCGCCATGCGGTATCATAGGCCTTCTCCAGATCAAAAAACACCGTGGCGTACTGCTGTCTACGAAGGAAAGCCTCGAACGGCACTTTCCAGTCGGAGCAGAGCATCCGACGTGGAGTGGAACTTACGGAAGCCGCACTGTGCAGAAGACAGATAGCCTCCGCTGTCCAGGAAATAGGCTAATCTAACATTTACCAATTTCTCCATCAACTTGCACACGCAAGAGGTTAGAGAGATGGGCGGAAACCGGTCGGAGTAGAGTGATCTCTCCCCGGCTTGCGAAAGGCGAGCGCAGTAGCGATTCGCCAGGAGTCTGGGAGAAGACCTTCCACCCAGATCCTGTTGAACAAATCTAACAGAAAGGCCATGCCTCGCTCACCCAGGTGTCGAAGCATGGCGTACGGGACATCGTCCGGACCATGGGCGGTGTCCGCGCACGAAGCGAGAGCGGAACGCAACTCACTCACAGTAAACTTGTCGTTGAAGGGTTCTCCGCCTCTGGAGGTAAAGTCCAGCCGGCGGCCTTCCGCGACATCACGACGTGCATTGAATGCTGGCGGAGCAGCATCACGGCTAGAGAATGCGGAAAAAGCGGTCGCTAAGGATTCCGCCACGGACGCGGGGTCCGAGATTGCGGTCCCATTCTCCTGGAGAACGGGAGGGGGGTCCTGCGAGAACTTGCCCCGAATCCTTTTGACTCGCTTCCACACCTCAGCTAAAGGGGTCTTCCCGTTAAGTGAAGACACGTATGCCCGCCAAGAAGAGCGGCGGGCGTGCTTCGAAATATACCGGAACCTAGCCCTAGCCCGACGAAATTCACCGACAGTGAAATCGTTCGGGCGGCGCTTATAGCGCATGTAGGCATAACGCTTCTGTTTGAGGGCCGTCTCACACTCGGCCGACCACAATGGGAGTGGTTGGCGTGCAAAACGGCCAGACGTCCTAGGAATAGTAGTCAGGCCCACGGCGATGAGGTTGCCGGAGAAGAACTCAATGGCCTCATCTACCGACCTAAACTCCTCGACTGAGATAGAGAATTCAGTCATTTCCTGAAATGCAGGCCACCGCGCCCGCGCCAAGCACCACCGAGGTGGTCTCTCAGGCGGCAGTTGCCCTGAAAATGATATTTGAATGGGAAAGTGATCACTACCATGGAGGTCATCGACCACCCCCCAATCAAAATCAGGCTGTGCATCCGAAGAGCACAAAGATAGGTCAAGGCAAGAAAATGAAGTGGTTCTCGGACAGTGATGCGTAAACTCATCCACGTTTAGGACACCCATCTCAAGCTCTTCGATCAGATCGGCAAGGACTTGTCCCCTGGGATTTATGGAGTAATCTCCCCAGAGAGGATGCCTGCCGTTCAGATCTCCAAGCAAGAGATAGGGCCTCGGCAACCGTGCCACGACGCGGCGGAAGTCCCCCGCGTCGAAGTCAGCTGACGGTGGAATGTACGCAGAAATGATAGTATACCTCCTATCCAGGTGCAGCTGCACAGCCACTGCCTGAAAGGAGGTATCTAAAGAGAAAGGAAGAACGGAGACATCATGCCGGGTGTAAACCGCGCATCCCCCAGCCCGGCCATCCCGCGGTGGTGGGGTCGCAAGACCCTTATACCCCGGGAGGGCAAGCAGCGGGCACGCGCCTAGCATGGTCTCCTGCAAAAAAATAGCTAACGGGGAACGGGACGAGACGAGCCTCCGCAGCTCCTCCCAGTTGGCCCGGAGTCCACGGCAATTCCATTGAAGGAATATGCCCTCCAGGCCTAGCTCGGAGGAGACGCGGGGGCCCTCCTCGAATTGAAGACCCTCACGGGAATGGCCGTACGCTTCCCGGGGGCAGAACCCCGGGCGCTGTTGGCCGGACAAAGCGCTGAAGGCGCTGTCGCCTTCGAGGACTTATTGGGGGAGGTTGGGCTCGCCACGCGAGTCTTTTCCTCCCTCCGCCTCGAAACCTTAGGCGGGCGTTGCGGCTTGGGAGGCGGGGGGCCCTCTTTTCGAGGAACCACCGTCTCCGAGCCACTCGCTCCACCTCGGGGCGTGGGCGAAGGGGCCGAAGCTCCTTTGTTGCTGTCCTCCTTTCGGGGAACAGCTTTAGGAACCCCGGAAGATGGCCTAGCGACCATCTTCAGGGGTGTTGCCTCCTGTGAGTCTAACGACTCTGTGGAGGCGCGTGGCCGTTTCGCCTTACGGGAAACGGTCACGCTGGGGGAAGAGGGGGGAGCCCTGGTATTAGCCGGGGCTGGGTGTGAACCCTTTTTGCCGCCAGCTCTACCAGGGGAGCGCCCGGGTGTAGTAGAGCCCGCAGAAGGGCTCCGAATGGGCGCGGAAACAACCGTGCTCGTTGGCCTGGATGGGCCAGGAGCAGAGGGTGCTTTTCTAACTATTGAGGCATATGACGTCCCAGGCAGAGCCGGGCGCGCCAGGACCAAGTCCTTAGCCTCGCGGAATGAGAGTCGATCCTGGGCCTGAACGGCCAGGATTTCTTTCTCAAGGAGATATGCACCACATTGCTTCGAAGAAGCAGGGTGCGGCTCTCCGCAATTGACACACTTGGCCACACACGATTTGGACTTATCGTGTGCGACCTTGGAGCAATTTACACAGACTTCGGGTGACCCCGATTTTGCACGTCTACATGATCGATTCGTGTGGCCGAAGCGGTGACAGTAATAGCACCGCCGCGGCAGTGGCACGAATGCCTTCACGCGGTAGCGGTACCAACCGGCACGCACCGACTCAGGGAGCTTGTCACAGTCGAACGTGACGAAGAGTGTAGGGGTGGGTCTCGAGGCCCCTCCCTGTTTTCTCATCACACGTTCGACCTTGACCGCCCCATGGTCGGCCAGCTCTAGGGTGATGTCTTCTATGGAGTAGTCAACGAGTTCCCTCGCATAAACTACTCCTTTTACAAAGTTCATGGTAGAGTGCAGCGTCACACTCACCGGGGTGCCATGAAGTGTCCGAAGAGCACTTATCTTGGCCGCCTCGGCGGGATTCGCCGCATTCGCCAAAAGGCTCCCGTCCGAGAAACGGGTTACCTTCGGCTCTCTACCAATTGCACTAGCTAATCCTCTCCTCTGATGGATCATGTTGCCCTTGGACAACATGGTGCCATCAGTGGAGCGAATAACGAGGAAGCGTTTGAAGCCAGCGGGCTCGAAAACGCCAGGTAACCTCTGAATGAGGGGCCCCGATGTCATCGAGGCTCCGCCCTGTACATTCTTCGTCTTAGTCTTGGTCAGGAGCTCCGCACACGAGGGGGTAGAGGGGCCGGATTTGCCGATCTTGGCTTGGTCGCCTACCAAAGTGGCAGCAGACCCATCCGTCCCCGCAGCCCCCGCGGATGGAGAGGAGCCCCGAGTCTTTTTCGTCTTTCTTGTCTTTTTCTTCTTTTTAGGAGAGGAGGGCGGGGAATGAACCCACTTCTCACGCCCGCCGGTAGAAGCCCCCAGGCCAGATGGACCAGCCTCATCCAGGTCCTTCTCTGAAATGGAGAAGGTCCCGGTGGGCGCAGGGGATTCATCCGGAGGAGATCCCTCCCCTCCTTGTCCTGCCTGAGAATCCACAGCCGTTTGATGAGGACCTTGCATAGGGGCGGATTCGGGTTCGGTGCTTGGCGCCAAGCCCGGATTCCCCCCCATGGAAGGCCCTACCGTCTGAGGCTGGTTTTCCTCAAGGACCATGTCTATCACAGGAGGGGCCTCCAGTTGGCCATCCCCTCCCAGGACATCGCAGGTCCCCTTGGCAGCGTCATAAGTCTTTAGTGGGGAGGCACAGGCCTTAACCCCGGCAAGGTTTAATATTTTTGCCAGCAGGTCTTTTGAGGGAAGCGACCGAAGGGGCCTGGCTTCCCTCTCCCCCCTAAGGGGGTTTGCCCTACCGAGCCGCTTGTACGAGGGGCGGTCGGCAATGG
Organism: Ceratothoa steindachneri; assembly: GCA_963969495.1. NCBI lineage: Eukaryota > Metazoa > Arthropoda > Malacostraca > Isopoda > Cymothoidae > Ceratothoa > Ceratothoa steindachneri. The sequence continues at coordinate 83,067,606 of OZ018321.1, forward strand.
GCTGCCTGCTGGCTTTCTTGGCAGTCCCCTTAGAAAGCAAAGGAGGGACTGCCGCTGGAGATAGGGAGGTGCCCGAAAGCTCCTCCAGAGAAGGGGGTGAGGGGGAGTCCCCTACACCCGTAGGCGTAGGAGAGGAGTAAGCCTCCTCTCCGGTTAAAGAGGTATGGAGGGTCCCCTGCGCAAGCACAGGGGGGGGGACCTCCATCTTTTCTGTGGAGCTGCACGAGGGCGGCTCCGTTGTTGTTATAGGGGGAATTAAGGGGAGATGTTTTTTTGTTTCATCATTGGGCATGGTGACCCTCTTTGTTTTACGGGACGCAATCGCTCACCACCTCTTGCAGTAGCCCGCACTGCAAGAGGTGCTTACAGGCCCGGCAAAGCCAGGCGCCGCCATTTGGGACCACCCCTCCCGCCTGGTGGCCTGGCAGTCCTTCGGCATGGCGGCTCCACCTTGAACACGGCGTAAAACGGATAGATTTTGAAGACGAGAGGAAAAGTGATGTGAGGAAGGTATGGGTGGGGATGAAGCAGGTTGTTAAAAGCCAACCACCCCAGACCGGAGCTCAGGGGTTAGGGGACATTGTCCCCTCCCCCCTCAGCCCCGATCCGGGAGGATTGGCTGAGAAGAAGGTCAGCTTCTACCCTGTGAAATTAGAGGCTGACCAGAGAAAGTTGTGGGAGAGGTTGTATGAAAAGCGACGAGGTAGGATAGGAATACAGGCTATCTGAAGGAAGGAAGAGAGGCTAAGCTGGGGCCGGACGGGGCGCTGGATCCCGTCAGCATGGCGGCCAGGATGGCAAATCGCCATGCCCCTTACGGGGGGCCAGAGTGGCAAATCGCCGCACCCCTTACGGGGAAGAATGAGAATAGTATATGAAAAGACTATACTGTGGTTTGAAGGGTTGGAAGAGCAAGAGAATAGATGGAGAATATAATTGTTAAAAGGACTAGCATGAACATGTGTATGTGATAGAAGGGCATGGAGGTGACACTCAAGGGATTATTATATTAGACAATGCTTCCAACCAATCATCTTTGTCAATTTAACACTTGGCTGTAATTATGTATAATTATTTTATAAATATTTTGGTATCTATATTCAAATAAAATAAGGCAATTTAATATTTATTCAACCTTCATAGATTTGTGAAAATGTTGCAATTCAATGGCAATGGACTCTCTCATCTGAGATGAAACATAATAGACAGAAATGACTTCAAACATCTTCTCTCTAATTACTCTTCATTATAGCATAAAAAAAAATTTAAATTACATTTAGAACTTACCTAAACATCTTAAAACTATGAATCTAATTAACAATAATAATGTAAAAACTAAGAAATTCTGGATAAGAGATTTTTAATTAACCAGTTAATAAGCTAAATTAAAGACATTAATTGGTGCAAGTACCATCTTACCTTAGAATGGACTGTACAAAAGAATGTTCGATTTGCACGTGACTTTGATGTTCCAGAATCGTTTCCAATTTCTGACTTAGACTTGATAGAATGGTCCTTGGTAACCTTGACTCGCTTGTGAGCCTAAAAGAAAAATGAGGCATTGGACTAACTTTTATTGCCTCAAACTAGGGTCCCTCTCCTAACCCAGCAACAACACTGAACTCCTGCAACCATATTGTGTTCTCCCAGAAATTCCATACTTAGTGTATCTGGGTTTGTTGGGGGGTTTTTTATCTCAAATGTGCTTATGTTGGGCATGTTATAAATATGTAATGAACTGTGTTGTTTCCCGTGGCAGATGTATGTGTTGGTCAAGCCAGTGCAGGCTTGGGTTGTGATGGCACCAGTCTTACTATGGAGACCAGTTTGTAGCATGGGATTGAAGAAGGGGTTTGGACCCAGAGATTGTACACCGTGCTGTGTGATGGAGGCCTGTTTTCAGGGTGAAGAGATTTCTGGGAGTGTCGTATGGGTCTGGCGTGTAATGGCATGGCTGGCTTGGAGAAATCATGTTCTCTGGAGGTTAAGATAGTGATTTAATGGCACAACCTTTTATGGAGCTGGTATTTAATCAGCTGCAGGTGTAACCTGTTGCTAGGTTGAGTGTCTTTAGTAGTGTGCTGAGGTGAGTGGGTGCACAGTCTGGTGCATAGGACATGGAGGCATAGGCCAGTGAGGAACAAATATGGATTTTACTATCAAACTTTGCTCATCCAAACAGCTCAAGATGAGACTGATTTTAGTTTTTTTAAAAAAGGAAAAAACAGGCCAAAAGTATTAAGGTTATCTGCCAGAACAATGGCTTCAAATGGCAAACAATTATGTATGTTGGACTATATAAGCTGCAGGTAATTCTACAGATTAGCATTTTTTTAATAAGCTCTACTTCCAGTCTCTTCTATTGGTTTAAATGAATTACCTATCTGTTGGATTTTTTCTTTGGGTAGAGAAAGCACTAGTTTCTGAGTGATTAGAAGTTGAAACTAGTATTTTACAAACTATTATTTAATGCTGCTAGCCCTGTTGATATGTCATAAACTGTGGGGAAGAGTGTGTATACCCAAAGATTCAATAAATACCCATTGTCCCTGGTGATGATTTGCATCACCTTTAGATAAGACACTAATTTAACTATCATTTAGAAGGCTAGGGGTAGATTATTCAAACAGGAGGAGCTATAAACAACCAGCTAACATCAAAAGTAAGCCTTGAGCTTTACCATTTTATATATAGTCAAAAGTTATTTAATTTAAGGAAAAAAAGGTGGCATCAGCCTAAAAAGAGTTAAATGCTCCACCAGAATTATATCAGCAACAAATTAGACCAGAAGTTAAAAAATAAAATCTTTCTGTTATTGAGAAAGTTTGATGTAAGGAAATACTCACTTGAATGCAAGCTTCACACAACCATTCTGAACAATCTGTGCACAGTCCAGATGCATTTGCATCATCAGTGCATGATGTGCATGTAAACATCATTTCATTGTCCACCTTATCCTTCTCATTGGAGGATGCTGCTTCAACCACAAACATATTATCAATGATTGAGGTCTGAGGAAAACCTTTCTTGCATTGGGGACACTGTATCAGGGGATCCACTGTTGACAAAGAATGAAGAATTAGCAAAATGTCAACTTAAACCCTAAAAAATACAAAGTCAATTCTGCATGAAATTTACTAAATTTTAGATAAAGCAAACTAAAACTAGAAACCATTTAGACCTCCAGGGAATCTGGGAACAAAAGTTATTGAAATAGCAATTATAGCTTCCTGGCATTGAATTATTCATTATTAATATAAATGATACATACATAAAAGGTTCAGAAAATTGCATTTCTCAATGAAGAAAAATATACCAATTACATAAACTAATTACCAAGAGTTAACAAATAAGATCAAATTGGGAAGTAGCAGATTAAAAATATGCTGTTTTGAAAAGCAATTTTCTATTTAATGTGCACCTATAAGTTACTATATCTAAGAAATAACACTTTTGCTCCTTAATTTAGGAAGCTTAGCATGGCTTATTGTGACGAGTGATTGACAAGTATGACATCAGTCCATTTCAAAATATTTTTTTGTTTTCAGTGAATAAATTATGCCTCAAGCAAAAAGATACCAATCAATTTATAATGGAAAATTGATTCATAAAAAAAGATAATGCCATGGATCCTGGTGTGGTAGCATCTGCAATGTGTGACCACCTCATGAAAGAAGGGGGCCAAACTAATGAGAACCCTTCCCTCTTCCCGACACATCGCAAGACCCAGGGTTGCCTGGGAAGTATCGCATCCCTCACATGATTTATCAAAACAGAACCGACTCCCTGGCCATCACTACTCAGATTATCCAAATCGGACAGGAAGGGGAAATCCTGAACCCATTTAGAAATACAGATGTCCAACATGCTCCAAACATATAATAGCTTTATTCTAAGGAGGTGAACAGTTTGCTTGACAGCGTATTGTAACAGTGCTATATGCAACTCTTGCAAAACCTAGGGCCCATCTCACACTATAACATTTGCATCCACTTCCCTCCCCCACACTCACTCCAATCCCCACCTCCACCACTACCAAAGCCATCTTCCCATCCTCACCTCAACAGTACTCTCTTTCACCCCCCTGCAGCAATACCCAACATGCACAATACATATAACCATAGCTGAACATAGCCTTGAATAACTCACTTAAATCTCTCGTTTAATAACAATCTTTTTTTACAAATTATATAAATAGAAATTTAAAAGTTATTCACCAAATAAATGCTGAACATTCATTCATATTGATTGCTTTAAAAGCATTATAAAAGTTTGAATAAGTAGCACAATGTGGGTACAAATGTAAATATGTTCATTCAGCCATTCAGTCACTTCACCTCAGCTGTGTCCATTAGTATTCATTTTGATATTCTATGTGCAACTTGTGCTCACATACCACTAATGAACATTACATTGAAATGGAAAAACATTGTGAAGAAGCTCAAACAATGGAAACTCCTGCTTATTTTTTCACTTTAAAAAGGCTAAATGAAGCATTTAAAACACAAAAAAGCAATAGAGATTTTTGAGGCCCAAGATTCTAATTTCAAGTGAATTAGCAAAGTTGCTGCAGATCTAATGAACTTTCATGCTCGCTATCATGAAGTTTACAATGAAAAGAAAAACTTATATTGGAAGCAAGGAATTCTTAATGAATTTTCAAAATAAATAGAGAGCTCATCTACTTCAAGAACTAAATGTGAGTGCGAAAGAAACAAATTGATGAACCCACAATGAGCAACACATAATTGTTTGATATTCATACAAAAGTATTTTTAAATGATTTATTTAATATCTATGATCTATTAAATCATTTTTTACACTCACTAAGAATGTAACCACCATTTTTAACATTGTGTAGTAAATTACTCTGTTGAAAAATCATACCTTGCTTAACCCCGGACATTTGGAACCAAATGAATAATTAAGTCGAGGTATTACTGTAATACTAAAAAACTCTCAAACTTCTTGAAACCCCACATTAAAAAATAAACTAGTTGTAATAATAAATTATATCAATATTTTGTCTATAAACCACTCAAGTTTAATTAGGCAAAGAGAACAGTTATTATGCAGCGAGTTTAACTTTCCAAACATTGATTATATAAGTGAAACAATAGACAGTGCAGAAAATCAACTTCTAAAATTTATGACAACTCGTTTCAAAAAGTAAATGAACCAACACAAGAATATATTATCATAGACTTAATTTTGATGAAAAAAAAATTACTAGAAAATATACAAGTTGATGGAGAACTTGGAAATTGTGATCACAATATAAATATTTTTAATATTCTCCCAATTTTAGATATTATAATTTTGATCTTTTTTCAGACCAACTAAGGAGTTTTAGATTGGAATGAAATTTTAAACATTGAAAATACCAAGATAATGTATAATGAATTTCAGCATTCCCTCCAACTATAAAGAAATATAGTACTAGAAAAATTATTATGGATTTTGGCAATTTGGGGTCTTTTTATATATAAAGGTCAAATAAACAAACTTTAAAAAAGTTGTTTTTAAAAAAAATCTCTAAAATAAATGCTACAAGCATTAGAATAATGTAGAAAAAGAATAGCTATCTCTATTTTCATAATATTAATTAATAATTATATTATAGTAAGAACAGATCAGGGATCTAGAATTGTGGGTACCAATGATTGTCATAACCTGTAGAAGGAGAGACTAATTATGAGTTGTATCAGAGAAATAACCTTAATTTTTTTAAAATTATAAACATACAGTTACGTGCATATCTATTGGCAATATTTCAAATTTTGTAATTTACAAAATCTTATATGGTACTAGTTCAAAATGTACATATTTATATTATATTTAATTATATTAGCCTAAAAGCAATATATTATAATGTATAAATGATAATAACATTAAACATGGTGTTTATTAGAAAAACACAAGAAGCAAAAGTATTGGCAATATTTACATAATAATGATTTAACAAATCAAATTATTAAAACTAGTGGTAAAGAATGTTCGAGAATGACTGATGGAATATTCTTGGCTAATCCAGGACAGCAGGTTACTTGCACGGCTAACTTTTGGGGGTGTTCATTATGGTATTAGACACGGCTGAAGAATCATCTCTACAATAACTTTGAAATAGCAACATGGTGAAGACATCCTAACACTCAGAAGCATATAATTGAGCTGCACAATCAAGGAAATGGATATAGAAAAATTTTGGCAAATTTGAATATCCCGATTTCATCTGTAGGGAATATTATTGTAAAATTTAGGGCTGATGGGACTACTGTTAATCGTGTGCGGAAAGGGTGACCAAGAAAATAACAGATGTCAGTCACTTCCAAGGGATTGAAAGTAAATCTGGCTAGCAGTGGAACAATCGTGAATGTGTCAACAGTGCGACATTACCTGAACCATAAGCGTCTGAATGGACGTGTACCAAGAGGGAAATCATTGTTGAAGGCGGTTAACAAAGACATTTAGAGTTTGCCAGAGAACATCTTGATGACACTGAAGCAGAACTTAATAAAATATTATGGTCAGACGAGACTAAGCTCAAGCTGTTTGGCATAAATGACCATTACGTTTGGAGAAAATCTGGAGAAGCTCTGCTGGAAAAGAACATCATACCTACTGTGAAACATGGATGTGGTTTCATCATGTTGTTTGAGTGTTTTGCTGCTGCAGGTACTGGCTCAATTTGTGTGATAGAAGGCACTATGAATTCCGAGGGATATCAGCGAATTTTGCATGAACATGTGAAACAATTGGCAAGGAAGCTTAGTCTTGGGAGAGGGTTCGTCTTCCAATGGGATAATAATCCCAAGGACACTAACAAATCAACGCAGAAATGTTTTGCCAATCAAGGCTTGAAAGTGATGAAATGGCCTTCTCAATGTCCAGATTTAAATCTGATTAAAAATTTATGTCAAGAACTCAAGTCATGTCACCAAGCAGCATAGCAGTTGAAAGCTTTTGCAATGGAAAGGTGGAGTAAAATTCCTACTAAAATTTGCAAAAACCTTGTTCATACCTACAAGAAACATCTAATTGCTGCTAAAGGAAGTCATACCAAGTATTAATTTATAGTTGCCAATAATAAATATGCAATATTTATGAATGTTGCCAATAATTTTGCTTCTTGTGTTTGTCTAATAAACACCACATTCAATGTTAATAATTTGTTTTTTCATCATTTATACATTATAATATATTGCTTTTTGGCAATATATATAAATATGTAATTTCAAAATAGTAATAGAAAAATTTTTAAATTACAAAAATTGAGATGTATTGCCAATTGATATGCGTGCAACTGTAAATGAATTTTTAATAAAATAATAAGCAGTGTTCATTTCTTGGGAAGGGAAGGGGGATGTGTAATTTTAAACATTTCTAAAAGTTTTTTTTCAAATTTCGCTTGAAAAAAAAACTACTAAAACTCAAGGGATCTTCAGTTGTTTTTTTTATTTGTCAGATAATTTATTTCCTATTATTTCCAGAACTAGTATTTCATTAGTCAGTTTGCCCCCCTTTTAGCAGGTTTATAGTGACATCTAGCAATGAGCCATCATTATGTGGCAATATTCAATTCCACCATGCAATCAAACTGCTGCAGCCCACATTTCCTTCAGTTATAATCCAGTAGAGGAAAGTGTAAGGTGTTCATTTGTGTTCTAATGCTTTTTTTAGCCACTCTGTGTTGTATAAATTACAAATTCATATAGGAAATTTCATTTGAAGTGTAAGTAATGTGTTATTTCAATTCCCAGTCAAGATGAGTAAAAATAGTGATATTAGTCCCCATAAAGTTGGATAAATAGAAGTGTATTTGACTGCAACCACATTTTTAAACAGGTAGAAATTGTAAAGAAACAAAATGTTTCAACTTAGACAATTAGTGCAATTAAGAGAAAATTGAAAAATAAGGTGGATGTATTGCCAAAAAGGATTGGGAACTGTGGTCATAAGCAAGTAAGAGCCCCTAGGATTGATGAAAAAAATCAAAAGAACGTCTCTCAACAATAGGAGAGCATCTTGTAGTAAGATTTCCTGTGAATTAATGGAAAAGAACATCAATGTGCATCCTAGAACAATTAACAACGGACTTTTAGAAAGTGGATTACATGCATATCGCACAAGGAAAAATACCTAGGCTTATGCTGATGATGGTGGAGCCGCACCATGCATGGGTTAAAAATCATATTGCATGGACTTCTGAGCAATAGGACCAGGTAAAACCATCTATAATAGTGGATTAGGGTCTTAATGTATTGTGTGATTGATAAAATGACATGTATTGATAAAATAAGTTATGACTGTTTTCAATCATCAAACTAGATTTATGAATAATTATTTAGAAAATGACTTAATTTCTGATTGACATAGACTAAAACAGTCACCTATTCTGGATGTCCTATTAGTTAAGTATGGTTTTCAATTGTTGCAGGTGGTGTTTTCTGACGAATCAACAATAGCAGTGCTCAATGACTGGGTGCAAGGACTGGTGAGGAATTTCTACCAGATGGTCTTTTTAAAAAGGTAAAATTTTGAGAAAAGATTATGGTTTGGGGACAATTTATATCAATAGAACAAGTTGCCTGAAGATAATTGAAGGGACTATGAACCAAGAGAGGTACATAGATGCACGCCATCTACTACCACAAGTAAGGGAATGGTATGAAGATAGGCCTTGGATTTTTCAACATGACAGCCCCATGCCATACAGCAAAATTGGTAAAGAAATGGTGCAACAAAGATGGTGTTAACATGTCACTATGGCCAGGAAATTCACCTGACATGAACCCCATCGAGAGTTCATGGTCTGTTGAAAGATGAAATGCATCTATTCTGTATTACAACGAAAAAAAACAACTTATTGGTTGCATTCGGATAACTTCAACGATCGTTGCAAAATACTAATTCATGGCATGCATCATTGTGTACAAGCACTAAATGCGTTAAAGGGGGGGGGGGGCGGCAAACTGACTAATGAAATACTACTATATAAATATCAAAAATTGCAAAAATCCATGATAATTTTTCCAGTGCTGTAGTACCTATAGGCAGTGTTGCCAATTTAGTGCAAAATGCACTAGATTTGGCATGTTTTAGCATGGCTTAGCGCAAATTATTTTTATTTGATGCAGCCAGCCTATTTTAGCGCATTTAGATTAGATTCATTTGATAATCCATTTTCCATTGAGGCCAAATCTGTTTCAGGGCTGCCAAAGTTTGTACGTTCGTACAAAATTGATAGTATTTACCTCCTAGCTGTCGTATGCTTATACAGGGCCCTGGCTTACAGTATATTACGATTCTGATATTTTGGGTACATTTAAAAACATTTTTTAACTGGCTGAGAATCCTATCAATGAGCATGTAAAACACTACTCCTAGCGTTGATTAGTTTTGCCGCAAATTGTGTTGAATGAGCATTCTTTTGTAGAGTGGCAAAAACAAGTGCCATTTTTAATTCAATACCCCTTCAAATGAGTAAAAAATATTCCTAACATATCTGAATAGAATGGCTTCAAAACCCAGACTATCAAAGTTGAAGGAGAACAAAGTGTTTTTGTGTATATTGAAAATGTTCAATCACAGCCAAACTAAGTGATATAGAAATGCATTCTAGCCCCACTAAGCATAAAAGTGCAGAATCCCCCTTCAGTTCTCAAAGACAAACTAAATTACCATTCATTAGTAATGCCTGAAGAGAACACTAATAAAGAAATAGAGGGGCGCATGTGAATGTTTATTGCTCAGCACTGATTGATAAAAACTGTAGATAATTTAACTGAATTAGGCAAAGAATGCTTTAATGAAAAATCAAAAAACATTATGCTAAAGCGAACAGTGTACAGAAATTCTGAGAAATGTTCTTGGAGCTTATTTTAGAAATGAATTAAAAGATCTGAGAAATGGAAAATATAGCCTAATTATAGACGAGTCTAATGATATACAGTCGACTCCCCATATTCGCGGGGGATAGGGACCACGAACCCCGGCGAATATTGAAAAACTACGGAAAGTTTACACTACCCCCAAAACACCTGCAACCCTTCCCAAACATCGTAATACACTTCCCATATTAATTTAAGAAGTTATGTTTTGTCATGTTCATACACATACAGTATGAAATAAAGTATCAGAACACATTAAATTATTTTATTGTATAATGTTTACTCACCTGGAGATAGTTTAGTTTGGATTAAAGAATGATGATTGTAGATGATGTTGCTTGTGCAGTTTAATGACGACAATGACAATGATGATGATATAACTGCACATGGAAGCTGAGGAGATTCTAATTATCCTCAGACTCCTGCTCAGTAAACACTGGAGGAGGAGGAGGAGGAGGAGGAAAGTTTAAGGTGGAGGATGTAGTTTAGGGTGTGGTTAGGGGTTCAGGCTTTTTACTTGGGGTGAAGAACACTGTAATGGGCAATTGAGATCGTTGCTTTTTCATGTTCCTTAGCATGTCCCAGTAAGGGACTATAGCAAGATTGAGGCTATTTTGTGCCTTCATGGAATGAACCATGTGAGGGTCCCATGATTCCAAATCTGCTTGAATACTTTTAATTCTTATCTGAAGAGCGGCTAGCCTCTCTAATATTAAGGTGTTAATATTAAGGTGCAAAAAGCAAGAATTATTCAGGGTGTAAAACGATTGAAAAAGAGAAATAAAATACGCAAAATTATGACAAATACACAAATCACCGCTCACACACGTGGGACACAAGCATACTGAATGGAGCACGGGAAATCGGTACATATACTGTACATACTGTAGTCAAGCGAGTGAATCTGAATGCTGATTGGCTGGAATCGTCCCGTCTCAGCCAACCAACACTTACATTTATGACTATGTACGTAGGCTTCCGCGGAAATGGTGCAAATTTTGAATTTTAAGGTCCCCCAAATTTTCTGCGGATAGTTGAAGGCACGGATGATGAACCGTGAATAGCCGAGGGTCGACTGTATCTGTCACATAGCAGGAATGCAATGCTGAAGCAATTTGCAGTGCAATTAAGGAAAGCTTAAAAGCACATTCCCTTGATTTAAAGAACTTGTTTGGACTTGGTACAGACAATGCCTCCATCATGATGGGAATTAACAATGGCGTCTATGCACTCTTAAAATCAGAAGTTCCTCATTTGACTGATCAAATGCATGTCATTCTCTTCAACTTGCAGTGTCTCATGCTGCAGCTCTGAATGCTTACCTAGGCATTTAGACTTCATGATTAAGGAAACATATAATTGGTTTTCGCATTCCCCTGTCCGCCAAGCAAAATATAAGGTGCTATTTGCCTCAATAAATGACGGTAATTTACTGTTAAAGCTCGTCTCACCTAGTACAACCAGATGGCTCTCAATAGAAGTTGCTGTTCAAGAATTTTAGAACAGTGGGTTGAATTGCGTTGCCATTTCAGTATAGCCAGGAATGAAGAAAGATGCTTTACAGCTGAAACTCTATATTCTTTGTTCAATGACAAGAGAAAGTTTTACTGGTGTTTCTGAAACAAATACTTCAAGTTCAAAGGGTTAATAAAATTTTTGAGGCACAAATACAAGATCCGACAAAATTATTGAGTGATCTCCAATTTTGGATAAATTCTATTACTTCAATGATTTTAATACCAGGAAAAAACTTCAGCAAGATGAGTGTCTTCAGGATTTTATAGACCTGAAACCCTATCTCTGTTATCAGTTTGAAAATGAAATCTCGCAATGCAACTTTCTTCAACAAGCAGAAAATGAAATACATGAAAGATGTATTAAATTCATCATTGAGATTGTGCAGCAAATTAACCAGCGACCTTGCAAAATAGATTTTCATTGGAACCAGCTACAGAATGTATCCTGGGTTGAAGTTTCGAACACCATTTCATTCTGGATAGAAGTTTCTTTGTATGGGAATTCTGTGGGGGAAAATCTGTTCAAAGATCTCTCTGATTTAGCATTAAGACTACTTTTTTTGCAACATTCCAATACCAATGTGGAAAGACTAGTGTCATGAACATTCTTAATTCCAAATTGCGCAACCGCATAAATTTAAAAACATTAAGAGAATTTTTATCCGTAAAATATGATCTAAAGCGTAGTGATAAATGCTGCTTCAATTATGAATTGCCAAATGACATCTTGAGGAAAATTGGAATGATGAATGCAAATGACTCCTCAACCTCAAAAGAAAAAGTTGACCAAGACTATGATGATTTGGAGTAAATTGGAGTGTGCTCCAAAAAGGCCGAACTCAAAAATCCCAGCACAGTACAAACTTTTGGAGCAGAGGTGTGGCGACAGATAGTGAAAGGAGATACCCTCTAGGGTGGAAAGCACTGGTCACTAGGCAAAAGACGGCGTGGTGGATCGAGTCCACCTTCCGCACTACACACTTGGCTGTGGATGCATAAAACTTGCATCAGGATTCTAATACAGATGCAAGTTTTATGCATCCAAAGCCAAACAAACAAAGGATCACTAAAAAAGTAAGACAGTAACCTTATCAGCAACCCAGGCGCTGAATGTCACAGAATGAAGAATATCCATATGAAGGGTACGAGATACCCTTGGGCTGGAAGATGAGCCTCGCAGGTGAGTATCAATCAAATACAAGACCAAGGAAAGGGTGAGAATCCACCACTTCCAGGCGAACCCCATTTAGAAACCTGTCTGGGTCAGGGTGGATGGTGGCAGAAGTGCCCTGTAAGAACTCGCCCCAAATCATCTTGACTCACTTCCACACATCTACTATAGGAGTCTTCCCATTAAGTGAAGACATGTAAGCCTGCTAGGAAGAGCGACGGGCATGCTTCGAAACATACCAAAACCTAGCCCTAGCTCAACGAAATTGAGAGAGTGAAATCGTTAGGGCTTTAGCACATATCTCCAGCTCATTGATCAGGTCGGCAAGGACCTGACCCCTGGGATTGATCGAGTAGTCTCTCCAGAGGGGGTATCTACCATTCAAATTCTTGAGCAAGACAAAGTGCCTCAGCAACTGTGCCACAATGCAACAGAAGTGAACCCACCAACAACGGCTGACAGTGGAATGTACACAGTATTTATTTTGGCATTTTGGGGGGTATTTAAGCTTTAAGGGAAAGTAAATAAATCATATAATTGTATTTTTTAAAGTTGTAGCTAAAAGTTTGTAATTTTCTTAATTGTTTCCTTTTCTGTGTTTAGGTCATTTTCAGGTAATAAACAACTAAGGCGAATAATTGCAATTGAATGTTAACATTTGAAGCCAAGTTTTTAAGAAAGCAGCAAAATTAATGTTAAAGGTAAGTTAGAATAACAAAATAGGCTATAAATCTAACATAGAATTTTTTGAGCTGGAACCCTTTTTATAGCCCCCTTACTTCTTCAAGAAGCCTTCTGTAGATAGTCATGTATGTCCTCAACAAGAAGGAATCCAGCCTCAATAGCCTGTTGTGAATTATTCTAGCATGACAGTTGCCCCCAGAAAATTGAAATTTTCACACATAACAAGATCACCAATTTGGAGGCCAATAAATCAGAAACTAAAAGAGATAGGACTTTTCTGATGATAGATCCTGAAAGCCTGGGTGCAAATTACATAGTATATCAAATTCCAGGCAGACATCTTATTCCATTCCAGAGATATTAGCATCTAAATGTGGGTGCTCAGGAACATGTGCAATTCGGGACTGTCAAAAATGGGTGAAGACACTTTTTTTGAAGAGCCACTAGAGCACAGAAACCTATTGAATTTGGCACATACTCATTATATACGTAGAGGTACTAGCATGATTTACTTTTTAGCTAAATCTGATTGAGTTCATGATATTTTTTTTCAGCTAAATCTGATTGAGTTCATATGAAATGACTATACTGGATCATTAGTTTGGAGAAATACCAAATGATTGAAAATTAGCATATGTAGTGCCAATTGTTAAGTGAAGTAAAGAGGACCCAAATAACTTTAGACCAGTAAGCTTAACTTCTATAGTTTGTAAAATTCTTGAGAAGATAGTTAAGAAGAGAATTTCCAACCATCTAGAGCAGGGGTCGCCAAACTTTTTTTCACAGTGGGCCAGATAACCGAGAGCCGCATAACCATTTTGCTCAATACAATATAGTGAATACACAAAAATAAAGACAATGAACATATTTATTTACCAATACAAAAAAAATAAAGACAACAAACATTTACCAAAAAGTTATCATTAGCAATAAGATAGTATTATCACAAACTAAGTAGCAAAAAAGTTTGTGAAATTTGTGAATTTTACACATTGAATATTCTACCCCAAAGGTTTTTAAAAAAATAATAATTTTATGCAACATTGCAAGTTGCAATGCAAAAGTTATATGAACATAATTATATTTTAGCTCATTTGTGGCACAGTGCAGCGACGGGCCGGATGAACTGACCTCGCGGGCCATAGTTTGGAGACCCCTGATCTAGAGAGTGGTAGGTTAATAAATGATGCTCAGTATGGGTTTAGAAAAGGTAGATAATGCTTAACAAATTACTGAATTTTATGTATTATGTAACTAAACAATTAGAAAAGGAGAGAATGTTGATGTAATTTACTTAGATTTTAGCAAACCTTTTGATAAGGGTCCACATAGGAGACTAGTTCACAAATTAAAAATGTATGGGATATGTGGTAAAGTTTTGATTTGGATAGCTGAATGGCTGAAGGACAGGAAACAGAGTTGTGCTGAATGGGGTGAGGTCACAGTGGAGGAACATTATCAGTGGTGGACCTCAGTTCTAGGCCCATTATTATTCAGTCTATATAAACAATTTTTGCTGATGACACTAAATTGGCAGCTGTAGTCAAAGAAGTTGAAGGTAGCTTTGTAGCGGGCCGAAAGCAACACTAAACCTGCGTTCCAACCTTATCCTAGAATTTATGGACCTTGAGAACCCTGAGGAAGAATTGATACGATTTGATATACAGTCCTTTCATTCACCTTTTGATAATCCACACACAGACGCAATCTTCCATCCGGCTTATGCACAAGCACAATTGAACTATTCCATGCACTCTCGCTCTCTTCAATCACCCCCAATTGCTCCAATTCCAAACACTGCTCCTCAATCTCATCAGCAACCGGACGTGGGAAATGCCTCGGCCACTGATAGATTGGGGAGTCCTCCTTCAGGACAATCTTAATTCTGGGAGCTTTGCAACCCCGAAATCCAGATCACCCTTACTGGGGGCTCCCTTTCGTCCAAATATCATTCAATACACATCCTCCCTTTCATACTCAGTCAAACATCCATCCAATTCCACCATGCCCTTCACTTCATTATACGCCCATTCATACATCTTTTCACCTGCAACATTTACCCTGAAATCTGTGCTATCATCCATACCTACCTCATTGACAGTGGCAAGGTGACTATGTACATCTCTGACTTGGATCCCTTTCACCCTGGGGTCCGCCTGCACACATACAAATGGATCATTCATTCTCATCAAGCCATCAAACACACAAGCAACATGCCTTACTTTATAACACGCATCCTTTCCATCCAATATCACAGTGTTCTCACTCACATCCTTACTCCAACTCACTCTAACAGACCCTTTCACCCTTCACAAGCCTTACACTCTCCATAGCAGTCACCTCAATACCAGTAAACACACTCCTCAAAACACTACCATCTTTCCCTACATACACCCCATTTTTACCAATCTTTCTCTCAATCTGATCACTCGCAGGATGCACAACCATATGATTCATTTTCATAAAATCATACCCCAAAATCACACCATACTCACTACTCACTTTATCAATCACAGAGAATTCACATTCATTCATCAACATACCATGCATTCGAACAGGTGACCTTATCATTCCAATCACAGGCACTCTCCTACTACCAATACCTACCAAACTACCCTTACACTCAGACAGGAGGGCTTTCTCACCAACCTTGTCATACACATCTTTATACACCAAGCTCACCTTGCATCCAGAATCTATTAAAGCCAAACACTCAATTCCATTCAATTCCACCTTCACACTCATACTTCCTACCAGACAGCACTTTCACACTAGACAGACTTACCAACACATTACTCACACTCATGCACCCAGAGGATACTTCACCAGGTACCCTCTTACAAATCAGTTTCCCGCTTCAGACTTTCCATTCACACCTTGCGCTCTCAGTCTAATCCAACACTTTTCACTTGAATGTCCTTCCATCGCACAATAGCTACATACATTCCTCTGGTCACGACACATCCTTGCATAATGACCAGCCTTTCCACAATTACCACACGCATACTTCATACTTTTCCCAGCAGTTGCTCCACCATTCAACCTCGGACAATCTTTCTTCAAATGGCCTCTTTCTTTAAACTCAAAGCATTCTTTCACTTTCCTGGCAATCCTTTATCATATGCCCCTTCTTACCACACCCAAAACATGCACCAGACATTCACATACATTCTGCCAACATATGACCTTTCGTTCCACACTGACGACATTCCACAATCTTTCTCACACCATTCGGTCTCTCGTTTGCTGGGACATACCTCAGCTTCTCTCTCATATACCCGTTCCCACGCTTGACATTCATCTGCCCCCTTCCATTTACCCATCCATTCTGCTGGCCCAGGAAGCTTGACATCACACCAGCTGGTGCAGCCTTCAGGGCATCCCTGTAGCTGACAAACTGCTGGGGTGGAGAAAAGCTCCTAGGCTTCTTAGCCCCAACATTCACACTGTACCATCCATCCTCTTCTAAATCGCTTTCATCATCAAATCGTCCATCTTCCAACAGTTCCAACACTCACTCTCTCTTTCCACTCAGCCATTCACTCACCTTTTGTGGGATCGTGTCCAAAAACTTGCTCATCAGCGGTTTACATTCATTTACATCATCATCACCATACCTCGTTCTTGCCATACTCTCAAGCCTATATGCATACATATTCACCCCTTTGTTCTTACCCATACACGCCTTCTCAAATTCATTCACTCTCTTTCATTCGTTTCACCTGTCCAATCATCCGCTTTTTCACTACATCGTACTTTAGCTCTCCCACACTCATTATCACTCGAAAGAACTCCAACACTTTCCCATCCAAACAATCTCCCAGACACTCACCCAGTGACCCTTGTTCTGCGGGTACTTGAGCTTGCAGTACCGCTCAAAATCCCTGAAGAACTCATTCATACTCTTTCTCCCATGCAATCTAAACTTCCCTAATCAAAATTCATTTCCCCACATTCACTTCACTCTCCGAAGAGCTACTCTTAGTCTCACTCATTCCAATCATATTGTCACTCTCTCCCTCATCCGAGTATAGCGAATCCACACTCTTCCCTCTCGCCTTCCTATCCTTAACCTTAGAACCATGCTTCCTTCCTCTCTTACTTTCCACTCTCTTCCATTCACCCTTTTTCCTAACACTCACAGTATCTTCTTTAGACTCAATCACACTGTCATCCATTCCATTTAGCGGAGTCCCTTCAGTAGGAGCAGGGGTCAGGGCCGTAGGTCCTGGGGCTGGTCCAGCCCCTGTCATCATATTATATAAGTCCTGCATCCGTCAGTCAGTTTGATCCTGTCGGTCTCCCATTTCCTTCTTCATCCTATCAGTCTTTTCATTCATCCCTTTCATCTCATTCTTCATTCTCTCAATCATTTCCCGCAACATTTCGCACTCCTCTTCTTTCTTCCTCAACTCCAGTCTCAATTGCACTACTTCATTCAAAGTTTCAGCCAAAGCCATTGTTCCCAAGTTAGTAACAGAGGATAGGAGGAGGGAAAAATCAATCAAACTACTTTACCAATATACAGATGAACTGTATTCAAATCAAATTCCTCCGGTTTCAAGATCTCAAGGTTCCTAGACCCTAGGATAAGGTTGGAACGCAGGTTTAGTGTTGCTTTCGGCCCGCTACAGCTTTATAGGGCAAAGTGACTTAAATAAGTTATTAGCTTGTGCACAGAAGTGGCAGATGACTTTTAACCTTAAAAAATGCAAAGTTATTAACATGGGATGGGATAATAGCAAATTTAGTTATGAAATGGATGGGCATTGATTGGCTGATTTCAGTTGAGGATGAGGACATAGATGTAGTAGTAAATAGGTCACCGGGATACATTAAGAGAAATGTTAGCTACAAGAGTAAAGAGGTTATCCCTAAACTCTACAACTTGTATGTCAGGCCACATTTAACATAACATAACACAATTTCATGGATGACAAAAGCCACAAGGACTAATCAAAAGATATCTGCATCTGTCAAAACACACATGTAAAATGCATACATAGGATTGTGTCAGATCATACATCTACAATATACAATTAGAACAATCCACAGGAATGTATCAAAAACAAAAAGTATCATTATCAAGACTCGTCAAAATCCAAATCAATCATAATATACAATAAAAAATTGCATCCACAGGAATGAGTCCAGAATACTCCCCCTCCTCCCCATATAATCATCTAATCTGAGTTTGAAAACATTCAAGTTTGGACTGTCTCAGAT
Source organism: Ceratothoa steindachneri (assembly GCA_963969495.1). Lineage (NCBI taxonomy): Eukaryota > Metazoa > Arthropoda > Malacostraca > Isopoda > Cymothoidae > Ceratothoa > Ceratothoa steindachneri. Next base: position 83,086,094 of record OZ018321.1, read on the forward strand.
GGCAAACTATTCCAGTAATCTACAGTCAGGTGAAAAAATATTTTCTAAGATCCAACCTACACCTCTGTTTTTTAAATTTAAGTGGTGACGCCAAGTCCTATTACTACCTTCCAACTCAAATAACTTGCTAAAATCCAACTTATCCCTCCTAGAACAGATTTTAAAAAGCTAATAATATCTCCCTTAATATATCTTCTTTCAAATGAGAACATATTTAATATCTTCAGTCTAATCTTCATATTCAAGGTGCTTCAGGGAAGGTATTATTTTTGTTGCCCTCCTTTGTACTGACTCTAGCAGGTCGATGTTGTCTAAAATGTGGTGACCATGCTTGTATACAGTATTCTAAATGTGGCCTTGTGGTGGAGCAAATATGAGTTTGTAGGGCCATTCTCCCACCCACTTTCTAGCGAATCTCTCCAACCCTCTGTAAGAATGTGTGTGTGTGAATGAGATGTTTATTTTTATATATATATATATATATATATATATATATATATATATATATATATATATATATAGTTTGGATGGAGAGCTTCTAACAGCCTAGAGACCGGGTCAATTATTATTATTGAGTTCAGAAGCACCAGGCCATTTTTAAACACATGCAATGACAATGTTCAGAGGAGTGGCAGTGGGCAAGACTCCCCCAGGAGGACCCTAAAACCCTAGGAAGCGTGGTACCATGTAAGAGTAAAGGCCTTTCTTTGGTTGTTTGTATTTTTCTGTAAATATTTTTCTTTTAATTGGTAGTATTCATATGTAAGATTGTTTTTTGGGTATATATTGAGATTATAAATATATTTAGCCATACTTTTTGAAAATAAGGACTGTATATACAATCTGATTGGGGGTTTAGTGTAGATTTGTAGCCCGCTACAGCCTGACATATGAGTTGTAGAGTTTAAGGATAACCTCTTTACTCTTGAAGCTAATATGCCTCAATGTATCCTAGCACCCTATTTGACCTATCTACTACCATGCCTAAGTCCTTCTCATCCTCAACTAAATTCAGCCAATGACAATCCATTTCATAGCTAAATTCCCTATTATCCTTTCCCATGTTAAGAACTTTGCATTTTTTAAGGTTAAAAGTCATCTGCCACATCTGAGACCAAGCTATGAATAATAAAGGGACTAGAAAGGATCCCTGAGATACGCCACTGATAACATCCCTCCACTGTGACCTCATCCCATTCAGCACAACTCTCTGTTTCCTGTCTTTCAGCCATTCAGTTATCCAATTCAAAACTCTACCATATATCCCATACATTTTTCATTTGTGAACTAATCTCCTATGTGGAACCTTATCAAAAGGTTTGCTAAAATCTAAGTAAATTACATCAACATTCTCTCCCTTATCTAATTGTTGAGTAACATAATCCAGAAAATCCAGTAAATTTGTTAAAAACAATTTAACTCTTCTGAACTCATGCTGAGCATCATTTATTACCACACTCAAGATGGTCAGAAATTCCCTTCTTAACTATTTTCTTAAGAATTTTACAAACAATAGAAGTTAAGCTTACCGACCTAAAGTTATTCGGGTCCTCTTTACTTCCCTTTTTAAAAATTAGCACTACATTCGATAATTTCCAATCATTAGGTATTTCTCCAAACTCTAGTGATCTAGTATATATCTTCTCAAGAGCTCCTGCAATACTCTCTACGCCTTTGAGTAACCTAGAATGAATGTTGTCTCTGCCAGATGACTTACTAGTATTTAACTCCAATATAAGCCCTTTAATTATTTCCCTGTTCACATTAACGGTATTCAACACTACTTTCCTTGACCTAGAATTATCATCAATCAATCTATCTTGATTCTGTTGCGTAAATACTGATGAAAAGTGATCATTAAGAACCTCTACTATTTCTGCATCAGATTCTTTCAAAACTCCTTCATATCTAATTGGCCCAATTTTATCACGGTTAGATGTTATAAATTCAATAATAGCTAAAGAATTGGGGGGGGGGGATCTTAATTATTATTTTGAGCAAAATTAATTTCTGCCACCCTTTTGCTCTTCTTAATAATCTTATTTAGCTCATTTTTGGTCAACCTATAATGATAACAACGTCGGTAGCGATCGGATGTGTTCTCGCAGAGCTCTCTTTTCAGTGATATTTTTTTCATTTTTGATTTTCTGGTGTAATATATTTAAGTTCAGGAAGATAGTTGACTGAGTATTAGGCATAATACTAAAGGAATTTTTAATTATATTTTGAAAAGTTTCTAAGTGTGGCTGTTGCTTTGGATGATGTGAGTGTGCCTTTTGATGTAAGCCGTGTGTATACAGTTTGTGATTTTTGTGGTGTTGAAAGAGCAAATGTATCTGAATGGCTAGTTTGTTATGTGACTAGTGCAAATGTGGCTTTGGTAGAGGAGGTGAGTTGGTTGTGTAATGAGTGCAAGAGATTAAGTGAATTGGTGAATGAAGTGAGAAGGGTTGCGAGTGTACACATGAGGAATGTGGCTGGGACCAGGAGGGTGGAAGATAGGCCTAGACTAGGGACTTGAGAGAAAGAAGTGACTGGTGTGATTGAAGATGAATAGTGGGTAAATATGGATAGAATAGATAGGTTAGGACAGGTTAGGTCTGTGAGTAAAAGGGACATGGAACCTGTTACGTTGACTAACAGATTCGATGTCCTGAGAGAGGAAGAGATTGAAAGGGATTTGTCTGATGTTGTTGTGGCAGAAAGTGAAATAAATGGTAGTTTGAATGAGAACAGAAGGGAGGGTAATGCTAGGCCTAGGGGAACTAGGAGGATGACTGAAGTGCTTGTGATGGGTGACTCTCAGATTAGATATTTAGATAGGAAGTAGAGTGCAAGCAAATGGAAGGGAGTTATAGTTTGTTTGCTGGGTGGTGTAAATTATGTGTCTGAGAGGTATGATAGTCTGGTGTCTGGGTGTGAGAGGGATGCAGTTGTGATTACGCATGTGGGAGTAAATGATGTAAAGGTGGGTTCATATGAGTTATGAGAGAGGTGCAAAGGTTAGTTGAAAGGATGAGTCAAAGTAGAGTGAAAGGCATTGTTTCAGGTGTGCTTCCGAGATTGGATGTGGGGGGTGGAATGGTTGTCTTGTACAATTAATTAGACTGAATGAGTATGTGAAAGTCCTGTGTGAGGAGTCGGGATTAGTGTTTGTAGATGTTTGGAATGGGTTTTATGGGAATAAGGCATTGTATGCATTGGATGGATTCAATCTAAGCCGGGCTGGGGTTGACGTGTTGTGACAGGAGTTAGATAGTGTCGTTGGGTCTTTGCAGGCAGGAAACTAGTTACTTATAGTGGTCAGGGAAATATAAGAGTACAGGGTGGGGCAGGGAAAGGAAAGAGATGCAGAAGAGATAGAGTAACAAGGAAAGTAAGTACCCTAGGAGACCTTACGGTCCATTCAAAGAGGGTACCTTTGGACTAGCAATCGAGCGGGCACATGGCTGCTCAATTGTTTTGCGTCCCTAAACGGCCACGTTTCAAGACTTTGTCTAGTCTTGACTTGAACTGGTCAACAGATTCACTGTTGACAACTTCCACTGGAAGTGCGTTCCACTTACCGCAGATACTGTAGGTGAAAAAGTTTCCACACAAATTGCGGTTGTAATGCTTCAGTTCAAGTTTGAAGCCGTGATTGCGCATTCTGTTCTCACTCAGTGTGAAAATATCCCGGTAGTCAACATTGTCGAACCCTCAAAGTATTTTGAAGACTTCGATGAGCTGACCACGCAGTCTACGGGTTTCCAGCGAGAACAGATCTAACTCCCTTAGTCTATCCTCATAACTTTTATGTCGGCTAGAGGGAATCAGCTTGGTTGCCCTGCCTTGTTTGCGTTCCAATCTCGCGATGTCCTTTCGCAATGAAGGACTCCAAAATTGTACGGCATACTCCAGGTGCAGTCGGACAAGTGAGTTGTACAGGCACAGTACAATCTCCTGGTTCCGATAACCAAACTGGCGCTTAATATAGCCTAGCATCCTTTGGGCCTTTTTCTCCGCCTCAATGCACTGTTTCAAGAACTTGAGGTCACTAGTGATTGTTACACCCAAGTCCTTCTCAGTGTCACTCGATTCAAGAGCAGTGCCCTTAAGGATATACTGAGATTGGGGGTTTCTGTGGCCAATATGCATCACTTTGCATTTGTTCATGTTAAAAGGCATTTGCCACGTGTCCGATCACTCCCCAATCTTCCCAAGATCTTCCTGCAGGCGGGCAGTATTTCCATCCTTTGCAACGTTCATACCAAGCTTGGTATCGTCGGCAAATTTGGAAATCTTGGCAACCATGTCACCGTCCATGTCGTTGATGTAGATGATGAATAGTAGTGATCCCAGGACCAAACCTTGAGGCACCCCGCTAGTAACGGGTACCCACTCAGAAGACTGTCCATTCACCACCACCCGTTGCCGTCTGCCACTTAGCCAGTTCTCGATCCAGCCGGCTACCTTTCCGTCTATGCCAAGCGCTTGCACTTTCCAGAGAAGGCGGCGGTGTGGTACCTTATAAAGGCTTTCTGAAAGTCTAGGTAGACCACATCCACCGCCTTGTCCCGATCGTGCTCACTGAAAACGAAGTGGAAGAATTCTACAAGGTTCATCAGGCACGACCGTTGCCTTCGGAAGCCATGCTGAGAACTCCTCAGTAGCAGGTTTGACTCTAAATACGACATTTTCTCCACCATCATGCTTTCCATGAGTTTACCAACTATCGAAGTCAGACTGATAGGTCGGTAGTTCGACGGTTGGTTACGGTCTCCTTTCTTGAAGATAGGAGTCACCTCTGCCTCACGCCAGTCTCTAGGAACGCATTTGGTCCGGATTGACATGTTAAAGATAGTGCACAGATGTTGTGATACTTCCTCGTACACTTCCTTCAACACCTTGGATAGAAACCCATCCGGTCCAGGGGACTTATTCGTCTGTAGGTCAGCGATCTTTTTCTTTATTTCGTCAAAGTCACCCGAGATCTTTGATTGCCGGTACACATTTCTCTTCTCCCTAAGCAGTTGCCCGATTTCTCGATTAAACCACTTTGGTTAAACAGAGGACCAACGGGGGCATTTCAGAGGGATGAAATGTGATTGAAGACTCATGAATGTGGTTTTGAAACTGTTCCAAGAGTCTTCAACAGCCTCGCACTCTTCTAGCCTCACATCAGTCAGTCCCGCACGTAGACCTGCAAAGTCTGCTCTTCTCAAATCGAGTTTCCTTGATTTACTAGTTGCAGGCTCTGCCTTGGGGACTTTGGAAGGTATACATTCTAAAAGAGGTGCTTCAGGGTTAGGAGGGCTGAGTTGTCTTTATACCAATGCTCATAGTCTTAGAAATAAGAAAGATGAGTTATTTAGTTATACTATTGATGAAAATATAGATATAATATGTGTAATAGAATAATGGGTTAATTTAATGACAACGTGAGAATTTAAACTACAGGGTTATGATATGTACATTAGTCAAAAGAGATAGGACGGGTGATGGGTTGATTATTTATATCAGAAATAGCATTTCTTCAAATCTAAATAATTCTATAAAGCAAGAAGTTGAGTGACTGTGGATAGATATTAGGGTCAGTAAAAAGAGGATAATACACTTGGGAGCCTTTTACAGACCACCCAGACAGACAGACTGTATTGATGAGCTAATGATCAGGGAAATAAGGAAAGGATGTGAAGTAGATACAGGTATTCTTGGTGACTAATTTAAATTCTGTGGACTGGGAAAATATGATAGCAAGGGATAGAGCAACTTGTAAGTTTATAGAATGCTTTGAGGATAATTTTTTACTCAATTTGTTAATAAGCGAACAAGGGGTACCAATATCTTAGATCTGGTTCTTTCAAATGATGATCACTTGGTTGAGGAATTGACTGTCGGGAAAGCATTGGGAAATAGTGAGAGGTACAACATCAACAAACTCCAAATTATTATAGGGGAGATTACAATAAATTATGAAACTTGCAAAAACAAATTAGGTGGGATATAGAATTCAGGGGGAAGAATACTTTGAGATGTGGTACACTTTTAAGAGTATACTAAACAGTCTAGGAGCAGTGTATTCCAATGAAGGCTATTAGGAAGAAATGTAGGAAGCCGTTGTGGTGGAATCAGGAGATAGCTAGGAAAATTTCTGAGAAGAAAAGGGAATACCATAGATTACAGAGAGAAAGTACTTTTGACAATTTAAATTATAGGTCGACCAGAAATGAGCTAAATAAGATTATTAAGAAGAGCAAAAGAGTGGCAGAAATTAATTTAGCTCAAAATAATAATAAAGATCCAAGAAAATTCTTTAGCTATTATAAAATTAATAACAAATCTAACAGTGATAAAATTAGGCCTATTAGATAGGAAGGAGTTTTGAAAGAATCTGATGCAGAAATAGTAGAGGTTCTTAATGATCACTTTTCATCAGTATTTACACACGAGAATCAAGATAGATTAATTGATGATAATTCTAGGTCAAGGGAAGTAGTGTTGAATACTGTTAATGTGAACAGGGAAATAATTAAAGGGCTTATATTGGAGTTAAATACTAGTAAGTCAACATTCATTCTAGGTTACTCAAAGGCGTAGAGAGTATTGCAGTAGTTCTTGAGAAGAAATTAGTTCACAAATTAAAAATGTATGGGATATGTAGTAGAGTTTTGAGTTGGATAACTGAATGGCTGAAAGACAGGAAACAGAGAGTTGACAGTTTAATTAGCGACTGATTTGGACTATGTTGTGCCTTAAATCTCATTTCGGTCTGTTGATTTATTTTTCGGATTTTTCTAAAGGATTTTTTTCACCACAGAATCAGTGAAAGCTAAGTTGATCTCTTTTTTTCTTATTATTACTTAAGTTCTTTCTTTCTTTGAATAAGTGATGGAGTTCAGGGATGAAAGTGAGCATGAGTGTCGGAATGTATGCATTGGTTGTGGTGAATTTGGTGAGGGGTATACATGTGTTGTATGTGGGCTGCGTGAATGCATTGTAGATTTAGAGGGGATGAGAATGCAGGATTTAGACAGGATATGTAGGCTGGAGGGGATAGTTGCTGAGCTCAGGAGGGAACTTAGTGTTTGGCCTAGAGCTGGGAATAGGTTAGGTGGTGAGGTAGGCCAGTTAGATGTTTCAGGTGAAGGTAGAGGGCCGGTGGAGGAGGTAGGATATGATAGTTCTAGGGATAGTGAAGTTAGCCCCCTTAGATTAGTTAGAAATAGGCCTAGTGAGGATGGGGGACAGCGGAGAGTGGTTAGGAAACGTGAAGCTAGGGAGGCTTCTCCTGTTCTTTGTGAGAATAGGATTGCCTCTGTTGAGGTTGTTAGCCAGGGGGAGAATAGGTGTGTGAGTCAGAGGGACACAGAACCTATTAGCTTGACTAATAGATTCAGTGCCTTAAGAGAGGAAGTAACTGAAAGTGATATGACTGATGGGGGTGGAGGTAGAGTGACTGGTAGTTTGAATGAGAATAGGAGTGGGGATGGAGTTAGGTCTGTGGGGGGTTAGGAATAGGAGTCTGACTGAAGTGCTTGTGATAGGAAGTTGAATGCAAGTAGATTGAATGGTTTGAGGGTGTGTTTGCCGGGTGCTGGAGTGAGAGATCTGTCTGATAGGTATGAGGAGCTGGTGTCTGGCTGCGCAAGGGATGTGGTTGTGATTACACATGTAGGAGTGAGTGATGTGAAGAAAGTGGGTGCATGTGAGTTACGTGAGAGGTACAAGAGGATGATTGAAAAGGTTAAAGAAAGTAGAATGAAAGGTGTTGTGACAGGTGTGCTTCCAAGAATGGATGTTGGGGTAGAATGGATGTAACGTGCGATTGGGCTGAATGATTATGTGAGGAGGATGTGTGAGATGGAAGGTGTCATGTTTGTGGATGTGTGGGATAGGTTTGTTGGAATGAAAGAAATGTATGCGCTGGATGGATTGCATTTGAGTAGGAAGGGGGTAGATGTTGTGGGAGGAGTATGATCATGTTATTAGGTCTTTGCGGCGGGAAACTAGATACTAATAGTGGTCAGGGAATTATGAGAGGACATTATAGTACTGAAATTAGAATAACATAACATAACATAATTACACGGATGACAAAAGCCACAAGGGCCTATCAAAGGTCATCCGCCTCCGTCAAAACCCACCCACAAAAAGCACCATCACCAGGAAAAGACAAAATCAAAGTCCCCCACAATATAATATAACAGATGACAAAATCTACAAGGGCTCATCATAGGTCATCCAAGTCAAACAGCCTCTTTTTTAAGGCACCCAAACACCCATGAAAACTACATCCAGAAGATTGCACCCAGAAACAAGGGTATCACCAATCAAGGCTTGTCAAGAACTAAATCATGCAGCTATAGATATATAAAAACAATATTAATATATACAAAACTTAGGAACCATCACAACCTTCCATTCCCATAAACTCATCCAACCTACTCTTAAATACATTTAGCTTTGGACTACCTACTACCCTCTGTGGCAATTTGTTCCAGAAGTCTACCACTCTATTGGTGAAAAAATATTTTCTTAAATCCAACCTACACCATTGCTTTTTAATTTTCAAGTGGTGACCTCTAGTCCGATTTCCATCATCTAACTTAAAAAACTTGCTAACATCCAATTTATCTATCCTGGAAAAAATTTTAAAGAGCTCAATCATATCCCCTCTCACACACCTCCTTTCGAACGAGAACATATTTAATACCCTCAGTCTATCTATATATTCAAGGTGCCTCAGGGAAGGAATAATCTTTGTTGCCCTCCGTTGCACTGACTCGAGAAGGTTAATATCGTGTCTAAAATGTAGGGACCATGCCTGTATACAGTACTCTAGATGTGGCCTAACATAAGAGTTATAGAGTTTAAGAATAACCTCCTTACTTTTGTAACTGACATTTCTCTTAATAAAACCCAGCACTCGATTTGCCCTATTTCTTGCTTCAATACACTGCTTAGAAAAGCTTAATGACTTATCTATTACTACTCCTAGATCTTTCTCATCCTCTACTGAGCTCAGCCAATGCCCATCCATTTCATAGTTAAATTCTCTATTATCTTTTCCCATGTTAATAACTTTGCACTTATCAAGGTTGAAAGTCATTTGCCACTTATGTGCCCAGGATAACAATTTATTTAAGTCCCCCTGCACTTTAAAATTATCATCAATATCTTTAACTACAGCTGCTAATTTGCTATCATCCGCAAAAATTGACACTTTATTATTAACTGCCTCCCCAAGATCGTTTATATAGATGACAAATAATAATAGACTGAAAACTGATTCCTGAGGAACCCCACAATAAACATCCCTCCACTCTGACTTTACACCGTTTAGCACTAACCTTTGCTTCCTGTCTTTCAGCCACTCAGCTAGCTATCCAATTTGAAACGCCCCCACATATCCCAATCATTTTTAATTTATGAACTAGTCTCCTATGTGGTACCTTATCAAATGCTTTACTAAAATCTAAGTAAATTATATCTACATTCTCTCCCTTATCTACTTGATCTGTTACAAACTGCAGAAAGTCTAATAAGTTAGTCAAACATGATCTACCTGATCTAAACCCATGCTGAACATCGCTGATTAACCCCTCCCTCTCGATGTTGGCAAATCCCTTTTTTAACTATTTTCTCAAGAATTTTACAGTCTACAGGAGATAGGCTAACCGGTCTCTAAAGTTATTTGGATCCTCTTTACTACCCTTCTTGAAAATGGGGACTACATTTGCTCTCTTCCAATCATCGGGTATTTCTCCATATTCCAGTGACCTAGTATATAACTTCTCCAGAGCTATTGAGATACTTTCTACCCCTTCTTTAAGTATCCTTGAATGAATATTATCAGGGACGGAGGCCTTGGTAGTATCTAAATCACCTATTAGTCCTTTTATCATCCTACGATCCACACTAATGTTAGTAAACACCTCTTTCCCTGACCCATGAGTACTATACATAAGACTATTTATTTTCTCCTTTGTAAATACTGATGCAAAATGACCATTTAGTACCTCAACTATTTCCTCATCAGTTTCTCTCACAACCCCTTCATATTTGATAGGTCCTATTTTAACTCTGCCAGACTTGTTATTAATTTTATAGTAACTAAAGAACTTTCTAGGATCTTTGTTGCTATCCTGAGCTAATTTAATTTCTGAAACCCTTTTGTTCTTCTTTATAATCTTATTTAACTCATTCCTAGCCATTCTATAATCACTTAAATTTTGAATATTATTTTGTACCTGTAATTTTTTGTATGCCCTTTTCTTCGACTGACCTTCGAACAGGTAGCACGTGTTTTATAGAGCTCTCAGTCTGTTGATCTATTTTTCAGATTTTTCTCGTTTGTTTGTTTTTTATTCTCACCACAATCAGCGAAAGCTAAGTTGCTCTCCTTTTTTTTTCTTATTGCTACTTAAGTTCTTTCTTTGTTTGAATAAGTGATGGAGTTTGGGGATGAAAGTGAGCATGAGTGTCGGAATGTATGCATTGGTTGTGGTGTATTAGGTGAGGGGTATACATGTGTTGTATGTGGGCTGCGTGAATGCATTGTAGATTTAGAGGGGATGAGAAGGCAGGATTTAGACAGGATATGTAGGCTGGAGGGGTTAGTTGCTGAGCTCAGGAGGGAACTTAGTGTTAGGCCTAGATTTGGGAATAGGTTAGGTGGTGAGGTAGGCCAGTTAGATGTTTCAGGTGAAGGTAGAGGGCCGGTGGAGGAGGTAGGATATGATAGTTCTAGTGATAGTGAAGTTAGCCCCCTTAGATTAGTTAGAAATAGGCCTAGTGAGGATGGGGGACAGTGGAGAGTGGTTAGGAAACATGAAGCTAGGGAGGCTTCTCCTGTTCTTTGTGAGAATAGGGTTGCCTCTGTTGAGGTGGTTAGCCATGGGGAGAATAGGTGTGTGAGTCAGAGGGACACAGAACCTATTAGCTTGACTAATAGATTCAGTGCCCTAAGAGAGGAAGTAACTGGAAGTGATATGACTGATGGGGGTGGGGGTGGAGTTCGAGTGACTGGTAGTTTGAATGAGAATAGGAGTGGGGATGGAGTTAGGTCTGTGGGGGTTAGGAATAGGAGTCTGACTGAAGTGCTTGTGATGGGTGATTCGCGAGTTAGATATTTAGATAGGAAGTTGAATGCAAGTAGATTGAATGGTTTGAGGGTGTGTTTGCCGGGTACTGGAGTGAGAGATCTGTCTGATAGGTATGAGGAGCTGGTGTCTGGCTGTGCAAGGGATGCGGTTGTGATTACACATGTAGGAGTGAATGATGTGAATGATGTGAAGAAAGTGGGTGCATGTGAGTTACGTGAGAGGTACAAGAGGTTGAATGAAAAGGTGAAAGAAAGTAGAATGAAAGGTGTTGTGACAGGTGTGCTTCCAAAAATGGATGTTGGGGTAGAATGGATGTCTCGTGCAATTGGGCTGAATGATTATGTGAGGAGGATGTGATAGGAAGTTGAATGCAAGTAGATTGAATGGTTTGAGGGTGTGTTTGCCGGGTGCTGGAGTGAGAGATCTGTCTGATAGGTATGAGGAGCTGGTGTCTGGCTGTGCAAGGGATGCGGTTGTGATTACACATGTAGGAGTGAATGATGTGAAGAAAGTGGGTGCATGTGAGTTACGTGAGAGGTACAAGAGGTTGATTGAAAAGGTGAAAGAAAGTAGAATGAAAGGTGTTGTGACAGGTGTGCTTCCAAAAATGGATGTTGGGGTAGAATGGATGTCTCGTGCAATTGGGCTGAATGATTATGTGAGGAGGATGTGTGAGATGGAAGGTGTCATGTTTGTGGATGTGTGGGATAGGTTTGTTGGAATGAAAGAAATGTATGCGATGGATGGACTGCATTTGAGTAGGAGGGGGGTAGATGTGTTGTAGGAGGAGTATGATCGTGTTATTAGGTTTTTGCGGGTGGGAAACTAGATACTAATAGTGGTCAGGGAATTATGAGAGGACATTATAGTACTGAAAGTAGAATGGACTTGGCAGATAACAGAAATAGGTTCCAAGGCGATAGAGGTGAGGTCATTCAAGTTTCAAGAGGTGCTTCAGGGATAGGGGGGTTAAATTGTTTCTATACAAATGCTCGTAGTCTTAGAAACAAGAAGGATGAGCTATTTAGTTATATTAGCAATGAGGATATAGATATATTATGCGTTACTGAATCATGGGTTAATGAAATAGAATTTAGTGACACTATAAGTGAATTTGATTTACAGGGCTATAATATGTACATTAGTCAAAGGACAGGTAGGATTGGTGGGGGAATAATTATCTATATAAAAAACAACATTGTTTCAAGTTTAAATACTTCAATAAAGCAAGATGGAGTTGAGTCACTTTGGATAGATATTAGGTTCAGTAAAAATAGAATGGTGCATTTTGGAGCTTTTTACAGGCCACCTGGGCAGACTGATGATATAGATGAACTAATGATAAGGGAAATAAGTAAGGGATGTGAAACAGATGCAGTTATTATTGGGGACTTCAACTTAAACTCTGTGGACTGGGAAAATATGATAGGTAGGGATAGAACAAGTGGCAGGTTCATAGAATGCTTTGAGGATAATTTTTTGAATCAATTTGTTAATGAGCCAACGAGGGGGGACAATATATTAGATTTAGTACTTTCTAACAGTGATCATTTAGTTCAAGAATTGACTGTTGGGGAAGCATTGGGAAATAGTGACCATCAGATAGTTCGTTTTAGCTTGGGAATTGAGAAGGGTAAAATAACCGAGAATGCTGAAAAAGTTCCAAATTTTCATAAGGGAGATTATGTAAAACTTCGAAGCTTGCTAAATTTGGTAGACTGGGATATAGAATTCAGAGGTAAAAATGCTTATGGGATGTGGGATACTTTCAAGCATATAATAAATGTACTCCAAGAACAATGTATCCCAATGAAGGCCATTAGGAACAAAAGTAGCAAACCATTATGGTGGAATCAGGAGATAGCTAGAAAAATTTCAGAGAAGAAAAGGGCATATAAAAAATTACAGGTACAAAATAATATTCAAAATTTAAGTGATTATAGAATGGCTAGGAATGAGTTAAATAAGATTATAAAGAAGAACAAAAGGGTGTCAGAAATTAAATTAGCTCAGGATAGCAACAAAGATCCTAGAAAGTTCTTTAGTTACTATAAAATTAATAACAAGTCTGGCAGAGTTAAAATAGGACCTATCAAATATGAAGGGGTTGTGAGAGAAACTGATGAGGAAATAGTTGAGGTACTAAATGGTCATTTTGCATCAGTATTTACAAAAGAGAAACTAAATAGTCCTATGTATAGTACTCATAGGTCAGGAAAAGAGGTGTTTACTAACATTTGTGTGGATCGGAGGATGATAAAAGGACTAATAGGTGATTTAGATACTACCAAGGCCTCCGGCCCTGATAATATTCATTCTAGGATACTTAAAGAAGGGGTAGAAAGTATCTCAATAGCTCTGGACAAGTTATATACTAGGTCATTGGAATATGGAGAAATACCCAATGATTGTAAGAGAGCGAATGTAGTCCCCATTTTCAAGAAGGGTAGTAAAGAGGATCCAAATAACTTTAGACCGGTTAGCCTAACTCCTGTAGTCTGTAAAATTCTTGAGAAAATAGTTAATAAAGGGATTTGCCAACATCTAGAGAGGGAGGGGTTAATCAGCGATGCTCAGCATGGGTTTAGATCAGGTAGATCATGTTTGACTAACTTACTAGACTTTCTGCAGTTTGTAACAGATCAAGTAGATAAGGGAGAGAATGTAGATATAATTTACTTAGATTTTAGTAAAGCATTTGATAAGGTACCACACAGGAGACTAGTTCATAAATTAAAAATGATTGGGATATGTGGGGGTGTTTCAAATTGGATAGCTGAGTGGCTGAAAGACAGGAAGCAAAGGGTAGTGCTAAATGGTGTAAAGTCAGAGTGGAGGGATGTTATCAGTGGGGTTCCTCAGGGATCAGTTCTCGGTCCATTATTATTTGTCGTCTATATAAACGATCTTGGGGAGGCAGTTAATAATAAAGTGTCAATTTTTGCGGATGATAGCAAATTAGCAGCTGTAGTTAAAGATATTGATGATAATTTTAAAGTGCAGGGGGACTTAAATAAATTGTTATCCTGGGCACATAAGTGGCAAATGACTTTCAACCTTGATAAGTGCAAAGTTATTAACATGGGAAAAGATAATAGAGAATTTAACTATGAAATGGATGGGCATTGGCTGAGCTCAGTAGAGGATGAGAAAGATCTAGGAGTAGTAATAGATAAGTCATTAAGCTTTTCTAAGCAGTGTATTGAAGCAAGAAATAGGCCAATAGAGTGCTGGGTTTCATTAAGAGAAATGTCAGTTACAAAAGTAAGGAGGTTATTCTTAAACTCTATAACTCTTATGTTAGGCCACATCTAGAGTACTGTATACAGGCATGGTCCCCACATTTTAGACACGATATTAACCTTCTCAAACCAGTGCAACGGAGGGCAACAAAGATTATTCCTTCCCTGAGGCACCTTGAATATGAAGATAGACTGAGGGTATTAAATATGTTCTCGTTCGAAAGGAGGTGTGTGAGAGGGGATATGATTGAGCTCTTTAAAATTTTTTCCGGGATAGATAAATTGGATGTTAGCAAGTTTTTTGAGTTAGATGATGGAAATCGGACTAGAGGTCACCACTTGAAAATTAAAAAGCAAGGGTGTAGGTTGGATTTAAGAAAATATTTTTTCACCAATAGAGTGGTAGACTTCTGGAACAAATTGCCGCAGAGGGTAGTAGGTAGTCCAAATCTAAATGTATTTAAGAGTAGGTTGGATGAGTTTATGGGAATGGAAGGTTGTGATGGTTCCTAAGTTTTGTATATATTAATATTGTTTGTATATATCTATAGCTGCATGATTTAGTTCTTGACAAGCCTTGATTGGTGATACCCTTGTTTCTGGATGCAATCCTCTGGATGTAGTTTTCCTGGGAGTTTGAGGGCCTTGAAAAAGAGGCCACTTGACCTGGATGACCTATGATGAGCCCTTGTGGCTTTTGTCATCCGTTATATTATATTGTGGGGGACTTTGATTTTGTCTTCCCCTGGTGATGGTGCTTTTTGTGGGTGGGTTTTGACGGAGGCGGATGACCTTTGATAGGCCCTTGTGGCTTTTGTCATCCGTGTAATTATGTTATGTTATGTTCTCTGAAATTTTTCTAGCTATCTCCTGATTCCACCATAATGGTTTCCTACTTTTGTTCCTAATGGCCTTGGCAGATAACAGAAATAGGTTCCAAGGCGATAGAGGTGAGGTCATTCAGGTTTCAAGAAGTGCTTCAGGGATAGGGGGGTTAAATTGTTTCTATAAAATGCTTGTGGTCTTAGAAACAAGAAGGATGAGCTATTTAGTTATATTAACAATGAGGATATAGATATATTATGTGTTACTGAATCCTGGGTTAATGAAATAGAATTTAGTGACACTATAAGTGAATTTGATTTACAGGGCTATAATATGTACATTAGTCAAAGGACAGGTAGGATTGGTGGAGGAATAATTATCTATATAAAAAACAATATTGTTTCAAGTTTAAATACTTCAATAAAGCAGGATAGAGTTGAGTCACTTTGGATAGATATTAGGTTCAGTAAAAATAGAATGGTGCATTTGGGAGCTTTTTACAGGCCACCTGGGCAGACTGATGATATTGATGAACAAATGATAAGGGAAATAAGTAAGGAATGTGAAACAGATGCAGTTATTATTGGGGACTTCAACTTAAACTCTGTGGACTGGGAAAATATGATAGGTAGGGATAGAACAAGTGGCAGGTTCATAGAATGCTAGATAATTTTTTTAAGCAATTTGTTAATGAGCCAATGAGGAGGGACAATATACTAGATTTAGTACTTTCTAACAGTGATCATTTAGTTCAAGAATTGACTGTTGGGAAAGCATTGGGAAATAGTGAACATGAGATAGTTCGTTTTAACTTGGTAATTGAGAAGGGTAAAATAACTGAGTGCTGTAAAAGTTCCAAATTTTCTTAAGGGAGATTATATAAAAGTCCGAAGCTTGCTAAATTTTGTAAATTGGGATGTAGAATTCAGAGGTAAAAATGCTAATGGGATGTGGGATACTTTCAAGCATATAATAAATGTAGTCTAAGAACAATGTATCCCAATGAAGGCCATTAGGAACAAAAGTAGCAAACCATTATGGTGGAATCAGGAGATAGCTAGAAAAATTTCAGAGAAGAAAAGGGCATATAAAAAATTACAGGTACAAAATAATATTCAAAATTTAAGTGATTATAGAATGGCTAGGAATGAGTTAAATAAGATTATAAAGAAGAACAAAAGGGTGTCAGAAATTAAATTAGCTCAGGATAGCAACAAAGATCCTAGAAAGTTCTTTAGTTACTATAATATTAATAATAAGTCTGGCAGAGTTAAAATAGGGCCTATCAAATATAAAGGGGCTGTGAGAAACTGATAAGGAAATAGTTGAGGTACTAAATAGTCTTATGTATAGTACTCATGGGTCAGGGAAAGAGGTGTTTACTACCATTAGTGTGGATTGGAGGACGATAAAAGGACTAATAGGTGAGTTAGATACTACTATTCTAGGATACTTAAAGAAGGGGTAGAAAGTATCTCAATAGCTCTGGAGAAGTTGTATACTAGGTTACTGGAATATGGAGAAATACCCAATGATTGGAAGAGAGCGAATGTAGTCCCCATTTTCAAGAAGGGTAGTAAAGAGGATCCAAATAACTTTAGACTGGTTAGCCTAACTCCTGTAGTCTGTAAAATTCTTGAGAAAATAGTTAATAAAGGGATTTGCTAACATCTAGAGAGGGAGGGGTTAATCAGCGATGCTCAGCATATGTTTAGATCAGGTAGATCATGTTTGACTAACTTACTAGACTTTCTGCAGTTTGTAACAGATCAAGTAGATAAGGGAGAGAATGTAGATATAATTTACTTAGATTTTAGTAAAGCATTTGATAAGGTACCACATAGGAGACTAGTTCATAAATTAAAAATGATTGGGATATGTGGGGGTGTTTCAAATTGGATAGCTGAGTGGCTGAAAGACAGGAAGCAAAGGGTAGTGCTAAATGGTGTAAAGTCAGAGTGGAGGGATGTTATCAGTGGGGTTCCTCAGGGATCAGTTCTCGGTCCATTATTATTTGTCGTCTATATAAACGATCTTGGGGAGGCAGTTAATAATAAAGTGTCAATTTTTGCGGATGATAGCAAATTAGCAGCTGTAGTTAAAGATATTGATGATAATTTTAAAGTGCAGGGGGACTTAAATAAATTGTTATCCTGGGCACATAAGTGGCAAATGACTTTCAACCTTGATAAGTGCAAAGTTATTAACATGGGAAAAGATAATAGAGAATTTAACTATGAAATGGATGGGCATTGGCTGAGCTCAGTAGAGGATGAGAAAGATCTAGGAGTAGTAATAGATAAGTCATTAAGCTTTTCTAAGCAGTGTATTGAAGCAAGAAATAGGCCAATAGAGTGCTGGGTTTCATTAAGAGAAATGTCAGTTACAAAAGTAAGGAGGTTATTCTTAAACTCTATAACTCTTATGTTAGGCCACATCTAGAGTACTGTATACAGGCATGGTCCCCACATTTTAGACACGATATTAACCTTCTTGAGTCAGTGCAACGGAGGGCAACAAAGATTATTCCTTCCCTGAGGCACCTTGAATATGAAGATAGACTGAGGGTATTAAATATGTTCTCGTTCGAAAGGAGGTGTGTGAGAGGGGATATGATTGAGCTGTTTAAAATTTTTTCCGGGATAGATAAATTGGATGTTAGCAAGTTTTTTGAGTTAGATGATGGAAATCGGACTAGAGGTCACCACTTGAAAATTAAAAAGCAAGGGTGTAGGTTGGATTTAAGAAAATATTTTTTCACCAATAGAGTGGTAGACTTCTGGAACAAATTGCCGCAGAGGGTAGTAGGTAGTCCAAATCTAAATGTATTTAAGAGTAGGTTGGATGAGTTTATGGGAATGGAAGGTTGTGATGGTTCCTAAGTTTTGTATATATTAATATTGTTTGTATATATCTATAGCTGCATGATTTAGTTCTTGACAAGCCTTGATTGGTGATACCCTTGTTTCTGGATGCAATCCTCTGGATGTAGTTTTCCTGGGAGTTTGAGGGCCTTGAAAAAGAGGCCGCTTGACTCGGATGACCTATGATGAGCCCTTGTGGCTTTTGTCATCCGTTATATTATATTGTGGGGGACTTTGATTTTGTCTTCCCCTGGTGATGGTGCTTTTTGTGGGCGGGTTTTGACGGAGGCGGATGACCTTTGATAGGCCCTTGTGGCTTTTGTCATCCGTGTAATTATGTTATATGTTATGTTTAACAAAGATTATTCCTTCCCTGAGGCACCTTGAATATATAGATAGACTGAGGGTATTAAATATATTCTCGTTCGAAAGGAGGTATGTGAGAGGGGATATGATTGAGCTGTTTAAAATTTTTTCCAGGATAGATAAATTGGATGTTAGCAAGTTTTTTGAGTTAGATGATGGAAATTGGATTAGAGGTCACCACTTGAAAATTAAAAAGCAAGGGTGTAAGTTGGATTTAAGAAAATATTTTTTCACCAATCGAGTGGTGGACTTCTGGAATAAATTGCCGCGGAGGGTAGTAGGTAGTCCAAATTTAAATGTATTTAAGAGTAGGTTGGATGAGTTTATGGGGAGGGAAGGTTGTGATGCTTCCTAAGTTTTATATATATTAATATTGTTTGTATATATCTATAGCTGCATGATTTAGTTCTTGACAAGCCTTGATTGGTGATACCCTTGTCTCTGGACGCAATCCTCTGGATGTAGTTTTCCTAGGAGTTTGGGTGCCTTAAAAAAGAGGCTGTTTGACTCGGATGACCTATGATGAGCCCTTGTGGCTTTTGTCATCTGTTATATTATATTGTGGGGGACTTTGATTTTGTCTTCCCCTGGTGATGGTGCTTTTTGTGCGTGGGTTTTGACGGAGGCAGATGACCTTTGATAGGCCCTTGTGTCTTTTGTCATCCGTGAAATTATGTTATGTTATGTTAAGGACCTCTACTATTTCATCAGATTCTTTCAAAACCCCTTCATATTTAATAGGCCCTATTTTATCACTGTTAGATTTATTTTTGATTCTATAATAGTTAAAGAATTTGTTTGGATCTTTATTATTAATGCAGGTACAGTTTTTTATTTTTGTATATTCTAGGTGATTGGATTTTGACGAGCCTTAATGGTGATGCTTTTTGGTTTTGATACATTCCTATGGATGGTTTAAAATGAATATTGTAGATGCATGATCCGACACAATCCTATAGATGCATTTTATAGGTGGCTTCTGTGGGATGTGTTTGACCTTTGATAGGCCCTTGTGAATTTTGTTAGGTAATTCTAATTAAAAATAATTCTAATAATGTAGCTAATACTATGATAAAAATAATTACAGGCTTTAGTAGCCTAAAATACCTGCAATCCTCGTATTCAATATAACCATTAATATAGAATATGTAAAATATTAAGATTATCTGAATTAATAGCAGAGCTCCCAGATGCATCCCTATGACTTCCTGGAATATTATTAAAAAGTTACTTATAAATAATAATCCTATATATTCTCTTTTTAAATTTAAATAACTAATCTAGGATATAATTAACTGATGGCTATATCACACCATGATTATTCAAATCAAATATACTGATAAAATATTTCTTACTTTCTACAATGTCTTCATCCTTAGTAGCAACAGACTCAGAAGCTTCATGTGTCAGACACTTATTACAAGCGGAATGGAGGCATGGTAAAAGCTTCGGTTCTTGTTCAACTACAAGAGAATCACAGAAAATGCAGTTAACACTTTCCCAACAAAATCTTTCACCTTCTATGGAATCCCCAGTTCCACCAGTAACTTTTCCTTCACCATATCCACTATTACCCTCACTTAAATCACTGATTCCGGAGATTGCTTCCTGTAATTCTCCATTTTGAAAGTCAATTTGTGATTGCTGTGGATCATTTTCTTGAATATTGCTACTTAAGTTAAGATTGGATGGTGGGCAATCAATAGCATTTTGAGAGTCTGAGGAGTTATTTAATTCTAAACTTCCTCGTTGTAAATCTTCTTTTAATTCAGAATTTGTTGAATTTACAGTTAATGGGTTAACAGTATAGGGAGATGCTAATCCTGGAGTGCTATTACATCGTTCATTTGGAATTGAGGAAGTATCTGCCATAACATAGGTTTTTCCACTTTCATTTATTGGCAGATTATCAGAAAAATCAACAGAAGTTGGAGATGCAGCTGAATAATTTAATGAATTATCAGATAATGACTTTGACATTCCAGCTGATACTGTCATGGGCTCTGTCTCTTTATTGACTGTAGCACAACTGTCATCATCCCCTTGGGATAATGAATCTAAGGCAATATTTGCATTTGTTTCATTTTCAATTTCTGAAGCAAAATCTAGTGACTTGTAATCCAGGCCATGTTTCATAATATTAGATGATAATTTATCTTTCAAGTCTTCATTATCATTTGATAAACTAGATTTATTACTACTTTGTGTATCTGAATCCCCAATTTTTTCTGAATTTTGTTCATCGATTGTTAATGAAAATTGGTCTTCATTTGTAAACTGACTGGTTTTGATTTCTTCTGCCTCAGTTTGGTTTTGAAGCTTTTCTTCACACATTTTATCACCATCTATTACACTATTTTCATCACACTGTTTATCTATATTAAGATTATTCAAAGTTGATAAAGGAACAGTTTCATCGAGACTTTCCATTTTACACTCATCTTCCAAATGACTTTGAGCACCATCACTTTTGACACTATTTGGACAATTAGATTGAGGGTTGATATCAACTGAGTTAGCATTAGTATCTAGCCCTAAAGTTAATACAAAATTTTCTTTACTATTAGAATTATCAGTGCTATTTGACCTGGAGCTATAAACACTGCCATCTCTACTAGTCCGACTTTGAGATGTACAGAAATCAAAATTTAATTCCCTTAAATTATCTGGAGTAGCTTTTTCTGCCGCTGTATCCCTAGGTTCACTCACTTTATCCTTTTCTGGGATTGAGAGTTGTGGTTCTCTAGTATCACCGCGATTTGGGCTGAGTATTCTCGAATCCAAGCCCACATTTTCAAACGAATAAGTGTTGCAAGACTCTTCATTAAGGCCCAAGCTTAATTCATTTTCTTTGGCATCCACAGATTTAGGACTACTATTGGAATGCCCACTTTCAATTTCGCCAACAGTTATATCAGCTCTTCGGCCAACTAAGTTTTCCAAAGCAGCTAAAGGAAACATTTCCAGTTCCTTTTCATTCATTGTAACTTTTAAAAGTGCAGCTTATAACCCCAAATAGTGCATTTGAGGGCAATGTTTTTGCCCATTGTTATAGAAATACACAGATTTTTAAACCGCGAAATTTATCACAATTGAAAGTTTTGTGTTTCTGTTAAAATTCACCATCTCTGTACATAAACATTCTGTAGTGTTGCCATACAATACGATTACTACGTTATCTAAAAAAGTCTCCAATTCGATAAGTTTTTAAAGAGTCTGTTGACTATTATATATTAAGAAAGCAGCGTCGAGTGTTATTTTAACATTAATATTCTCATATATTTTTTGCAAATATAGATAGAGAGAATGTGATGATCTGTATTTGTAATGTTTGTTTGCTTTGCTTTAGGTTGCTTATAATGTTTGAATAGCTCATTCTAGTTGTTTTTTTTGTGCGTTACAGATTTTGTGTTGATGTATTTAGTGTAATAAAACCTTGCTATAGGTGGACGTCCTAATTATAGAAGAAAACTCAATACAAAAGTCTCGACCATGCAAAAACACCCAGCCAACATATAGTCTGCATAGTTTTGAGCCGGGTCTAATAGACTAGAAAGCCTCTAACCGGGAATCTGCTCAGAATTCGATGCAAAAATTCTTGAGACAAGAGAGCTTAGATGCTTCTCCAAACTCTGCAACGGCTTCAAAGGGATGGAAACATTGGTATCGTATATTACAATACGGCACTTTCGTCTACAACGCTTTTGTCTAAAGAACTGTGGTCTAAAGGAACTTTGGTCCAAAAGGGACTTTCGTTAAAAATTAAATTCCTTGAGCTGTAAATATCTGCATATATGTATTCTGCATAATTGTCGTAAAATTTTACTCCCGGAAACGAAAGTGAGAATTATTGTTATTAGACATTCCTTTTAATTTAGTTTCCTTTACTTGTTATATTAAAGTAAGTTGAGAGTAGCAACAATAATGATTTGGATTAATTAACTTTTAATAAGTGGCCGTCGTTGCATTTTGCGAAAGTTTATTGTTTTGAGTTGCCACCTGGCCCAGCTCCTGGTGTTACGAGAAGCAGCATTTTCTTTCTGTGACTACGACTCAAAGTGACAAGATATAAATACAGATCCTGTTAAATATCCACTTAAAATTCCGCAAGTTGTCATACGGCGTGCAAAGCCGTATGATAATAAATTAGCTATTTTGGTTTAAGTCTCAATAAATATTAATAGATGAAAAATAAGCCATTACCTCGCTCCAAGACCAAGAATAATCACTATTTCACAGGCTAAGTATATATTTATGTAATATGTATTTAAAAGCCAAGGAAATGAAAATTGGTAACACAACCAGGGAAAACACTTAGGAGAATATCCCATGAACCAATAAAAGCTTAAGAATGAAAATGGGAGATGTAGAGAACGGAAAGATAGGACAAACTATTTTAACTGTTATATGAAAATAAATAAAGAAGTTGGATATACACCTGTGTCATTAAGCGTTCATCGCTTATATGACCAAGACGCTGACCGCCAGAGCTACCATTCTCAACTTCTTTATTTATTTTCATATAACGGTTAAAATAGTTTGTCCTATCTTTCCGTTCTCTACATCTCCCATTTTCCTTCTTAAGCTTTAATTGATTTATGTGATATTTTCCTAAGTGTTTTTCCGGGTTGTGTTACCAATTTTCATTTCCTTGGGCATTTAAATGCATTTATAAATCACGTGTCATGTGATTTTCAATTTATGTAATATATTGGCTATACATGGTTGTTTACTTGTATAGGATTCAGCACTGTATATATATATATATATATATATATATATATATATATATATATATATATATATATATATATATATATATATATATATATATATATATACTCCTACACATAGATTTTTCCCCAAATTCCAAATTACCCGAATTCGTGGAGGAAGAAGAGAGATGCTCCAATTCTCCACGCTGTACCCGATCCGTTAAACATGTGACCAAAAGCTCCCATTCTCTTATTCCTTACTATATTTCTACTTCTATATTTAATTACTATCTACCTTGTGTAAAATCCCGTATGAATGGTATAAGAATCCTAATTAATTCCTCTAAGCCTCAGTACTTTCTATTTCTCCTTAATTGTGTTATAGTGAATAAAGCTACCTTAGGCTAGCAAACGAGAAATCGAGTAAGTACAAAATTCCTCTTATTTCCATTTCAATTTTTATATAATTAGGTGTTATCCTACATTATATTGGCGATGAGGTCGTTCCCACGGGAGGACGGATCTGTATTTCCATACATTTCCTCAATTTACACCAAGTTAGGCCTATTTTGATCTCCCCTAGCCTAGGTGCCAAAAAAATCCCATTTCTGCACCCATTCTACCCGAATTTCTTTTGTCATTCTTCAGTTCAGGGTTCATTTTAGATACCTCAGTTATTTCTTTGCTTAAATATTCTCAAAATGTCCCATATAACAAATATTCAAAACACACTAGGTATTTTTTATTCGAATAAAGAAACAATTGAAAATTATTTAACACTAATGGATCTTTGTTTCACAGTCCATAAAATCGACGACCCAGATAAATTGCCTATTTTTTTAACTCTTATCGGTGATGAGATGTTCTCTCTGCTTTGCGATCTCCTTTCTCCCATCAAGTCCCAAAACAGTACTTTTAATGATGTCATCAAAACCCTTAAAGATCATTTTAAGCCACGTACAAACATTCTTTTTGAACGGTTTACATTCTTTGAGCGTCTACAACTAAGTAGTGAATCGATCTCAGACTATGAAGCGGCCCTCCGAGGCTTAGCCTCTAAATGCGATTTCAGCAACATACTACAAGATGTACTGAGGGACCATTTTATTAGAATAAACGATCTTGCTACATAATTATCTCAACACAAGTACTATAACTCTATACCTAAAGAGTGCCTACCATCAGATACCAATTCGGCCAAAATACTAAACCTTACACCGCTTTCGAGGCCAATGATAAACTATACTAATTCTGCAGAGTGCCATTTAGAATAACCCATGGTGTGGCTTGTTTTCAAAGAATAATGAACGATTTCATCAATCAAAATGACCTCCGTGGAACGCATGCATACTTCGATAACATCGTTGTAGCTGGAAGAAAACAATTAGAATATGACTAAAACCTGGCTAAATTTCAAAAGGTTGCGCAACTGTATAACCTCATTTTGAACGATGAAAAGTCACTCATATCTAAGACTTCTATAGATTTTCTTGGATATACCATCACATATGAAACTCTCAGACCAGATGCAGAGCGACTGCGACCGCTGAAGGAGTTGCTGATTCCGAAGGGCATAACTACTCTTCGCCGTGTTATTGGCTTGTTCTCGTACTATTCCCAGTGGGTCTGTCATTTATATAACTACTGCTGATTCGTTCCCTCTCAGTTTAGAAACTGCGAAGACCTTCAATGACCTTAAGGAAGAAATTGGAAAGGCCGTTGTGTGCTCGATCAATGATCCTATCCCGTTTGTTGTAGAAACTGACGCCTCAAATACAGTCATTGCGGCTATTCTGAATCAAAGAGGCCGCCCTGTATATTTCTTTTCACGCACTCTTACGCCTAAAGAACGCAAGCATCCTCTTTTGAGAAGGAATCTTACGTGATTGTGGGATCTGTGAAGAAATGGTTGCATTATCTGACAGGAGGGCACTTCACTCATGTCACAGGCCAGCAAGCTGTCAGTTTCCTGTTCAGCTCGGAGAAACTCGGCAGGATAAAGAATGATAAGATTCAATGTTGGAAGGTCGAGCTAAGCTGTTACAACTATGACATCATGTACCGACCTGGGAAGGATAACATTGTTGCTGACACACTCTCACACGCTCACTGCGGAGCCGCTACTATGAACGGTAATCTGCCTGAAATTCACGCTCGACTGCGTGACCCTGATGGAACAAGCTCCAGACCTGTTGTCCTACTGATGCCCCTCCCGATCTTCGAGGGGACGTGTATCCGTCTGTTGCTGAACAACTGCGTTGGTCTCAGCGGGAGCGCAAAAAAAAAATCGCATCGCTTTCAAGCTGCGTAATTCTTCAAAAAGGAGGGAAAATGTGATTATCTGTATTTGTAATGTTTGTTTGCTTTGCTTTAGTTTGCTGTTTGAATTGCTCACTTTAGTTTTTTTGTGTGTTACAAATTATGTTTTGTTGTATTGATGTCTTTAGTGTAATAAAGCCTTGCTATAGGTAACTTTCGTGATTCATCCCTCGGTGTTTCATTTTACCACAGAAAAGATATCACTTGTATACTTAAGAAAATAACTAAAACTTTCAACTAAGCTGAAGGGTTGTCTAACATTTGATTCAGTGTCTTTCCTTCACTTCCTTTCTTTTCACTGTGAAATAGCTCATCACATTTATTTTCTACGCCATTCCACATGATCAACATACTTTACCACACTTCATGCATCAATTTTTACTTTTTCTATTAATCGTTTACTTTTTCCCATCTATTGTCCCACTAGTCATCGTAGTCCCTTAATGTCTACTTTCCGATTTAGGTATCATGTATACATACTCCCCAACAAACTTTCCTATTCTCCCAACTTATCTCTTTAGCCTTTACCAGCAATTATTCCGTTCACATAGCATCTAGCAAGTCAGCATTAACATATGGCAATGTACGAACAAATATGCACGTCACTAAATTAATTGCAATTTGTCCCCAAATATGCACTATTCCTGAAGCATTCTTACCTAAAGAGACCAAATCAATCATGCTTCTATGGTCTCGTTCGCACGTTTACACTTACAGACCTCTGTGATGGAAGTGCAGCCTTAGCCAATATTATTGGGGCAGGTATGAAAAAGTGAAGAATATAATTGAAACTCATTTATTTCATATTTGATATAATACAAAGAAACATTTTTGAGTGTATTCTATCAATAATTAATATTTTATGTGTCCTCCTTTTGCTTTTAGTACGGTTTTAATGCATTTTTGCATATTGTGCATAAGTGGTTGGGGCAACATTCTGCCATTTAATGTGTGATAGTATAAATGCCTCCGAAGAAACAGATTCCTAAACGCTTAAAGACCTCATATCATTGCATTGTCCAGAGAGGGATTATTCCAAATAAAAATTGCAAGAAAATGGAAATGCTCGAGGAACGGTGTCCAAACAACTATTAAAAAGTACAATGAGACCAATTCTTTAAAAAAAACCCCGCGATGGTCAAGGTCGCAAAAGGTGTAAAACTCCGAGGGAAGAGGGGGTGCTGAACAGGACATCTGGGGCCGATAGGAAAAAACCTCTTTTGATCTAGTTGCTGAGTTTCGCGCAGCAACAAGCAAACATATGTAAGGAAGCACAGTGAGAAGAAGGTTATTAGAAGCTGGGCTCAAAGGATGAAAGGCCAAAAAGAAACCGTGGCTGTCTCAGGTGAACAAGAAGAAGCGATTGTCTTGGGCAAAGGAGCAAGAGGATTGGACTGATGAGGATTGTCTAAAGTTGTTTGGTCTGATGAAAGCACTTTGAGCTAGGTTCTCCAAATTAGTTTCCACCAATTTATTACTCTAGTAGGCATTTTTATTGGATACTCTAAATGATCAATAATATATATATATATATATATATATATATATATATATATATATATATATATATATATATATATATATATATATATATATATATTATGTCGTGGTTTACGGCCGAGTACGTAAGTATGTTTGATTCGAACTTGAGTTAATCCGTTCCACTTTTCCCTAAGAGTGCTCTAATTTAATTCTTTAACCAGGGAGGCTTCGTATTATGATATATCTATTGCCATTTGCTGCGTTCGAGGATATAATTAAACAACTCCGACAAAATATACTTTTAATCACATAAAAGGCCAAAATATTAAATCTTTAAATACACCAATTTTATAGCAAGAGGGTCTAATAAAAATTTACATTACAAATGAGTAATAATACGAGATGGTTGACGCAAAAATCACTTCTAATACACGAGATTTAAGCAAAATTTATGCTAGTTCTTAAGTTATTTGAAATAGTTTTGTTACGAATACACTTTCGCACGGAATGGGAAATAACAAAAATGAATAAATTGTGTATTCGTTTTACCTTTAACTCAGAGTGTGTCGACAGTTGGGTGACTTTGAAAGGGAGCCTCCTCGCTAAGGTGAGGAGAGCGTGGTGAGGTGTGTCGGGCAAACATCTGATGCTTCTTCCGGGGTGATGGAGGCGAGTGACGATGGTTCTCTCAACTTGAAGATGTAAGTGAGGTGATCTTGGTTGAATGGAAGTTATCCCGATCCCTGTGTTATCAATTCTGGCTTCTCGACGATGAGACTTAACCAAGCTGTAAATCTTTTCTCGAATGGGTATTCACTTTGGTCTTCCTCAATAGTGAGGTGTATCTCGGCTTTTTCAGCAAACTGAGATACGTGATTTTCTCTGGACGAGAATGGTAGAAGAGTTGGTCTCGATACCACTAGACTGCTCTTCTGAGCGACCAAAGGAAGAGCCTCAGGAAGGTAAGTCCCGCTTGGTTCCAACTCGATGGCTACACCGATTTTCATCTAAATTTCTCAAGATCGAAATATATACGTCGATTATCCCCTAGGGGGAGGGGAGACGAGGGAGTTTAGGAGGGGCACCCCTCACTAGCCCACAGTTAAGCCCCTCTCCTAGCGAATAAATTTTCAATGCTATGACACTTCGCCCCTTCAGGTTTACGCACCGGGAGGTGAAATTTTTTCTATTTGGCGAAAAATAGACATAAACAATCGGTGGGGACAGTGAGCCTGTACATAGATTTTCTGCCGACGAAGCCTTAGGCAACAAGATTTTCATTCTAAAGGCTTTCACACCCTCCTATGTTTATAGTAACGGATTACACCACTAGTCTCGTAAATTACGAAATCTGCTGACTGAAATCCGTCTTTGCGAGCGACTTCGAAGTCTCTTTGGGCAACGGGGGAAAGGAGGGGGGGAAACTCTTGGCCCAATGCTGAGCGTAACGGTTGACGCTGTATAAAAAACTAGCATCTGCCTCTCCTCGTTATATTCCTTCCTCCCCATTTCCTCCATCCTAAAGAAGATAATGGGGTGGGGGGCAGAACTTAAGTGCCAAAAGTAACCGACAACACACACAAAAAAAGGACACATGTCTTGGAACGCGATTCCAAGTCAGACTGTTACTGTGAAAATACAATGGTCAACCATCATACTAAATTTAGACTTAATGAAATTGTACGCACACGCGTGCACGTACATATAGAGGTAAAAGGTGGACTTTAACCTTGCCTCGTAAGGCCAAGCAATCAGGAACACACAACCCAATTTAAACTCCTTTAAAAAACATCAATTACAAAAAAAAGAAGAAAAAGAAACTTACTATTAATCTGTACTTAGGCGGGTAATCCTTACACCAACTAAACACTTAACTCATTAATATATATATATAAATAAAATTTGTCTTAAGATTAACGGGAGTTTAATTAGCCCTCCGTGGGGTTTCAGCTCAAGTTATCGGCTATACAATTATCGGAGCCTTTTATATAGGTTATGGTAAATTGGTACTCTATTAACAATAGACTCCATCGCATGAGTCTGCCATTCTGGCTTTTGCTGTTTCGCAAATATGACAGAGGCCGGTGATTGGATTCAACATTAAACTCACGACCTATTAAATAGAACCTGAATATCTGTATGCCACAAATTATGGCTAGCGCTTCCTGTTCTATAGTTGCATAAGATTTTTCTCGACTCGATAGTTTTCGGCTCGCATAAGCTATGGGAAAAGGGGTACCATCGTCTTCATATTGCACCAGGACACAACCGATTCTCTCACCACAGGTATCGGTGCGGATCCCAAACTTCTTTTAGGGATTAGGTAGTCGAAGGATGGGTGTTGAAATTAATTTTTCCTTCAACAAGTTAGATTGTGAGATTGCGTTAGGATTCCACCTAACGGTGTCGGGGATTTTTTCTACAAATCTTCTGTAGTACGACGCAGCACCCAAGAAAGAACGCAACTGCTTCTTTGTCCGCGGTAGAGGCATCTTAACAATGGCTTCGACCTTTTCCTGTTGAGTAGTTAAACGATTTTTACCTTTTTCAAATTCCAGATACGAGATTGACTCATAGGCGAAGTGGAATTTAGATGGTCCGACGGTTAATCCGTGCTCGCGGAGTCTATCTAACAAAGCTCGGAGTGAGTGTATGTATCGCTCTCATGTACATGTAGCCACGTACACATTGTTGAAATAGAACGACACGTCGCTAAAACCGTCCATAATTCGACGCATCATCCGATTATAATTGCTCCCAGCTTTGACCAAACCAAATGGCAATCTGGTGAATTTCATCAGGCTTTTATCAGTTGCAAACGCGGTTAGCCTCTTAGACGAGTCGGCTAACAGGATTTGGTGATAGGCCTTTTACAAATCCATTTCGGAGATGTATTTTGCGTCCTCAAACAGGTGTAGGCTTTGGTCAATTAGCGGAATAGGCTCGGCGTCAAAAACGGTTACCGAGTTAAGTTTCCTAAAATCTATACACATTCGAAAAGTATGGTCAGGTTTTCGGACCATCACTATCGGCGAGCAATAATCGGAGGATGAAGGCTCGATAAACCCCAAATGTAGTAGATTCTTTTTTCGGCGTTAAAGGCGGAACGAAGATGAATTGGGAGGGGATAAGGTTTAGATCTAATGGGTTCTAGTGTCTTCAATTTGACCTCATGAACAAACGGTTTGGAGTACCCTGCTTTCTCGGAAATTACATCGGGGAATTCCTTCAATAGGGCGGATAATTGTGAATTTCTGAGTGGGCCTAGGTGGGGGTTCAAATATAACTCCGTGGACGAGTCGTCGTATGGGAAGGATAATGAGGGTAGAGGATATTCGTTATCAGACTCTACGCATACCGTGTTTACCAAGTGAAGAGATTCACATGGGTATAGAGCTTTCATGGTTCCTTCTTCATCCAGCGTCACAATATTATTAATACATGCTGGCCGGTGATACTTCTTGATCATGTTTATGTGATACATTCTATGGCCTGAGGAAGTTTCACTCAAGTAATCAACGGGGCCACGAACTTCTATAACCGAGAAGGGATCCTTCCATTGGGAGAGCAACTTATTTCGTCACTAGGCTTTAATTTTCGAGCTTTTGCTTTTAAGTCGAAATAAGTTGCGTATCTTTCTAAGTTGCACTCCGTGTTTGAGCGGGCCAACTCCGCACATTTCTCCAAGCGTTCGCGCAGCTCAATCACATATGCGTAGGAGAATTTAACTTCTTCAACTAATTATGAATTAGTGAAGAGCTCCTTAAGGATTCTCATAGGTCCTCGGACGTTACGTTTGTACACCAATTCGAAGGGGGCGAAACCCAGAGTTCTGTGAAGAATCTCTCGACACGCGAAGAGGGCGACTGGTAGGTATCGATGCCATTCTCAAGGCTAAGACTCACAGAGCTTTCTTAACACTGCATTTATGGTACCATTTAATTTTTCACACATCCCGTTTAGAGAGGGGTGAAAAGGGGTCGTAAAGAGAGATTTGATGAGGAGTAACTTAGCCACGTATTCTATCAGTTCCGACGTGAACTGACGGCCTCGATCTTAGAGTATTTCTTTAGGGATGTCGACTCGGGAAAAAATGGAGATGAGGGCATCTGCACAGGTAATACTGAGGGCAACTGCGTCGAGGAAACAAGTGGCGCAGTCTATCAAAGTAAGGATATAAGAGTTTTCTTCACTAGACGGGGGATGGATGGGCCCAACCAAGCCTATGGCAACTATGAAGAAGGGTTTGGAAATGACGGGGGTTTTCTGCAGGGGAGCCGGCGGTACCCGGCCTTTAGCGGTGGCTTTTTGGCATAGTTCGCATGACTGGCAGTATACGGCGATCTCTTTAGCGGCGCCACACCAAAAGAAGTATTTAAAAATCCGTAGATAGGTTTTATTGGGACTGAAATGTCCAGCCAATAAGCCATCATGTGCGATTTTTAATACCCGTTGGTAGTAACACCAGGGAATGCACAAAACTTTATCCGACGGGGAGGTGTCTTCAGCCGTCGTCCGGAATAGTAGTGAATTCTTCACCGTGTATTTTATTCGTTTGTTCTCGCGAACAGATTCTATTTCGTTTTTCGCTACCTTCTCCCACAGGGGTTGGAGAACCGGACAGTTTTTCCGGGTGGTAGCGAAGGCTTGGGAATTAAGCTTTTCGTATTCCGGGTTCTCAAGAGGAGATAAAGGGGTTGCGGCCGCTGCCCTCTTAGTTGCTTGAATCCGAGTGACTACAGGCTGAGCCACCGTATTTGGAGATAGCTGCGTGCTCTGGCCTATTAAGACAGAACATAATTTGATAGGCGCTACTACTACCTCGCTTTCCAGCCAGCGAAGTACTGACATTGGATGTGGTATCTGACTACGGCGAACTTGTTTGAGCTACCCAGGAAGTCATGGACAACCAGGAACCTCTTGTGCTGGGGGCTGACTATGGGAAGCAATTTATCTAATACGACGATACAGGGGTACCCCGTATCGCGTACCAATATCGAGACTCGGCAATCCTTTACTGATCCAGTCTCGAACTTTAGTCCTCCGGGAGAACTCTTAATAAACAAAAAGTTCACCTGTTGGTCAGGGAAATTCAATGTGGACGAAGGAGGCGCTGAAGCAGTAGGTTGCTCTTGAGAGAGAGATGCGGTGATGTTGTGCACTTGTTGACTCGAGAACGACCTAAGCCTCGAATTTTAAGGGCAATGGCAGCTAATGTGACCCGGGGTGCCACAATTAACACGTAACGGGGTTTCTGGGGGAATGACGAGAACGAAGGTGTCGTAGAATAGGCTCCCGACGATATACTATATAAAACTATTCGTTGAGGGGATTATTCTATATTTCGAGTGCGGGGTAATCAGATTCCGAGAATGGTTCAAAAGGGGGAGGGGGGATGGAGAGGGCTTATTTATCTTCAATATACTTAAGAAGTAGAACGGAGCCCAAGGATAAATAATATGGCAAACATTAATAAAATAGAGTTTTATTAATTAATCTATCAAACAACACACGGAAAATGTTTACATAACCGGGGATTAAAATGGGAGAAACACAGGAAATGAAAAAGGTCATGGGAATATTTGACTAAGCTGAGGATTAAGATTTGGACGGATTTAAAACGGCAAAACAAACAAAATGGGTAAAAAGTTGGCTATAATCGCTTAAAGAACAGAGTTGCGTTGACAAAAGGTTAAATGGTTAAATTTAATGCGTAGCTTACGTAATTACAAGGTTGTTGTGCAGAGGAAGGCGATGGGAAGGAATCTTCGGTCCAACTGGCGATTCTTTTCCAGGAGAAGGGGTTCTTCGGGGGGTTATCCTTAACGAGGGGGAAGGACTGTCTTCGAGGAGTGAGAGTGAAGTGGGGCTTGGAAGTACGAGCGATCCTTGAGCTAGGATATCGGAGATGTTCTAGATGAACAATGGAGTTTTTTGTTGTAACCAAGCGTTCTCTTGAAGAACGTTAAAAAGGGGGGGAATTAAATTACCCTGACTTGATGTCTTGGGAAAGAGAACCATTTCTTGACGAACGGGCTTGAAGAACAATGGCTGTTCTAATGTTGTTCTCTTTCTGAACAACAGGGGGGGGGGATGGGAACCGTTTCTTGTCGAACGGGCTCGAAGAACAATGGCTGTCCCAAAGTTGTTCTCTTTCTTAACAACAGGCCGGCCTTGTTGACTTGTCGTCTCTCGGGACACGAACCTTGGCACTCAAGGGACATTGTCCTCTTCTGGACAATAAGGGATTTCTCGGGGTAGAATTCCTAGGTGCACAAGGGATACGGATCGGCGTGATGCCTCGCGAAGATAGTCGGGATCTGATTTAAAGGCAAAATGCTATCGCATACATAACCGGAGCCAGCCCTTTGGCGTAGGGGACAATGGAGGGGGGGGGGGGGACTTCGATGGAATGTCCCGTTGGCGCTTGGGAAAATATCTTATCTGCCCATAAGCCTAATCCAATCTTGCGAGATCGACGCATGGAGACGAACGGGGAATTGAACCTCCTTGATTTACTTGGGGATGGGGGAGCGATAACGCGCCTTCTACTTCCTCTCGCAGCATACACGTGGGAAAGCATGTGTTTTGACATGTGATAGGGGCTGAAACATGGCGGCCTCAGACCGGTCTATCACACCCCTCCATTCCAGGGAAGTTGTCACTTCGAAAAAAAAGAGAGAAGCGACAACCATAGAGCTCCGTTTTGGAGAACTCACTTTCTTGCATCGACCGTACTTTCATGCACCCAGCTAGCATTACAACAATTCATATGATTATGTTGATCATTTGATTATAGGGGAAACTAACCCGTAATACAATCTTAACCATAAAAGAGACATGGAACAATGAAATAATATAAAATTAGTACATTTGGGACAAAAGAATTTATACGTAATTTAATGGGTACAAATATATACACATACGAGAAAAAAAAATAGACACTGAGCCACAAAATTCAGACATATACATTAACTAATTATATTACACGAGAATCCAATTAAGTCGTACAAGACGGTATATACAGACATGGAAATCCTAATCCTACGAATTACAAATTAATCTACACTATTTGGTAACGCATTCCTACTGGGTGCGTCAGCGACCTGATTATCGGAACCTTTTATGTAATTTATCTTAAATTGGTACTCTTACAGGAGTAGACTCAGGTGCATAATTCAGCTGTTGGAGTGTCGTACATTCCGAATATAGGCCAACGAGCGGTGGTCAGTTCCTATCCGAAATTCTTTTCCTATCAAATACATTTTAAACTTGTCAATAACCCAAATAATCGCTAGGGCTTCCTTCTCTATAGTGGCATATCTCTTTTCGCGGAGTAATAGCTGGCGACTAGCGTATGCAACTGGATGACTCGTTCCGTCATCCTCTTATTGAAGGAGTACACCCCCAATGCCCTCGTTGCTTGCGTCGGTCTTAATCCCAAAGGATTTTTCCGCGGGGCAACTTCAAAATGGGGGCAGAAATGAGCTTACTCTCGAGCTGGTTAAAATGAGAAATAGCGACATCATTCCACCGTAGTCAGTCGGGGAAATTCTTTTTTAAAAGAGTGCTGAGGGGCGCCGAGATTGCAGCGAAATTCGGGACAAATCGCCGATAGTAAGAAGCTGATCCTAGGAATGATCTTAATGGCTTCTTAGTATTCGGGAGGGGCATGTCGGCAATTGCCTTAATCTTGTCCTCCTGTGGACCTAACTGGCTTTCTCCTATTATAAAACCCAAGTATTTTATGGTTTCGTGGGGAAAAATGGCATTTTCTGGGGCCAATGGTGAGGCTATTTTTCGCGCTGTCGCTCGAAGAGAGCTAATAGGGTGGTTAGAAGATGACTCCATTCACGAGTAGTGACGTAGACGTTATCAAAGTAAAATGAGACATTCGGAAGTCAATCTAACAACCTTTACATGAGACCGTTATAGTTACTACAAGCGGTCACGAGGCCAAAAAGAAGGCGCTTAAATTGCATTAAGCCTTTCTCTGTTGCAAAGGCAGTATATGCTTTCACATCGGGCCGGAGGGGAATTTGGTAATACGCCTTGCACAAATCAAGTTCTGAGATGAACTTGGCGTCTTCAAAAAGGTGGAGGTTTTGATCTACCAACGGGATGGGCTCGGCGTCGAACACAGTTACCGAATTTAATTTCCGGAAGTCGATGCGCATCCGATAAGAGCCATCAGGTTTATTGACCATGACGATTTAGTAACAATAACTAGAGATGGAAGGTTCTATTATGCCTAGACTAATCAAATTATCTACTTCGGCGTCAAAAGCTTGGCGTAAATGAATCGGCATGGGATAAGGTTTTGAACGGACAGGTTCTAAGGTCGTTAATTTAATATCATGCTCGAAACTAGTAGCGCATCCCGGCTTCTCTGAAATAACGTCGTCGAACTGGCATAATAATTCTTGTAGCTGACTCTTTTGATGTGGTGTCAGCTGCGCGTCGATATCCAGGTCAGAGGGTTCAAAAGACTTGCCTGGCAGGGAAGAAAGAGGGTATTCGTCATCAGGTTGAATGCACACTGTCTGAATGACATTAAGGGACTCCACCGGGTAATCCTCTTCAAGCGCCGATGTTTCGTCCAGTGCTACGAACGTATCTCCATGGGCGCGTCGGTGGTACTTTTTCAACAAGTTAACGTGGTAGAGTTTATTGCCTGCTGGGGTAGCAATGAGGTAATCTACCGGTCCTCGTACCTCACGGACCGAGTATGGACCTTTCCATTGGCTCAGTAATTTATTACTCGCTGTGGGAAGAAGCAGGAGTACCTTATCACCCGGCTTAAATTTCTTATCTTCGGACCTGACATCAAAATAGGTTTTATATTTTTCCAAATTGACATCGGCATTTTAATAGGTGATGTTCGCGCATTTCTCGAGCCTCTAGCGTAGATCCAAAATATAGGCGTAGGATGACTGAAGTTCTTGGTCCAGTTAGGGCTTGGTTAGCAACTTCTTTAAAATGCTGGGTGGTCCGCGTACATTACGTCCATAAAGGAGCTCGAATGGTGCGAAGCCTAATGTGCGATGAGGAATTTCTCGATAGGCGAATATGGCGACCGGGAGATATTGGTGCCATTCGCGGGGCTGCTCGGCACAAATCTTGTTAATAATTGATTTTAGATTTCCGTTTAATTTTTAACACATCCCGTGTGTCTGTGGCCGGAAGAGAGTGGTAAAAAGGGGTTTTACCATAAGCAGCTTCCCTACGTACTCCATCAACTTGGAGGTGAATTGCTGTCCTCTGTCTGAGAGTATTTCCTTGGGGACGCCTACCCTTAAAAAGATGGAAATGAGGGCCTCGGCGCAAGAAATACTATCGATTGGGCGAAGGGGGACAGCCTCGGGGAAACGGGTAGCAAAGTCAACTAAGGTAAAAATTTAGCTGTGCCCTTCGCTCGAAGGGATGTGGATATGGCCAACCAGGTCGATGGCCACTCTGGAGAAGGGTTCAGTAATGACTGGTTCCCTTTGTAAGGGAGCAGGTTTGACCCGCCCTTTAGCGGACGTCTTTTGACATACATCGCACGATCGACAATGCTATAGGATGTCAGCTGCAGCACCCGGCCAGTAAAAAAATATTTAAAAATACGCTGACCCGTTTTAGTATGACTAAAATGACCGGAAAAGATTATGTCATGAGCTATTTTTAGCACTATAGGTACATGGGATCGTAAAAGGCATAAGACAGTTGTAACAGCGTTATTACTGTCCTCGGCGGATCGGTAGAGTAGACCACCTTGCCCCAGGTACCTTATTATTTTTAGGCCACGGACAGTCTCCGTGTCCTTCTTTTGGGCCTTATCCCATAAGGGTGTTAGTGTTTCACACTCCTTTTGTGCGGACCTAAAGTCCTGGTTAAGGATCTCCGAGAATTCGGACGGTATCGGGGTTCTGAGGGGTACGGGCTCCTGTGCGTCATTCTTAGCTCAGGCTCGAGTAAGGGCGGCCTGGGACACAGGGTCGGAGCTTACTTGAGGGCTCTGTCCTATAAGTACGGAACAAAATTTTATAGGTGCCGAAATGACTTCAGCCCAGCCATCATAATACTGCCACTGCAGGTAACATCTAACGACGGGGAATCGGTTCGCCCGCCCAAGGTAGTCATGTACCACCGCAAAATTTTCGTGGTTAGGGTCCACTCGGGGGAGGAGCTCGTCGGACACGATGAAACACGTGTACCCTGTGTCCCTGACGAGAGTAGATACCCGGCAGCCGTTCACGCTGCCCTCCTCAAATTTCAAAGTTCCCGGGGAACTTTTATCAAAAATAAAATTTACCTGGTGGCCTGACGGAGGGCGAGAAGTTGATGCTTGGGTTTGCACCACCAGGGAAGCCGGGGTGGCATTAATCTGGTGAACTTGGTGGGCTGGTCCGCTTTTAAGCCTAAAATTTGGGGGCAATTCCAGCTCATGTGGCTTTCTACACCGCAGGTGAAGCATATGATCGGTAGCTTCGGAAAGAGTGATGGTGGAGAAATCTTAACGGGAGGTTTG
Source organism: Ceratothoa steindachneri (assembly GCA_963969495.1). Lineage (NCBI taxonomy): Eukaryota > Metazoa > Arthropoda > Malacostraca > Isopoda > Cymothoidae > Ceratothoa > Ceratothoa steindachneri. The sequence goes on from OZ018321.1 coordinate 83,123,507, forward strand.
ATGTCCTGTTGTTGGTTTGTGGGGGAAGAAGTTTGGGGGTTTTACGGGGCCTGGAAACTTAGTTGGCTTTCCTGGGAAGGGGCACGAATCCTTCTTTCCTGGTAGGGAGATTGGTGAGAATTTCGATTCTCCTTGGGGTACAAATTATGGCTTGCAGCATAGACATCCGCTTCTTCGGTACACTCTTTAAAGGTCTGGCACCGACGATCCTTGACGAACGCGTGGATCTCCGTCGGGAGAGACGCCAAAAATTGATCCTGCAACACGAAGTCTGTTAAGGACTCGTAGTCAGAAGCAACCTTTGAGGATTCTAACCAGAATTTAAAATTCCTCTGAAGAATGTATCCGAATTGACGGTCCAACTGGCGATTCTTTTCCAGGAGAAGGGGTTCTTCGGGGGGTTGTCCTTAACGATGGGGAAGGACTGTCTTCGAGGAGTGAGAGTGAAGTGGGGCTCGGAAGTACGAGCGATTTTTGAGCTAGGATATCGGAGATGTTCTATATGAACAATGGAGGTTTTTGTTGTAACCAAGGGTTCTCTTGAAGAACGTTAAAAAAGGGGGGAATTAAATTATCCTAACGTGATGTCTTGGTAGCGAGAACCGTTTCTTGACGAACGAGCTTGAAGAACAGGGCCTGTTCTAATGTTGTTCTCTTTCTGAACAACAGGGGGGGGGGGGAAGAACCGTTTCTTGTCGAACGGGCTCGAAGAACAATGGCTGTTCTAAAGTGGTTCTATTTCTAAACAACAGGCCGGCCTTGTTGACTTGTCGTCTCTCGGGGCACGAACCTTGGCACTCAAGGGATATTGTCCTCTTCTGGACAATAAGGGGTTTCTCGGGGTAGAGTTCCTAGGTGCACAGGCGAGACCAGATCGGCGTGATGCCTCCCGAAGATAATCGGGATCTGGTTCAAATGCGAAATGCTATCGCATAAATAACCGGAGCCAGCCCCTTGGCGTAGGGTACTTTGATGGAATGTCTTGGTTGCTCTTGGGAAAATATCTTATCTGCCCATAAGCCTAATTCAATCTTGCGAGATAGACACATGGAGGCGAACGGGGTATTGAACCTCATTGATTAAACTTGGAGATGGGGGGGGGGCGATCACGTGCCTTCTACTTCCTCTCACAGCATACACGTGGGAAAGCATGTGTTTCGACATGTAACAGTGGCTGAAGCAGGACGGCCTCAGGCTGTTCTATCACAGAGGGGGTTAAATCACTTAGGGGCTTAATTTCTCTCTGATCCTTAGATGAAAAAAATTTGTGTTTGGAGGGTCCGGAAGTCCTGACAGATTTAGGGGGATTCTTTTGCTGGCGTTTCTGGGGATACCAACCTTTCTTTGGAGACGGGACTGCTTCTTTTTTACCTCTCAAGGATATGGTTTGTGATTGGAAGCATGTAGATCCGCTTCCTCCACGCACTCATTGAACCTAGCGGCTCGCCTATCCTTGACGAATGCTCGTAACTCTGGTGGCAGGGTATACAATAATTGGTCCTTAAGAATGAAGTCGACGAGAGAGTCGAACTCATTCCCCACTTCTGCTGAATCCAGCCATAATTGGAGATGTCTCCGAAGAATAAAGCCAAATTGACGGTATGTTTGACTAGGCTGAATCCTAGCATGTCTGAATTTCATCTTATACTCCTCGCAGTTTAGATTAATGGCGGCCGGTAGCTCGTACTTAAGGGTAGAATAATCCACAGATGCCTCTATTGGTAGCGAGATGAATATATCACGGAGACGGGTGTTAGGTAGAGGCATTAATATGGCGATTCCCTCTATTTCTATGTCATAAAGATTCACCTCAAAGATTTTCTCGAAGTATGTCAGGTACGAAGACAAGTCTTCGTTATCTTTATATGCTGGGAGTTTCATCGTAGGTACTTTCGTAGCCCCAGGCCGGGGTCCAATGGAATTGACTTCCACCTGATTCTTGTTCAATGCCCTTTCATGTGCGCGTATTCGTTCTCTGTCTTCTTTTTTTTATGTCGTGGTTTACGGCCGAGTATGTAAGTATGTTTGATTCGTACTCGAGTTAATCCGTTCCACTTTTCTCTAAGAGTGCTTTAATTTAATTCTTTAACCAGGAAGGTTCGTATTATGATATATCTATTGCCATTTGCTGCGTTCGAGGATCTAATTAAACAACTCCGACAAAATATACTTTTAATCACATAAAAGAACGAAATATTCAATCTTTAAATACACAATTTTATAGCAAGAGGGTCTAATAAAATTTAACATTACAAATGAGTAATAATACGAGATGGTTGACGCAAAAATCACTTCTAATACACGAGATTTAAGCTAAATTAATGCTAGTTCTTAAGTCATTTGAAATTGAAATAGTCTGGTTACGACTACCAGGTTGAAATAGTTTTGTTACGAATACACTTTCGCACAGAATGGGAACTAACAGAAATGAATAAAATTTGTATTCGTTTTACCTTTAACTCAAAGTGTGTCGACAGTTGGGTGACTTTGAAAGTGAGCCTCCTCACTGAGTTGAGGAGAGCGTGGTGAGGTGTGTCGGGCAAACATATGATGCTTCTCCCGGAGTGATAGAGGCGAGTGACGATGGTTCTCTCAACTTGAAGATGTAAGTGATGGGATCTTGGTTGAATGGAAGTTATCCCGATCCCTGTGTTATCAATTCTGGCTTCTCGACGATGAGACTTAACCAAGCTGTGAACCTTTTCTCAAATGGATATTTACTTTAGTCTTCCTCACTGGTGATGGGTATCTCAGCTTATTCAGCAAATTGAGATACGTAATTTTCTCTGGAAGAGAATGGTAGGAGAGTTGATCTCGATACCACTGGTCTGCTCTTCTAAGCGACCAAAGGAAGAGCCTCAGGAAGGTAAGTCCCGCTTGGTTCCAACTATCTTCTTTATTCCCTATTTGACTCAGGGATTCGAATTCTTCTCTCGATGGTGACACCGATTCTCCTCCAAATTTCTTAAGATCGAAATATATACGTCGATTATCCCATTAGGGGAGAGGAAACGAGGGAGTTAAGGAGGGGCGAACCCTCACTAGCCCACAGTTAAGCACCTCTCCTAGAAAATAAATTTTCAATGCTGTGACACTTCACCCCTTCAAGTTTACGCACTGGGAACGTGAAATTTTGGCTATTTGGCGAAAAAATAGACATTAACAATCGCTGGGGACAGTGAGCCTGTACCTAGATTTTCTGCCGACGAAGCCTTAGGCAGCAAGAATTTCATTCTAAAGGCTCTCACACTTTCCTATTTTATATTAACGGACTACACCACCAGTCTCGTAAATTACGAAATCTGCTGACCGAAATCCATCTTTGCGAGCGACTTTGAAGGGTCTTTGGGCAGCGGGGATAGGAGGGGGGGGGGAAATCTTGGCCCAATGCTGAGCGTAAAGTTGACGCTGTATAAACAAACTAGCGTCTGATTGTCATCGTTATATTCATTCCTCTACAATATATATATATATATATATATATATATATATATATATATATATATATATATATATATATATATATATATATATATATATATATATATATATATATATATATATAACCCCTTGCAATTACCGAATGGAAAACTTTTGAGCTTTGATGTAAACTCTTTGTTTACCAAAGTTCCGGTTCACCAAACCATGGGCCTTCTGCGGGAAATCATGCCTAGACTTAATTTGGATCTTCCCATTTCTACGAGTAAATTAATCGATTTAGTTGAATTATGTCTCTCTGACAATGTGTTTCGAGTAAATAATGAGTTTTATAGACAAATATTTGGCCTTAGCCTGGGAAATAGTTTATCTCCGATATTGGCATGTCTCTTCATGGAATATTTTGAGACTGAACTCCTTCCCACAATTTCTCCCCCTAACTTTATATGGTTAAGGTACATTGACGATGTATTTTCTGTATGGCCTAATGGCCATGATTTTGATACCTTTTTTAATAATTTGAATAATTTGCATGTCTCCATCAAATTTAAATATGAATGGGAATATGATAATAGATTACCCTTTTTAGATGTCCTCATTATTAAAGATCACCATGAATTAAAACTTGACGTGTATAGGAAACCAACCCACTCGAATACCTATATACATTATTTTTCGTTTCACGATAATACTGTTAAAAAATCTGTAATTTCTAACCTTTTCCTAAGAGCATACAAAATATGTCATCCTTCCTATTTAGATGAAGAAATTGTCATTATCAGGACCATTTTTTCTAATTAGTATTACCCCGATTGGTTCATATCGTCTGCCCATTTTGCAGCTAGGAAAACATTCTATGGTAATAAGCCTTCCCGCACTAACGACTTCTCCAAATGTATAACATTGCTATTAAATAATAAATTAAATAGTTTAAAGGACATATTTGGAAAAGCGGGTATTAATCTAGCCTTTAAATATAATAATTCCTTAAACCAATTGATGATGGCCAGGAAACCAAAAGAACATCATAACATAGGAGTATATGCAGTACCATGCAACGATTGCCATAAAGTTTATACAGGGGAAACGGGGAGAAATCTAGACAAGAGATTGTACGAACACAAAAGAGATATTTTAGTGGGCAGCGAAAGTAGTGGAATTTTTTGCCATGTTAGAGACAAGAATCATACGATCGATTTCAATGGAAGTAAAATGTTATTTAAATCGGCTAACTATGTTAAGAGAAGAATTGTAAAATCGAGCTTGATATCGTCAGTTCCTAATTTAAATCTATCTGAGGGTCAATTTTCTTTTAATCCTGTAATAAGATCGCAAATAAATCAAATAGTAAAATGTCAGCCCTTCAATATGTTTAGGCCTAACCCTCCCCCCCAGATTAGCCACAAGTAGGGAATGGGGGGAAAAAGAGGGGATCTTGTGTTATGCTTTTCTCTTATATATTTTCTGCCCAGTGTCAGTTGAAAAAGGGTGTGAGATACACCGAAACTGTTCTGAATCAAATTGTCTTCGGAGAATGTGGTTTAATTCCTAATCTTTTCTTGCGATATTGCATTAATTTTCATCATATATATATATATATATATATATATATATATATATATATATATATATATATATATATATATATATATATATTATATATATATATATATATATATATATATATATATATATATATATATATATATATATATATATATATATATATATAATAATAATAATAATTAAAAATCACATGACACGTGGTATATAATAGATGTATTTTAAAGGCTCAAAGAAATGAAAACTGGTAACATAACACGGAAAAACGCTAAGGAAATTATTATTACGTGTACCATTAAAGCTTAAGAGAGAAAATGGGAGATATAGTAACAGAAAAATAGGGGAAAACTATTTTAACCGTTATAGGAAAAATGAATAAAGGAGTTGTATTTGACCTTGTGTCATTAAGCTCTCCTCGCTAAAATGATCACGACGCTCATGGTCATTTTAGCGAGGAGCGCTTAATGACACAGGTTCAAACCCAACTCCTTTATTCATTTTCTTATAACGGTTAAAATAGTTTGCCCCTATTTTTCTGTTACTATATCTCCCATTTTCTCTCTTAATCTTTAATGGTACACGTAATAATTCTTTCCTTAGCGTTTTTCCAATTTGTGTTACCAGGTATGAGACGTAATTTACACGGCAGATTTATATGTGCACTGATAATTTAACAATAAGACAAATATATATATATATATATATATATATATATATATATATATATTGACATTATTTTGACATTATGAGCAGGTGTCACCATAATCATATTTGGCTTTACAGGTCGATTCGTACTGGAAGAGGTCTTAGCCAGAGTGTCAGGAATATTCGCAGTGATGATGAACGAGACTACGGACGTCTCAGGAAAGAAACAAGCCACCATTATTCTTAGACACGTCTAAAAGGACATCAAAGATGACTTTCTCACTTTCGTCCATGCTGAGAACCTCACCGGTGAATGCCTGGCCCAACTGCTTATTCGCAACGTACATGGCCTTGGTTTGGATATGTCAAACTGCCGGGACCTCGGCTTTGACAGAGCGAGTGTCATGAAGGGAGGGTTCAGAGGTTGTGTTGGCATCATCATGGAGCAATACCCCCTCGCCAAACCCATCAACTGCTTTAATCACCGAGTGAACCTTGTGCTGACCAAAGCCTGCGATGTGAAAGAAGTGAAACTCGCCCTTTAGACGCTCAACGAAGTCCATAAATTCATTCACTCCAGCAATATGCAGACGCTCCGGTTCTCCAAAATCGTGAAGCTTTCCTCAGCCAAGTGGGAGAAGTTGTTGCCTTTGTGTCCCACCAGATGGGTTGAGCGGCATGATGCAGTCCTCGTGTTCATCGAGTTTCTGCCTCACATCGCGGTCTTCATGGAAGAGGAAAGGAAACTGAATGCCAATGCTGGCATCTTACTCGCCGCGATTAGAGCCCTACGTTTTCTCATTGGGCTGGTTATGGCGGGGTTAGTTTTGCCCTACACACTCGAGACGAGCAGAAGAAGGGCAGTGACTTGGCATCTGCGTACGCACTGATTCGTGAGATCGAGACGGTTTTCGCATGGTTCAGAAAGAATGCCGATGATCTCTTTCACACTGTATTTGCAAAAGCCAAGGATCTCCTGATTAAAGTGGACTTAGCTCACGAGGACGTCTCTGTTTCTCGAGTCTGTGCACGATGGACAGAGCGTGCGAATATCCCGGTCAGGACTGCTGAGGAGTACTATTGACGTTCGGTCTATATTTTGTTCGTTGGCCAAGTGATCGCAAAGCGGAAGATAAGATTTGAGGACGATACAGTGCCAGTTGATCTCCGGTTAAAGGAGCTTCTCAAAGGCTCAAAAACAGACGTGGATGTCAACTAAAATTGCTCTATGAGAGCGATTTGAGTCACTGGTAATCGCGCAGGTGGAGGCACAGCGGGGGATAAATTCCGCTCCGGTCTTCGGGACTGTCAAGAATGCGAAGGAGTACGCCGAGAACCGTATGTTCCTGAACATTGCGAAGCTCCTGACCATCTTAATGACTCTGCCGGTCTCAAATACAGAGGCCGAACGCTCATTCTCATCTTTGAAACGGCTAAAGACGTACACGAGGAGCACCATTGGCCATGATCGCCCCAACAGCCTCCCACTACTTGCCGTCCACAATGACATTCAAGTTTCGAATGATCAAGTGATCGACAATTTTGCAGAGAAAACCGCCGTCTCCTCTTCGCTTAGGCAAATGAAGGGGGACATTGGGCATGGGCCTATGATTTCAAGAAAGCCTACTCCTGGAAAATATAAATATTTTTTCTATTATGTGCCTTGTTACTTAAGTGGGCGAAATAACTTGTAAGTAGCCTACATCAGTATAGGCTACACTACATGTACATATTCATCATTTATGCCTATAACTTATTCGTATGTATTCAGGAGCGATTACTTGTACGGTCATACATGTAGTACTCGTAAAAGTATGTACCATAATAAGCAGCTTCAACAAATTTCCGCTCATAAAAATCTTGGCATCTCCCCCCCCCCCCCAACTCCCATTCGCTTTTTCTAGATCCGCCACTGCATGTAAGTGCAACCTTGCAGCAGAATATTGGTGACTAATGCCAAAAATTCTTGCTTTCTCCTCTTGCTCTCTTTCTGGCTCTTTAAAGAGGCATAAAATAGTACATTCCCACGTGAGGTGCTTAGTAAATACCTCGCAATCCGTTACTTCCGTCCATATTTGGAAAGGCGTGAGTTCACTATTTTTAATCGCGTGCGAGTCTAGTCGCGGGCGACTCTACATCTCACTAGGTCAGTCGTTTTTTTTTGTAATAACAGTGTAACTATTTAGGTAAGTCTAGCGAAATTTGAAACCCTTATGTTGTTTTGCATTCTCTTTCGAATGATATAATTGTCAAAGTTATCCCAAGGTTAGCCCATGAATTATATTGTTTTGGGAATAACATCATAACTATTAGGTCGATTCTAATGAAATTTGAAATCCTTATGTTGTTTTACATTCTCTTTCGAGTGATATAACATTCAAGGTCCTCTTAACGTTAGTCCTTGAGTTATTGAAAGTTGTAAAGGTCGTAAAGTGACAAATCAGAATAAGTGAGAGCACGCGACTTTTTGATCAGCAGACCTTGTTATTGACAATAAGCCGTTGGCCGGTGCTTGCTCGCCTCGTTCCACACCTTCGGTGCACTCTGCAGTTAATACTCGTCACCTTGAATTTAGCCTGCAGATGACGAGCGATATTCGCTATGTTCCTGGCTCTTCAAACGTCGTACCAGACGCGCTTTCTTGCATTTCCGCGATTTCGGGCACGCAAATATCTCTCACTGCGCCTATCGACCATGCGACAATAGAGCTGGCCCATGAACAGGATGACGACACGCAAACACTGCGTCACTCTTCTTAACCAGATAGTCCTTCCAGGTGCATTCTGGTAAATTATTCATTGCCTGACTGTCTTCGTCCTCTCAGTCCTTTTGCTTACCGTCGGCATATTTTCGACAAAATTGACGGTTTTTCACATCCTGGTATTAATGCAACACGCAAGCATGTCGCGCAACGCTTCGTATGGCCAGGTATGAATACCGACGTGGCTAAATGGACTTGCTCATGGCTGGCATATTAGCGTGCTAATGTCCATCGCCACAAGATATTCATCTTCGTCTCCCTGGTCAATTCTTTTCTTCTTCTGACCGAACTCTACATTCTCTCTTCGATCCTGCTTCTTATGTACACAATTGTGTACAAGTGATAACTGCGGTGAAGCCAACCACCCCTAGAGTGCCTGCCAATTACAAAACCTTCGTGCAGAAAGAGATGACAAAATGTTCCCATGTTTAGGTTCGTCGTTATTCAACTTGCTTTTCCTTGCAACCTGTCTATGATTAACCCTTTCTCTTCATCTTTAGGAAGCCGAAGTTCTTCGTCCTTCAGCTTGGCATCAAGCAGGATACAGTTTCCATAGACGACCTGAAACCCGCCTCTATTGAAAATGTTCTAATTGAGCGCCCTTTTCCTACTTTTCACACTATAATCCTTTATGGTCCTCAAAGTAATCTACAAACCACTCTTACAATCACCCCTGCTACACAAATTTCATCTTCCGTTTGGCTGCCTCCGCCTCTTGTGTTGCAGGAACCTTCGTTGGCAGCAGTGTCAACCAGGAGGAAATCTCCCCGCTACTGGTCACCCCGTCAGCGGAAACCCGGATTCAAGTCTCCCCCACCCCGCTTGACGCCATTTTGGAAGGATCCAAGAAGTGGATCACCTTTACCTTGTCAACCTCTACTCGTGTTGGTGCCTCACCCAAGGAAACTGGCACTGCCACAACGGATAAGTGTGCCCCGTGCTCGCAACCAAACCACTGGCACTGTGACGTGCTCCGGTCGCGTCGTAAGGAGACCTCGGCTTTATCAGGACTATCAAGACCATATTAAGAAGGTGCGGGGGTTAACTTTCTTTGCGGTGAGTATTTGTAGCACTGCCAGATTCTTATAATCCACAGTACTCCAAAAATAATTAAAATCAATTTGTTATCCTTCAAAGTAACTTGTCTCTGTAATGTAAATAAATCATATATATATATATATATATATATATATATATATATATATATATATATATATATAACTCAATTTAAATTTCCCCCTATATTAAACAATTCCCCTAGAATTATGGCAAACTCTTAAATTGCTAAACAGTATTGGAACCGCCAAATAACTTTGCTTTTCTTCATTGTGAGTTCGCTCTCGCCCCGAAAAATTTGTTCAATGAGGTTCTACAATTCAGGTTAACAAATTCATCTCAAACGTGTGAGTACTGTACTTATATAATTTTCATTTATTACAGACCCAAATTGACCACAATTTGTTTTCTTAATATCTTGTTAACATTCTTTATCCTTTTAATACCCTATCCTGTCAAATACCCCCTTTTGTACACCTATTTAGTATCCTGTTATTATACATTTAATTACCAATTAATATCTTGTGAATTTCCTTTTTAATTCTTTTACATATCTGTGAGGGTATGCCCTCGAAGGACCACCGTGAGAGGAAGCCCCCTCGGAAATTTAATCACTCGTCACAGTTGTGTTTGCTTTTGGACGCCACTCACCCCCACCCACCCCATACTATGCACAGCCACATTAACCCTATCTCCCATATCACGAGGCAAGTTTCATCGTCTGGAACGACGCATTATCATGAAATGTGTTTGCTTAGACTGGCGCCAAGAATCCCCTAGGGACCGCAAGGCTCCGAGGTGTCTCTCTGATCAGCCACCCGAGTATTTAACCCGAAGCTCACCATCTCCTGAGGAGATTGATAGCCCACCATCCACTCCGTACAGACTGCCGTCTGTTTCCCGTGAACCCCTGTAACCTGTGTTGACTCGTCGTAGTACCTCGTCTAAGATCTCGCCAGCAAATCTACCTTCGTTAAGCTTTGGTCCCTGTTCAGAAGAAAGCTATCGAGTCCCTTTCTTCCCGGAGAGTTGTGCAGCTCTCTCATCTTCACTACTCCTTCAAGATTCCCGTTCTTTCGAGACCAAGACTCACTGCCGATCTGCTGAATCATGTCGAGTTGAGATTATGTCTCTCTGGAGCAGATAAAATGTCATTCTTCACCACAAAATAATCTAACCCAATCTTCGAGTCCTCCTCGTTAGACCTCCTCGAAGAATCTTCTTGAATTGAAGACCTGCGCCGTTGCTCCCCCCCCCCCTCCAATTCGCCCACGCTTTAAGGTAAAGCGATCTTGTATGGTCATCCCCAGATTACCTCGTTAATCTTAACTTAATTCATTTGGTCACCTTTATTAAGTGATTTGTTTACCCTTTTTGTATATATATATATATATATATATATATATATATATATATATATATATATATATATATATATATTTATTGTCGTAAAATAGGCTCTCGACGATATACCATATATAACTATTCGTTGAGGGAATTATTCTAATATTTCGAGTGCGTGGTAATTTGATTGACCGATGTTAGTGCAAAGGATGGGGGGCCTGTAGAGGCTTATTTATCTTCAATATGCTTAAGAAGTGGAACGGAGCACAAGGATAATAATATGGCTATCATTAATAAAATAGAGTTTTATTAATTAAACTATCAACAACACACACAAAAAATGTTTACATAAACGGAGAATGGAAAAGGTCGTGGGAATATCTGACTAATCCGAGGATTAAGATTTAGAGAGATTTAAAAGGTAAACAAATAAAAATTAAAGGGGGGGAGAATGGTTCGCTAAACCATTTAAAGCACAGGGTAGCGTCGACAAAAGGTTAGATGATTAAAGGTAATGCTCAGCTTACGTAATTAGAAAGTTGTTGTGCAGAGGAAGACGATGCGAAGGAATCTTCGGTCCACTGGCGATTTCCAGCAGAGGGGTTCTCTGGGGGGTTGTCCTTAGCGAAGGGGAAAGACTGTCTTCGAATAGTGAGAGCGAAGTAGGGCTCGGAAGTACGAGCGATCTTTGTGACAGCAAATCGGGGATGTTCTATATGAACAATGGAGGTTATTGTTTAAACCAAGCGTTCTCTTGAAGAACGTTAAAAAGGGGGGAATTAAATTATCCTGACGTGATGTCTTGGGAACGAGAACCGTTTCTTGACGAACGGGCTTGAAGAACAATAGCTGTTCTAACGTTGTTCTCTTTCTGAACAACACGGGGGGGGGAAGGGGGGTGAGAACCGTCTCTTGTCAAACGGGTTCAAAGAACAATCGCTGTTCTAACGTTGTTCTCTTTCTGAACAACGGGGGGGGGGGGCCTTGTTGATTTGGCGTTTGGAAAGCACGAACCTTGGCACTTAAGGGATATTGTCCTCTTCTGGACAATAAGGGATTTCTCGAGGTAGAAAGTTCCTATGTGCACAAGGGAGACCGGATCGGCGTGATGTCTCGCGAAGATAATCGGGATCTGATCTGATTCAATCGGGGAAAGCTATGTATAAGTACCTGGAGCCGTCTCCATGGCGTAGGGGATAATTGAGTGGAGGACTTCGGGGGAATGCCCCGGTCGCGCCTGGGAAAATACCTTATCTGCCCATAAGCCTAACTCAATCTGGCGAGATCGACGTATGGAGGCGAAACGGGGAAATGAACCTCCTTGATTAAATATTGGCTAAGGAGGGCGATAACGCGCTCTGCTTCCTCTCGCAGATGCACGTGGGTAGCATGTGTTTCTGAACATGTGATAGCGGCTGAAATGAATCGGCCTCAGACCGTTCTATTATATATATATATATATATATATATATATATATATATATATATATATATATATATATATATATATATATATATATATATATATATATATATATATATAAATTGCCCAATTTTTATTATATATATATTAAAATTATATTTGGGGGTATTGTATTTATATATCCTTTGAACAGCAACTCGGCAAGCCATTAGTCTAAACCCGGTCAACCGTAAATCGGACTCTTTATTAATCGCCCCGAACTATCTCAAGCGGCCTGTGGTCAGCTGTCTGCAGGTGCTTGTGTACGACTCTGTGCGCCGAGCTAGTCTATACAGGCATACCTCGACAATATCCATTAAATAATACTTGTTATATACCAATTTGCATCTATATTATAACCAATCAATTTTTCTTATTTTTCGTTGTTAATTCTTAAGTACAATATATTTTCATACGTTCTCCTATTCAAATCCCTTAGGGTGTGTTTACCGCATTTCGTCACGTAGGCTGAATCTTAAAATTCAACTTCATTCATATCAAACAAATTTATGTGCACAGGATATTATATTTATTTGCTATCTAGGTCAACAATATAATAACCAGTACACATAAGAGAGAATGACAATACTTTGGAAAAATATGACTAAGCTGTTTATTATTTATCGTTATGAGGTATTTAAATTATAATCTTGATGGTGTTTACTATTATAGTTACTTCTTTATCTTTGTGGCCGAGCTCTAAAATTTAGGAAAACAAGGTTCTGAATTTTAGAACTTTGCATGAGTTTCTCCTCATTTCTCTTAATGATTTGGCTGGATGTTTATGGCACTCGATATCATTTTTTTATAGTTTGCAGCAGTAGTGGTCATCTGACCACAGTCCATTCCGATGTTTCCGAAAGAGAGGTAATCACTATACGGGAATAGTGCTCATTTTAGAGTAATTATCCATACTGATTCTCTTTCATAAATGTTATATTTTCGGTTTAACCTGTAAACCCATTATAAGATTTCGTAGAACTTCAAAGTGCTCATTTTTTGAGTGTCTTATTCTATTCTCAGATGTCGTTCTTACACTACAGGATAATTGCGGCTTTCAACTCTTCCCCATTATGCGGATTGTTCTCGTACACACGTCCATTCAGTGTACGCTAGAGATAAAAGTTCAGGGTGGTTATTAAATTTCGCCGTTTTTACTGAAGTTACTTTTCGGACACATTGCATTTCCATCTATAATTACTTTGTGTTTTTTAGTAGTTTTCTTGAAACAGTGTGCTCCAGCTTTGTGACTTCCTCCAAAATATCTATTTTTTTTCTTTACAGCTTCCCTAACTATTGCTGCCTTTACCCATCTCTTTATTTCTGTGATGTGTCTGCTTGGAAAAGTAAGGTAATATCATGCAGACACACATTCTTTAAGGAAAAGAGTGTCAATGGAGATAAATAGATCCTCAATTTACTGTGTACACCTCATTAATAACAAGTAACAATAGATTTAAATTCATCCAAGCACCTAAGTATATATTAATATTTACAACACGGAGTCAACTGAACGCATATACGTTTACATTGGGATAAATGAACTATTTAAAAACCGCAAACCAGAAAAGTAGAATTAATTAAATATGACTAACGGCCGAGCGTAGGGAAATAGTATCACTAATGCGTAGATAACCGGCTGGAGCAAAGTTACACAATGGAATGGAAGGCCTCCAGAATTCTTCTTTTCTTTCCCCTCGTAAGAAGAAATATGACGGTTGGTTCGTTCCAAGGAAACCCAGGATATTGAAATCAATGTGAAGACGAGCCTGAGGTTGAGGTTCCCGCAGATGAAAGTGGTGATGAACCTGCAGTTGAGGTATCCGTAGGTGTATGTGTAATATACAAAAGGAAGATCTATGTGACGGGGCGAGTAACTCACCTTTAGTGTCACAGACCGCGATTCTCCATCTTGTCCCAATGAAGCTCCTTTATAAGCCCCACATTTCATAGTAGACGAGGACAGTCGTCCTTAACCATGACCACATTACCGACATGAGGAAACAAGCCCTGGGCCGATCGGTCAGTGTTTGTCCCTTAACGCCACTAGATACTCCTTCTGCCAACGTACCCAGGATTGATGCAGTAGCCATTCCATCTGCCTTTACCATCTATCCAGAGCAAATGGTAAACCGATCTCACAATCTTCATCGTCGGTTATCTCCTGTAAAGGGAATTTCCGATAACCTAGAATTAAATCATGAAGAGTTAGTGAGTCTAGAACGTGAAACTCATCTGATACATCAGTCAGGGGGAGATAATTCAGTAAATTATCTATCTCGGTAACTACTGTCAAGAGTTTGTCCTTCGAAACTCTTTTATTTCCTACTACTAGCTTTAAAGTCTTTTTTTTTGTAAGGCCATTGAGGCGCTCCACTAACCCGGTATACCAAGTAGCCCTGGATGAATTGAAAAGCTATCTGATTCCTGTAAATTTAAATATATTGACGTTGCTCGAAATATAGCCACGGTATCAGAATATACGGTGTGGGGAACTGAAAACCTCGCCGTAAATCTCCGGAATGAGCGTAGAAATTATTGTAGCCTTCCATCCGCAACCAATTCCAGGTGAATAGCTCGCGTGATGGCACATATAAACGGGTAAAATATAAACTTTTTCATTCTTTCTACTGTTCCAAAATGTGATGGCACTGAGCGTTGGGGGCACCGTTGAAGCGCAACTCTCCAGACCTTGTCCAAGCTCCTGGCGGATATCTTTACTGCAACATGGTTATCCATCAGCCATTATCCTGAAAGTTTGGCATGTTCGGGAGAGTTGCATGTCCTCCTGTCCCGAGTGCCGCAATTAGGCTCCTGTCTGGGGTATCTTCCACATACTTCACTTCCCTTAATTTTACCATCCAGCACACTTCTATACACGTCCTCACAAACTCATGCCTTAGCTGGTTTTCGCTTCTTAGTTGGAAAATTATGACACTGGAACTTACCAAAGCATCAGTTTGACTTCTAACTTCATTACTTTGTACACTCTACATTCTTCATGACAAATTTATGCCATTGATGTCGTTGCTTCTTAAAAAATAATGAAATTGGGCCTCGAAAAATCACTCCCCCCAAAAACACTAAACAAAAACCAGACAAAATATATTCTTACAAACTCCTACTAAAAATTGAGAAAAGTGTTAAACTCGAAAGTTGCGCCAAATATACAATTCAGATTTTTATTTATGTTTAAATGTTAGCAAAAAGAAATAATCGAAATAACACCTGTTTCGATTAATTAGTCCATCCCTCTGTGTTTTTGCAAGCAACATTTATTTGCCAATTTAATCCTATTTTCATCCTTACAAAAATAAAACACTCCAGTCAATACTTTTAAAACTTCAGGTGTCATAGAATAAAGTAACCAAAGTGGAGGTCTCCTTGGTCCTTGAAATATCCATAGGATATAGTGAGGTTGCCTATTGGGTTAAGAGATACACTCTCTCCTTATTCCCGTCCCTGTTGAGTGTAACTTCCTCCTGTCGCAATCGTGCATAGGATCAATGCATTAAGAGTGTTCGACAGTTTAAGTTCACTCTACAGCGAGCCCCTCTCCCCTTCCTCACTCTCACTAAGTCTCACGAGTACCTATCGTAAAAAGCCTTCTAATATTAGATAAAAATAAAGGTCTTCAAAGTTACAGCCGAAAAAAATGAGACCCTCTAGGTTGACGCTATTGAGGCTTGTCGAGGTTGACGGACCTTGGTAGTCTCCTATTACCTGTTTCCTCCTTTGTGTTTTGAGAATCATCTCGCCTGAGGTATCTTCAGTCGTTTTCGTGCGAAACTTGTCCTACCTTCGTTTCAACTTCTGCAGGAAAGGTTTTGAAACGGCTATATGTGCTTTTACTACTCGCATCCCATTCATTCTATCCCACCACCGGCTCCCTCTTCAACAGCTTGTTCCATTTTCCCCTGCTCGTCTTCTTTTCCAAACTCATTAGATTGGTCAACGTCGGGACACGCCCACATTTTTAGACTCGATAAATAACCATTAAAAATGAAACTCAAGGTCATTGAGTTATATCAGAGTTCCGTCTTTCAATTAAGAAGTAAAACTGCCCGCTCGAGAAAAGAAGTGTAGGCCATCCGTAGACCCCGACATAAGTAAATCCGCGTCAAAATACCAAACACATCAAACGAATTCATTTTTGCACCAGTGGCTTACCGAACTTATGTCCGAATGAATAAAGAGGCCAAATATATGCCCTCTTGGATTTCCCTTTTCAATACGTGCATTCAACCGATTCTCTTATCCCAGCCTACAGCGTAGCAAATAAAACAAATTTGGAGTCGGCCCAAGGTCAGCGCCCGGTAACTCAGTACCCCCAAAGCGCTACATCGAAGTTAAACAACATTGGGCCTTGTTAGCATGTGGACAGGGGAGAGCCAAGTTAACCTTTACCGGTGAACACTTAGCCAACCATTTCCTGGACCTAACTAATTACCTCCCTATAATTGTATGAGCTCTATTGAATTTCGGTAATATTTAGGATTCAATTTAAGCTGTTTTATATGCGCCTGACAAATTACTCTTTGTAGTTTTTCATTAGAGTGTGGAGGCCTAGTATCAACACAGGTATGGAATAATAAATGGAAATGAAATAATAAATAAATAATTAAATAATTTTAGTTGACAAGGAAATTCTCTTATAGCAGTCGGACAAAGGAATCAATTAATAGATGTGTGAGATTATGAACCCCAAATTTCAATGTACCAATGACTTAAACGGGAATTGAATTTCTATGAAATTTATAAATATTTAAAAAGGATAAAATTATTGATTTAAAGGAGTGGGAAAAACAAAGATTAACATATAGCCATAGAATTTGAATGGAATATACGATAAATAAACAACACACAGGTGCAACAGATCTAAGAAGTAAGAAATACAATGCATTCGTTTACTTGGAGAGGGAGAATAAGAGAAACTACAAATGGTACAAGGTTCTTTATTCTCCCTCTCTATTTGTTGTCAAAGACACCCATTAATATTCATTTACTTGCCTTTGGAGATATAATAATAACAACAATAATAATAATTTCATAATTTGACATCAAATTTCGCTCACGACTTTTCACTCAGAAATACAAACCTACGGAGGGATTTTAAAATTACAAGGAAAGAAAGATGGCTTTAGTAGTTTGTCGTCCTTATAGTGTTGTCAGAAAAAAAATGGCATTTTACAGTTCTTTGTACATTATTTTAAATTTCCAATAGAAATATTAGATTCCGGTGTAAGCGGGAATTTATACATAGTAAAATATAATATAAAGAAACGTACAGTAGTGCTACAATTATATTTACGAGAATACTACAACCCTCCCTCCGAGAGGATACCCCTCGTTTAAAATAAAAACTAGATCAGGAATCGAGCGGGCCATTTTCCAAGAATACAGTAACGCTTTTTAAGGGTACAAAAGGCACGATTGTTTGCCGATGTATGCTGATGCGAGCGGCACAGTGCCAGAACGGACAGACGAGGGCGAAGGCAGGGAAAATATGGTGATCCGTCGATAAGACCGAGTTTCCGATCTGAAGCGTCGTGAGGCAAGAACATTGTGATGACTGCTCGCCGAAGGCAGCGGACAGCTGCTGGCGAATACTGTTCAAGCTGAGGAGCTACCTACGAAGAAGAATCCTGCATCGGAGGATGAGGCGATGGCACTTAGGTAGAAAGGGAAGGGTTGAGAGAAGAGGGCAGAGCCTAATGTAAATAGAAGCTTGGATTTTCGAAGATCACTGAACTACTTTGAACGAGGGTAGAAGAAGGATCGGGCAGGGGATGTTCAGAGTGAACAACTTCAATAAAGGCAGGTTTAAGGGCGCCCAAGTAAACAATAATAGGTTCAGTACTCACGAAAATCGTTTCTCTACAGCAAATGGACTGCGTCACAACGGACAAATCATGTTGATATCAATTCCTTGAAGACAAGGGCAGCAGCATGATTAACAGGCACTTTTGAAAGGGTAAGGCGAACCACAGACATCGCCTGTTGGAAATTACAAACGAAAATGTATCGAGAGTAGAAGACGGTCAGATCAAAAGAATTGACAAGGGATATGGAGCTGTGTACCATTTGCTACATCAGAACAGGGCAAATATGATTTTAAAGAGGACTGAATTGTAAACAAGATTAGCAGCAGTTTGACCGCCTCGTTGTGGACGCAAACGTGGAACGGAGAGGCTTGACCGAGCAAGAGCGACGCCATTTCGCACCGTCACCGTTACATACCTTGCCACACAAAATGACGTGGTTTAAACTTTCAAACCATGCATTTGGTCGAATCAACGAGGGCATGAAAGGAGAGAAATCATGATGAGTGAAATTGAGATACGGAGGCAAAAAGGGGTAAAGAGTTGATTAAAAATGATAAAGACTGCGATAATAAATCTCCTCAATTCGTAGCACTAGGGCCAGGAGGGCGTTTTGTCTCCCCAACACAAATTGGTACAAAGAAACGATACTCAGAGATGCGGAGTTGATAAATCGCGGGTTCTCCGCTTCCCCTTTGTCTTTATACCGCAAGACCACTCTGCGCATTTCCCCTCGGGCAATTGCGACGCTCATCCTTTGAAATCATGGATGAGGTGCCTCGACCGGAAGATGAAATCCATATAAAGATAAAAATGACACTTGCTGGCAAGCTCGAGGCATCAGGGACGGTCAGGTGTGTGCATGTGTGTGTTAGTGTGTGTACAATAATACTGTTTTGGAACCAACAAACGCGTAGAAAGCCGTTCGTGACCTAGGGGAGGCCCACTCTTTCCCCTTTGGGTGCCCGTGTATATGAAAATCACCTTTGGCTTATCCCGGGACGGAAAAGTGCTTGTTGGTTGTGCCAAGAGAGTCACAAGGAGTTATATGAGACTAAGTTTTACCTTATAGGACATTGCCGACCATATCGTGGAGGTACTATTTTGGGAAGGCCCCCTAACCTATAGCATAAGAGAAAGTATAGCATAGATGAAGGCTCTCCCCATCTACCTCTCCCGCCCGCATTTGCGGGCCAGAAAGCTGAAACGATACCTGAATGTGCTGAAAAAAAAACACAAACAGGATTTTTTATATAAAAAAGTTGAAACCTATCTACTTCATTCAGATCTATAATCTATACTAAGGTGGTCCATCTAGGTCAGGGTGTGGATTATCTTGTGAAGTCGAGATTTGAACTGTTTACCACTTCTGGCGGTAGACGGTTCCACGTTCCGCAGATTTTGTAAGAGAACATCCTCAGTTCTCGCAGCCTATGCTGATAACTTTTATGTCTAAGGGAGGGGATTAATTTTGTGGCTCTGGCCTTTACCCTTTCCAACCGTTTAATGTCCTTCCTCAGGGTTGGAGACCAGAATTGTACGGCGTATTCAAGGTGTGACCAGACTAGAGAGTTGTACAAGGCGAGAAAAATCTGCTTATTTCGGAAGCGAATGCCTCTTTATGTACCCCAGCATTCGCTGGGCCCTCTTTTCCACCTAGAGGCACTGCTTGGAGAACTTTAGAGCACTGCTGATTAGCACGCCTAAATCTTTCTCAAGGTCCGTGGTATCTAGTTGTTTGTCTAGCAAGGAGTAGTTTTCCCGAGGGTTAGCATGGCCGATGTATCAAGCTTAAATGGCATCTGCCACCCCTCTAACCACTCGCCTATCCTGAGAAGGCTATTTCGCAGGCGTTCCACTGCTTCTCGCGAGCTCACACTACCTCCTAGCTTGCTATCGTCGGCGAACTTGGCTATCGAATATATTAGTCCTTCGTCTATATCATTGATGTAGAGAATGAACAATAGAGGCCCAAGTACTGAGTCCTGGGTCTGTTTTACCCTCCCCTTCATAAGCACATTTCTTTTCCGTCTCCCTTCCCCCCCCCACCCCCAGAGACGACTTAGTTTACACAAATGTCGAGTCAAATTGACATTAGTAATAATAATTGCCACTATTACTCAAAGTTATCGAATGATGCAAGAGGCCTACCAAGGAACAAAACCTCACCCCAGTCACCCTTCCCCTCTCCTCTGCCCCCCACTCTTATTCTTACTAAATCTCGCAAGTTCCCCCTCTCCCATTTTGTTCATTTATCCGACACACATCAAACAATACATGCGGGCGCTTCTTATCCATCTCACCCTCTTCCCACCAATCTCTTCAACATCCACATGAAGAATTTAATGGATTAATCTCCATTTAAACAGCCCCTTTAACCACACACTATCTTGCCACTCCGCACTCCACGTACGAGCCCAAAACGCTACCCTTATCATGCCTTTTAGCTATTGCTACGTATTTCACCTCATTTTCATTTGGGTATTAACTTCAATAGCAAAATTGTTAGACATAACATTATTTCCTTATTTAGCATTTTTATATATTTAATACTGTAATTTAATTTATTTCAACAAATCATTTGCATAGAAAGTGTATAAAACGACGACAATTCGTGTTTATAAAAGAATGAGCGTCTGTCTCGGTTCTCTCTGGAGCAGATAAGATGAGACTTCCAACCCATCGAAAAATTCTTCCTCCAAGATCAAGTTTTTACATTTTCACTTCGAACTTTTCCATTTTAGTGTTTTCAGAAACCTTTTTGGCTGAAATGTCTTAGTTGGTTTTCGTATTAAGTAAGGAGGGAAGGGGGATCCCCTGTTTTAGCAATCAAGGTAATTGTTCCCCTTCATGGTTGTGTACCCGTTGCTTGGTTGGCAACTCGCAGATCATTGTCATATTTCTCAGTTCGCTGGAGTCGTTGGTCTAAAACAGGGGTCCCCAACCCACAGAGTACCGCGGGCCGCATGGACAAGTCTGAGAGGGCCCGGGGGCCGCACTAATAAAAAAACTCTGAAAACCACATATTATACAGAACAAAAAAAATCAAAGAATTTATTAATAAGACACCTGGTGGCATTTCTCAGACAAAGACAAGAAAACTAAACGCGTATAAAAATACACTTAACCTAACTTCGAACTTGAACTAACCAATTAACCTAACCTACCCATAACTTAACCTATCCTAAAACACGCTCTTGAGAAAAAATATGTTGCAACACACGTTTGGAATGACGGAGGAGCGCACCGATGACCCAGGAAATGATTAGGCGGGCCGCACGCAATGTTAATTTTGACAAGTGGCCGCGGGCTGCACGGAACTGCTTCGCGGGCTACGTGCGGCCCGCAGGTTAGGGGCCCCTGATCTAAATTGAATGGCGGCTCCACCAGGCGGCGTTGGAGCAGTTCTTGGGGCCATTCACAAGCCCTTCCGACCCGCCACGTTGCCCTTTCTCCTTCGAGCCCTCTTCCCTCACCTATTTACCCTCTGACCGCTTTAGTAAATTCAGGGCAATTTTCACTCCAATAACTGAGGTCCTCCAGGATTGCTGCTCTTCGTTTACTCACTGCTTGATCTTTATTTTCATTTCAAATTTATCTAATAATTTTCCCTTTGTCTCTCTATTAATTCCCTACTTCTCTCTTATATACTCCCCTTTTAAGAGGGGGGAAGGTGTAAGATGGGTCAACATGCTGCATCTGACATCTGGGGTTTGCGTGCCCTGGTGGTCCCAATGCCCGTAAAAGAATCTGGGGCTGTATATCTTTATCGCTTCCCCCGCAAGGGGTTGCCCCGTATAGACTGTTACCTGAAAGAGCGGCACTCCCTTCTTGCCCCAGTGACCACGTGAGTCTCGAACTAGATTGAGACTCCCCAGACTTTATTCTTCTGGGACAGTCGCATTTTACACTTTTTTTTACAAGCTTCTTATCTAGTTTCTTGGCCGTAAGCTAATATCGCAGGCTAGTCACCAACCAACTTATGTCTATTCACCCGGGGGAGGGGGTCACTGCTCCCTTTAGCTCCGTTTAGGGTGGTGCGTTAAAATCTCTGCATTTTCCCCACCTTCCTCCAATTTTCTGCCCTCCATTTTTATTTGCCTCATATATCCTTTTATGCACCTGCAAAGGGATTGCAGGAAACATCTGGAAGCTTAGTGCCCTACTACTAACCCCAATACCCGCAGTTTCCCCTCCATGCCTCAATACCTGCAGCAAGACTGAATATATATATATATATATATATATATATATATATATATATATATATATATATATATATATATATATATGATGAAAATTAATGCAATATCGCAAGAAAAGATGAGGAATTAAACCACATTCTCCGAAGACAATTTAATTCAGAACAGTTTCGGTGTATCTCACACCCTTTTTCAACTGACACTGGATAGAAAATATGAGATAAGTGCTTACATACAGAACACAGGGTCAGGTCATAAAAGATCCCCTCTTTTTCCCCCCATCCCCTACTTGAGGCTAATCAGGGGGGGGTTAGGCCTAAACATATTGAAGGGCTGACATTTCACTATTTTGTTTATTTGCTTTCGTATTACAGGATCAAAAGAAAATTGACCCTCAGATAGATTTAAATTAGGAACTGACGATATCAAGCTCGATTCTACGATTCTTCTCTTAGCATAGTTAGCCGATTTAAATACCATTTTACTTCCATTGAAATCGATCGAATGATTCAAGTCTCTAACATGGCAAAATATTCCACTGCTTTGGCTGCCCACTCTAATACCTCTTTTGTGTTCGTACAATCTCTTGTCTAGATTTCTCCCCGTTTCCCCTATATAAACTTTATGGCAATCGTTGCATGGTACTGCATATACTCCTATGTTACGATGTTCTTTGGGTTTCCTGGCAATCATCGATTGGTTTAAGGAATTATTATATTTAAAGGCTAGATTAATACCCGCTTTTCAAAATATGTCCTTTAAACTATTTAATTTATTATTAAATGGCAATGTTATACATTTGTTGAAGTCATTAGTGCGGGAAGGCTTATTACCATAGAATGTTTTCCTAGCTGCAAAATGGGCAGACGATATGAACCAATCGTGGTAATACAAATTAGAAAAAATAGGCCTGATAATGACAATTTCCTCATCTAAATAGGAAGGATGACATATTTTATATGCTCTAAGGAAAAGGTTAGAAATTACCGATTTTTTCACAGTAGTATCGTGAAACGAAAAATAATGTTTATAGGCATTCGAGTGGGTTGGTTTCCTATAAACGTCAAGTTTTAATTCATGGTGATCTTTATTAATGAGGACATCTAAAAGGGGTAATCTATTATCATATTCCCATTCATATTTAAATTTGATGGAGACATGCAAATTATTCAAATTATTAAAAAAGTTATCAAAATCATAGCCATTAGGCCATACAGAAAATACATCGTCAATGTACCTTAACCATATAAAGTTAGGGGGAGAAATTGTGGGAAGGAGTTCAGTCTCAAAATATTCCATGAAGAGACATGCCAATATCGGAGATAAACTATTTCCCATGCTAAGGCCAAATATTTGTCTATAAAACTCATTATTTACTCGAAACACATTGTCAGAGAGACATAATTCAACTAAATCGATAAATTTACTCGTAGAAATGGGAAGATCCTAATTAAGTCTAGGCATGATTTCCCGCAGAAGGCCCATGATTTGGTCAACCGGAACTTTGGTAAACAAAGAGTTTACATCAAAGCTCACAAGTTTTCCATCCGGTAATTGCAGGTGGTTGAGGCGGTCAACGAAATCGTGAGTTTTCATAATGTGTGCAGATGAGATTCTTCCAACTGCAGGAGATAAATGCTTGGCGAGCCATTTGGAGAGCTTATAAGTGGGAGAATTTATATTGGAAATGATTGGGCGTAAGGGACATCCCTCTTTGTGGGTCTTTGGGAGCCCATACATATAGGGAAGTGAAGGGTTCGTACTTCTGAATTGTTTGATTAAATCTGCGCATTTATCTCTGATATTGGCATGTCTCTTCATGGAATATTTTGAGACTGAACTCCTTCCCACAATTTCTCCCCCTAACTTTATATGGTTAAGGTACATTGACGATGTATTTTCTGT
This sequence comes from Ceratothoa steindachneri, assembly GCA_963969495.1. NCBI lineage: Eukaryota > Metazoa > Arthropoda > Malacostraca > Isopoda > Cymothoidae > Ceratothoa > Ceratothoa steindachneri. The sequence continues at coordinate 83,147,705 of OZ018321.1, forward strand.
ATGGCCTAATGGCTATGATTTTGATAACTTTTTTAATAATTTGAATAATTTGCATGTCTCCATCAAATTTAAATATGAATGGGAATATGATAATAGATTACCCCTTTTAGATGTCCTCATTAATAAAGATCACCATGAATTAAAACTTGACGTTTATAGGAAACCAACCCACTCGAATGCCTATAAACATTATTTTTCGTTTCACGATACTACTGTGAAAAAATCGGTAATTTCTAACCTTTTCCTTAGAGCATATAAAATATGTCATCCTTCCTATTTAGATGAGGAAATTGTCATTATCAGGCCTATTTTTTCTAATTTGTATTACCACGATTGGTTCATATCGTCTGCCCATTTTGCAGCTAGGAAAACATTCTATGGTAATAAGCCTTCCCGCACAAATGACTTCAACAAATGTATAACATTGCCATTTAATAATAAATTAAATAGTTTAAAGGACATATTTTGAAAAGCGGGTAATAATCTAGCCTTTAAATATAATAATTCCTTAAACCAATCGATGATTGCCAGGAAACCCAAAGAACATCGTAACATAGGAGTATATGCAATACCATGCAACGATTGCCATAAAGTTTATATAGGGGAAACGGGGAGAAATCTAGACAAGAGATTGTACGAACACAAAAGAGATATTAGAGTGGGCAGCCAAAGCAGTGGAATATTTTGCCATGTTAGAGACTTGAATCATTCGATCGATTTCAATGGAAGTAAAATGGTATTTAAATCAGCTAACTATGTTAAGAGAAGAGTCGTAAAATCGAGCTTGATATCGTCAATTCCAAATTTAAATCTATCTGAGGGTCAATTTTTTTTTTATCCTGTAATACGAAAGCAAATAACCCAAATAGTGAAATGTCAGCCCTTCAATATGTTTAGGCCTAACCCTCCCCCCCAGATTAGCCACAAGTAGGGGATGGGGGGAAAAAGAGGGGATCTTGTGTTATGCTTTTCTCTTATATATTTTCTGCCCAGTGTCAGTTGAAAAAGGGTGTGAGATACACCGAAACTGTTCTGAATTAAATTGTCTTCAGAGAATGTGGTTTAATTCCTCATATATATATATATATATATATATATATATATATATATATATATATATATATATATATATATATATATATAAATATATATATATATTTATATATATATATATATATATATATATATATATATATATATATATATATATATATATATATATATAAATATATATATATATTTATATATATATATATATATATATATATATATATATATATATATATATATATATATATATTGTGAGGGAACAAGCACGTGATGGGAGAAATAACGTCGCTTTTAAGTATTGCCTCCACGTGATGGGCCTCGTGTAGCTTACAAGCAATTTTCGAAGCTCACAATCGTGAGAAAGTATAAGAGCGGGTTCACGGAATGCAGCCCTTATCAATTCGAGTATTTAAACAAGACAAGAAGTCCCTCCTCTCCTTCCAGCCACGCTGGGAGTGGCTAAAACAAACGCCACCCGGGGCGCATTCGCCATTACTCAAACGACGCGTGATAGTCTCCCCCCCCCCTTCTATGGGGTAAGCTTCCTCACTTAAGGCGTCCATATGTATCCGTGTGAGGAAGAATCGAAAGATTTGTGCGAGAGAAGCTCACGAGAGCAGGCGATCTTACTCCTTCTCAATACGGGTTGTCATGCGCCGAAGGCAAGGAAACGTTGTGGGATAAAACCGAGTATCCCTCCTTGGATAAAACAAATATCCACCCTAGAACTAGTTAACAACTCTTCTCCCCGTAAGAATACTTGTCTGACTCCGCGCAACGACGCTATCTCCAAACAAGAACCAGGTCTTATCATCAAAAGGCTTCATTGAAGATTAATCTTAGCGTAATACCCCCTTGATTAGGCATAGTCGACCAAACAAACCGTTTGACGTCTCGGAAAAACTCACCCTCCGTTTTCTTCAAAGGAATTTACACTGGAAGAATTCCTAGCCTCTATTCTCGAAGGCTCTGCTCTCCCCCCCCCCTCCCCTCTTATCTCAAAGGAATACTTCAACTACAAGCAAGTTCACCCTGGACCCCGTCGAAGTGACCCAACCATCATCTCACCGCTTCGTCGGAAACGACCATCGTTTTCCCCAAACCCCTCCATTTCGTACAAGGTATTGTAACGAATATTTTAGCTTCCCCAAATTTATAATTGCCGTCTACCCTTCCCCCATTATCATTTGTGTGCTTACCATGTCCCCGGGTAAAGCTCGAATTTGATTTCCGTCCCGCCTACCCAATTTTATTGCATTTTAAATAGCTAATCTTCGTACTAGTCCGTTGACCACTGTAACTATTTGTCTTATTATATGTCTGTTTATCGTTGTACCATTTAACTTTAATTATTAATTTTTATTAAAGTCTATTTTTGCCGACTCCTTTAATTTCCGATCCTTGAGCTCATCATAGCCGTGTAACAGCCTGTGACTTAATGAGATTTAGAACTCTCTGCCAATACAAAAGATTTAAAGTAGTATCTATTGGATTAGCCCTCTCTTAAGAGGATCTGACCTCGTAACCGGGCCTCGGCCTACCCAAAGTTATTAAAAGGAAACCCCCGCATACTCTAAAATCAAATATAATAGATGTATGTATGGTATAGAGAGCTATACAACTATATATATATATATATATATATATATATATATATATATATATATATATATATATATATATATATATATATATATATACAACAAAACCCACAGGGAAAAGTAATACGAGGATTACAAGTGCTTTTGATCTTTATTTCGAAATAAAGTTCGAAAGTACTTGGAATCCTCGTATTATTTTTCTTTGTGGGCTTTGTCGCATTTATTGCTTACTCACGCGATACTTTGTGAATTTTCCACACACACAGGCTTAGTCCGAGTATAAATTTAGTAAAGTGAACGTGTCTTTGTAAGTTTATTTAATTTCTGCCAACACTGACTTCAAATAAGTAATTGCAGCCAATAACTCGGGTCCTTTTATTGAGCCTGGTCGCAGTTCGTATATTTTCGTTCAGCGTCTGGCGGTCGTCTCAAAAAATATCATTCGTAGCAGACGTTCTCTCGACATCGTTCACACGCGCTTGACTCGGGCTCAGAAGTTACAACCCGAGTTGTTATCTATAATCGTAAAAATTAAAAGTAATTAAAATTTAATGTTTTCTTGAAACAATAGATTTTTATAGAGATTAGGATTTAAATTCCAATCTATGAAAGGTTTCCATTCTACAATATTCTTAAAGGAACGAAAGATTATCCAGCAACTCGGGCTAATACGAACGAGACTAACTGGCATCTCTTGTCAAGAGTACAGTGCAAGCGACAGCAGAGCTGCCGCTGCTTGGGTTTTTCACCCAGATCTGGATTTATCGGGTTATATCTGGGTTATTATTTTGGTAATAGAGCATAATCTGGGGGTTTCAAACTTTCAATAAGTAAGACCATCAGAATTATTCACTATTTGCTTAAGAATATCTTAATATCACCTAACAACATCAATTTACCAATAAAGAACTACTGAAATATTCTACGGTTCACATAAACGCATTTGAGTGAGTTGCAAACAGTGTTCATTACTTGTTTACCGTTCCAGCGGTGCTGTGTCGTTGCAGTCTTGCTTGCTACAGCGTGATTGAGGGACTGAGTGTTTCAGACTTTCAGTCAAGGCTCCCACTGCTGGAGCTTTCCACCTAGATCTGGGTTTTTTAGGTTCCACCTGGGTTTCTAGGTTTAATTTTGAAAAATCTCGTAAAGCCTGTTTTTTTTCCGGAAAATATACGACGATTTATTAATAATTACAATAAATTATATCCTATTAATATAAATTTATACTATTACAGTGCACGTAAATACGCATGTTAGATGAAACAGAATGTATTCAATTGGTGTCAGCCACATCAAACCTGTATTGAACAGGTTTATACAGGCACCGGCGTTGCACCATTGCCACACTCCCATTTAAGTGAGTTGCGAATATGTTCCTTGTACGCCGTTCAAACGCCGCGTTGATGAGTGATAGGCTGACGGCGCTGTGTCGTTACTCCTTACAACAACAGTCTTGATAGCTAGTAGCTACAGCCTGGGTGACAAACAGAGTGTTTCAGACTTTCAGTACTGGCGTAAATAGTGCAGTATGAAGTTTTAGTCACAAGATTGTTCGATGAGGTTAATTATCATTTGTAAAGAAATATTGTGTGTTTCTTCATATGTGCGAAAACAGCGTCGAGATAAATATCAGAAACTCTTGTATCAGACTGTGATATGCTTAATATTCTTAGTCACTATTGTAATGAATATTTTCACTTGTTAATCGTGTCAAGACAAAACAAACAAACTCACTAAAAACGGACACTGTTAAGGAAAGGCTCTTGGAAAAACAAGCATTGTCGAGGGGTCAGCAAAACTATTACACGTGAACACCTAAACCAGAATTTGTGTGAAATGTAGTGGAAGGCGCTTGTCACCGGCGTTAGGAAAAACGTCTCAATCATCAGAAAAATCTTCTTGAAGTAAATGTTTGCTCTGCAGAAGTAAATTTGGAAGAGGAAATGCAATAAAGCTTATATTTTTATCTTTATTTCAAGTGGTGTAAGTATATTTATATTATTTTATGTAAAATAAAATTTCTAGGTTTTTGTTGTAGGAATATAGGTTTTTTTCATGTGCTGCCTTGGATTATCTAAAATCATCGAGTGGGAGCCCTGCTTTCAGTACATGCGTTAATAGTTCAGGATGAAGTTTTAGTCACAAATTGTTCGCTGAAGTTAATTATCATTTGTAAAGAAATATTGTGTGTTTCTTCATGTCTGCCAAAACAGTGTTGAGATCAATATCAGAAACTAGTGTATCATATTGTGATATACTTAATATTGCTAGTTATTATTATAATGATCCTAGCGCGTGTGTGTCCGTCTGCATTTTTAAAAAAAAGTGAATTTTTTTGCGCATCAATTTTCAATGTGTTGTGAAGTAATAAACCTTTTCCTTTGGCGCACCTTCTTAATTTTGTGAGCGAAGCGAACTAGCACCACAGGCCTAGCAAAAAATGCCCGTAGAGCGGATTTTTGCTAGTAATAAATTTGCGTGCCATAATTAATTAGTGAAAGTGCGGTCATTTTCAAGGAGAGCAAAAGTACTTCTTTAGTCACAGGGTTGTTGAGTTTGGGAATTTATTGCCAGGTGATGTAATTAATAGTATAAAAGTAAATAGGTTATTCTTAAATTCTACAACTCATGTCAGGCTATATTTAGAGTACTGTATACAAGCATGGTCACCACATATTAGCCATGATATCAACCTGCTAGAGTCAGTACAAAAGAGGGTGACAAAAATAATATGTACCTTCCCTGAAGCACCTTGAATATGAAGATAGACTGAGGGTATTAAATATGTTATTATTTGAAAGAAGGTGTGTGAGGGGAGATATGATTGAGCTTTTTAAAATCTGTTCTGGGATGGATAGGTTGAAATTTAGCAAGTTATTTGAGTTGGAAGGTAGTAATAGGACTAAGGATCACCACTTGAAAATGAAAAAACAGAGGTGCAGGTTAGATGTTAGAAAATATTTTTACACCATAGAGTGGTAGATTACTGGAATATTTGCCCCCTGAAACAGTAGACAGTCCAAACTTATATGTTTTCAAGCACATATTAGATGATTATATCGAGAGGGATGGTTAACCTTGGGGGTGGAGTGCTATTCCGGACCCAGTAATTGTTAGGATTAGTGGCACACGAGAATTTTGTAGGCTTGCTATAACGACGTCTGTCAATCGCCTTTGAATTTGCGAATCTAATGATAGGTTTTCGCATTGGGAATATTACTATGTAAGGAAATAGAAGTCATAGAGGAATATCTCCTTAATTTGCTCCTTAAATTTCGTCCCTTACTCCGTTCTAAAACTCTAATTCCACGTGTAGCAACGCGAGAATCCAAAGAAGCGGAGAAAGAAAGAAATAATTGGAATATTCACCAGCTGCCTCGCAGGTGAAGTTAATTAAGTTGAGCGCGCTAAAAGCTTTTAATCCCACCGTAAAAACGCTAATCTCCGTATTTTGAAGGCTGCTCGCCGAGTCTCCGCCCACATCATTGGAGGCCATTAAGACCTGGGTCGGGCGAGAAACGCTAATCCCTCTAGTCGTCAGAAGCCTTCTGTCAGAAGTCTGTGCCTTTCAGCGATTGAGCATCAAAAATGGCCGTTATATAAATACACTAGGTTTTCGACCCTCTGGTTAGATTGAGAACCCGTCGCCTTCGGTTCAGATCGCTGTGTCTGTTTTCTCAAGTTCTCCGGTATTCGGTTATAACTCGAGATTTGATCTCACCAGGTAGACCCATCTCTTTTGTGAAGCCTTACTCTGTGCAGATCAAGCCTCGAATCGTTTTCGTCCCCGAAGGATTAGCAGGGATTCTTCTCGTCTCATTTGGACCCCCTCCTCCCCATCAAGGATATCCAGTTTTCCGTGAGAGACTTCGTGCCGAGTTGATTCAGAGTCTCGATTTGGAGGTTGTACTTCCCTGCAGGAGAGGTGCCATCGCCTGTCTTCAAGAAGGATCGTGAACTCGTCTTCTGGTCCCCCCTCCTCCCTTTCATCATTGTCACCATCAGTATATTCGACCTGAAGCCACGTCCATTGGCATTCTCCATTCATCGCGCCGATCCGCTGGCCTTCTTCCTTCCTCGAGCTGACCCCATTAAAGGTAAAACGACCATTTGCTTTAATCTCACGATAATCGACCCCCTTTCCGACATTTAAATATTCCCTCTGTATAACTCATATGTAATATTCCATTTAAAAGCTGAATAGCGAGTAATTAACGTTCTTCGATTGCCCATTAACTTATATTCTGTCAGATTGATTTGTAATAACCCATTTAAACGCTGATTAATGAGTAATTAACGTTCTTCGTTTGCCCATTAATCTGAATTCTGTCAGAGTTGTCCTTTATTCAGATTACCTATATTTCCCGTGTATATATATATATATATATATATATATATATATATATATATATATATATATATATATATATATATATATATATATATATATATATATATATATATATATATATATATATATATAAGGTTTTCCATTAAGACGGATCGAAGTTAGCAGTAAATAAAACAGTGTTATTGGTAAAAATTTATTGATTTCACTATTGGATCATTTTATTTGAGTCATGGCAATTATGGGTGGAAAATAATATTTCCTAAATATCCGCTAAGGCTTCGGCGGCACACCTCCGCTCGATGGTCAAAATTTTTGATGACGTCTTTGCATTGTTGCTTCTCGATCTCACCAATATGCCTTATTATCTCATCCTTCCGCTGTTGAATTGTTGTTGGCTTGTTGGCATAGACCTTACTTTTGAGATGACCCCAAAGGAAGAAATCTAAAGGCGTCAAGTCACACGATCGTGGTGGCCAATTGACCTCGCTGTTTTGAGAGATGATGCGACCTGGGAACTTCTCATTCAATAAAGCCATTGTTGCATTGGTTGTGTGGCATGTGGCACTGTCCTGTTGAAACCACAAATCTTCGACATCCATAGAATTCAATTCAGGCAATAAAAAGTTGGTTATCAGGGCACGATATCACTCGCCTGTTACCGTAACAGAATTCCCGGCATCATTTTCGAAGAAATACGGCCCAATGATACCGCTTGCAAAAAATGAACACCAAACAGTGACCTTTTGTGGATGCAGTGGCTTTTCAACAATCTTCCTGGGATTTTCATTAGCCCAAATGCGACAATTCTGCTGATTAACGAATCCACCAAGATGAAAATGGGCTTCATCACTAAAGATGATTTTTTGCGAAAAATCATCATCGGCTTGTCTTTGCTCGTGCACCCAATTGACGAATGTACGCCGCTTCAAATGGTCAGTCGTTTTCAGTTCTTGTGTCAATTGAATTTTGTAAGCGTGTAGAGACAAATCTTTTGTCAAAATTCGATGTAACGTTGTTGTGGATCTTCGGTCACATTCTCGCGCATGGCAGCAATGTTTTCATATGAACGGCGTAAACGAGCACGCAATGGCGTTTTCATATCTTCCACCGATCCCGTTTGTTTGAATTTACGGACAATTTTCTCAATTCACTCTCGGTTGGTCGATTATGTTGACCCCAAAAATCACGAAGTGCCCGAAATGCGTTTATGTTTGAACGTCCATCATTTTCGTAATAGGCTTCGATAACTTTAACACGTTGTTCGATTGTTAATCTTTCCATAGTTGAAATTGCCAAAGACTGAAGTTGTTAAATCTGAAAAAAAAGAAAAAAATCATTAGACGCTTAAACTTAACTCGCATTTAAAATCGGTCCAAGTTATTGGAACACTCTTAATATATATATATATATATATATATATATATATATATATATATATATATATATATATATATATATATATATATGTTAACTAGTAACTCATTAAAAATTATATTTTTGGCTTTCATTCTTTAAATATATGTCGAGGAATAGGGCACTCCTCAGACACTACGTCTATATATACATATATGTATCTATTGGTTGGGAGGAAAGAGATAAAAGCCACGAGAATATGTATATATACAGTTACATACGCGTCCTTCGCTACGTACAAGTACGTTTACTTCGTAAAAGTAATCCGTTGATTACGAGGCATAAGAGTGCGATTTTACTACAGGGGCCGATAGCGTTTAATGAGTTTACCAAGTTGCAGTTCAAGGATATATTTAAAGAGTGAAAGCCAAAAATGTAATTTTAATAAATCACCACTTAGCATATATATACATACGGGAAATATAGGAAATTTAAATAAGGATAATACTGACAGACTATATAAAATTGGGAATTGGGAATCGGGTAATGTTAATTACTTGTTAATTAGCTTTTAAATCAGTTACTATAAATCAGTTAAACAGAAGGAATATTTAAAAGTCGGAAAGCGGGTCAATTGTAGGGAGATGCAATCGTTTTACCTTAAAGGTTAGTCCTCGAGGAAGGGGACTCCTTTAGCGAGTCGGCGCGGGGGAATGGAGACGGAAAATGGTCGTGATTCTCGGCCGAATATCTTGATGGTAACGAAGATGAAGGGGTGGGGGTCCAGAAGACAAGTTCACGATCCTCCTTGAAAACGGACGAAGTCACCTCTGCTCCAGAGAAGTGTAACCTCCCAAAATCGAGACTCTGACGCGGCTCGGCGCGAAATCTTACACGGGAAACTGGAGATCCTTGAAGTGGGGGGGGCGGGTTCTGATGAGACGAGAAGAATCCCGGCCAGTCCTTCGGGGACAAAACGATTCGAGACTTGCTCTGAACAGAGTAAACCTTCACAAAAGAGATGGATCTGCCTGGTGAGATCCAACCTCGATGGTATACGCAAATATCAGGGACTTGGGAAAACACACACACGATCTGAACCAAAGGCGACGAGATCTCAAATTCAATCTGGTGCTCCTTTGCTCCCACGCACAAGCGTCTGAGAGAAAGCTTCCGGCGCCGAGAGGGATTAGCGACACCGGTCTTAATCGTCTCCAACGATGTGTGTGGTAACATCGGCTATCCTTTTCCCGACTACGGAGATTAGCATATCATCGGTGGGGTGAAAGCTTTTAGCGGCCAGCTTAACTGATATTCAAATTCTTTCTTCTTTTATTTTGCTCCTTGGATACAAATCTTTTTACTCCACGTGTAGTCAAGAAACAAAAGAAATCGTATTCTTCTTGGCGCCCCTTTTTCCTTACAATATACCTTTGAACTGCAACTTGGTAAACTCAATTAAACGCTATCGGCCCTTGTAGTAAATCGCACTCTTATGTCTTCCAACTAACGGATTACTTTTAAGAAGTGAACGACTTGTACGTAGCAAGGACATGTACGTGTATGTATTACAGTATATATGCATATTTCCTTGGTCTTTATCTCTTTCCTCCCAAACAATAGATACAGATATATATATATATATATATATATATATATATATATATATATATTATCTAGTGAAGTGACCTATTCCTCGACATACTAGATTATTAAAAATCGCTGGTGCGTGGGGCGTGGAACCCTCACAATTAAAGGGTGCCATTTACCAATTCCCCTCAAAATCTATAATACAATATGATGGGATTCCCCCCAAAAAACAACCAAAGAGCACCTTTTGGGAATTTGCCCGAGAAAAACACTAAATTTAAAAACAAAAAAACATGTTTTAAATCACAAATATATATGAATTATCCATGAAATAGAGTGCATCACTTTCTAAAATACCCGAGTATAAAAGAGCGATGCTACGAATTTTTGCTTGCTGCAGCAAAACTTTACCTACCGGCCTAACATAATTAAATGCATTTATAGAAAGTTTAACTAAAAATAAAACAAAACCTTTAAAAAAATAACAGGAACATAAACAAAAACGAACAAACAAACCAAAACACTAGATATGTCACGCGCGTAACCAAACGTTTGAAAATGGGTGAAAAGGGAGTTTAGTAATTGAATGCTATACAAAAGTAATTAAATGCTATACCAATGTGTTTTTAATATATTACTTAATTTGAATTTTTAATGAGCAATCTTGGCTTTTTTGAAGGTTCAATCTGAGTTGTTTGGTAAAATCTCAATGGCAGCCCTGGACGGCAGTCAGATCGGTCTCTGGCTAATGTTTGTTGTGCACGCCGCTATCGTTATTTGATTGCTGTTACTCTGTGCGTCTGTGTCTAAAGATCAGTTGTGTTTTGCAGGATGGCTCTATTTTTACCCTTAACTTAGAAATGGAGAAAGACATAGTGCTAGATATAAAAAATAAGCCATTTAGGGCTAGAAATATTGCGGAAAAACGTGAAATTCCTTGAGCATGCAAGCCGACTCCTTCATTGAAAACTAAAATTGTAACTCGAACATTCCAGATAGGATGGTATGAACAGATTGATTCGCTTTGTGCAAGAAGCGTCACAGAGAAACTCGGCCACTGGCCATGTTTGTTGTTTCAACCAAAAGCTAATCTGTCGTGGATAGATGGAGGCTATAATAATTATAAAAACATCCTGAGTGACTGTAAGCATCAGAGTAAATCAGTGATTCATCTAAGTAGTTATAAAAGCTTGAAAACTTTCAAACTGTACGATATTGTGACAGCTATTAGTGAGTCTGCTAAACTGGAAAAAGAACGGCATAACAAAGCAGGTGAAGAAAATATACAATATTTAATGCAGTTAATAAATGCAGTGTTATACCTGTGTAAACAAGAATTGCCTTTACGTGTACATGATTAAGGAATTAACAGCCTTAATAGAGGAAATTACCGTGAACTATTGCAGTGCTTTGCTGAAATCGACAGTGTTTGCTTCTACACTTTCTACTAAAGAGGGGTCGAAACAATTTTCAGGAATCTCAAGCACAATACAAAATGACTTAATACAAACGATTAGAAATGTCATTACATGAAATTAGAAGCGAAGTTGATAAAGCTCCGTTTATATCTGTACAGCCGACGAAACTACAGATTGCGCAAAGCATGCTCAACTATCGATAATAATAAGATATCTATATGAAGACGAAATTTGTGGACGATTTCTTGGAATCTATGAAGTCAGTGATAATAAAAGTGCTACAAGACTGGCTGATGTGATCGCAACTGCGCTGAACTCCTTCAGTGACACTACAGATAAATTAGTGAGCCAGACTTACGATGGAGCAGCTGTAATGGCGGGAAGGGTAAAGGAGCACATAACAAGCTAAGGGATAAAGGATTTAAACATGCGCACTTCATTCACTGCTATACGTATAAACTTAACTTAGTCTTGAGTAAAAGTACTGAGAAGGTGAGTGGAGTAAAAATGTTTTTTTCTCATTTACGCGCATTTAGTGAATTTACATCTTCCAGTACCAAGCTGAAAAGCGTTTTCAGGTAGTTAAATGTCAGTATTCCATCACTGTGCGAAACAAGATGCTGCTATAGATCAAGAACTGTGTCATCCATAAAACTATTGCATGAAAACTTGAAAAATGCTTCGGCAAGTATTGTAGACTCTTGTGAAAAGTGTGATGAAGATACACTTTGTCAAACAGACAATCTATTGGCAAAGTTGAATGATTTCACATCCATGTTTTTCATCAATTGCTTTCATAACATACTTTCTCAGGCTGGAAAAGTCGTTGATATCCGACAATGTAAGCTACTTGACATAAAGCATGGTCAGAGTATAAACTAAATGACTTCATTCATTGTGTTGAAGAACGAACATTATGAAAATATTCTGCGCAATGTAGATGCTGTCATTGAACAGGCAGATGAGTCCGATCCTCTTCCTAAAAAACGAGTCAGAGATGCACAAATTAATTACAAAACGAAATCATTTCTAACATTCTAGGGTCCTTACGAGAGCGATTTTCTGGCATTCAGGAGTATGCATTTTTTGAATTACTAGAAGTTAATAAGTTTGAAGAGTTTGCTAACTCATTTATAAGGCAACATATGGACTCTCTAGAAAACAAGTATCCCTGTATTTATGAATGTAAGAGCTTAGTGAAGGAGCTAAAATATATGTATATTGACAGTGATTTCAAAAAGTGCAAGCTAATCAACTCCATTTTAGAATTACTGTATAAATTGAAGTTTACTTCTGCTATGCCGGAGTCCATTAAACTAATTAAGCTAGTGCTGACCATCCCCTTAACATCAGTCGCTAATGAGACAAGTTCTCAACGTTGGATAGAATCTGCTCATATCTGAGAAGCGCAATGGCTCAAGAACGGCTGTCTTCACTGGCTCATATTTCCATCGAGAAAGGTAGTTTGAACGACTTGGACAAGAAGAAGGAGCTGCGTGACAGGATATTATACGAGTTCGCATCAAACCAAGACGACTGGAGTTCGTGTATAAATGAAGTGAGTAATTTTTATATTAAAACTATATTTCTGTCTTATTGTTAAATTATCAGTGCATATATAAGTTTGCGGTGTGCATTACGTCTCTTACCTTCTTTTATAATGTGTCATGCGAAATCTGTGATGAACCCGAGTGACGCTGATGGCCTGGAGTCGCCTCTGTTACACTAGCAGAGATATCCGTCGTTGCCCAGGTAAAATGTGCGTTCGGAAATAAAGTAGGATGGATTCTTATTCCGGGCGTTGTCCGGGATTAAAAGTCCTGTCTCAAATAAATACAGATTCACATTGTTTGAAATTTTTATATCGTGACACAAAAATATCTTTATTTGCTGATTATTAAAATTTTAGATTGAAGGTCGATTCAGGAGAGGTGCGCACTCTCCCTATTATATAATATACTTAAAATGAGTAAAGGTTTCACAGCGCGCGCCCGACAGTTTACGCTCAGGTGTGACTGACCGTTAGTTATAAGCGGACAACGTTGTAGCCAAATAAACATATCGAGCGTCTTATATTCTTCTTTTATATGTATCTATAACTCTATATTTTAAGAACGCTATTTAAAAATAAAATTACTCTTCGTTTGGATGTCCTTTTGTAGCGGAGGGGGGAGATAGGTTGGGTAAGATAGGGATGTCCTTTTGTATGGGGATGAGGAGAGGGGGGGGAGATGGGGATTGAGAGAGGGGGGAGAGGGAGAGAGTTGGGGTGGAGTGGGGGGAGGGAGAGAAGGTTAGAGAGTTAGAACGGGATTTTCGATTCCTATAAATGGACAGACACACTTCATTTTTTATTATATATATATATATATATATATATATATATATATATATATATATATATATTTTCCACACATTTCAACAAATTTTCTGCGTGCCAGGCCTCGTTGCTATTGCGCTTTAACTTCGTGAGGAAAAAACCCCACGGCATTACAGATTAGTCCTTATAAACTATCTACTTGAGATGCTATTGTTGGTTTTCTCTTCTTTTAAGTGACTAACCAACAAACTCTTCTAATTCCTCGTCGGGAACTGGCCTCCTATGAGTGATGTTACCGTGATTCTAGTTTTCTTTTAATTTATCCTCATATAAATGCACAAAATATATTTCTGGCAACTCTCCACTCCATCTCGTATATCAACAATTTTCATTCAATAAAATAAATAAATTACTCAACCACGAAAAACAGGGACCTAATCATTTCAAATGAACTCCACAATTCATAAAGCTGCTTACTGTTTTAATAGGCTAAATTGACTACACAGAGTCGTGACTGTTCTGACTCAGCCATTCAGAGCCTTTCTCCCCCCCGCCATTCTCCTATTCTCTCCCCCTATTTGTAACAAGTCCCGCCCCTTGACTCACCGCATGGATTGCCAGTTGCATTTTGGAATCTGTTGTGTAATCTCGCAAGATTATTTGACTAATGATTATGTCAAAATCTTCCGAATAATTTGCTTGACAGGAAAGTTATATATCTTCACTTTGAAAACAATTATAAAAATGGTTTATTTTGGCACTAGAAGAAAATAAAGGTCAAAGGCGAGAGTGAAGAGCAAAAAATGTCGCAAATTAGTGATGCGGGTTCCTTATTTTCAAACAAATTCAAAGTTTCGTTGTGTTTGACAACTTGACTTTACCTTAATGGTTAACATGTGTAAGCCGACATATTTAATACTTCTTTTTGTGTTAAAAATACACGGGCAGTTAAAAAATTATAATAATCATTGCAGCGTTATAACGATACCAATGTGTTTGAAAATACCTTATAACACTACCCGAATGCCCAATCTACTACAGCACCGAACGCAGGAGGAAGCGGCAATTATGGTATGTCCAGATGAGTCCAGGGGCGAAGGGGTATGTGTACATATGTACGGTGTATTTATCGTACGTTCATGGGGCGTTGAAACACACTACCTACACTCGTATATGGAGGGAGGTCACATATACAGTATACACATAGAATAAGAGAAGTGGTAAAAACACTAAAATCCCCCCTCGTTGCTTTTAAATGGGGCAGGGGGAAGAAACGCCTAGCCCAAACCATCAATAAGTTCGTAAAGCGAGATAAAATATCCGAACTTGAATCTACTCTTACGAACTATGGGAGAGAGGGTGAAGTATAAAACGGAGAGAGAAAGAGGAAGCATTTCCTATTGAGTTTTTCTTTTTATCCTTTATTTACCAGCGCCGATCCACAAATGTCAATTTTACCAACACAAAAACCTTGTCAATTTCCATTTTAAACAAAAATAGAGATCACGATTCTTATATTAATGATTCTTGCAACCAAAACAATACTAGGGTAATGCTTCAGTTTAGGGGCGCTGTTTCTGTGCTACAAATTTGGGCTATAATTTCGGTCTTATTACGTCAGACATCAAAAGTCGAACCCCTTATTTCAAAAGTAAATAAAAATGTTAATTTTGGGGCGAAAATAGCCTAAAGTAGGCGAAACTATCGTCTTTATTATTTCGATAAACGTGCAGAGCCAGTAGCACGTTTATCAAAATAATAAAGACGATAGCGCCGCCTAATTTAGGCTATTGCCGCCAAAAATTAACATTTTTTTAGTTACTTTGGAAATAGATTTCAGGCGAAATCTATCGGGACCAAGTTGCTGTTATGTTTCGTTCAGACGCGCAGAAACGATTTGTTAAAACAAAACGTGAGAACATTATTTTATAAACAATTACGATTATATACTGGGGGCTGCGCCCCCCAGACCCCGTCCAATTGATTGAAACCTCAGGGTCATCGCAGGGCGATCCCCTTCACGAGCCGCAACTCAAATTAGTCAAAAAAGGTGAAACATATTGGAACATGGACGAAATATTATGCGGCCAGGACCGGGGTACAGCGGAGACGAGTGCGTGACGCAAATCTTCAGGTTTACCCTATCTCCACCTTTCACTATTATAATTGAGCTGCGCTTCTTTTAAATGAGACCACGATCTATAGAAAAGTCTATTAAATTGACCGAGAAATTAACAAGTCGTATTGAAGTCGAACAAACCGTATTCACAGGTGTCGCGCTCTTTTAACTGATCGGTTTCAGGATTGCCAATGTTTGAAATAAGGTTGAATTAAGGGTTGCCAGTGTGTGAAATTAATGGTTTAGTTTTACAAAAATAGTTAAACGAAACATACAAAGTTTAATACATTAGTAATTATAAAAAAATCAATGCATTACTAAATAATATAATTAAGTAGAAGTGCAGGCATTTACTAAATAATGAAGAAGAAAGGAAAAAACAAAATAACAAAACAAATACAACGCCGTGATTGGCCCCCTTTGAAGCTGCCGTCTGACTTCATAAGGCCTAGATTGTAGCCCAGAAACAGCACCCCCTATCGTGCGCCCCTAAACTGAAGTATTACCAATACTAGTTTTACAGTCGCATTGTCAATTGCTATCGCTTCATATTTTACTATATATAAGTAAAAGAACTCACTGGTGAGTTATGGTATATGATAGTAAAACCACTGTATAGGAGCAGAAATAGAGTGTAGGTGACTGTGGATTCCAAAATTTCCCAAGTTTTTTGAAAAAGTTATTAAGATTTGAAATGTTTCGTATGATAAACTACATACTGAAACTAGTCTCGTAAATTAAACTTTTTGCTCCTATACAGTGGTTTCACTATCATGTACTATATATGTTTTGAATGGAATCTTTTCTGAATAAAAATATATGGATATTTTTAATTACGCAATAAAATATGATTGATTTAATTAGCATTCGGAGGGGGGGCTTATACTCGTAGGTCTTAAGTTAAGAAGCACGACTGGCCCTTGGTATTGAATACGAAGCTAATGCGAGGCTTTCGAATTGTGATACCACTAGTTGATTACAAATAGCGGGGTGTGAGGTGCACCCTCCCCCCCAATTAAATAATTATTGAGGTTTCTAGACGTTGTTAGGCGCTCTAATGTTTATTGTTTTTATGCCGTGCTCCGCCCATTTGGTGTGGAACTAGAAATAGTCATTAAATTTCCTTCAAGTGGGTGACTGTGAATTCCAAAATTTCCCAAGTTTTTTCGCTATAAAATTTACTTTTCCTGAAAAAATTATTAAGATTTAAAATATTTCGTAGAGTGACCCCGAGGCCACGGCTTTCCCCTGTTAAAAAAACAACGGATCAACTGGAGAATCCGCCGCCCAGCTTACCAGAAATGTTCCAACTGGAGAATCCGCCGCCCAGAATTACTCAACTGGAGAATCCAAGAAAAGTCTAAGTGTAGAAGAGCTTAGCTGAAGGTATAGGCAGATATCTTATGGGATTTAATAAGTAAAATATATCTTCAAGAGAGGATACCGAATGCCTGGAGAAATAGTCTCTTGCTCCCAATTGATAAGAAAAAAGGCTACATACAAGATTGCAAAAATTATTTGTCACATACCATGGAGATTTAGGAGAGAATGGTAGAAGAAAGATTAAGAAGAGGGAGAAAGGTGAAGAGGAGCAGTTTTGATTCATGCCGAGAAGAGAGACAACGGATGCGATATTTGCCTCGAGACAGATCGCCATAGAGAGCAAGAAAAGGAGTTGCATTAGTGATTGCCGATCTAATGAAAGTTTATGACTCAGTAGCCAGTGAAGAAGTTTGGAGGTGCATGAGAGAGAAATGTGTCTCGGAAAAGTATATAAAATGATAAAGGACGCTTTAAGGAGTGACTACCCAAGTGAAAAGCAGTGTGAGTGCTGCAGAGGTTTTGAGTGAAAATTTGATTGGATCAGGGTTCTGCTTTAAGGTCATTTATTTTGTACCCTTTGATGAATGTGTTGGTTATGGGCATCAAAGAGGAGGCCCTATAGAGTTATACTCTTTGCCTGAAGATATTGTTCTGGTAGACATGGTTAGAGGAGTGGAAAAAGCAATGCAGGATAGAGGGAAGATTCAGTAGAGAAGAGGTGGTGGGTGAAGTAAGATTTGGACAAGATAACTCAAGGAGAGTGAAATCTTTACAGGACCTGGGGTTGCATGTGGCAGAGGATGGAGTGTTGACTGCAGATATAAACCACAGGATTCAACCAGCACAATAATTGGAGGTTTTATGCGATAGGAAGATAAGTCGAGCGTAAAAAGTGTATAAGACTGTGACCAGGCCAGTGGTGACCTTTGGGCCAGAGGCATGACCCAAGGAGAGGAAAATGGAAGTGGCTGAAATGAGGATATTGCGATCGATGTGCGGTTTGGCGAGGGTGGGCAGTAAAGATGGTAAAAATATAGAATAAAATTCCGGAGAAGAGATTGTAATGGTATGAAAAGAGATGAGGAGTCGAGGGTAGAAGAATGATAAAGAGGAGGAGAGAGGATTAGCGGAAGAGGCGGCGCTCGTTCGGAGGGAGTGCAAGCGGCCGATAGTAAACAGCAACTAATAGGAAGAAACGGAAATCTTGCATTGCAAGAAAAAAAAGAAGATATTGATTGGCATTGATGCGCACCCACCATACTCCCGAGAGCGGCTACTGAATGATGATGATAATGTTGATATAATGATGAATTTAATGATTTAAATGTTTTTTATCGAATAAAAATAATTTATATAAATCTCATTGGAAATATGTTTCTTTTAAAACTACATAGAAAAGATATAATCCAAAGCGGTCGTTTTTTTCTCAACATTGAAAGCGAAAACTAACGCGGGCATCTCCCCACATGTAAAGAAAGTGATGAAGTTGGAGGAAGTGAAAATATGTGGAAGATATATAGCCAAAAAATTCCTCCTGCAGGTATTTGGGGCCGGGAGGGCAGGGGGCAAACTGCAGATGTTGGGGGTCGGGAAGGGACACAATACTCCAGATGTCAGCTGTTTCATGGTTGCCCCGCTACACCTGACCCCCTCGCAAAGAATTCAAGGAGGGTATTTTTTGCTAGGTGGGAAATGGCGAAGGAAGGAATAAAGAAAAGGCGATGAATGAATAGAAAATAATAAAAATAGTGAAAAAATCCTTAAATGATTAGAAGGGGTGTAACAACTATGGGGGGAGGGTGGGTGAATCCCCATGAACTAATACAAATGAGCAGGACTCGTCCCTACAAATGATCCTTTTGGTTTTATGTCTGAGTCCTCTTACCTTCATGTACAGACATCTTGCTCTACCCCCATCCCTCCCTCCCCAAGGTGACCTGTTTTAAGTAAGGAGTAGGGGCAGGGCAAGATCTGGAAAGTTACCCCCCTTTCCTTGCGTTTCAAGTAGTCTCCTCTTTTAGCTTGTCCGACTGTATCTTTCATACCACTTTCCTGATTCTCTTGTTACTTTTCAACCACCCTGTAGATTTTAAAGTGGATCTGTGGTTCTTCTAATCCTCGATTCCATCTTTGGTTCTTCTAATCCTCGATTCCATTTCGGCTTTAGTGTCCTTGCAAGCTATTTTTGTTTCCTATGTCTGCCCTCTCCCCCGGGAATTACCACCTGCTGTTTATCCAATACTTTCTTCTATTTCAGGCACACGAATTCCTGCCTCTCGTGGACATCAAGTGTTCCCCCTTCGCCAGATTCTTTATTTGCTCCGTGTACGCTCCGATGTGCACCGAGAAAATCCCTTACGGTGTGCCTTCATGTCGGTCTGTGTGCCAGGCTGTCAAAGACGCCTGCCTCCCAGTTCTAAGAACCCTCAATCTCACCTGGCCTAAGTTTTTGCCGTGTGACTCGTTCCCGAGGGAACGCGAAGGACTGTGTATGGTTCCACCAGATCTCAGCAGGACCCGATTTAAAGATGGGCTTCCTTCAGGGGTTAAGCCTAGACTTTCTTCTTTATCTGCACCGCAGTTTACTACGCCACCTCCACGTCTTTATAAACCAGACTTGTCTTCTCGTCAACAATGGTTGGCTGCTGCACATTCACCGGGAAGAGTTCTCAACCACAAGGATTTATGTCTTGGATCCCGCCTCTGGATTCAGACTGGAAAGGAAGATGGTTTGTGTGTTCCTCTGTGCGGGAATGACTTCCTGTTTGCAGCCAAAGACAAAAGAGTAGCCATGGTAAGCCTCTTCTAATTACAAATATAACTACATTTTTCATCACAAGCATATGGGATCAGCTAAGGGGAAATGATTATTTGACTATAGTCTTTCATTTCAGTACGGATCAAATTGTTTTTAATTTTAAAATAAAATAATTTGCTATTCGCTATGATGTTATAATATTGGGATCATAGCGGACGCTTTGGTCAAAGCTTATTAGAGATTTCAATAGATCGAAACCTAATCCTCCCTAAAAACAGACATGGTTTATTCGTTCTTAACGGGTCATAAATTGTATTATTTTTTGTTGTATTTTATGTTACATATTCGTTTCTCTGAATATATTGACTTTTCTGCACGTACCAATTTATTGTACAAGGAAGTTTGGAACTTGCAGCTTCCACAGTCGTTATCGCGATACAGTTCTCAATTTTTAGTACCTCTGCTCTTTAAGCGAATTAGTTCCTGGCACTTTACAGGGATACCTAGCTTAGCCCGGTAAATATACTCAGATATTTTTGCAGCTATGAGGCTTATGGCTAAATAAATTCGATTGATATACTTAGATCATACCAAAAATTAATTATTGACATGAGTAAGTTTCTATTTTGTGTCAACATGTTCCAGACTCTCGTTCTTCCTTTGATAGTAAGAGAACCCACACATAATTGTCCTGAAAAAAAAAATACACTGCTCCGAATTCGCAAAAATACGCCAAATTCGTCTGCTTAGAAATACTAAAACGAAAATTGCAAACTCTTTAAAAGTACAACCGCCAAAAGATCTGGATCTATTTTGGCCAAATCAAAACTTCAATTAAGGCATTGGATTCGTCTTATATATTGCTGGGTTTTGAGAGAATTGATATTAGAACAGCAAGTCGGTAAGAAGGACTCTCGCTTAGGCTATGATGCTAAACTGGCTACATGAGGGAAGGGGATGTTAGGGCGATTTACTTTTTCCTCTACACCATATTTACTTTAGGTTAGCTATTCTTGACAAGATCCATGTATTTTGAATATACAATGGGCGATGAATAAATTTGTCGCCGTTCACAACCTTAAGTTTCGCGCAAGCGTGTTGTCTGGCCTCCGTTCACTCTTCTTTTTATCATAGTAGACTCAGTTGTATATCGCCCGCAAAGGAAGCAATAACCTGGCTGAATTCAATCCTCAAAAAGTTGCAAAAGGGCTGTTGTGCTGTTTGAGATTCAGGCTCGAGCTCCAATGTGAAGATCTCCGAGTGCCTAGATGTTTAAAGGAGGATGTTGCAGAAGATAAGGAAGGAGTTGGATCCGCCAGGGTATAATTACGAGGGTGCGGCGGCTCGGAAGCCACAAGGGCTACGTTATGACCCCCTTTATCTTCCTGGAAGACCTCAGACTAAGTACAGAGGGCTACATCAAGTAACTGGATGAGTTAATGTTGCTCTGAATCCAGGAGGTGGCAGCTGGAAGCCGTACATGTTGCAGTAGGACTCTGTACAATGTTACAAAAGCAGGGGGATCCAGTCTTGGCTGTCCGACATTTTCTTTTACCACATCAAACCGCGCTTCGAAGTAATGCGGTGCGTATCGCCTTGCGAAGGAATTCCTGGCATTTCAGGCCCAGGATCGTCTCTCATTTCGCGAGGCTAAGGACTTGGTCCTGGCGCGCCCAGCGTTGCCTGGGACGTCCTATGCCCCCATCCAGGCCTACGAGCACGGTCGTTTCTTTACCCATTCAGAACCATTCTGCAGGTTCTACCCACACCGGGCGTTTCCCTGGTTCACACCCAGCCCTGGTGAATACCAGGATTTCCCTCTCTTCCTCCAGCGTGACCGTTTTCTGTAAAGAAAAACGGCCGCGCGCATCCATCGAGTCGTTAGAGTTACAAGAGACAACACCCCTGCAGATGGTCGTGAGGCCATCTTTTGTGGTTTCTAACGCTGCCCCCAGAAAGGAGGATAAGACTAAAGGAGCTTCGACTCCTTCACCCACACCCAGTGGTAGTCTGGGTGGCTCGGAGATGGTGGATCCTCCAAAAGAGGGACCACCGCCTCTGAAGCAGCTCTGCTTGACTAATGTTTCGATACGGAGGGAGGAAAAGACTCGCATGACGAGCCCGACCTCTCCCGATAAGTCATCGAAGGCGACAGCGCCTTTAGCGCATTCTCCGGCCAACAGCGCCCGGAGTTCTTCCTCCGGAAAGCGTATAACCATTCCCCTGAGGTTCTCTCTTCCAAGAGTGGTGCCCCCACATCTCCTCCGAGCTAGGCCTGGAGGGTATATTACTTCAATGGAATTTCCGCGGACTCCGGGCCAAATGGGAGGAGCTGCGGGGGCTCGTCTCCTTCCGTTCCCCGTTAGCTATCTTTTTGTAGGAGACCATGCTGGGCGCGTGCCACCTGCCAACCCTCCCGGGGTATAAGGGTTTTGCGACCCCACCACCACGGGATGGGGGTCGGGCAGAAGGATGCGCGATTTACATCCGCCATGATGTTTCTGTTCTTTTCACTTCAGATACCTCTTTTCAGGCAGTAGCTGTGCAGCTGCACCTGGATAGGAAATATAGTTATTTCCACGTCATTCCACCATCAGCCGCCTTCGACGCGGAGGACTTCCGCCGCGTCGTGGCACGGTTGCCGAGGCCCTTTCTCATGCTCGGAGATCTGAACGGCAGACATTTCCTCTGTGGAAACTACTCGATTAATACAAGAGGTCAAGTCCTTGCCGACCTGATCGACGAGCTCGAGATAGGCGTCCTAAATGTGGATGAGTTTAAGCATTACTGCACGAGAACCGCTTCATTTTCCTGTCTCGATCTATCTTTGTGCTATCCGGATGCACAGCCTGATTTTGGGTGGGGGCTAGTCGATGACCTCCATAGTAGTGATCACTTTCCCATTCAAATATCATTTTCTGGGCCACTGCCGCCCGAGAGCCCGCCCTGGTGGTGTTTGTCGAGGGTGCTGTGGTCCGCATTTTAGGAAATGACTGATTTCTCTGTCTCAGTCGAGGAGTTTAGGTCAGTAGATGAGGCCGTTAAGTTCTCCGGCAACCTTATCGCTGTGGGCATAACTATTATTCCTAGAATGTCTGGCCGTTTTGCACGACGACCACCTCCGTGGTGGTCTTCGAGTGTGAGACGGCCATCAAACAGAAGCGTTATGCCAACATGCGTTATAAGCGCCGCCCGAACGAGTTTCGCAAACCGGGTAGAGATTATCTGATTTTTTTTGCGAGATCGTCAATTCGTGTACTGGTTGGGGAGCCTTCTTCTTCCCAATGGAGCAAGGAAGTGTTCCAACTGTCACACTCTTTGCCCTGAGCACCAACGGCATCAACTCGGTGCTGCCGGAAGATGTTCTCGCTACGCTCTACCTTTCGATCTCTTTTGGCGCGGCACAGATGCCAACTCTGGAGCGTCGACCTCAACAGGCATTGAACCATCTCTCTCGCTATGCCGAATCGCACAGGCTTCGGTTTTCTTTGGAAAAAACTAAGGTGGTGCACTTCTGCCGCTATCCGCGGCTCCAACATGACTCAGATTTGTTTCTAAATGAGGTTTGCCTGCGAGTGGTAGACTCGTACCGTTTCCTTGGTCTTGTACTTGACTGACGCGTCACCTTATGGTCTTTTGTTCCCGCGCCATGGACATTCCTCGTTCCATGACGTCCAGCACATGGGGCGCTTATAGGGCTACTGCCTTACTTTTTTATCGATACTTTGTTCGTTCGAAGCTCAACTACGTGACATAGACAGCTTCGACAGAACCTACGCAGCCGTAGCCAGCAGAAAGGGATGCCTCGAGCGTTGTGACAGCGTCCGCACGCCGGAATTGACCCAACAACTACAGGGCAAGGTGATGGAAGACACGAGCAAGGGAATCCATGATTTTGCAAGAGAGACGGCTGTTAGAGTTTCCAACATGATGTTAGCCTTGAATGAGGACTTTCGCTACCACTCGTACAAGAGGCGCAAGGGAAAAATTATG
This sequence comes from Ceratothoa steindachneri, assembly GCA_963969495.1. Lineage (NCBI taxonomy): Eukaryota > Metazoa > Arthropoda > Malacostraca > Isopoda > Cymothoidae > Ceratothoa > Ceratothoa steindachneri. The sequence goes on from OZ018321.1 coordinate 83,171,581, forward strand.
ACAGCCAAGGTCAAGGAGAACCGATTGATGGAGTCAAGGAAGCTCCTAAACAAGCTGAAGGATCTTGTTAAGTATGGGACGATCTGGTTCTTCTCAAAATCACAGGTAGCTTGCCTACAATCCATGCGACGTTCCATGTATCATGAAGACCAAGTTTCCCCGAACTGTGGTGGTATTTAGATATCCCTCTTGTCACGGTGATTTAATGCTGCCACTAGGGGTCGCAAATTCCCGACAATATTTTTAGCGATAAATTCTCGAGAAATCTTTTGATTACCGGTAAATTCCCGAGAAATTTCTAGTTAAATTAACTGTATAAGAAATTTTAAAAATCCTGTATATAGAACTTTTTAATGAGACTTTGCCATGATGAGTTTTATAACCAATAAAAGTGTTTATCTTTATATACAACGTATATCATAAGACAGTAATATTCTCCTCATTAAAAAAAAAAAATAATGTAACAACATAATGTTGTGAAGTTTAAGAACTTCTGCAGCATTGCAGAAGATAATTATTATTATCAACACATAGTAAAATGAGTACTAAATATATTACCAGTGATTTACTACGTTAATCTATACATAGCACTCGTATTCTCAAAAAACAACACATAGCACACACAGCACAACTAAACATGGTCCTAATTCGTCTTTTAAACTAAAACGTTTTCTATCACAATTCACAACTAATTTCTTTCATAAATACGAAATAAAATTGTTTATTGAACGTAAACTTAAATAATCCTAAAGTTACATTAAATTACCGATAAAAAGGTATCGGTATATATGCGGTAATTAAATTTAATTTATCGATAATTTAATTTATTGGTTGCGACCTCTAGCTGACACACATCACTGAGCAGAATCTTAGGCACAATCTAGACGGCTTTGTGTTGCTGCTGGAGACTGTGGTCAAACCCTAGCTGGAGAGGGTGTTTGGTAGTAAAGCCATACCTCCGGAAAGAATCAGAATTGGTTGTATGATAATTTCTACGACTTTATCATCGCCACTTTCTGGCTTTCTAATTCCTCGCATTTTAATCCCATGGATTAATTACCCTCTGTCGGTTGAGAAAGAGACCAACCGCTGTGCCTGCAACATCAAAAACGAGCTGTTGGCCAAAATCAAGGAGGTGTTCGAAGATCTTCCTAATGAACGCGCCGTCTTGCGGCCGCGGTGGAAACTGAGGTTAGCTACTTTGAGTAAAAATTAATAATTTAAATTTATTTTTGACTGAGATACTGCGGGGTTTTTTATTTTGTGCAAACCGTCAAATTTCGCCCAAACACCCCGTATAACTTTAGACCATGTGTCCCAATTTTGTGATCTTAGGTCCACTGAAGAAGTTTATTCTGTTGAGTTAAGATATCCATGACTTCTTTCTCGCATTGCATTCTTTTAATGCTCTATCTTTAAGCTTCCTTCTAACTGTGTGTGATATTTTCTGAACTTGAAGCATCATTGAACTCTCTAGCAAGTTCAGATGTTATTCTGCGATTCTGTAGTGAAGAATGAATAATAGATTTGTCTTCTCTGGGTGTTTTAAGATGTTTTATACTATTTCTCTCCATTAATACAAAGCTCTTGGTTTTTTTAATATCGTTTTATTGTGGTATGAACAGCATATTTTGAACATTTCATTTTTTTACCAATTTTTACTTATGACAACCCTTGGTTATGTAAAATTTGGATAATTACTCTGTGTGCTTCTATTAGTTGTTTAGTCTTACTCAAATTACTGTAAAGTTTGCCATCTGGGCTTCGAAATGGAGCTTCGGTTGTACATATTCTTAAAAGTTGTTTTAATATTTGGGGTTCGATTCGTGGTGGAGGCAGGTCGGGGTTTTCGTAAACGCACTTTATAATTATTTCGATTGTTTCCTCTATTGGCACATTGGTGAAAAGGCTCTCGACATCAAGTAAGGCTGGGGTGCCTCCTGGTGGGTAACTATGGAGAAGATCAACAAATTCGTTAGTCGACTTTATGGAGAATTTTGACGGGATGAATGGCGTAATGATTGAATTCAAGAGTTTGGTGAGTTTGTATGTCGGCGCTGGGACTTGTGAAATGATTGGTCGAAGGGGGTTATTTTGCTTATGTGATTTGACATTTCCGTCGATGTGCTCGGTGAGGAAGGCGAGGGATCAGGCAGCGCGAATCATAGCGGAGATCGACAGCATCAACCAGTACGAGAGGCGCTGGAAGATCAGAACTAATAGGGACAAGTTCAAGATCGTCCCACTGAGCCGCACGTTGACGTGCTCCATAATCATCGAGGGGAGGAGATACGGCTCCTCCGCCGAAGACACTGTCCTGAGCCTAAAGTTCTCCGACCACGGATATGCGAGACACTACACGGAGAGACGGAACCTGGGAAGGAGAGAAATCTCCAAGATATACAGGTTTAGAGATCTTAGCTCGGCCAACATTAGGAAGATATATATACCTGATGTACGACCGGGCTAAGCTCATCTATCCCGCAGTAGTGACTCAAGTGGCAAAAAAGACCCCAATGAGAAAAATGCAGCGAATACAGAACTCTGCATCCCTACTGATCAATAAAGTCAGAAGGCGAGACCAAAGCCGACAGAGGGAACTCTACATAAGGAAGAATCTGGACCCCTTTAACATCTTCGCTCAGAAATTGGGAAGAAGGGTCTGGTTAACTCTTACAAATGATGTGATTCCGGAACTACAGGGAACAGGTGGAAGACTGAATATTCCTGTACGACTTCAGGAGAAAGTCACACGTCGTAAGCGGTCCCCAAGTACTAAACACAGTGAACAAGAAAATATTACATCAATATCCACATAACAGGTACCTATAAAATCAACACAGTCTAAACCAAACAAAAACAGAGTAACAATAAAACAAACCATCAGAACAACCCAGGTAAATTGCTGAGCCAAAAGCTATCAAAGGCTTGAATGCTCAAGAATTTAGCTAAAAAAAATAAGTAAAATAACAATAGAAACACGAAAAATAAGAAGAACACGCTAGCTACACGAAATTTAACAAATACATAGAAAACACTACATAAAATAATTAAGACAAAAAGGAAATTCCAAAAGTAAAAAGATTGCGATGCCCTCCTACTTGGGCAAAATACCCCCTCCCCACTTCAAATTTTTCACCCACTTTTATCTACTACTATCCCAATATTTTCAAAGAGTGAATATATTCATCATAAATTTCATTCTTCGCTTCTCACGACCGCCAATGAGCTACCTCACCGGTAAAGGAGGCTATACCAAGTGAAACACAAAATCAACGCAGCCTCAACAATAACGAAGACTTCCGTCTGAAGACGCCTTAAGAAAGGCGAAAGCTCACGGCCAAAACTCAAATTAGTTGTAAAAAATCAAATGGATCTTCCTCAACTGATCTTTAATCTCCAACCAGATACAAAAAACTGCATTCGCCAGTTGGAACGTTCCAAAGTAAAATTGAGAAAAATCAAAATACAACTTCGTCTTTAACAGAACATATATATATATATATATATATATATATATATATATATATATATATATATATATATATATATATATATATATAGTACAAGAGAAAGAGAAAATTAGACGCGAATGAGCAATGAGACAAGAACCAGGGTCTGCTGACTGCCGGTCAGATGCTTTACCGCTAAGCTACCAGGTACAGTAATAATATTTTGCCCAAAGCGTCACCCCATCAAACCCAGTATCTCCCTAAGCCAGAAACCTCCAAGGAATCTTTATACCACACCCTCTTACCCGTTCACAATTTAAAGGCTCATTGTCCATGTCTAGGTTCTTCTAATGTCCTTTTCTCTTGCCTCTAAAAAAACTCCGGTTTCTTGTCTCATTGCTCATTCGCGTCCAATTTTCTCTTTCTCTTGTACTATATGTATATATATATTCAGCTATACAAGGTTTCTACATATTTCTTTCTGTCTTCAAATTTATTTGAAAGGCAGAAAATAAAAAAATATGGCGAAAGCCCTGTGGTGGTTGTTATTATCACCCGCACAACTTGTATTTGCTCTTTCTTTATATATATATATATATATATATATATATATATATATATATATATATATATATATATATATATATATATATATAATATCTCTCAAAGTAGCGCGAAAGAATGATGAAAATGAATGCAATAAACCACATTGAAAGAGAAAACGGAATAATTTTTTTTTACAGTAATATTTATTACCTTTTTTCGAAAAAAGATAAGGGCATATTACTGTAAGAAAAAAAAATTATTCCGTTTTCTCTTTCAATGTGTTTAATTGCATTCATATATATATATATATATATATATATATATATATATATATATATATATATATATATATATATATATATATATATATATAACGACCCTTTATTTGGGCGTTTCGAAGTTCAGCCTCATCGTCTGCACTGGGAATTTAAATGTTTTACATTGAAATTTTTAGACCTATTAAAAGAGTAAAATGGGTATAATTGGGTTGAGTTAAATTATACAAGGAGAAAGCATGCATCTATGATCTACAGTGGGAAGCGCGGTAGCTGATTGTTAGGGATTTTAATTTTTTACATAAACAGCGATCCAAAAAATCTTAGATCATTGCGTTTTTGGAACCACCGAGTATTTTGAAGTTGCCGATGGAAATAGTGGACTTACACATCTGCTCATGATCCCTAAGAGACGATGAGTCCTGTTTGTTTAGGGCCAACCCCGTACCGACCGACGACCCTTTCGTCTATTAAATTAAAAAAAAAAAATTTACAAATCAAGGAGCTGGGTTTGATTCTAAAACTGTTGATTCATTTGCATAGACGCAAAATTTTCACTAAAAATAATAGAAAAATGTTAGTCATCGTTCGCTCCCTACAAATGGCGGCAGGCCCTCTCTCTCCTTGCCTCACCATTCAACCATAGAACTAGGTTTCATATCTGCAGCTGCCTCAAAATATCATTCAGATTCAATTGCGACGCCTTCAAGTTTTCTTCAAATTTCTCCCAAGTCCTTCAGTCCCCCCCCCCCCTTAAATCTTAAATAAACCCACGCCAAGAACTCTGAAATAAATCAAGTAACCTATACCGTATTTTTAGTATACAAGAAAACCATACAAAACATGCAACAGTGATACGCTAGACACTAGGCAATTATTTTAATAACTGGGTATAATTCTCAGAGGAGAGTGATAATAATATAAATAAACATGTTTTTATGCGTGAAACTTTATGGCAAACATAAATAATCAACAGGTGAAATATTTTATTAACTTAATCCAAATATTCATATTATTCTATTCATTTTTAACTTATGGTAAATTTTCTTTATTTTAGCAGTTTTTATTATATCCTATAAGTGATATAAAATACTATTTATCAGTGTTTCCTCCTCCCCTTAACCCCTACCTTATCCTATACATTAAGCTACCCCGTCACTACCAGTACTCCTACTACTAACTTCGCCACCAACATTACAACCCGTGGTGCATTTGTTGCCTCTGGCTAAGCTACAACCACTACGCCCCAGGCACCTAATCATGTCCCCACTTACATTGACATTAATCAATTCATGGCTCTCCCCAATAATGAAGTTACATTTAAATGAACCATTAATCGTAAATTCACTAAACCTAAAGTACAACGTTGGATGGAATCGCTTGAACAATAATTTCATAAGGACAACATCCTACACCACATCATGACATGAAAATAAATGGGGCTTGTAGATTTATAGATTCTAAAGAACGAGATGTCCTAGATACAGTCACATATTCACCAGAAATAGCAAAACCTAGTCCAAATGCAGAGTTAAAAACCCACTTCCCCTCGAATGTACAAGTAAGATTTTTCCATAATTCGCGTCCTCGGCTACTCTCAGAATCACCTCACGATAATAATTATGTGTTACTCTATAATTCGCGTTCTCAGGTAGACCAAGATGCTCTTCGCGTATGCATTAACTTTAAAAATCCTCTTAATGATAACTAAACCTTGATGTATTATTGCCCAGTGATGTAAGGTTACATAAAAATTATTTGTCAACAAGATTCGACTCCGGGCCTCCTCTAATATGTCAAGCAATGATTGTCAATTTTCCGGATAAGTACAATTTTTTAGGTTTATCCTAAAGATAAAATGGCTATAGAACTCTTGAAGAACGTTTGAAAGCTCAGGTTTTATATTACAATGGGCAAGCTGTACCGAAAAGTTCTTCTCATAACAATAAAAGGTATAACTAGGAATATCTTGTTAGCAGCTCAGTCCATTGCAACTGCCAATAACTCTCAAATTATAATTAGTTTCCTAAATAAGAGCATAAGACCAGTTACCTTATTAACACACCAAAGTTCAACCATTCAGAACTAAGGAAGAGTTACCGCGAATATTTCCGCGACTTCCATCAGAAAAGTCGCTCACTCTTAAGTATCAAGTTTTGGAGTAAATCCTTGAATTTCTTGTAAAAAAACAAGAGGTGATTGCTCTATCTGGAGATCCTTTAGGACGCACTAATTTAGTTCCTTTTGAAATTTACTCGGGACTAGATGCTAAACATATATGGTTGAAACACGAAGTGTAGATTGATATTTATTTAATTATTTCCAAAACACGATGAAATATTGAAAAATACATAGACTAAAACGAAATAAAAAAATACATGCTACAAGATGGTGTAACTAATATTCAATGTTACAGCCTTTTGCGTCGAAGACACAACGATGTCTAGGTGTAACCTAAGTGCAAGTGGCACGCAGAGTTTCAGCCGATATTTTTCCAGTTTGCACTTCAGAATTTCGACACTTTGATGATATTTGGTAGATACATTCTGCCCAAGCACCGACCCCATTTCCAAGTCCATGGGGTTCACATCTGGTTAACAGAGAGCAAAGTTCTTTGGACCAAAACCCCTTAAAAATTGCCCGGTATCAGTATTGAACTTTTGCTTGCTATGTGAGGTTGATCCATCTTGTTAAATGGTTACACCGGCATTTCATATGTTGGCATCAACCCAAGGGAGACTTTCTCCTTCAACATGTCCAAATAGAGATGTTGATTGATCTTTACCCCCACTTCAATAAAGAAGACACGTGTTTGTTCGTTTTTTTTTGTTCCGCTGATGTTACGCCTGCCCACACTATCACAGAAGCAGGTTTCTGTCTCTTGAAAGATATCCGCTGTTCAACCTGAATCTCATTTTATCTGTGTGTTGTGGGTGGTCTGGACAGTAAACAACTTCTTATCGTCTACAGAACTGGAGGCTACGAGCCATCAAGGAGTCGATGGAGGAGCAACTTTGCCTTTTTTCTCTTTTTTTGTTGTGGTTGAAAAACAGACGTCCTTTAGCAATCTTGAATAGACTAAGTTTCAGATCATCTTTCAGCAATTTTTGCATGGTCACATGGCTCACTTTGGCCTCCAAAGCAAGTTATCTGGCACTCCTTGGATTTCGCTCGCATGATCTTGTTCATCATGTTCTTGATGAGGATTAGTCTTATACCTGATCGGGGGCAGGGTGGTCCTCACTCTTGGAAGACACTGTCTGTCTCTTTAAGTCGCTTAATATCTTTAAGACTTCCAGATATATATATATATATATATATATATATATATATATATATATATATATATATATATATATATATATATATAATGAAAAACTCACAAAGTATCACGTGAGGGTAGCAAATGAATGCAATGTCCCTCGTTAAGCTATCTCCATTTCTTTGAATCTGTTACCCTTTCCTTCGACTTAGTTTGACCTTACTACCTGCTTCTTGTAATTCTTAATGTTTTTTTTTACCTTCCCTCTTCCTCATTGGTGATTTCTTGTTTTTAGGCGATCTTTCATACTTTTCTTTCGTATATACCTCTAATATAATACTATTTCTTGTAGTTATCCTTGATAAGGAACTTAATAAAGTTCGAAAGTACTTGGAAACACCTTTTCATTTTTTCCTGCGGGACATTGCATTCATATATATATATATATGTGTATGTGTATGTGTGTGTGTGTGTGTGTGTACAACCACATCGTATTCCTCATTCATAATTGGCAATGGTAGATAAACACGTTAAAAATATGCTTGAACAAGAGATAATTAGACCCTCAATTCACCCTGTGATATTGGCTAAAAATAATGGTGTTATTCGATGATGGCTTGATTGCCAAGGACTAAATCAAATAATGGTCCTTGGACGAAAGAACTTGCCATTTTCCACCAGGTTATTGTTAAATGCAAGTTAGTCCAGAGTCTCATTTTATGACATCTTTCACCACTAACCATGACCATTATGAGTTTTGTGGTCTTACCTTTGGACACATGATAGATCCATCTAGCAAGTATTCAAAAAGAAAGCCACGTTTACTTGGATACATCGATACCATCAAATCTTTGAAACACTAATTGGCAAACAGATCTCAACACATTTTACAGTTTTCAGACTACACAAAACTTTTTATAGTTTCCAGAGATGGTAGAAGCACAGTATTGACTCAAAAGGTAGCTATAGTTCAACTTTCTATCGTTTTTGCCAGTTCTGACCTCTTTAAGGCTCAACAAAATGATTCCACCTCCCACCTTAAAGCACTTGAGGTTTACTGGGTTTTAAGAAGTTCAATAGCTAAATATGGGTATTATATTACCATTGTCACCACAAACTACTCACGTACTTATTTAAATATGAATTACTAGATTGCTGTTTAAGCCTATGTATTGTAGTGCTCTATCGACCTGGTCAGCATTACTCAGTCCCTGATGCCCCTTCTAGGCTAAAAACGAGAGTCATCGTCCGAGAAGTAGAAGTTCTTCCTGTGTTTAACCAAGATTACTTGCGTAAGTCCACCAACAGAACATCTGCATACAAGATATATTAAACAAACTTACACAAACAACCACACATTTCCGAACGACAATATTATACTGTAAGAGAAGGTATTCTATATTTCATGGAACGCATAGTCAAAATTCTAATGGAAAGGTACCATTTCCATTACATGAACAAAGAAGCTACATTTCAGAATTTTCCTCCTGCCTTGAACATAAAGGCAAACTTCCAAATACTATCCCACTTCACAAATATCTTTTACGTAAGCGGTTGTGGCAACGAACAGGCATGGATAATCTAGATCCATTTACATAAACAGCTAGAATCAATCAGTGTATAAAGGTTTCCAATGACTATTTCAGCCGATAAAATAAAATTGTACCTATTCCTGATCAGAAAACATAAAATGTCGCACAAACCTTGTTAGATAAGATAATTAGTAATCATATAAGCTCCCCTGTGTTAGTCTCTGATAATGCTCTTATCTTTAAAGGTCTGACTGTCTTTGTAAACTGAGCTGAATTACATAAGAATACCCACAGCGAGGGATATCATCCTCAATCCAATGGCCACCTAGAAAGACGAAATATAAAAACAGAAACCCTTCGCCATCCCGTAAATTCTTCTACCCCAAAATGGGACAAATGCTTACCACTATGAACTATGTATCTATTGGAGATACTCACAATTTTCTCCTCTATAATTATGCCAAAAGTCTTACCCGTACGGCATAGAGTAAATCTTTTATCATCTACTGAGATGAGCGAATTAAGCAAATCTTTAACTCAAAGATGATTCAGAATGGTCAGGAAATGGTCGAAAATTCAATTGCAAAATTTCCATCCCCAATCTATAAGTCGGCAATGCGTTGCTATCTTAAAAGCGTAAAATCTCCAAGCGATTATATAAAACTATATAGAAAAAAATACCATTTTAAAACGGCGACTTATGGCTTTGGTAACAGTTACCAGATGTGCGCAATAAAGAGAAAAAAGTTTTAGTCATGAACGATGAAGGAAAAGGGTTATTTGAGATTGTAGACCTTCGATAACCTTCTAGATGGCAAGTATTCCACGTAGACAACATAAAACTGGAACCAGAACTGAAATACCACGCTAAACCTAAAATATCAAACCAAACACATGACACACAAATAGTATCTCTTTCTAGGTATTGCAACCACCACTGAACAAACCACCTTGACACCACCTCATTAATATACGGTGACACGAACCCTGTCAATGCCCCACAAACCCTATTAACAAGGTCTCCCGAATCTAAAATCTCGTAGCTCCTAAAATCCCCACATCACCAATCGATGACGTAAGATTAGATCCATCTTACCGCGATCTGGATCCTACATTGAACATTCCTCCCCGGGAACCGAGACCTCTCCTTCCACGAACAAAGACATAATCCAAACTTCCCATGCCGTATACCATACAACTTAAGGCACAATTAGATATAATGAAAATTCTTATTCTATTGAACATACCATTAACAACAATTTGGCTGTCAACACGACCAAATGAGTAGTAGTTGAACAAGGTCTACTGCAAAAAAAGTCGCGTGCTCTCACTTATTCTGAATTATGATCTTACAACCTTCAAAACTTTCAATAATTCGCGGGCTAACCTTAGGAGGACTTCGTCCATTAGATCATTCAAAAGAGAATGTAAAACAACATAAGAGTTTCAAATTTCGTTAGAATCGGCCGAATAGTTATGATGTTATTGCCAAATAATTTCCCAGCTAACCTTGAGATGACTTTGGCAATTATTATACCATTCGAAAGAGAATGTAAAATAACATAAGGCTTTCAATTTTTGTTAAAATCGGCCAAATAGTTATGATGTTATTACCAAATAATTCCTGGGTTAACCTTGGGAGGACAGAGAAAATTATATCATTCGAAAGAGAATGTAAAACAACACAAAGGTTTCAAATTTCGTTAGAATTGGCCAAGAAGAAGAGTTACAATGTTATTACTAACACAAAAAAAGCAAAACGGGGACCGACCGACAGATCGCTATGGGTTTAGAGTCACTCGCGACTAAAAAATAAGAAACGGAAAGGGGTAATTTTAAATAGACGGGCGGACGCATTTTAGGATAAAAAATTCTGTAATACTTCTTCCTATTGTAATAGTGTCCTAGGAGTAATATTTTGATGGCGGAGAAGGTCTATCACACCTTGTAAAGTCACGCAAAGCCAATATTTCAAACTAATACCTAGTCATAGCTAAAAGTTTTGAGATTACTATAACTTTTCATATAAGAAAATTAACCTAACTTATCAAACGTATTTTGTTTTAGTATGTTTGCATCATAATTTGGAGGTGAAATGCAAACAAAAATTAGAGCCCAACCCATTTTATTAATAAATGTAGTCAATTGATAAGTGCAACTTACAATGATGTCCCTTGTTCTTCAGGATTGCTTCAATTCGTGTTGGTAAGCTGGAGACCAAATTTGTGATGTTATATTTAGTGATATTGCTCCATTTTTGTTCAATAAGCACCGCAAAAGGTCACAATTGGATGGTTTCTGTTTATCAACTGCCAGTTTGAGTATCGCCCACCAATTCTCTATTGAGTTAAAATCTAGCGAATTCCCGGGTCAAGATCCCCCAAATTCGATGTTTTCTTCAGCCAAGAATTTTGTTATTGCTTTTGCTTTGTGACAACGTGTGCCATAGAGCTAAAAAATACAATTATCATCTTCAAATTATTCTTAAAGGGTTTGGAAAAGGTGCTGATGAAACATGTATTTGATACCATTTTGAGTTTATTGCAATGATATTGGGAAAATCGTTAGTGCTCCACTTTCCTTAGATGAGAACCAGCCCCAGACAGGGAGAGTATCCGGATGCTACACCATGGGCACCACACAGGACTCATGAAAGATCTCCCTTTTTCTCATCCTAACGAGGGATCTTCCAGAAACTCCAAATACGCAGAAGGAAGCTTCTTCAGGAATATCACTTTGCCCAAGTCTTCAACATTCCATTCTTTATGTTTCCTACAAAAATGGAGTCTATCCTTAATGTTCATCTTGGTAAGACGAGGCTTCTTCGAAGCTCTTATCGACTTGAGATTTTGTCGAAAAGTCTCCGCCTCCCTGTGCTTGTTGAAACGTTCACACCTGCCTCTTTCTAATCGTCAGCAAGCTTGGCACTGCAGGCGATCTTGGCGTTTATTTGAAGCTCTCGGGCGTCCAGAAGACTTCTTTACAGGAGTTTAACTAGTCTTTATTAAAGTCATTAATGATTCTAAAGATGGTGCTCCTTGATGCGATACCCTTAGGAACTATTGTCTTTCATTTCAGGCCACTTGGTGCAGAGCAACAATGGTTGCACGCCTTTCTTTGGAAAGAACCATTTCTGGAATTGGAAAATATTCAAATCTGTATTTAAAAAACAAGTACGAAATATATCAAAATTACACATCGTTCATTTAACCCATATTTTTCATCATTTTACCCTTTTGATCGAATAACAAAGCTCCAGGGACTGAAACTCACCTACTACAGGAACACGACTAAAGCACGATTTGGGTTTCAGCGAAGGAATGCATTTTTTATTATTATTTTTGAAATGCTGACTTTTTAATAAACTTGCAATAATTTAAATATTAGAATAATTTTTCCTATCACGTAAATTAAAAAAAAAACTTAAGAAAAAACTACAAATATTTATATGACTCTCAAAACCTTTGGCCATGACTGTAATAAAAAAAAAATAATTAACAACTAATACAGCTTAGCTCAGGTAAGGATATCATTACCTTGAACGCCTAGAATTAATTACACCTGCTCAAGAAATCACTATTTTTATGTTAAATATCACATTTAGGATTTTTCAAGGTTGATCAATCCTTTTTGATATCGTTGAAATCAATGATCCGTTTTGAGTACCATTGAACCAAGCTTATCCATTTCTAAATTTTAACTCGAGTAATTTGGAAATTAATACAACTTAACCTTTCGGCTTCTCACGAAACCACTATCTCTCATGTCCTTGCTTGGAATGATCGACGATTAATCAGAAGGACCACAATTTTCTACTATAAATAATTACTCCTCTAGCCTAATATAGTGCAATTGTGACTACCATTTTATTAATATGTAATGCTATTATCTTAATTGGATGCTGGATGAATAAGAGGAAAAATATAATACCTCAGGCGACAGCTATAGAACACACATACCTACACACATACGTAAGAGCCATCCACCAAGAATGCGGTTATCTACTTAATAGCTTAAATAGGCTTAATTAGGGTAAATAATATAAAAAAATATAAATACAATGTGTTTTATGTGTCGGGAATTTTAAATAGGCCTCTTTAGTGTTTGTTCCATTTATTATATTAAATGAATATGATAATTTAGTCTCATTTATTTTGTAGATATAACCATTAATTGTAATGTGTATAAGACCAAATTTTGGAATGAGAATAGTGTTAGGGCTATAGCTGTATATATCCGCGGTTCGGATACCACGTTAATCAGTAGGGACTCCACTTAAAGATCAAGGCCCCCAAAAATATACTAAACAAGGAGTTGGGTTTGATTTTAATACTGTCGATTAATTAACATAGACCCAAATAAAGGACAAATGTTAAAATCAACATTCATTTACGTCATTCGCAAAGGGCCAAAGAAGAGGAACAAATTTAAATAATTGATAAATTAAAGTGTTATTCCACGGTTATCTACTTAATAGCTTAAATAGGTTTAATTAGGGTAAATAATATAAAAAAAGATATAAATACAATGTGTTTTATGTGTCGGGAATTTTAAATAGGCCTCTTTAGTGTTTGTTTCATTTATTATATTAAATGAATATGATAATTTAGTCTCATTTATTTTGTAGATATAACCATTAGTTGTAATGTGTATAAGATGAAATTTTGGAATGAGAATAGTGTTAGAGCTATAGCTGTATATATCCGCGGTTCAGATTCCACGTTAATCAGTAGGGACCCCACTTAAAAATCAAGGCAAAAAAAAATATACTAAACAAGAAGTTGGGTTTGATTTTAATACTGTCGATTAATTAACATAGACCCAAATAAAGGACAACTGTTAAAATCAACATTCATTTACGTCATTCGCAAAGGGCCAAAGAAGAGGAACAAATTTAAATAATTGATCAATTAAAGTGTTATTCCACGTGGAGTCCGAGAACCTACTTGCATATACTAGCACATGATGTACAGGGTGGTCCGAAAGTCTTTTTCCCCCACCTTGTAAATATTGTTTTAATTTTGTATTTCAGATGACCGAAAGTCTTGTCACCAGTAGTATTGAAGGTCGCACCCCGAGTCTACACGCAAACACGCTCTCTCACACACAGTCAAACACACACATACAGGATCATACACACACATGACCTTTTTAATGGACCCGGCCTCCCTACCCCCATCGCCTCTGGACCCCTCCCAGATTTTTTTCGAGTGAAAATAGTTGAAAATAATTAAAGCGCTAAATGAGGCAAGGAGATAAACATCGCTATTCTACCATTTAGTAATCATAATGATTTTCTGCAAACACACATGCGAACATACACACACATGACCTTTATAATGAACCTGGCCTCCCTCCCTCCGGATTTTTTTTCGAGTGAAAATAGTTGAAAATAATTAGAAGTGCTTAATGAGGCATAGGAATAAACATCGCTATTCTACCATTTTAGCGACCATACTGATATTCTGGTTTAACCGGGATCACACACATGACCGTTTCTCAGTTCATAGCTTCGTTTACAGAATAAATAATTTTCTTTTTTAACCATACACTTAAGTTTGGAACATTCAGTCTCATAGTTCGTATATAAAGGATTCATGCAGGCCATTCATACAATACAACTATCCAAACCTGATAGGAAGCTTTCCACTTAAGATCTTTTAGCGATCTTTTTCACAGATTGAAATAGCCGATTTACCCCGCCAAAAGATTTTGGCAGAGTCGAGGATATGCGTAACAATCAGCGGTTCATTTTTTACATATATAACTTTTTTATTTCATTCCTATATTTACCGATATAATAAAACAAAACAAAAAAAATACTTCTTTCTTAACTTAGTGAATTATTTTATTTTTTTATTATACCTAGTTGTTCTGGCTTTTTATTGACTTGAGCAATTGGGTGTCATCTTCTTTTTTTTCAGCCAATTGTAGACAATTATCTTTCAAGTTGAAGTATATGAAAAGTTCATTTTTCATTAGTTTTTTCTTTCATTTCCCCATTTAGATGACAAAACAAGAAACACCAAATGGAACTTGATTTTAAAAAGTGGTGATTTTAAGTGTGTGAATATTTTCAAAATAGTTTCATTTGTACTTTCAATTCGTGGAACATCAGTGTGGAGAAATGGCTACATTAAGCATCCTGGAGGAGTATAGGTACATTCAAGCCCCCCTCCCTTCATGAGGAGAAGCGTGGGAAAGGTAGCTGGCGAAAATGCTTACCATGTGTGATCTCCTCGCCGCTGTGGGCAGTTGGAGCTAACATATGTTTGAAGGCGACCACCTAAGGTCCTTAAACGACGCTCTAACGATCGAATTACCTACGAGACCCATAAACCCGTGGTTAGGGGAAAAAAAACGGTGCGAGTCAGAAGGCACGCCAAGTAGCGGTGCGGTTGCGAGCCTATAATTTGCGAGCTGACTTGGGCACCCCAGTGCCACCTCAGGAATTCTCGCTCTCCCCAGATGCTAACTCACCATTGGCTCCCCCCCCCCTTTTGCCTCTGTGGCCTGGTCACTTCCCCCTTTAGATGGGGCGGCAATCCGCCTATAAATAAGCCCCGCAAAGAAAGAGAAGAGGATTATCTGAAGTCGATACGCCAGAGTAGGATTAGGTCGTGAAGATCGATCCATCGGCCAGACAAGAAGATTATTAGAAGTTGATTCGCCAGAAGAAAGATTAGTTCGTAAAGATCGATCCTTCAGACATACCAGACTATTTCCGTGAGAAACGATAGGATCAGATTGAGAAAATCGATCCCCCCTTTCAGGGCCGTATTAACCTAAATAGTCAAGTTTTATATCGGTGCCATACCGAAGAAGCCTTTTCCGTCTGCAAAGAAGTCCGACTGAAGAAAAGCAAAGCCGCTCACACTCGAGTGATTCTCACATCTCAAGCAATCCCTCTTCGAAAATTTCAACCAGCGGCCACACCACTTCAAAGCGAGAGATAAGTCCTCCAGCGACATCCGGCAATCCCTAATACCTACTTGTAAGTTAACAATAACATTTATATCTCTATTGCGATAGTAGAAGTTTAGTACGTCCCACGTTTTAAAGGAGAGTAGAAACCATTATTCTTGAACCTAGGTCATATGTGTTTGTAGATGACAGTACATTAATTTAATGTTTTATGCTAAACAAATAGGGTCGTGATAAAAATACTAATTGGCAATTGGTTTGTTTATTGGAAGCCTACTTGTTTATGTTTTGTCATTGAAAAATCTTTGAGGCCAAATATAGAAATGCTTTTACTGTTGGTTTGTAATATTTAATTTAAAATACATGTTTATTTTGGTAGATTCTGGTGTTTCCTCTTATCCTTATGTGTTTAAAAATAGCTCTTCCTTAAGGACTAAACCACTAAAATAGCACTCTTAGAACAAAGCCTACTTCATCATAGAAGTAACTCACGCCCCTTAAAGCATACCCCTACTAAAAGGGTGTCAAAGAGTAGAGGGATCAAAACCAAGGGTCATTCTACGACATATTATAAAAGTGGTGTCAGGTCTAGAGGTTTTATATTAGAAAGAACCCAGCAGTGTCTATTTTAGGAAGAGCTAACACATAAAAGGAACACCAGGAATAATAGAATATTTGACGAGTGGGAAATTGGTAAAGTTAGAGGTGGATACCATCTAAAGGTAATTGTTAGGCCAAGTGGTAAGTTTCGGTGGTGGAATAGGTCAGGCTTGATTAAAAACAAGGTAGATGACTGACATAAGCGCGATGGCATTGTTTGACCTTTATCGGAAGCAAGGTCAAAGCCTCGGACTGCAAGGAACCGAGCTGAGTTCGTTTATTCAGGAGAAAGAAGAGAAAAGATGAAAATGGAAGCAGAAAAGACGAAAATGGAAGCTGATGAAAGAAGAGAAAAGACGAAAATGGAAACTGATGAAAGAGAGAAGATAAGGGCCCACGAAAGAGCCCTTAGTAAAGACCAGTTAGAGGTGCAGTCAGTGTTATCTAGAACAGGAGTGTCACCAGCGGCCAGCATGAAACTCCCGGAGTACAAGGACGAAGAAGATTTATGCTCATATCTCTCCCATTTTGAGAAAATATTTGAAGTCAATAATTGGGACCTAGAAGAAGATGGGGTCGCCAGACTGTTACCGCTACTCAATCGTAGGATGAGAGAGATATTCGTATCTTTACCCTCAGAAGCGACTGTGGACTATTCCATTCTCAAAGCCGAACTTCTCTCAGCTACAAACCTTAACCCGGAAGAATATAGGATGAAGTTCAGGCAGTCTCGTATAAGACCTGGACAAACGTACAAACATTTTGGCTTTGAGCTTCGTCGAAGCCTACAGTTTTGGATGGAGTCAGAAGGGGTAGAGAACGAAGTCGCTGCGGTCGTCGACTTCATGCTTAGAGATCAGAAACTAAGTACACTACCCCAGGAAATCCGTGCATTCGTTAAGGACCGAAAAGCTGCTACCTTCAACGAGTGCCTGGACGAGGCTGACCTCCACGCGGTAAATCATCGGTTATATCCTAGGGAGTACAAGAAAGAGAAGGCTCCCTCCCCAAATAAAAATGGGCCGCCACCCAGGCATTTACAGAAGAAGCCCTTTAAGTTCTCAGTAGCAAAAGGAACTTATAAGCCAAATTTTGGAGGAGAAAAAAATCAAAAAGAAGTTAGGATTCCACAAGGATCATAACTCTGAATCCTAACCCTCCACTGTCTTGTGGATAGACACTTCAGTCAAAGGCTAAGGGACCTCCCTGACAGAAAGGTGTTCTCATGCATTGGATTGTGCCATAGCCTCTGTACCATGGTCTTCCACTCTCTTGTGTTTGAGATCCCTGCCTAAGGGTACATTTAGGCATACTTTCCTATTTTTCATTCCTCCTCTTGTTTTACTCAAATGGTGTGTAGGGCAGGCTTAATAGATGAGCAAAGAGGCTCTGATGGCTTTTCAAGAGGTTGCCTTGGTCTATTCTTTTCTTTTCTCTTTTCTTTATTCTTTTTCATTCCAAAGTCATCATTACTGTCCTCCCTCAGTTGTTGTGGCGTCCTGAAGGGAATTTTGCCTTGCATGATGTGTCGGCTCCATCATGTTGACCAGTTTTTTTTCCGACATATAATATTCAGTTAATGAAAGTTTTGCTATTGAATAATTTTGTACAAATTGTTGTTGTTGTTGTTGTACAAATTGTTATTTTTGTTGAAGATCTTGTTGCTAATATTATTTTTTTAATATCGATTTTAATTTTATCAGGAGATATTGAGCTCAACCCTGGACCTGGTCATCCTCGTCAGATAAAATGTCGTCTACTCTATATTAATATTAGGGGCCTACATGCCAATATTAAAGACTTGACTGCTTCATCCAAGTCTCATGACATTTTACTCTGTTCAGAGACCCTGGTTTCAAATATGAGGCATGTCTCTGAACTACTTATACCAGGCTTCAAAAAACCAATTTTACTTAGGCGTGATGCCATTCCTAGGGCTAGAGGAATGGCAGTTTACATTAGGAATGGTTACTCTGCTTCAAAGACCTCCTATGCTTGTTCTTGCCATGAGATGCAAGTTATGAAAGTATGTGGTAAGCAAAATAATTTTTATCTTTTTTCTGTCTATCGCAATCCAGACTTAGATGATACTATTTTTGATTGTCTGCTCCTTGCCATGGCCAAGGTACAGGAAAATGACCGGAAAGCCTGCTTTGTATTTATGGGAGACCTCAATGCTCATCATAGGCAATGGCTGTCTTCTGTCTCCCCTACTGACTGTCATGGTAACAGGGCTTATGATTTTGCGTGTGAGTCGGGTTGTGAGCAAGTCATTAGGGAGCCTACCCATTCATCTGGGAACTGCCTTGACTTGGTTTTCACTGATTCCCCTGGAGTCGTTACAAGTGCTGTTGATCCTCCTGTGGGAACTTCTGACCACTGTGCAATTTCTATAACTATCTGTATTGAGCAATCTATTCCTAATATAGCTCATACAAGCAAAGTATTCATCAAATCTCAAGTAGACTGGTGCAATATATTAAATGATATCTCCCGGATCAACTGGCCACTAATATATAAGGAGGTTGAAGCAGTTCGTATTTTGAATGATAAAATTGTTTCAATTATTGATAGACATGTTCCATTCCGTATGATCAGATATCGCACTAAGGACAAAGCCTGGTTTAATGATGACTGTAAGAGGGCTCATATGCAGAAACAAGAAGCCTACAACCTGTGGAAGGGGAGTAGATCTGCCTTTCTATGGGATAATTATGTGCACTACAGAACAGCAGCTCAGAGGGTATATAATAATGCTGAAGTTGAATTCAATACTACCACAAAGGGAACTCTTCAGCGCACAGCAAATTCCCACAAATTCTGGACCACTCTCAAGTCTGCTCTTTTTGGGAATGATTCATCTATGCCACCCCTTCTTAAACCTGATGGTTCCATTACCCATAGTCCTGAAGAAAAGGCAACACTGTTGGCTGATGTTTTTGATAATAAACAAAGTAATGAGAATCTAACTCTACCTGACACTTGTTTCCCTGAACCAAGGTTAAACAAGATTGCTTTCCGTTCAAGTGAAGTAAAACAGTTACTTCTTGATCTGGATGCTTATGGTGGTACTGACCCAAATGGTACATTCCCTTTATTCTTTAAGAAAACTGCAGAGTATTTGGCTCCCAAGCTTTCCGTTATTCTTCGGAAGCTGGCGAGGAGTGGTAGTTTTTGCGAATGTTGGAGAATTGGTAACATCATTCCACTATGTAAAAGTGCAAGTGGTAGTTTTAACCCTACTGAATATAGGCCCATTTCTATAACTCCTGTTCTATCTAAGATTTTTGAACGTTTACTAGCTAAACGTTTAAGTACATTTGCCGAGCTTAATCGTCTGTTTCCCTTTTTACAGTTTGGATTTCGTAAGGGTCTGAGCACTTGTGATGCACTTCTCACTGTCTCCACCATTGTCCAAAAGTCATTAGACTCTGGTCAAGAAGTTCGCTTAGTTGGCCTGGATTTCAGTGCCGCATTTGACCGTGTCAATCATAAGGCCCTGATATTTAAGTTGAAGCAGTTGGGAGTAGGTGGTGTATTTTTAAATATTATTGAACAATTTTTAACAAATCGACATCAAAAGGTTTATGTTGACAATAATTTTAGTGATGAGAGAGAGGTGCTATCTGGTGTACCACAAGGCAGTGTTCTTGGTCCTCTACTGTTTATATTATATACCCATGATATGTGGTTTGGACTGGAACATAGACTTATAGCCTATGCTGATGATGCTACTCTAATAGCCCCAGTCCCATCTCCTGAGTTGAGAGCATCGGTTGCAGAGTCTTTAAATAGAGATCTGGCTAAGATAAATGTTTGGTGCACTTCATGGGGCATGAAGTTAAATGCAAAGAAAACCCAGAGTATGATTGTTAGCAGATCCAGAACACTAGATCCTCCCCATCCAGATCTTTTAATAAATAACATTCCCATCTCCATATGTGATTCTTTTAAGTTGCTTGGAGTTATGCTTGACTCTAGGTTTACTTTTGAGAATCACATTCGATCTATTTCCTCCTCTATTGCTCAAAAAATTGGCATTTTGAGGAAATCTTACAAAGTATTTGGAGAGCAGACTGTTCTTAAAAATTGTTTTAATGCTTTTATTCTTCCGTGTTTTGAATATTGCGCCCCTGTTTGGAGTTCGGCAGCCAACTCTTATCTTAATTTATTAGATAAAAATTTGAGAGCAATAAAATTTTTAATTCCTGACCTCAAAGTTGATCTGTGGCACAGGCGAGCAATAAGCTCCTTATGCATCTTATATAAAATTTTTAACAATGCAGATCATCCACTGCATCACGATCTGCCCAATTTATATGCCCCTCAACGAGTTACCAGAGGTGTACTAAATGCCAATAGTAGGGCCTTTACGCCTATGAGATTCAACACAACACAGTTTTCAAGAAGTTTCATTCCTAACACAACTAAACTGTGGAATGAACTTCCTAGTGTTGTTGTTGAGTCCTTGGAACTTCAGAAATTTAAAGTGGGTGCTAATACATTTTTAATTAACAGAAACTTATAACTTTAATATTTTATTCATTATCCACACATATATAATATTATAATATTTTTAACATTATAGCATTTAATTTTTTTTTTTTTTTTTTTTTTCTATTTATTTATTATGTTTTTCTTAATCTTTGTTTCGTTTTTTCCATACCAGGTTTCTTTCCCCGCTGGGGCCCTTGGGCTTATAGCTATTTGCTCTTCCAGTTGGGGTTGTGGCTTGGAACTTTAATAATAATAATAATAATACCCTAATACCGGCACGTATCCCAGGAAGCCCGTCACTTGTTATACCTGCGGGATAATAGGTCACCTGAGTTTCCAGTGCCCACAGAACTCCCGACTGAGGGAAACCTCGAGACAACAGGTGCAAAACCTGACTGCCGCGATCCCAGCAGGACAAGCTGATTCGTCCTACGTCCCTGCGCCAACATCCGAAGGGCCCCAGCAACAGGTAAACTTTCTATTCAACAAAAGTTCGCCAGGCGGCCTACAATTTGAAGAGGGCACTGTTAATGGGTGCCGAGTATCCACTTTAGTCAGAGACACCGGATGCACGTGCATAGTGGTATCCGACAAGTTGCTGCCCCCAGTAAACCCTGCCCATAAGAAATTCGCAATCGTCCACGACTTTTTAGGACGCGACAATCGATTCCCCGTCGTGAGATGTCATATACAATGCAGATATTTCACCGGTTGGACGGACGTGGTAGTAGCCCCGATTAAGTTCTGCGCAGTACTAATCGGACAAAACCCCCTAATTCCCCAGCAAGAAGTGGCCCAACAAGTAGTCACCCGGGCACAAGAAGCCCAGAGGAAAGAGCAACCTGCTAAGTTGACCCCAAGGATTACCCTCGAAGACAATGGGTTCAAATTGACTTCCTTCGCCAGTGCTCAGAAGGAATGCCCCACTCTTAAACCTCTATGGGAGAAAGCTATTAAAGGTGAAATTCTCCAAGTGAAAGGAAAGAAGCCTATCCAGTATATCGTAGAAGACTCACTTCTCTACCGTACTATCAGCGAGGAGGATAAGGAGAACAAGAAAGCACTGTGTGTACCTCAAGAATACACGCATAGAATTTTGAATACCGCGCATGATGGAATATTAGCCGGACACTTTGGGCACAACAAAACGGCGCAGCAGATATTCCGACACTTTTATTGGCCCCAGGCCGCCAGGGAAATTGTGGCCTATTGCCGATCATTCGATGTGTGTCAGAAGGATCCCTCCAGAGGACGGGTACCTCCCGCTCCCTTACAAAAGGTGCCCGTTATTACCGAACCTTTCTTTCGAGTGGCAATTGATTTGGTGGGACCAATTCACCCCCCTTCAAGTGGAGGACACTCCTACATCCTCACCCTAGTGGATTGTGCCACCCGGTTCCCAGATGCCGTGGCCCTACGGAAGATTGACACTATTTCCTGCGCGGAAGCATTAATTTCAATTTTTGCACGAGTAGGCCTGCCTAAAGAAATTCTATCTGATAGAGGGCGCCAATTCACCTCAGAATTGATGGAGTATTTTAACAAACTGCTGTTAGTCAAGCCAATTTTTACGAGTCCATTTCATCCAGCCGCTAACGGAATCTGCGAGAAAATTAAACGGGACTCTCAAAAATATATTGAAGAAGTTGTGTCAAAACAACCCTACATAGTGGCACAGATACCTGCCTGCAGCCCTTTTCGCCTGCCGAGAAATACCTCATCGGACGTTGGGATTCTCACCCTTTGAGCTATTATACGGGAGAAATGTGCGAGGTCCTATGAGTATTCTTAAGGAATTATTTTCCAACGCGAAGCTCGAGCAAGAAATCAAATCGTCTTACGCCTACGTGATGGATATGCGCGAGCGCCTAGAATACTGCTCTGGCTTAGCTCGAGAGAACGCCGAGAAAAATTTAGCCAAATACCGGGACTATTTCGATATGAAAGCAAAGGCTCGAAAATTAAAGGCAGGAGATGAAGTCTTATTATTACTCCCGACCGAAAATAATAAGTTATGGGCCCAGTGGAAGGGACCGTTTGAAGTAATCGAGGCACGGGGTCCAGTCGATTACTTAATAGATACCCCAACAGGGCGAAGAACCTATCACATAAACATGCTAAAAAAATATCACCGCCGCGCGTGCATAAAGAATATTACCCTTCTAGACGAAGAAGAACCGATGGATGCCGTTTACCCGGGTACGCCCCTGCAAGTCATACACACCGTGTGTGTGGAACAAGACGAGGAATACGAACTTCCCTCGCTCTCACCTACCCCGGAAGACCCTCGGGTGGATTTAAAGATAAATCCCCACTTAGAAATTCAACAAAAAGCGGAAATGTTGAACTTGCTCATGGAATTCCCAGAAGTCATTTCTGAAAACCCTGGATGTGCCAAGGATTTTATCCATGAAATAAAACTAAAAACTAATTCAGTGGTTCGGAGCAAACCATATCCTTTACCAATCCACCTACGAGAAGCCTTTAGTCAGGAAGTTTGGAATTTACTAAAATTGGGAATTTTAGAGCCATCGGAGTCCGATTATTGCTCCCCCATAGTAATGGTTAAGAAACCTGATCAATCATTTCGGATGTGCGTGGACTTCTGAAAATTGAATTCAGTGACCGTTTTCGACGCCGAGCCCATCCCACTAATAGATCAAAATCTCCATTTATTTGAAGACGCTAAATTCATCACCGAATTGGATTTGTGTAAAGCGTACTATCAAATACCTCTCGCTAAGGAGTCCAAAAAACTGACGGCTTTTGCGACCGAGAGAGGTCTGTTACAGTTTACCAGGCTACCCTTCGGACTACTTACAGCCGGTAGCAATTATAATAGGATGATGAGGCGAATTATCGCTGGACTAAGTGACGTGTCGTTTTACTTCGACAACGTGTACGTAGCTACCCGTACATGGGAGTCACACTTACACGCCTTACGCTCATTGCTGGAGAAATTGAAGGAGCAAGGTCTAACCGCCGGGCCGACCAAGTGTTATTTTGCCTACGAATCCATTGACTACCTGGGATTCAAAATAGGACAAAAACACTTGACTACCCAGCAAGAAAAAGTGGACGCCATAGTCAAGATGCCCCGGCCGAAAACAAAGAAACAACTCCGATCGTTTATGGGAGCGGCCTCGTTCTATAGGCGTTTTGTACCACACTTCGCTTCCATTGCGGCCCCACTGAATGATTTGTTAAAAAAGACAGCGTCAGACCCTGTCACGTGGAACCCCCATGCAATAACTCAGTTGGAGTTTCTAAAAGGAAAACTCGTAACTGCGCCCATTCTTCGCTTACCAAATCCCAACAAGATCTTCGGCCTTCGCACGGACGCTAGTCGGGACGGGTTAGGCGGAGTATTGCTTCAATACGAAGATGACGAAACAGCCTATCCCATAGCTTATGTCAGTAGGAAACTGTTGAGTAGAGAAAAAGCCTACGCTACTATCGAAATCGAAGCTTTGGCCATAATATGGTCCATAGGTAAATTCAAATATTATCTAATAGGGCGCGAGTTTAAGTTGGAATGCGACCATAAACCGTTGTCATACTTAGGTAAAAATAAGTGTAAGAATGGAAGACTCCTGAGATGGAGTTTACTCTTGATGGAGTACCAGTACTCCATTCACTATATAAAAGGGTCCAACAATTGTATGGCCGACTCGTTAAGTCGGAACCCTGTCGACGATTAAGGAGCAGCCCAACTATTGTATTATAGAAAAGTTAAGTGTAAATCAGTAGAATTGTAAGTAAGTAGGGGCGAGTGGTAGGTAAGAAAATCCTAAGTTGGCACAGTAATATAGGAATTAATGTAAGGTCAGGTGAAATGTTATCGAGGCATTCCCGAGTGAACTAGAATTTATTGTATAATATAATGTTCCGTAAGTTACCCATGTATATTATTGTAAGCGTCGGATTGGAACCCCCCCCCCCTTCCCGTTATTTTCTTAAGAATGGAGGTAAATGTGGAGAAATGGCTACATTAAGCATCCTGGAGGAGTATAGGTACATTCAAGCCCCCCTCCCTTCATGAGGAGAAGCGTGGGAAAGGTAGCTGGCGAAAATGCTTACCATGTGTGATCTCCTCGCCGCTGTGGGCAGTTGGAGCTAACATATGTTTGAAGGCGACCACCTAAGGTCCTTAAACGACGCTCTAACGATCGAATTACCTACGAGACCCATAAACCCGTAGTTAGGGGGAAAAAAACGGTGCGAGTCAGAAGGCACGCCAAGTAGCGGTGCGGTTGCGAGCCTATAATTTGCGAGCTGACTTGGGCACCCCAGTGCCACCTCAGGAATTCTCGCTCTCCCCAGATGCTAACTCACCATTGGCTCCCCCCCCCCTTTTGCCTCTGTGGCCTGGTCACTTCCCCCTTTAGATGGGGCGGCAATCCGCCTATAAATAAGCCCCGCAAAGAAAGAGAAGAGGATTATCTGAAGTCGATACGCCAGAGTAGGATTAGGTCGTGAAGATCGATCCATCGGCCAGACAAGAAGATTATTAGAAGTTGATTCGCCAGAAGAAAGATTAGTTCGTAAAGATCGATCCTTCAGACATACCAGACTATTTCCGTGAGAAACGATAGGATCAGATTGAGAAAATCGATCCCCCCTTTCAGGGCCGTATTAACCTAAATAGTCAAGTTTTATATCGGTGCCATACCGAAGAAGCCTTTTCCGTCTGCAAAGAAGTCCGACTGAAGAAAAGCAAAGCCGCTCACACTCGAGTGATTCTCACATCTCAAGCAATCCCTCTTCGAAAATTTCAACCAGCGGCCACACCACTTCAAAGCGAGAGATAAGTCCTCCAGCGACATCCGGCAATCCCTAATACCTACTTGTAAGTTAACAATAACATTTATATCTCTATTGCGATAGTAGAAGTTTAGTACGTCCCACGTTTTAAAGGAGAGTAGAAACCATTATTCTTGAACCTAGGTCATATGTGTTTGTAGATGACAGTACATTAATTTAATGTTTTATGCTAAACAAATAGGGTCGTGATAAAAATACTAATTGGCAATTGGTTTGTTTATTGGAAGCCTACTTGTTTATGTTTTGTCATTGAAAAATCTTTGAGGCCAAATATAGAAATGCTTTTACTGTTGGTTTGTAATATTTAATTTAAAATACATGTTTATTTTGGTAGATTCTGGTGTTTCCTCTTATCCTTATGTGTTTAAAAATAGCTCTTCCTTAAGGACTAAACCACTAAAATAGCACTCTTAGAACAAAGCCTACTTCATCATAGAAGTAACTCACGCCCCTTAAAGCATACCCCTACTAAAAGGGTGTCAAAGAGTAGAGGGATCAAAACCAAGGGTCATTCTACGACAATCAGCATACTTTGAAATGAATTTTAGTGTAATGTCATCTAAATTGCGAAATGAAAAAACAGATGCTCCGTAGAACTAACGAAAAATGAACTTTTCATATACTTCAACTTGAAAGATAATTGTCTAGGATTTGCTGAAAAGACAAAAGATGGCACCCAATTCCTCCAATCCACAAAAGCTAGAACAAGTATAATTTAAAAAAAAAAACAACCTTTTACTAAGTTAAGAAAGAAGCATTTATTTTAGTTTTATGTTTTATTATATGGGTATATATTGGAATGAAATTAAAAATATATATATGTTAAAAATGAACCGCCGATTCTTACTAGAGTTGTGTCGATTCCAAAAATTTTGGGCCGATGCCGATTCCGATGCCAAGTCTTATTTATACTTGCTTGCCGATGCCGATGTCGATGCCGATTCTGCCTAATATTTGTTTTTAGTGTATTATGCTTAATTTATTAGATACTTTATAATTAGTTTCCATAACTCTATTACTCCACTGTTAGGCTGTTGGAAGCTTGGAACTCGGAAGCCAATAGACAAAGCAATGGAGTATTTTTTAGTTGTTGTTTTTCTTTTCAATAGCCATTGAGTTTAGAGAATTTTATAGCTTTTGATGGAAGGTTTTAGGATACAAAATGAATATGGATCTTTACAGAATTTATTTCATTTCCTTTCATATTAGGAATAGCCTATATACCTGTAGAAGTCTAAATACCTCCATGCATTAATACATACATAAATACACCGACACAGCTGCATGCCCCCCCCCCACTTTATTCCAAATTCGCCTTTTCCCATTGAATCCCCTTTACCCCTTTTCGCGCCTTGGAGATAACCAAATTCGCGGCTGGCCACACAGGAAAATGTCTGCATCAAAAGACACCTGCCAGCCGACGAAGGCCCGAGTTTCTTCGCGCCGTCATAAACCTGCGGCTTGAGACGAAGAAACCTCGGGTGGCACCGAGGTGTGAATGTTTGGCATGTCCTGGTGGCAGACGAAAGATCTGTTCGCGCGACGATAAGAATTTTATGAGAATCCGGTGCTCTCTCTCGATTTTAGCTCTTGAGGGAAATAAAAGAGGAAATTTTCCCTGGAGCCGGGCAGAAGACCTTGGACGTACGTTGTATGTGGAGCTATTACCACAAAGGAAACAGTTCGCGCATTGCAAGGAAGAAACTTCGGGGAATTAGTTTTTGCCATCAGAGTACTTGTAGGTGCTAAACTTCTCGCAGACCACTCCCCTCTTCAGAGCTAGAGGTTACACAGGACCCCCCCTCTGCGGATTACCCTAGACGCAGCTAGGTAATCATTTTTGGCTACCCACTCCAGGTGCTAATAATCGCAACTGACACTTCGAGGAGAATAATTCCGATTTGAGTCACAGTTTGACTCGCCTTTGCGATCCGGCTTAGGATCATTATATCAGGACACCAGTCTAGGATTACCCCCCACATTCGGTAACCTCAAACGACCGGGCTAAGTGCGAACATCGTCAGAAGAAGAAGACATTCACCGTCATTCTCCAAATACTTACGAACTCAAGGGTATCGTTAAAGTGAATTATCCCCTCCCCTAACTTCACTAGTTTAATCGTTAACTAAAATTTCCATCCCGAGCTCATAACACGAGTATTACCTGTAATTAATTCAGTGCTTATTTCCGTGATATTATTCAATTCATTCTGTCGGTGCAATTAAGACGCAAGCATCCTAGTAAGTAGATTTAAGGTGTAATCCCCACGACATTATATATGCTTACTAATTCAGTGCGAAGATTAATCCTATTTATACATATACGAGGGGCGGTCAATAAATTTTGCAATTCGGATATAAGGAAGCGAGATATGAGGAAAAGAGTTTTATTATTTTTCAATATAACTACCCTCGACTTCAATGCACTTGCGCCACTTGTCTCTGAGGCTTCGAATTCCCGACACCCAGAAATCTCCAGACTGCTGTTCAATCCACTCCTGGACGGCGAGCTGGACATCTTCATCGTCCCCAAACCGGCGTCCACGCAGTGCAGCCTTGAGCTGGCAGAATAAAAAGTAGTCGCTAGGGGCCAGATCTGGACTGTAGGGGGGATGGTTGAGCATCGAATCCGCACTCGCGCAGGGCAGCTTTTGCAATTCTGGCCTTGTGGACAGGGGCATTGTCGTGGAGGTGCAAAACACCGCGTGTCAACTTGCCGCGCCGCTTCTGACAGATGCACTTCTTCAACCCAGCCAGTTCTTCGGCGTAATATTGGCCTGTGATGATCATTCCATGAGGCGCATAGTCCACCATTAACACTCCCTCAAAATCCCAGAAGATGGTGGCCATGATCTTCTCCGCTGAGGGTTGGGCCTAGAACTTGATGGGGGTCGGAGAGCCCTGTGCTTCCAGGCTATGCTTTCGAGCTTGGGCTCGGGATCCCAGTGATGGACCCACGTTTCATCACCTGTCATTATGCGTGACTTGAATTCCGCCGGGTCTTGGTTGTACAGGAGCAGCAGCTCCTCCGAACTTTGACGACGTTGAAGTCGATCATGGGGCGTGAGGTTTTAGGGACCCAACGGGCAGAGATCTTGGTCATGGCCAAATTGTCGTGGATGATGTTGATAACACTTCTATGTGATATTGTAGGTTCTCGCTCGATTTCTTCGTCCTTCACCCGTCGATTTTCGAGTATTATCCTCTCCACACGGGCCACATTGTCCTCGTTGGTCACGTCTGACGGGCGTCCTGGACGGGGATCATCTTCAAGGGACTCACGACCATGGCGAGTAATGGTTGCATAGGAAGGGGCGGTGTCGGTGTACATTGAAACCATGCGTTCATGGATCTCTTTTGCATTCTTGCCTTCCTTGGTCAAAAATTTGATCACTGCGCGGTGCTTAACCTTCTCCATTGTTGAAAAATTTGTGAGTGACGATCTGCGATCAGCTACTGTTTCTTAAATAGACAAGGGCAGGAGCGTGCGGCTGCAGGTCCTGACTTGCCATAACTTGTCATAACACCCCCACAAACAGCAATCCCCCTTCCTCTGTTTCGCCCTACCGATTCGCAAAACCTATTGACTGCCCCTCGTGTTAAGAGCGCATAGGCCGAGCATTGCCAATTTTTTTATTCCGATCCACAATATATAATGGCGTTACTAACGTTTTGACATAGCATCGTTCGTCTCTCTCATAGGCAAGGAAATCTTTTTAATAATTACGATCAATATTTTTTGGCGTTAGACCAGGTAAAAGTGCTTCAAGGAATGACCATTTACCGCCCCAGACTCGAATTTTACTCTTCCGGGTGATCTCATATCTATTATGCAATTCACCAGGCACTCTGGTGGATCTGAGGGGAACGCATAAGGCAGGTTTGAAGGGGGATGTTTCCTACGGGAGGGGTGCGGTAACATTTTCAACTAATTGATAAGGGGCATACTTAAAGCAAACGGAACTTATACCACCACTAAACACTTAGCGCTCTGCTTAACCTAACCTACCCTAACCTCTCTCTTCAAGATAACTAGGTTAGCAATCGGCACCAAAACAAAACTTCCCTGAATACCTTCAATTAGCCACACACAAAAATTCTAACCCGAATTTATCTTGCTATTGTGTTTATCTATCCTTGGACGATTTGGCGATAATTTGTTCTTATTCAACAAGGATCAGAACGACTAACTAATTTTTTTTTGGGGGGGTAAGGTCGTTTATAAACCTCTAAAACCTGACACCAATTTATTATGTAGTAGTTTTATATATATTTTTGACCGATGCCGAGGTTAAAAGATGGTGCCTTGCACCTCGTATGTACTCGATTAAGGCAGTTATTAGCGCTTCAAGGGATTAATATCACAAACTAATGTAGAATCTAGAATTATGACTACTAATATTGCCAAAACTTTCGTTTAAGCGATAGATGGAAACATTAACCAAAAATAGTAGTTTATTTTACAACAAACTAATCAATCAAAACAAAAAAATTGTTTTAAAAAAATAACTCGCTAATTAATATAAGGCTTGACTCATAAAATAATTAATTTACACTCCCTTAAATTCGCAAATGTTAATCTTCGAAAAAAATTTCAATTCACTGGCTTACTAAATGAATATTAAAACGGGCTACCCAGATAAATTTGGGCCACCGTTCATTTTAACGAATTCAGTAATCGCCCAACAATGCTAACTGTGGATAGATTCAACAAAATACTAAAAAAATGTTTGAGTTATCGCTATTTTTTTAAGGGTTGGCTGGTTGTGCGTGACGTCACCGTCTCGGTGTGGTTTTGGGCCTATGGTAGGCAGATCCCAGCTGACTGGCGTAGATTCTCTCCAGCCAAAAAGGAAGGCGTTGGTTAGTTGCGCGTTCGTAGGTGGAAATTCTGAGGTTTCCGGTCGATTCACTTATCTACGGCTCACGATAGGTATTCCTTTAGATCAAAGAATCTTTCTTCTGGTTGAATAATACTCTCGTCGAAAACGAGAAATTGTCTTCCTTGCTCGGTAGAACTTTGTAGAATTTATCGTTTTACTAGTCTCTTCTGGGTACTCTTGGGAACGATCGGCTTCAAAAATGGCTATCTTTTCGGGTTCGTAACTGGATTATAACGAACGTGAGAACACAGAACGTTTCTCTGGGGCTAACTCTGTCTGAATTCCTACTTTTCGCTGAGCCTTTCTATATATATATATAGCCATTAACGTGGAAGGAGGTTGAGGGATCGTTGCTGCGGGGTGTGCGTGTGGAGGTCAACCTTATTTGAAGACAAATGACTTGCCTGGCTTTTTGTTTTTACTTCTGCGTTAGCTCGAGGCGGAACTTTTTGCTGGTTTGGTTTTTCGTACTAACAACTTTAGAGGTGTAATTTAGGCCTCTTCAAATCCCTAACGTAAACTACGTAAATTAAAAATAGCATCTGTACCCATTTTAATTAGCGAATTGTGTGTCTCGGGTTGTCAATACTGCTTATGCAGCGGGATTAACTTTGTTCTTGGTTCAAACAGGCGTCTCTTCATCGATGTATTTAGGGCGATGGCCACTTTCTGGAAGTTACAATTTCAGCTTCTCCCCCCTCTGTTGGAGTTAGTGTTTTGATTCTTCGCTGCTGGCTTTGCAAACATAGAGCTCGACCCGATTACGGTAAATTGAGGGTTGATTGTTAATTACCTGCATGTGCGCTTTCATTCTCGCACCACCCTTGGGTTGGAGCCGGGGGAGGGGAGGGAGGAGGCGTGGCCGCCGTCTGGTAAGTCAGTCGTACACCCACAAAAACAAGTTGCTAGTGTAGCGTCCATTATATATATATATATATATATATATATATATATATATATATATATATATATATATATATATATATATATATATATATATATATATATTAACTATTGCAATAACAGCAACAATGTTTTCGATAAATAAAGACACACATACCCTTTAAACTTTTTAAGACACGCTGTTCAAGGTTACTAGACTTTTTTGCACCTATATTGCTTTTTACATCCTTATTTCGTTACTAAACCTAAGGTTTTTATATTCACTGACAAGAATTATGATTGAAAATCACTCTGAAGAGACGTGTGTGTCAGCATGTTAGGTGTGTTGGTTTACTTTTTATAGTTTAGTTGAGTGTTGAAGTATAACCTTTCCAACGGCACCTCCCGAACGCCATTTGTTTCAATTTTAATTTTTGCCCCCTCTTATTATTATTATTATTATTATTATTTCTTTTTTTCACATTTCTTATATACGAGATATTTGATATGTCTATTGGCTAAAGTTCTTTTATTTTAGTTTTTTTTTTACTTTCTTTAGCATTTTTGTTTTTATCTTTCTCAACTCACTGCCTTCCTTTTACTTTTTACTTCGTTTTTTTTAAACATTTTGTTAGTATATTTACAGTTTTCTTTTTATTAGTTAGTACTTTATCTCGTTTCGGATTGAAGCCATTCGGATCCACTGTTTTCATCTCTTTTAGTTTCTTTATACATTTTGACACGGGGCCAGTATATCATGATGTCCATGGATAAAGAACACCATAAAACGTTCCTGAGTAGGTGAACCGCTATATAGGACTTAAAATTCCAAAGACAAAATACTAATCATTGAAACCACATTTATTAGAAAAAAAATCATATGGTTGAGTATTTTTTTTAACTTTTTAGTAATGATATCATTGTAGCTTGCTACTTTCGTTCAAGCATCCCTGAAAGCATATACTATAATCTGACCAGAATTAAACAATAAAGGTGTTAATTAATAAAGCTGTAGTAACTAGTAACACAAAGTATGTTGTCTGGCCCAATTCAGCCACCAAAACTGTATAAAAAGCTAAAATTTTGACGAAGAATCGGCAAAATTTTGCCAATGCCGATGCGGAGTACTCGGCACATCTCTAATTTCTTATGTTTATATACATCCCCGAGTCTGCTAACATCTTTTGATGGGGTAAATCGGCTATGTGAATCTGTAAAAAAGATCGCTAAAAGTTCTGATGTGGAAAATTTTCTCTCAAGTTTGGATAGTTATACTCTATGCATGACCTGCAGGAATCCTATATATAAGAACTGTGAGACTGAAGGTTCCAAACTCAAGTGTATGGTTAAAAAACAAGTTACAAAAAATGAGAAAATTACTTAATCTGTAAACGAAGCTATAAACTGAGAAGCAGCCATGTGTATGATCTCGGTTAAAATGGCTATTCTACTAAAATGGTAGAATAGCGATGTTTATCTCCTCTCCTCATCAGGGATGCCAGCAGAGTTTTTTTGCAAGGGGCCAGAGAAAATAACTGGGTAGCCAAGGGTTATTTAAGTAAACGATGCATAACTACAAAAGTCCACACTGTCTGTGGGGAAAACATGAATTGGGTCAGTTTATGTTGTGATGGCACAGAAAAGTTCCTGATCAGCAGTGTTCCGGGGAAACAGACAGGATGAGATTATCTGCTATGATCTAGAGAAGGCTATATCCATGATTACAACATTGAGGGGGGGGGGAATTCAGCTAGGGGGGAGGGGAAATGCCCCTCCAGGAGAAAAATTGAACATTGTAAATTAGAATGCATCAATCTAGTGCAGTCTAAGAGCAAAATCTTAATACTTAGCGCTTCATTCTTCAAGAACTAAAAATGAAATTTAACTTTTTGAATCCTTAAAAATTGGATTATTGGATGTAGAATAAGGCTTTTGAAGACCAGCTTGAGTAGTTGCCTGGATAGCAAATATAATCCAAATATTATTTTTTTCCCTCTATTGATTTAAATCATTCTTGTTGCTAATTGTGTGCCTCCATAACAGACATGTCCAAAATATGCCCCCCCCCCCCAATCTATTGCTGGAAACATATCTGACCATTGGGTGAGACTTGTACCTCGCAATGTATATGGCGGCTACAGCCTTGATCTATTCAAACAACCTTAATGAACATGAGCACACTAACACTTCTCTCCATTAAAATTTACATTTATTTACATTATTGTCAACAAATAATTCTGCTGCTTTGCTCATCAATAGTCCAGTCCAAAAACAAATAAAAGTACAATTTAATTAAAATGGAAATACAAAGCAACTCAGAGTTTGATTTCCCTGTTGTTAAGTCTTTTAGCAAACACATTCACAAAAGTATCAATATTGATGGCCCTTGACATTTCGACCACACTTAATACCTCTAAATTACTTAAACGCTCATCAGTCATTTTATTTCTTAAATAACTTTGATTAACTTAAGTACAGAAAAACTACGTTCACATGATGCAGTGCTAACAGGTATGCAAGTGCAATGTTGCATAATTTGAACAACTCATCAAACACCTTACTATATGGTTCAAGATAGAGTGTGAGTTCCATTAAACTAGAAGGTGTTTTCTCCCTTTAGATTTCTTTCTCTCAATTATTCTCTTAAGCTGCCTCATCTCAGATTTCAGGTCTTCTGTGTTGCAGTTATACTGCAAAGCAAATTGAAACACTCCTTCTTCAACACAGAATGTGGGACTACTGAGATTCAAGGCTTGTATCCCTTTCATGATAGCACAGTTTTCTTTAGAAAAGAGCTGGGTTATTTCAGACGGAAGTACATCAATAACTGGAAAAAATGATCCTACACGAAATTACTCATTATCTGTACCCTGACTCAAAGGGGATTGAATGATTGGAGTAAGTATATACAAAAATTTCAGCCTAGAGCTTGGTGTAACCTCACGACCTGGAGTTGAAACGCTGATGGAACACTGTTCTTTCAGGAACATAGCACTCTTTCGTCAAAGAGTACACCATCTACCCTAAAGCTCTGCAACGTGTCAACAAGAGCATCCATAAGTGATACTGCGCTGCCCAAATTTAGTTCAGGGGACTGTAGAGCTTCTGATAGGTAATTGACTTCCCTAAAGATATGAGTATATGTTACAAGAAGTCCAACAAACTTCTGATCGAGTTGAGTTAGCAAACATCTCGCATCAACAGAACGGTCACCACCTCCATCTAAAGAAAATTCCTTCAGTTGACGAGTGATGGCTGGCAGTCTGTCTTGGACTACATACCTTACATGTTTTATATCTGCAAGCCCGCCGTGTTTCTATCAGCCTCTGTAGCTCTCTAGGGTGCCCCTTACAAATTTCCGGCTGGACTTCTAGCTATCTTTGGTGTACATATGGTCCGGACACAAATATATAAAGCCTTTGTAAAAAGGAAAGGAAAGAGGATGCTTCCTTATGGACTTAACACAATCTACTAATACCAAATTTAAACAATGGGCATTACAATGCACATAAAATCTAAAGGTGCCTCAGCCTTAATGCAAGCTTGCACGCCTGTGTTATTTCCACTCATTACAGAAGCACCATCATATGTTTGTCCTACCGAGTGCTTTCTGTAGTCGAGGCCATACTTCTGTAGAGTTTTAATAACTTCCTCTGTAAGTGCAGCAGCATTCAAGCGCTTTCTGCTGCTTCAAAGTAGAGGAAACCTTCATGTACTGCCCCGTCGTAATAATATCTGAAAACAAAAGATATCTGTTCCTTCTTGCTAAGGTTTTAGTCTCCTTGACCATAATACTCAAGGCTTCATTTTTTTCTGCTTCACTTATTATTTCGGTTCGAACCATATCAGCCAAGCAATCGTTTTGTGTACGGTGGCTTAGGTATGTCACATTTCTGGAACTAGTCATCCTTTTTTAAATCTTGGGATCATGGTTTACTATGAGTTCCATAATAAAAATAAAATTTCCTTTATTGTGCCCTTCAGTTTCAATGTTTTCCCTCTTTGAAATGTTCTGTGTGACTATGAGAAGCAATGTTTATGCTAGTTTTTATATATTCTTGACTTTCTTTCACCAGTTTCTCTTACTCTACATTAAATGAGGCTGGGGGAGAGCGTTCACTTTCAAGTGTCTTCTTGTACTCTGCCCATGCGAACATTGCGTTACAATGGGATTCAGATTTCGCATGGGCTGTAAATCTCCCATCAGAAAACATCGTTTTTTTCCAGTTATTAAACGCCTCTGATGTGAAAACCGAATCACATGAGCTAGGGAGACCAAAGTGCCGACAGGCATACCAGTAGGAAGAGTTTTTAGCCTGAGAGTATTTCAGCCATTTATGAACAGAGTACCACTTGTGACTGAAGCCCCGTCTCCTGTCGGTGTACAAGGTCCGAGGGTAATGATAACAGGATCTTCTTTTAGAATTGATCTTCTAAACATCACTTCTACCATCAGGAAAACATCATCCTCACCTGTTGGTCCATGAGCAGGTTCGCCTGGAGGCCTGGGGTGGTCCGGATCCAGCTGTTCTGAGCCCTCTCCTGTCGGAAGGATACAAAAGAATGAAATTACATTAGGCATTGTATGCTTTATTTGAGAGGGCAGTGGAGTTGGAGAGAGAAGGTGTGACAGAGAGAGAGGGGAAAGACATGCAGCCTTAATTTCACCATTAGCTTATCATCTTCACCTGGTAGTCCATGGGTAGGTTGATCAGAAGTTGAAGGCACGGTGTGGTCTGCATCATCTGGGGCTTCTTGTGCTGAGCCCTATATTGTAAAGGATAAGTGCCAATAAATCAAAGATTCTGATTGATTATTATATGCAAATATAAACAGACATTGCTGTTACTATAAAACGATTCATCCTCTGAGTGAATGTTACTTAAGCCCCCAGATTTCAACATTCGGATATCATCCTTACCTATTACTCTGCAAAAGCGGTCCGAGCCCTCTCCTGTTGAGTGGAGATAGACATGAATTATATTCATCCCCAGAGGAGAAATTCTTGTCAACACTACAATACACTTACACTAGAGTAATAAACAAATAACTCAGTGATATTGCTTTGAGAAATAAATCTAGTACAATTGATAATGTCCTTAGAAGTCAGGAAAACATTTGCGGTTGACTTGACTTGAGTTATCTTCAGCTGTAGTCACTTCCATCACTCCCTGTCTCTGATTCTCTCTCTGGCTGTCTAACTTTAGCCATGTGCTGCTCTCTTGCGCTTGTTACTGTAACTGTCTGTCTCTTAGGGAAGTAAGAGTATCCTTGGCCTTGTTCTTCATTGTCTGCAAATTGACATAACGTTAGTACAGAACAGTAAATAATTAAATCATAACGGGAATATACCAATTGCTGTGTAACTTTACTGTAGTTGCCTGTGGCGATCAGCTAGCTTACGTTAGCTAGCGTTGAAGACAAATTTGAAAATGGTTCTCCACCCAACTTAGATAAACTTAATAATGTTAACTAGCTAACGTTAGCTAACTTATGGGTGGCTTGATTTAGCGGACACTAACTAACGTTAGTTAGGTAGCATTACCCTCGGCTAATAGCCCATGTAACACGAACGTACATTACCTGCTTTCATTTCAGTTAGCTAGTTAACGTTCACCTGACACAATGATACTAATCCCTTAGCTACCTAGCCTGTTTCAAGATGAAAAGTTAGCTATCTTAACGTTAGCTAAGATACCGATAGCTAGCGTTAGATAAACTGCGGTAGCACCGCCAACCACATCCATATACCAACATCTCTGTATTTATTTAAACCCGACAGACAACAATTGGAGGAAAACTTGCTTCACTGTTAAACTAAAGTGATTGCTGTTATATACTTACTGACGAGCCTTTTGTTGGCGAGTGCTGAATGTGTCCATGTAGCGGCCGGCGAACGCAGAATTTTTTTTTTAAATAACTTGCCTCGGTGTCCTCGCTCTAAGACCCAAGCTGTGGTTGCCCTCTGTGCGCCTGCCTAAAATATTTATTTTATTTTTATTAACTTTTGAAATATTTTTACATTCAAATATAAACAAAGCCTACTGCGCTATGTTAATATTACATAAATGTTGGTATAAATAGAAAAATAAAATTTGGGCAGGGGTGGCCAGTAGGGTGGCCTTAGCCACACCTGGCCACCACTTGGGAGCGTGCGTGTGCCTCATTAAGCACTTATAAATATTTTCAACATTTTCACTCGAAAGAAAAAATCTGAGGGGAGGGAGGCCAGGTCCATTAAAAATGTCATGTATGTATATGCTCATGTATGTGTGGGCGTGTGTTTGCAGAAAATTAGGATGGTCACTAAAGTGGTAGAATAGTGATGTTTATCTACTTGCCTTATTAAGCACTTCTAATTATTTTCACTTGAAAAAAAGTCGGGGGGGGGAGGCAGAGTCCATTAAAAATGTCATGTGTGTGTGTGTAGACTCGGAGTGAGACCTTCAATACTACTACTGTCACCACTTGTTAATATTGTTTTAATTTTTTATTTCAAATATTGTTTTAATTTTCTATTTCAAATATTGTTTTAATTTTATATTTCAGATGACCGAAAGTCTTGTCAACCCTGTAAATATTGTTTTAATTTTATATTTCAGATGATAGAAAGCCTTGTTATCGCCTGTAATTATTATTTTATTTTTATATTTCAGATAACCGAAAGTCTTGTCACCCCTGTTAATATTGTTTTAATTTTCCTTTTCAAATGGCTGACACGAGCCCCTACAGTTTAGAAGGGAAGCTGATTGCAAGTGAATTGGCACACGACCGTGTGCATTCTAGCAAGAACATAGAGGATGTGCGATGTGACTTCACTGCAAGATCCGGTAGACTAGCCCCTTCGAAGAGGACGATACTGCGTTGGTTAACATAAATTGTTTCTGACAGGATCAATTAAGGACAAACCGAGGACAGGACGAACGAACCTCAACGCGAAGTGTGTGACAGCGACCATGGAATAGAATACATTAAAACCTGTACATGTGTTTGATATTATTATATCATTCCTCTATTGTTCTGGTTACTTTTCGGTAGGGAGTGACAAGACCTTCGGATCACCCTGTATGCCAGAAAGACAGGAAAGAATAAAGTCGAAACCATTGTCTTTGATTAAAACAGAGTCCGATCCCCGTAACGGGAGATTTCAGGTTGGGGGGAACTTCACTGTCTCACTAACCTCCTCCATCAGTAGAAGAACACCAAAGTGAAGAGAAGTCTTTGGTCGCGCTTGGAAAATTTGACGATCAAGGGCCTCTTACACACTGGCTGGTTTGCCTCTTCGAGGTTGCACTGTCGAAATTCAACCTCCCTTCTGATCTCTTCATTGCCGCATCTGCCCTGGATTACCACTGGTCTTACGCCCACCGGGATCCAGTTGGTTTATTTCTATTGAAGTACCTCGTGGCTTGTTCCCTACGAACAGCGCCAGGCCTTCGCTCTCCGCATTGCCATTCAACCATCAGACTGGGTTTCATACCTGCAGCTGCCTCAAAATTTTCAGATCCATCAGTAGGCCTTTAAGTTTTCTTCAGTCTTCTCAAGACATTCAGTAAAAATAAAACACAAACTCCACCCACACAGAACTCTTCGAAATAAATCGAGTAACCAATATCGTATTTTTACTTAGTATACAATGAAATCATACAAAACATGCACCAAAAACTATTATTACACATAAACTTCTATGTGATTTCCAACAATTTCGAGCAGAAACTAAGGATCGTAAGCTTACACAGGTGCCGTAGGCTATGCGCCAAAGGACACGTTAGGCTTTTAAGACTAAAAATTACGCAATAACTTTCGCCTATTCAATTTTTCGTTTTAAAACATTTATTTCGTATAGGTCCAATAATTTTCTTCATTTTTTTTAATTTCAATGCGTAGATAATAACATGTTTTAGGAAATAAACTTGATTAATGTACCTACCTATGTTCTGTTTAAATTTTATTTGATTTCGTTGAAAATAATAAGGTTATCAAAAGCGTTGTTTGATTTATTTATTATAAAACGCTATGTGCAGTCTAGGCCCTGCACAGCGCCTAGCTTATACGACCGTCAGCCATCACCATTTTCTCTTCATTCTTTTCTCTGTACTTTCTTAAGCTTGGAATTTGGTCGAACAAATCTTTTTTTCCTTGCATATTATTTAGAGTCGTTTAAGAAGTTTCTTATTATCTTCCTTTATACTTCATATTTTTCTTACCCTTCTACTTTAATGCCCTCATTGATTAAACTAGTTTATTTTTATAGCTTATTTTTCTAACCCAGTAGTGGGTGCCCAGTGTAGACTGTTCCACCTAGTACCTGGAGGTGTGCCACACCCTCCTGGCCCCAGGGTCCCGGCAGTCTCGAACTAGATTGAAACTGCCTGGGATTTTTTCCTTTTAGATTATTACCGAGAGTCTCTCTTGGCTGGCGGCTAATTTAGCAAGATAGTCGTCGACCAGCTTTCGTGCATTCATCCGTGGTCTGAGCCTGGAAGTGGGGAGGTGCTTGTTTATCCCTCCCACTGGGCTCAATTTCGGATGGGGATGGGGTAACATGTCTACATTCTTCGCACCCTTTTCTCATTCCACTGCCCCCCGTCCCCTACTCCTCATCTATCCTTTTACGCCCCCGCAAGAGGATGTCATGTAAAATTTGGAAGCTAGCGTGCCCTTCCTGCTCCAACCCAGTACTTTGAACTTCCTGCCCTAATTCCACATATCTTCTCTTCCTCCACTTTCACCACATTCATTACAGGTCTCTCCTTACAATCTTCCTGCTCGATACAACCTCGTTGCTATTGCGCTTTATGTTCCCTATTTGGGGTTGGGGGCGCTCATTCTTAGATTAATTCCCTTTGCTTCTGTATCTCGAACAGGAAAAATAGCCATACCCTCTTCCGACGAGTGACCCCGAAGGGAACTTAGCCCCAGATAGGGGTCCCTCTGCTCTCGGAACCTGTGAACTACAAAGCCTTCGCCCGTGCGACCGCACCATTGCATTTCGGTAATGGGCGGGTGCGTTCGGGCCTGTGTCCATTAAATAATCTGCTTGTGGGGTTATTGCGAGGTGAACCCCACTTCTTTGTGGGTGAGTTGGTATGCGTGAATATTAGTATTGCCAATTTTTACTTTTGTGTGAATTTTAGGAACGAAACGCTGGGTACAACAAAGTCAACAGACCTAAGTCGCGTGCTCTCAATTATTCTGACTTACGACCTTCAAAACTTTCAATAACTCTCAGGCTAACCTTGGGGGGACCTTGACAATTATATCATTCGAAAGAGAATGTAAAACAACATTAGGGTTTCAAATTCCGTTAGAATAGACCGAATAGTTACGATGTTATTGCCAAAAAACTCATTGGAAGGTAAAATGGTTACCATCCGACCGACGACCTACGGACCGACATAGTAACTTATAGAGTCGCCAACACGCGACTAAAAACTGCATTTGTTGCTCCAAAACTCGTTTTGAGAAGCGACGCAACGACCAGTGGAAGCAAGAAGTGAAGATGCGCGACAGCGTTTCAAATTTTGTTGCCCATAAAAACCGGTTTCGAAGCCGGTTTTTGTCCCGAGTAAGACAAAGGAAATCCGTGGAACTCACGAGTATCGAATCGTCCATGCGAAGAAAAATTAGTGAAGGTCGAATGGAACTAAATGAAGATTTGACATTTTTTTATGTTATTCGATCATGGATCACAAAGGAGAACAAATACCACACACCAATCAAGCTCTCAATAAAGTTCTTCCTACCCTTGAAAAAAGTATTTTTTTTTACGCTTTTAAAAGCACGAAAACTAACAAAGGTCCTGGACAAGATGGTGTAAAGATAGACCTTAGGTAGACTAGAGGGAATCATCTTGTTGAATTAACCCTTTGTTTAAAAACAAAACAAAAAACAAATGAAAAGATAACACAATATGAGCCAATCCCTCATATGATATGAGTCCATCCATCATTGCTAAGAGCGCTAGAGAAACAAGGAGTCACTGACATCGTCTCTCTCATTCACGCATCATGTTTATTTAAGCTTTAGTCGGTTAATATGAAAATACGAATAAATAAAGTATTCAGCAAAGCAGATAATCTCTCCTAACCTGTTATGGCATTCACCAAAGTTATTCAGGACGGGATCCTGAAATTAATCCGAATTATAGGAAAATATTCGAGCCTCCGTTTCCAGACTGTGTTTATTTGATTCAATCCAGAGGAATTGTCCATAATAACAGAATTGGCACAAGTCCGCCTCTCATTTGAACTGAAAAGGAACTTTTCAATAAAGAAAATAACGAACAACTTTACAGAAGATGAGAAATTAGCATAGAAGAATAAAATTAAGAGTAGATCGATGGATAAGTTTAGCATGTGACTCCTGATAGTTTCACGGTATAGGAAGCTACCCAGAAAACTAGGCCAGTGATTGGTAAGCCAACGGAGCTGCCCATTCAGGCAGTAAACCAGTAAAATGTAAATACTATTTGTAAAAAAACCCAACCTATTTGGAAATGGGGTAACTCTGAGGAACATAAAACACTGTGTTAGGAATAAAATACAAAAACCACAAAAGAAACATTTACATAGAAATGCGTAGAAACGAGGATTGTATCAAAACAAATAATGGAAGATCAGGAAAAGAAATCATAAATTATCCACTATCATTTCTTTTGCCAATTTGTCCTGGCTATCTACAATGCATAGTTTTTTATTATTTATACTATATTCATCGTTCGCGTTTGTGTTCTTATCCAAATGCTCTTTTTGTGGTATATAGGTATCATTCTTAATATGTATCGTTCTGTATGGTTGAGTCGTCTTCTGTTTCTTAGTACCTTTTGTATTCACTGTCCAAGGTTCTCGTGTGTATTTTAAAACTGGTAAGATGCATTGGTTAATTACTTTACGTTTTAAGCATCGACAAATGTTGCTTCGAAAAAACAGATGATTAGTCGCTATAAGGAGCTCTGATTCGTCTTGACCTTTCGTTGTATGCTAAATGTTGCACTTATCCGTGGTTCGGATCACCACCTTCAACGTTAAACTGTAGTTTTTAACTGCGAAAAAATTCAAGAAAAGGCCAAATCAATGGTAAAACCATATTATATATATATATATATATATATATATATATATATATATATATATATATATATATATATATATATATATATATATATATATATATATAAAAATTTGACGTAAATGAGTAGCGACAAGGGAGCTTTTTAAAGGCAAGAGAAAGGAACATTGGAAGAACACAAGGATTAAAGAAAGCAAAGGACGACACAATGAAGGCAATCCTTACTGAGAAGACAGAAATAACGCCCAGGGCTAAGCCCTGGGTCAGCGTTGATAGAGATCGGTGACATTTTGGGGGTCCAGCAAAGAGTGTTTTATTTACCAGCTATTTATCTGTCGATCCTGGAAATTTCATTAAATTCAATTTTATGATATTGATGCACTAATGGGTTTAGTGGAGGCTATCAAAAATATGTTTGCGCAAGGAAGTAAAATAATGAAACGAAGCCTAGGAAGGCTAGGCCACCGTGCACTTCCAAGAGAAGCGTAGGGAGCCTAGGTCTTTGTGCGATTCTTCAAGCAAAGCCTAGGCCATTTTACAGTGTTTTTTCAGCACGCTGTGGTATGGTCTCGTCATTATTGCTTACTAAGCAAATCAAAGTGTTTCTATGTAAAAGTTTACTTCCATAGAACCTTATTAATCATGCAGTTAACAAAGATCAACGCGTATTTGTAGTCACAAACTTTATTAAGACTGGCAGTATTAAACAAGTACAAGATTCATTTAAACAACGTTTTCCAGGTAGGCACCCACCAAGCAAGCCAACAATTTGGAAAAATGTTCGCAAATACCAACATGAAGGAACAATGCTTAAATCTAAATAAAGGTCGTTCGGGTCGCATGAGAACCATCAGAACAACAGAAAATATCGAAAATGTTCAGATGACACTTCTTCAAAATCCACATTGTATCAGTCAGAAAGAATGGGTTACAATTGTCAAAGTCATCATTTAACCGCATATTAAACATGACTTAAAATGGCATCCTTATAAGATGCATGCAAGACACCAGCTTCTTAGAACTGATTTTCCTCGTCGTAGACAATTTGTCGAATGGCTTCTCCATAAACCTGTTCGTTTCTTGGAAAACATTGTGATTGGTGACGAGGCAGCTTTTTGCATGAATGGAAAGGTAAATAGCCATAATATTCGGCAATATGCGCCGCTGAATCACCCCCCAGCATTCAACTTTGACACGCGTATTTGTCAGCAAAAAGTGTCTCTGTCAATCGGAATATGCTGGAATGGCTATCTTGTGGGCCCATTGTTTTACGAGAATAACTTGAATGGGGATGCCTACCTGAGCATGATCAACGAAAGGGTCTTCCTGGAACTCCGCCAGATTTACGTCAATCAATTCAATAGACTTTGGTGGATTCAGGACGGCACACCAGCTCATAGACAGCTTGCTGTAAGAACAAAACTAAGAGAAACCTTTGACAACCGCATTGTCGCGCTAAATCATGCAATGGAATAGCCCCCAAGATCCCCTGACTTAACACCGTGCGATTATTTCTTATAAGGATATCTAAAGAATAAAGTGTATTATACTCCACCACAAAGCATCAACCAGTTAAGAGATAGTATCACACGT
Source organism: Ceratothoa steindachneri (assembly GCA_963969495.1). Lineage (NCBI taxonomy): Eukaryota > Metazoa > Arthropoda > Malacostraca > Isopoda > Cymothoidae > Ceratothoa > Ceratothoa steindachneri. The sequence goes on from OZ018321.1 coordinate 83,215,920, forward strand.
GAAGTCAATAGACTTAGGAAAAGCACATTTAATCAAAAAAGTTGTTCACTCAATGCGATCAAAGGCGCAACTGTGCTTGGAAAGAAATGGAGGACATGTGGAAAGAAACGGTGCTTAGAGAATTAAAAATGAATTTGTATTACCCATATGAAGAGGTGTTTTTGTTAAAAATGGATTTAAATATATTTTTTTTATTTTAAAGTTCGAAGTTTCATTATTTTACTTCCTTGCGCCACCAGGCAACTATAGAGATTATTTTGACTAAAGCCTTTCCGGATAGAAATGCCCTCTTTAATGGTTTCAGTTTTTCACAATTCTCTCAGTTATTGCATCTAGCTGTCAAGGACAACTATTTTACTTTCAATGGCGTGGTTTATCATCAAATTGAAGGTGTTGGGATGGGAAGCCCACTAGGTCCGATTTTTGCAAATATTTTCGTGTGTAATTTGGAAGATAGATTATTCCGTTATTGCCCTTCTCAATTTCGTCCCTTATTCTACAAAAGATACGTTGACGATACCTTTACGGTTTTTTCTTCTGGTTCTTGTTCAAAAAGGTTTTTCGATTTTATAAACAATTTACACCCTAATATTACTTTCACTCAAGAATATGAGATTAATAATATGTTGCCATTTCTAAATGTTAATGTCTCCCGTACCTCTTCCGGCATTCAAACGTGTGTTTTTAGAAAACCAACTTTCACAGGGCAGGGTTTAAATTTCTTTAGTTTCTGTGATTTAACCTACAAAACTGGCGCCATTAAAACACTCCTCTTCAGACGCTTTAATTTGTCTTCCACTTATTTTAGTATGCATTTTGAATTCATTTTTTTAAAAGAATACTTTGTAAAAAATGATTACTCCTTATCTTTAGTTAAAAGCTGTATTAGGAAGTTCCTCTTCAGGCTTTATAACCCCTCCACTTCTTTTAATGTCCCAAAGGAAATCAGGTATGCCCTGTTTCCAGACATCGGCCCTTGTAATGACCTTCTCCGAAAACGTTTAATTTCCATTTTTAGGAAATTTTATTGTCAAATTAATTTTAAACTTATATTCATTAATAACAAATATATTGGTAATTTCTTTAAAGTGAAGGACAGTATTCCCACGCCGTTTAGTTCGTGCATTGTATATAAATTCATTTGCCCTAGCTGTAAGTTGGGGACCTATATAGGAAGCACAGTACGTACTCTTCAGTCGCGTTTTTGTTCTCACATGGGAATTAGCCATAAAACCGGTAAAACATTAAGTAACAAAGAGTTTTCTTCCATCAGGAAACATGCTATTGATTGTAAAACAGACGTGTCCTTAAATGATTTTTCTGTCTTAAAATTTTCTAAATCTATTTCATCTCTCTGCATTAAAGAATCACCCTGTATTAAATACAACCACCCAAATTTAAATGAGGACTCGTCATCCTTTCCTTTGTCTATAACTTAACCAAGCTGTATTCATTCTTTGAATTCCTTCCTGTTTTCACTCGTCATTGTGATCCGACCATGTAAGGTAATGTTTCAGTGTCTGTATTTTAGTTTTCCTTTTTTTTGTATCCAATTCTCTATTTTTCCATTTCAATTGTTTAATTTTGTAATATTACGTTTACTTTGTTTGTCCTTAATTAATAGTATCTCTTTACAAATATTTTACTGTTCCTTACCTCACTATTTTGTTTATTCATTAACATAACGTTCATTTTATATTTTTAACGTCGTTTTTGTGATTTTCTCTGATCTGTGGTTTTTAACTTTGAACTTGCTCTGTTATTTATGTTTTTAGGCTTAGATTACTCATTTAGAATTTGAATTAGCTCCTGAAGATGGGTTTTGTAATAACCCGAAACGTTGGAATTGAAGATGGAACCCTCCATCTTCGTTTTGTCCTTCTTACTGAATATAAGCCTCAAGCTTTGTATAAGAAATCTAGGTGAATACACACAAATATATATATATATATATATATATATATATATATATATATATATATATATATATATATATATATATATATATATATATGCGTAGCATAGTGCACTAAAGACATACTTTTAACTGTGATCAGAGCGGTGCTCGCTGCCTCAGTGTGCCAGGTTCGAATCGCTTCCCTGCACGGATTTTTTCGAAAAAATGTAATAAAAATATTACTGCAAGGAAAAATTATTCCGTTTTCTCTTTTAATTTGGTTTAATGGGTTCATTTTGATAATTCTCTCGCGCTACTTACTTTATATATATATATATATATATATATATATATATATATATATATATATATATATATATATATATATATATATATATATATATATATATATATATATATACCATAACTTTTACTTCAAATTTATTTCAGAAATAAGGAGCTTTGAAGTGTCCAAGGAAGATAAAGTGTTGAGTTGTTTGTCCTTATATCGCATGCAACTTATAACTTCTCAACGCTACTTTCCTCGACTTCAAGCCTAAAAACCTAATTTTTATTCGCATTCTATCACCGATAATCAGCCAAAACAATTGACATCTTTTTTACATTATAACCATTTGGTCAATCTTTTGAAAAGTAAAACAGATTCCTACATACTTTTAACTCGAAATATACACTCTAAGAAACTTGAGAATTTATGTTTCTCTTCTCTTCTGAAGATTGATTCAAATAAGGAAATTTTCAATTTTAGTGACACTGTTTTAGCACACGACCAAAAGAAAATTTTGGCTTTAGGATTAGATTTGAAATTGCCTTCCGTTAAGATTAACCGAATTGATTATTTTCATAAATTTAAAATCTTAGTTTCACTCATACGGAGCTTGTCAGTATGGCAGTCTGATTTATCTTCTGTTGTTAACAACATAAAGTCAATATCTCATTCTTACATACACAAGTTTAATCCTCTTAAGAATTTTAATCCTGTTTTCAGTTTTTCTGTTATTGATATTTTAAAGAGCTTAAAACATCCGGATTTAGTTTCATGTAAGCCGGATAAAAGCAAGGGAGTAGTATTGCTAATTAAGACTGATTATATAGATAAAGTGAATTCCATATCGAATGACCTTTCTAAATTTCTTAAAATTAATGGAGATACTTTTCAAATTGCCATTAAGAAAGAGGATAAAATTAATAGATTTCTTCGTAAACTTTAGGGTAATTTGAAGAACATTACTATAGTTTTTACAGTTCAGGCTCAAATCTTGGTATACTTTATGGACTTCCAAAAGCCCATAAGATCGGATTACCAATCTGTCCCATCCTTTCGGCAATTGCTACGCCTAACTATAACAATGTTTCAATTATATTGACACTTGTTCCTATCTAATTTGGGTGTGTGAAATTAAAATCTGGTCAAAATTTCTCTATAAGCTACAGATTTTTTTTTTTTATAATTCAACTTTTTCATTTTTTTGGCGAAACTTTGACACCTTTCGCAGTTATCTTCTTCTAATCCAATTATCGTCATTCTATGGGAAAATTAGGCTTGAAGCAACCGTTTAGGCCAAGAGTCTGTAATTTTTTATCAACAACGTGTATATTCATCACAATGCATAATAGAAGTTGAAATAAAGGCAAAGGAAATCAAATATGCAGCAAATCTTAAGCCTGTATCAATTACGTCCAAAATCAGTGTACTCCAATGCGATTCAGAAAGACCTATTAAATAAAAAAGCTCATATTCTTCCTATTATGGCAATATTGTTGCGCTTGTAGTTCTTGCGTTTGAAGGATTTGTTGAGGTCATGTTGCTTGATACTCCATCCGTAGTCTACCATCATATGTTTGTCCCATCGCCCTTGCTAGCGCTCTTCCATCACCATGGGGGCTTGGTGGAAGAGCTTTCCTTACTCATCACTTAGAGTTTCAAAGGGCTCTGGGAAAGGGTGAAGGTCACTATTCAGGAAATGAAGCTTGACACTAATATTGCATCCAAAATCACGAAAAGCCTACAGCATTCTAGTAACCAAATCTTCATAATTATCGTTGTTGATACAAAGAAAGTTTTGTATAACCGCCACGAATGGCAGCCCCGCTATCTTCTCTTTGTCATTCATCTTTCTGATAAATTCCAAATCACGTACAAGGGCTCGTACTTAAGGTCCATCAAATCGCTTGCTTTGATTTTCTCAAAAGACAAAGTAAGAAAGGTAGAAACTATGTGCTAAAAGCATTTCCTGTCAGTATTCAGTGCTTTCACAAACTGCTTCCTCAAGCTAAGCTTGAAATGGAATGGAGGAAAATGATTTTTTGGCATGTTTGCTTCCAGAATTTCGCAGATAGACCATTCTTTTTGGGTCCAGTGTTTGTCTCGAGCTCTACTGTCCCACATGCAGAGATAGCATAGGAACTTAGTGAAACTTTTCTGTTGGTCAAGTAGGAAGTTGAGGATTTTTAGGTCCACATAAATGATCCAGTTTGCTCTTGATTTTTATGTAAGTCAATGACTATTTATAGGTCGTTTCTCTCAAATGCACCTAATGACCAAGTGGGACTGCACCAAAAACATTACCATTATGCAAGAGAACACACTTGACACTGCACTATCCAAAAACATTCTCCATTCTGTAAGGTTATACGAGGAAACACCTAACTTGGCTAGAAGACCTGGAATATCATGGGTATAAACAGATTGCTTGTCTTCTGAAAAAAAAAAGCTTAGCAAAATCTGGTCTGGTATTTTGAAATTTGAGACTTTGAAAGAGCTGTCAATTCCGCTTGACTAAAACGCTGATGGCCTGATGAATGTTTCACAGTAGATGAGAAATCTTCGGAATCTGAGACCATGTCTTGAAACTCCTGATCTGATTTACTCCTTTCATCATCAGAGGAGGCATAGTCATTAAAAACTGGAACTGCAACTTCCTCAAAATGTGGAGTAGGTTGAATTGAAAAGGAAACAATAGGATAAGAGATATTATGCCGACTTTTCTTGCCAATACCTTTAGTATTGACTGGTAAAAATTGCACAGAGGTATCTGGTCCTCGCCAAACCACTGGGACTCCAAAATGTAGATCATATCGTTTTCTCTTTGTCAACTTACGAAGACTTTCCTTGCAATTATGACAGTGTGTGGAGCTAACTTCTTGTCTTGGTCGCCAAGGAGAACATCAAAATAAGCCTTATAGGCCCAGTGGATAGAGCTTGTTATATTACGCCTTTTGACGAACAAGTGTGTAGCAGCCACAAATGTAACATGTAGGATCATTTATGCATTTCTCTCTACTTGAAGAAGCCATCATTAGATCTGAGACAAAATATGAATAGCCTTTAAAAAAATTATAAATTTCAAATAGCATGAAAACTAGAGTATATAGACAAAAAACAGAGTTTAGGTTTAAGATCAGAGTTTAAAACTATAATTAGAATCAGTTTAAATATCCCATGCAACAAAAAATGAGAGAAAAAAATTATCTAGAGCAATATTTACAATTTTTTGGTACATACTCGTATCATAGATACTCTTACTAAAACAAGTTTACTTTTCGCGATTCTTTTGAATTCGCAGATTTAATTAATTTCTCTATATTTGTACAGTATCGTATGGTTAGTTACGATGTTGAGTCACTATTTACAAATATTCTTGTTTCTGAAAATTTTAATATATTATACGATGCACTATTTAACACTTCCACAGTAGTTGGTCTCAACAAATCTGACTTTTATAGGCCCCTTAAACTTACTGTTCAAGTCACAATATTTATTTTTAATAACAACCTTTATAGACAAAAGGATAAGATGGCAATTGGTTCACCTTTGAGTTCATCATTTTCAAATAGACCTTTGTATAAATTAGAACAAGACCGTATGTAAAAATGCCTACAACAGTTTAAACCTATAATCTACGAAAGATAGGTCGATGATGGTTTCTTTATTTTAAAAAATAAGAGCCATTCTTCTTAATTCCCAAACTATATAAATTCCCAGCATACTAACATCAACTTTACAATCGAACATGAAACTAATAACTCTCTTTCATTTCTAGACCTAAAGATTACCCGTTCAGATAACAACCTTTCAACTTCAATGTATAAAAAACTCACCTCCTCTAGGCTTGGTACAAATCATTTCTCATGTTTATCAACCCATTTTATAATATCATCTATAAGCTGAAGAATTTACTCTGCTCATAAAATATGTTCTGACTTAAATTACTTTTACGAAAAGATGTTAAATTAAGGAATTATGTAAATTTAACTCAATTCCAGCCTCATTGCTTGACAAATTGCTTAATCGTTTTCTAACTCAAATACATGTTATTCCTGTTATAACATTTGTTGTTCAGAAGTAGAAATTGTATGTTAAAATACCTCACATAGGTTCACTTACCAATAAATTAATCTCGGACTTAAAACAGTTGTTATAAAAAGTTTATCCAATTAATACAGTGTCTCTTAAAACCTACCTGTCTCATGAAGAGAGATTCCTCATTCTACTCAGATCCTCGGTTCTCTATCAATTTGTATGTCTAGTTTGCCAAAATCGGTACGAAGTAAAAGATTACAAGTAAAACTGAGGATCCGAGCACATAAGGGCGTTTCTCATTACACAGATTGCTAAACCAGAATTTCTTCAGCAAAAAACATTTAAATTCTTGTAACTGCTCATTTTCCGCCTGAAATTTCTTCTGTTTTTTTGTTCTGCAGATAAATCTTTGGACTGCAATATTTTGGAATCATTATTCATACAAATTTCAAATCCTAAATTAAATTCTAGTTAGACTTCAACTCTACTCTATTTATCTAAATCTAGAACAACTTTAAGTTTAGCTAGACTTCTAATCCATTTCACATAAACCTTTGTATAGGTTCTTTCACTAAGGTCACTCGATTTTAAATGTAAATAAAACAAGTTGTGTAAGATATATGCACTCAATTTATTTTAAATTTTAAAGTACATTTTATGGCATTAAGTGTGGAATATGACGTCGTTCAAATGTCCGCCACGGTTTCGCTTGGTGGAACGTATTCGGGAGGCCCAATTTTCGATCACTTTGTTGCATAAATCTGGCTGAATTTGCTGGATGGTGTGTGTTATGTTGACTTTGAAGACATCAACTGTTTGCGGATTATTCGCATAGACCTGCGATTTAAGTTAGCCCCAAAGAAAGTAGTCTAATGGCGTTAAGTTGCAAGATCTCGGTGGCCAGTTGAGGTCGCCGCCGCGCGAGATGACCCTGCCCTGAAATCCCTGGTGCAAAATGTCTATCGTAGCGTGTGCAGTGTGGCACGTAGCGCCGTCCTGTTGGAACCACATGTCGTCAGTATCCATAAAATCCAGTTGAGGCCACAAGAAGTTGCTTATCATCGATCTGTAGGTCTCGCCGTTGACGGTTATGGCAATCCCATCTTCGTTCTCAAAAAAATACGGACCGATGATTCCCTTAGACGAAAATCCGCACCAAACTGTGACTTTGTTGGGATGCAATTGGAGCTGGTGTATCTCATGTGGATTGCTTTCGTGCCAAATCTGAAAATTTTGCTTGTTCACAAATCCATTCATCAAAAAATGGGCCTCGTCGCTGAAGAAGATTTTTTGGGGGAAGTTTGGGGCAACTTCCACCTGCTCTAGAGCCCAATCGGCGAACACACGGCGTTGTCTATGGTCGTTTACTTTAAGTTCTTGGGTAAGTTGGATTTTGTACGGGTGCAGACCCAAGTCCCTACGCATAATTCACCAAACTGAAGTCGAGGAATGGCCAAGTTCTTGTGAACGACGAGAAATTGACTGCCTCAGATTTTCCCGTACACTCTCATTTACGGCAGCGATGTTTTCAGCAGACCTTGCGTTTCGGCAACGTACGAGTGTTGGCTGATTGTTGATCGACCCTTTTGCCTCGAATTTGGCCACCAAGCGTCGAACAGGACGATTGTAGCGAGGATAGAAATCACGTAATGCGCTGAACGTTTGTCGAACGGAGCACTGATTTTGATAATAACATTTAATGATTTGCACACGCTGTTTAACGCTATAACCTTCCATCGTGACTTGCCAGGTACTATTGAACAGTTCACAGTGAGGGTGCCAGATGGCGCTTCAACAACATGGCCACTATCGCCTGACAAAGCTCGAGCGTCTTTGTTGAAAGATCCTTTACAAATATTTACTCAATGACCTGGCAGTTAAAGTGATTGATTGGTTGATGGTTCATTAATCAATTTATTTTAAAACTGTGTCTAAGTTTAGCTCTGTTCAAATTTCACTTTTAGTATCATTCGGTTCATACCCTTCAATTAAGCTGGTAAGTTTTGATTTGTGTACTTTTTCACCCATTATATATATATATATATATATATATATATATATATATATATATATATATATATATATGAAGTGAACACGGCCCGTACAAAGAGCCTTTTGTTTGCTAGGTAAGTTTTTTATATTTAAAAATGTTCTATAAAATTAAGAAATTTATTATTTTTATATTTTTTTTATACCTATGTAAAAATGTTGTAAAATAACAATTCTAACCATTTTTTTATATATTATATATCTTTTTATAACATTTGTGTATTATTTAGTAGTAGAAGATCCTTTAATTTCAGTTGTGGCATATCAAAAAAAGTTTAAAAATGGTACCAAGGGCTTACGGAGCGTGTCCTACATGGTCTCGATATTTACAAAAACACTTTAAAAAAAAATAACACCATAAATCTGAACTAGTAAATATATATTTATTTATGTGAGCTACCTATTGGGCACTTTGGCTTCCTGCTAACTTTAAAACTTTAATTTTGATGACCACTAGCAGTACGATCCGTGTCCACCTGACCGTCTATATAACACTTTAGTAAAATCAGTATATTACATCATAGGACTAGTTGAAAAATAAAGTTGTACAGTTGAAGATGGTAGTAGATACCGAAGCTAGCCTTGGAATTTAAAAACTGATTCTACTAAAGTGCGGTTTTTATATCTTGAAATTAATTCACGCCAAGTATATATATATATATATATATATATATATATATATATATGTCGTGGTTTACGGCCGAGTACGTATGTACGTCTGATTCGTACATGAGTAACTATTGCCATTTGCAGCGTTCGAGGATCTAATTAAACAACTCAGACAAAAAATGTACTTTTAATTACATAAACGAAGGAAATATTAAATCTTTAAATACACTTTCGCACGGAATAGGAAATAACAAAAAAATTAATAAGTTTTGTATTCGTTTACCTTTAACTCAGAAGGAGTCGATAGTTGGGTGACCTTGAAAGTGAGTCTACTCGCTTTGGTGATTTGAGGCGGGTTGGACTGGAAACTTGCCTCGCTTCGACGAGGAGGGTTGGGAAAACAGCTGATGCTTCTCACTGGGTAGGTGGTGGGTGTGGCGAGGCTTCTTGACTTGAAGATGTAAGCGAGGGGATCTTGGATGAATGGAAGTTATTCCGATCCCTGTGTTATAAATTCGGGCTTCTTGACGATGAGACTTGACCAAGAGGTGAATCTTTTCTCGAGTGGGCATTCACGTTGGTATTCCTCAATAGGGAGGGGTATCTCTTTTTTTTTCAGAAAAATGAGATAAGGGATTTTCTCTGGACGAGAATGGTATGAGAGTTGGTCTCAATACCACTGGTCTGCTCTTCTAAGCGACCAATGGAACGGCCTCGGGAGGGAAAATCCCGCTCGGTTCCGGCTGTCTTCTTGATTCCCTGTTTGATTCAGGGACTCGACTTCTTCTCTCGATTGCTACGCGGATTCTCATCTTACTTTCTCAAGATCGAACTATATATACGTCGATTATCCCCTGGTTGGGAGGCGAGAGGAGACGAATGAGTTTAGGAAGGGCCCTTCAGATTTATGCCCGGGGAAGGTGAGATTTCGTCTATTTGGCGAAAATAGACATAAACAATCGGAGGAGACAGTAAGCCTGTTCATAGTTTTTCTGCCGACGAAGGCTTAGGCAGCAAAATTTCCATTCTAAAGGCTCTCACACCCTCATATGTTTATATTAACGGACTACGAAATCTGCTGACTGAAATCCTTCTTTGCGAGCGACGCTCGACGGTTCTTTGAAACAGCGGAGAAAAGGAGAGGAGGGGGGGGGGGGGTAAAGTCTTGGCTCATGTGGAGCGTAACAGTTGACGCTGTATAAACAAACTAGCGTCTGTTTGTCCTCGTGATATTTATTCCTCAATAATATAATAAAAGAACTCAATAGTGAGTTATATTTTATGATAGTGAAACTACTGTATAAGAACATAGAATTTATTTACGAGACTAGTTTCGTTATGAAGTTTACCTTACCCTTTTCAGTCGTACGCCCTTGGTACCATTTTTTTTAAACTTTTCTTTTTATATGCCACGACTGAAGAGGGTACAGTAAACTTCATGCCGTACATAAATTATATGCTCCTATACAGTGGTTTCACTATCACATATATATATATTTATATATATATATATATATATATATATATATATATATATATATATATATATATATATATATATATATATATATATATATATATATATATATATATAACCGAACGGGTTTCTCCTAGAGAGCTTCAACTTAATTTGAAAGATAAATGAGAACACCAGGTAGGAGACTTCCATCCTTTATATAACGTCCAACGTCTCGGGTAACAAGCCATCTTCAAGTACTAGAAAAATAAATATACTAATGCACTTCTAAAAACAGAAGTAATTAGATAAGAAATCTTAAAACAAACTAACCATTAACGGTCACTCTAAACAGAAATACACTTAAAACAACGTATTAAAATGGGGAACAATAATCAACTAGCAATTTCTCAAACCGGTATAAGGAGAAGGAAACAAAGACAATTTAAATTAGGAAACAATTAAAATGCCTTCGGTTAAGTTCAGACTTAAAGGAAACGCCATCAATGTGGACAGCATGGGTTCGAAACGACCAAAACCGGCACAGGGGAATATTGCGACCACCGGCATAATCACAAAAGCGACGTAGGGCACTAAGGTCGGTCTATGGTGCCTACGGTATCTGAGAGATTGAAGAACACCGAAGTGGAGATATGGACGTCATTTGCAGCACGCCGAGGCAGTTTGCAACATCAATGTTGGTCTTTTTGATTGAATGGCCTTTTTTCAAACCCATCGAGACGACCTTCATGTACGTGCTTTCAAAGACAAGAAGCCACAAGCCTCTCCGGGATTTAAGAACGAGATGGAACCTGGAATAAAGTGATAAGATCACTTGAGCCTCTATTTTTGCATATCTGGAGAGATGATGTGTGATTGCTGATAACTTCATTTCCAAGGCCTATTCCGACACGTTGGTACTGACAGGTATAACAAACTTGCAGTAAACATATCACTTCCTATACGAAAAATTAAACTTGCAAGGGTATATTGCAGTTATTAGTTTACTTTGCAATAATAAAATAATGTTTTATTAGTGTTTTTGTCTGAATGTTAAGATAAAAACATTTAATACTTACGCAAGTTGAAATATTATGAATACTTATATAAAAACACCAGTGGAAATCCTCTGGCCTTTAAACTTTATTATTCTTTTTTTATCTCTAATTTCTCCAGCATAATTTGGTACACTGGTTGAAAAAAAACATTCTAGTGATATTTTCTTGAAATCATGAATGGCTCAATGTTTATACTATCTACCATTTTTTGGCCGGTTTTTATGTACATGTTTTTAGACATTCCGGTCGCTATCGCTTATTCCTTGTACTCGGGACAGTTCGTGCACATTGACGTATGGACTCTATGACTTTTTGGAGGAGGCCGGCCTTCTCCTCTTTATTTAACTAGGTGGGTTTTTTTGTTGTTGTTGTTTTCTTTGTAGGTCGCACGTCCCTGCGCCGAGGGGAGGCCCGCCTCCCCCTCACGCTGGAGCCTGCTTCCTGCTTGTTGCCTTTTTCTTTTTATTGTTGTTGTTTTTTTGTTTTGTTTTGTATGTTGTTATTCTAAAGTAGACCAGTACTAGGCTGTCGTGGTGAGTACAGTCGCCAGATGGGATAAAAAAAATAGATATTCCGAAATATAGCCACTTGGAACTATTTTTTAATTGAAGATGTTCATTGTTGAAAACACCTTTGTCCCTAACTGTTTAACTTTTTTTTCTTATTGCTTCAATATTTCTCTTGTAGTCATGATTAAATTGATCAGCGACAGCTATTTTACTTTTTACAAATGGTAAACAAGTTAGACCCTCTTCTTTAAGCCAAGATTTACTGATCCAGTTTTGGGATGGGAAAAATATGAAGTAATATATCTTAACTGACGACTGCAAATGATAAAATGCTATGGTTATTATTAAAATTAACGATGTTATAAATGGATAAATTGAAAATCCTTACAAATATATGTTTATTCTCTTAAACTATTTACAGGGGATTTTCTCTTAAAAAAATTGTTAATAAGAATTTTCCTTCCTTCTTTAGGCTTGGGCTTCATCGTGGGCGATCGTGAGTCTCTTGTCAACCAGCTTCAGTTTGCTCACCTTCTGCTTGGACAGGACTCGATTCGATTATCCAGAACGGCCAGTTATCTGCCTCGCACTTTCATACCTTTGCTACAGCATCTCGTATATAGTAAGGTTAGGTTCGGTTATTGCAGCAACCTCTCTCAGAAAAGTTGCATACCCTCCTACGCCCAATGCAGGATGATTAGTTGAGGAATTAAAAGCAAATAAAATCAACTTTTTCCTACTTTTAACTTTTGTTTGAATGGCCCCAAATTATTTAAAATGAGTGTAAATAGTATACTGAAAAGGTCAACAGGTCAGGTGGCGTGCTCTGAATTATTATGACTTATGAATGTGACCTTACGACCTTAAAAACCCGTTGAATGTAAAATGGTTACCATTCGATAGATTGACCTTCGGACTGACATAGTAACTAGAGTCGGGTGCATACGACTAAAAAGGTTTTTAGGTCAACTAAAAGTTAACTTTTTAAGGTAAATCTTTGGGTCCGTTTCGATAAGTCAGTTTTTAGGTCGGCAATGTGGATAAAATTCATTTGTGTGAATAATTAATATCTCGCTAATCAAATTAAGTTTAATAAATGAACAATTATTAATTTCATCTGGCAACCTCAAATTTGCTTCCATTGTGATTGGTTTGATGCGGGTTATAATAGAATCAGTTTATGCTTGGCAATGATTGATGTAAATATGTTGAAAGCGAAGAAAAGTGGTATATCCAACGTTCTTTCCTAGTAGTGGAATGCAGTGGCAAATTATGTCTATGTCCCTCCAAATAATTTTACTGCACTGTGTAATACGATAGTTACCTTTAAAAAAGCTTCTCTGTTGAAAAAAAATAGAATCACTGCAAAACAGCGTGGATTGCCCCGTACATCTCAGGGCAAAAATATACGGGTATTTCTAGAGCCCAATGGTGAAAGAAAATAATAAATACATTTATTGAAACTAATATTTTACAAATGATGTCATCCTAGCATAAAAGAACTTTCTAAGAGGTGGGTATGACTATGCTGGCTAAAACAAGTTGCGAATTAATTGTTGAATTTGCTGAGATGAATTTAACCGAGTTAAATGAAAATACGAAAAAACGGATTTTTCTAATAGCGAATGGAAGCAAAGTCTTTGGATAAAAAAAATTCATATTTTGGTATCATCGTTGGATAAAACTCCTAAAACGATACGAAAATGTAAATGCTGGTGTAAACTCGAAATTAATCAGCAACACTCGATGATACAGTTAAAGAGTTGCTTTTGTCTGCTTGTAACGAATCTCACTCAATACACGGTAGCAGCCACAGATACCATCAAACAACTATTTTGACTCTCTCATGTTATGTGTGTTGCTCGCGTTAATGAATTAACATTTAAAAACAAAACCAGTAAAGGGATGCTGGCTGAAATTGTTGGATGGAATCCATTCATTATGATAAAATCTCTCCGAGAGGAATAGAATCGTTACTGATTTTGAAAATAACGTAATCGTTCAAAGAGCGAAAGCCAAAATTGACCATATCAGCCAAGATATATAGAACGATTACTCAAAAATACAACAAAGGCTGCTAAACAAAGTCGCGTGGTGTCACTTATTCTTATTTATGACCTTGCGACCTTCAAAACTTTCAATAATTCCCGTACTAACCTTAGTAGGAACTTGGAACTTATATCATTCGAAAGATAATGTAAAGCAACATATGGGTTTCAAATTTTGTTAGAATCGGCCGAATAGGTATGATGTTATTGCCAAAACAAAATAATTCATGGGCAAACCTTGTGAGGACCTCGGTAATTATATCATTCGAAAGAGAATGTAAAGAACATAAAGGGTACAAAGTTCGTTAGAATCGGCCGAATATTTATTATGTTATTACCCCCCCCAAAATAATCCCGGGCTAACCTTAGGAGGACCTTGACGATTATATCATTCTAAAGAAGGTAAAACAACATAAGGGTTTCAAATTTTGTTAGAATCGGCCGAATAATTATGATGTTATTGCCAAATAATTCCCCGGCTAACCTTGGCCGGACCTTGCAATTATATGATTCAAAAGAGAATGTAAAGCAACACAAGAGTTTCAGATTTTGTTAGAATCGGTAAAATAGTTATGACGTTATTGCCAAAATTAAAAATAAAAGCAAAACGGGGACTGACGGACCGGTCGACCGCCTTATTGAGATAGAGAGCCGCACGCGACTAAATTTGTGGCAAAAGTGGAGCCATTGAGTAGTATTGAAGTGGCTTCAAACTCTCTTTATTATAAACCTCGGCAATGAGCCTCGTAAAACTTTAGATTACATACCTAAGTGAAAGAATGAAGAAAAACGATAGTGCCATATTATGATACTGAGTAGATCTGAAATATCTGCTGCACTCTTTGCTTACTACAAGAATGATGTCAGCCTACCCATGCCTCTGAAGAGAGATTCTTTTTAATGCTCAATAAACTAGTACTTTCGAAGGGCAAAAATTTCAGTCCAGAAAATACATACGAGTAATTAAAGTATAAAAATGTAAAGCTTAGCTATAGTTACGCCCATATTTATTGGCAAAACATCTCAAATTTGTAATTTACGAATTTTTCTACGGTACTTGTTTGAACTGTACATATTTATATTATTTTTAATTATATTAGCCTAAAAGCAATATATTATAATATATAAATGATAATAACATTAAACATGGTGTTTATTAGATAAAAACAAGAAGCAATAGTATTGGCAACGTTTTCATAATACTGATTTAACAAATCAAATTATTAAAATTAGTGGTAAAGAATTTTCGAGAATGACTGATGGAATATTCTAGACTAATCCAGGCCACCAGCTTACTTGCACGGCTAACTTTTTGGGGTGTTCATTATGGTATTAGACACGGCTGAAGAATCATCTTTACAATAATTTTGAAATAACAACATGGTGAAGACATTCGAACACTCAGAAGCAAATAGGAAGCGTATAATTGGGCTGCACAACCAAGGAAATGGTTATAGAAAAGTTTCGGCAAGTTTGGATATCCCAATTTCATATGTAAGGAATATTATTCTGAAATTTAAGGCTGATGGGACTACTGTTAATCGTGTGCGGAAAGGGCGACCAAAAAAATTAACTGACAGAGATATGCGTTCGTGTGTTCAAATTTTGAACAAGAATTCAAAGGTCGCTTCCAAGGAATTGAAAGCAAACCTGGCTAGCAGTGGAACAATCCTGACGTGTCAACAGTGCAACGTAACCTGAACCGTCAGGATTCCATGGACGTGTATCAAGGAGGAAACCACTTTTGAAGATGGTTCGCAAAAAGAGACGTTTAGAGTTTGCCAGAGAAAATCTTGATGACACTGAAGTAGAACTTAGTAAAATATTATGTTCAGGCGAGACTAAGCTCGAGCTGTTTCACATAACCAACCACCATTACGTTTGGGGAAAATCTGGAGAAGCTCTGCTGGAAAAGAACATTATACCTACTATGATACACGGAGGTGGTTTCATCATGTTGTGGGGGTGTTTTGCTACTGCAGGTAGTTGTTCAATTTGTGTGATAGAAGGCACTATGAATTCCGAGGGATATCAGCGAATTTTGGATGAACATGTGAAATAATCGGCGAGGAAGCTCAGTCTTGGCAGGGGGTTCAGTCTTGGCAGAGGGTTCGTCTTCCAACAGGATAATGATTCCAAGCACACGAGCAAATCAACGCAGAATATTTTGCCAATCAACGCTTGAAAGTGGTGAAATGGCCTTTCCTAAACTCCAGATTTAAATCTGATTGGAAATTACGGAAAGAAATGAAGTCACGTGTTCATAAGAGGTCACCAAGCAGCATCTCAGAGTTGAAAGCTTCTGCAGTGGAAGAGTGGAGTAAAATTCCTATTAAAACTTGCAAAAACCTTTTTCATACCTACAATAAACGTCTGATTGCTGTGATTGCTGCTAAAGGAGGTCATACCAAGTATTAATTTATAGTTGCCAATAATATGTATATATATGTAATATTTATGAATGTTGCCAATACTTTTGCCTCTTGTGTTTTTCTAATAAACACCATGTTTAATGTTAATAATTTGTTCTATTATGATTTATACATTATAATATATTGATTTTTGGCTAATATAATTAAATATAATATAAATATGTACATTGCGAACTAGTAACATATAAAAATTCGTAAATTACAAAATTTGAGATGTGTTGCCAATAGATATGCACGCAACTGTAAGTTTCGCTAAAATGGTTTTCGGTTGTTATTAGTATATTATTTTATCATTTGTTTTAGTTTTATATCGAAATATTTAAGTGATAAGGGCAACTTTTTTTATTATAAGTCAATTTTTGGTCGTCATAATGATGAGGTTAGCATCCTTGCCATGTGTACATTCAGGATGACTGAAAAGTGACGCCCTATTTTAAAATTCTTGTAATTTATTGCCAACCTATAATTCTTGCAGTAAATGAATATGAAAAGAAAGTGCATAGCATGTTGGAGTTTTATTTAAAATTGGATATGGGTGCCAGCATTCGCCAAAAGCTTCTTAAGCCAACCGTGAACTGCAGAAGCTGATTTCACAAGGAACTCTTCTGGGAAAGAAGACAACTTCTCGCATTCGCCGTTCAAGTTATTCCAAAGTCGTTGGTTGGTAGAGTAGACTCGCTCCTTTAACCAACTCCAAATAAAACTGTCGCAGGGTGTTAAGTGAGGAGGACTTCTGGCTGGCCACTCATAGGGACCACGACGACCCATCCATCTCCCAGGGAAGTGGACATTCAGCCATTCACGAACAACAATAGCAATATGTGGAGAAGCGCGATCTTGCATGAAAATCAAATCTTCAATATTCTCCCAAGTACTGATAACTGGCCAGATTTCATCTTGCATCATGGTATCGCGAAGGGTCAAGGGACCCACAATCTTGTCCGAAGTCATTCCTTCATGGGATTATTATTATTATAAGCAAGCGATTTCCTAGCTTAACGTCTCAGCCCATTTTACTCATGGGTGCTTTAACTCTAAGTCTCCTTCCACAACGACATGGAGCTGCCACCACAGTGGTATTATCCTTTCGCTCCCACGGCAGGGAGGGTTTTCCTATAATTATCACTTTGTTCTACTTAATCAGATGTAAAACAGGAAGGCGTAGACAAGGAAATGGCCCGTCGGAAAAGAAAAAAGTATCTGGGTGGTCACTAGATTCGACCCCCTGACTTGTCCTCGTTGAAATCAGCGGACGGGAAGCTTACTCCACTCGGCTATCACTGAGCCTAAAAGACTCGGTTCAAGCAGAGTTTATAAGCCACTAGCGTCGCACTCACCTGCATGTCATCACCTCTTCATTGCGAAGACAGCGAATGAGAGGATTTCCGCCAGCTCTCCTCTAATAATAAAAATAATAATGATAATATACTACTACTAATGCTAATAAAGTATCACGCTTTTATTTGTGGTTGCGCCATCCTTCACCTATCCTTAAACTATCGCATCTTTTTCGCTAACTATTCTGACCCACACACCTGTACCCTCTCTACGCCCCCCTTCTTCATCACCTATTAATCCCTCAGTCTATAATACTCACCCTTATCTCCCTCTAGATCTTGCTTTCGCCTTCACTTTACATTCATACAACGGACCTATCATAGCGGAGAGAGAGGGGGGTGGATCAGTCATCAGACTTTCTTGCACTTTGAAGTGCCTTACATCACAGCCACCAGACCTATTCCATTTTCATTCAAAATACTGCGACGGAAGGACAAATCTGACCCTCCCATGTTGTCTTTCTTCTGAGTCCTTCTATTTTTTTGTCCCAATTAGTTTCTGTAGTCTTCCAATCTTAATATTCCCTGAATTTTACATTCGCTTGTTTTTTGTTTTACTTTGTCATCATATCCCACATCTAATAAACTCAACTATGCGTGAAAGATTGCGCTAAACCGTTCAAACGATGAAGACCCACAACTAGTGCCCTGTGACCCTGCTGTTGTATATGTGTCAGCGGAGAGAAATGAACTGTAGCAGCTGGCGGGTCGAGGAAAGCGTAAGGCCTTTAAAAGCTCTCGGTTGGAATCAAGACTATTGGGGGTTTGAGTATGGCCCAGTGGATCAAAGCACCGCACCCATTTGATCCCAGAAACACGCGGAGTCAACAGTTTGAATCACGACGCCGTTCCCAATTTATATTTTCCTCATCTTCGCTTTCTTTGCTATCTCTTTAGAATCACCTTTTTATTGACCCTTATTTATATTCAGTAACATCCTGATCTTTAATGGTGTTATTAATTTTTCCAGGTTAACGTTTCCCTCATCCGTGTTGTCCTGTGAAATCGATCCTACGACAGGTCAGAATCACCTAGCTACTACCGGAATTTCTTCTCCTGGCTGCATCGTCACTTTTCTTTTGCAGGTGATAAACTCATGTAGAATTTGGCATACCCAGTTCCCAATGTTAGAGCTTGGGAGTTCCCATCAACCACAGTTTTGAGTAACATTGACCCGAAAGCTTAAAGGCAAAATAACAGAATTGAATGAACTATAATATTAATAATTGGTAGGAAATTAATTTGATTTTCCATACAAATTTTAAAGCTTTCTGATGTGGCCACTAATAGAAATTCCTCCTGAAAATTCTCATGCACATTTTTTCCTAATAAAAATCAATCCTTTTATTTCGGACACATTTTTATCTCTAATTTTATATTTGATTGGCTTTCAAAACTTGTATTAGAAGCAATGACACTCATCTAATAAATGGTTGTAATCAATTCAACTTGTTTCCAGATCCATTGGTTTAAGTGTTTTCAAATGGGGAGAAATTGGTTTAAATATTCGTTTTAGTGCCATATACTATGGTTGGACTTAAGCCACATGTTACATATTGATGTAAAATGGGAAACAAAATGTTAAGAAATGGAAAAAAATATATTT